>CM062804.1:552624344-553824344 GCA_031772625.1 Pinus tabuliformis
TGCTCATTTTCTCTTTCTACACCTTATATTTTCAATCAATTAATTATCATGAGATTTTCTTAGATTACTCCTTCCAACCATAAATTTCTCATTGACCTATCTCGTTGACTCTCCAAATCATTCTCCTAGTTAAAATCGTGTCATGACTCATCCAACTTGAAATGGTTTACATTGGTTTTTGATTCCAAATCCTAATATACACTAATTGATGCCATCAAAAAATTTGTGGTTTGAATTATATAAATTCGTTCAAAGGACTGTATTTGTTTTTCGGAATAGGCCATATGATGTACCTATCGAAACATTGATTAAAACCTATGCACCTTGCTTGTAATTTTGTTAAAAGAGAACCCCCGTGTCAATAAGAATTGAATCCATTAAGACCAATGATGTTGAAGTCTAGATTCACACCATAGATTGCAAATCGTCATTGAAGCTACAATATGGGTTGAGATTTGCAATGGAGTTTTGAAATGTGGATTGGTGGAAGTCATAGTTCACATTCCCAATCCATAGCACTTCTCACTATGTATGCGACCTGCGATGGGAATAGATAACGCGACCTGTATTGGAGCACTACCATGTAAAAACATGATTCATAGTAGGATTTGCAATGTGCATGAAAATCCAGGTTGGTGACCAGAACATGGCTTAAATCTATGACTAACCACTTAACTCGTGATTTGAGACTAGTGCATGAGGGGGAAATGAAGATAAAGTACTTTGATGCATTCCTGTAACATAAAAAATGTGCATTCATGTTTCCTCTTTACTGTTTCAAAATTTGTGCATCAATTTCTTGGTGGTTATGATAATTATGAAAACTCGAACCTTGGTGAAAATAATATGAAATATGCAAATAACTGGACAAATGGTAAGCTCTCAATGGATGGGAATATAAAATGTCTACCTGGAAGTTTAAGAGATACTGAGTCTGAGAATTTTCAACATGGTCACATTAGGCATCCTGAGCATGCTTATCAGGTATCTGACACCTCAGAAGGCATGATTACCATTTTGGATTCTCAAAGACAGAAAATGGCCTCGACTGACTGTGATCACACTTTAGCTAGTGACATCTTTGCAAAGAGATATATATTTGGATAACTTCACCAAAAGGAAGGTACATTCAAATTCAATAATGACTCCTAAGGTAGCCATCCGACTGGTGAGGAAGAGGATACATCTTCTCATACTATGGGCACCAAGAATGTATGTAATATCTAAGGGAAAATTTGTCCAATTTGAACTCTGAATTGTCTTCTAAGTCCCTTGATTCATTCAAGTGCTCTAACAGAAAAAAAACCTTGGCACCTCTTGATGAAATGAGAACCTTGTAGGAAACCTTTTGATAGTTGGGGTAACATCATTTAAGGCATTTCTATCTGCTAGCTGGTAGCAAAAGGCTTGAAATTAACAATTGTATTAAACAACAACAAAAAATTTCATGAGGCTCTCAAGGGTCATATCTAACAACAAATATACTTGGAATGATTGCGTTGACACTTGGATCTATAATGGGATGCGTACTCTTGATTTTGTCTATGGTGAATACGATACACATCAGATTGAGTATTTTGTCTTGTGGGGTAGACTCCACTGTGACTCATGTTTGTGTGCATATATTTAGTAATTCCCTTTATTAATTTTATGGACCTGTTGGGGTAAAAACAAAACCTTCGCATTAGTTACTTAATTTTTACAATGGGGACCCTTTAATTGAATGGTTGGTGATATTACCATTTGATTTTGAGTGTTTGGATTGTCTCAATGAGTTCGATATGTTCTTATTTTCCTATCATAACTTGTTTGATCTCATTTGGACATTTGGTTTGTAAATGGTGCCTAATTGTCGATTGGATATTTTTCACTGCCTTGGCTTAATGATATGTATATAATGTATTTTACCTTTTTGTTTTATAGTTTTATAGTTTTTATTTTTACTTTTATTTGTAAAATATTTATTTTTATTTGTAAATAGTATTTTTATTTTTATCCGGAGACCATGTTTTTTATTATATAATAGCTATAGTTTCATTATTTAACAAAACCAAGTGGCTTTGGCTCTTGAGAGGTTATAATTCACTTCTTATTAAAAAGGGTCCTTTTTGTAAGGCCTTTCATATTGTAAAATGGCCATATAACATAGCCGGAGGCTTATAACAAGTGGCTGTAGTTTAATCCTTTGTAATACATATTGGGGTTTTGTAGCTTTTACATATCATAGACTTTTGTGTGTCACATTGTTAAAACCTCCAATATATCACTCTGCCGACACTCCAATAAACATCTATCGCCGATATCCCAATGCGCCTCCCCCTTCGACTTCCGATATTTTCCAAGTTCCAATATGTTGGACCCGATACGGTATCAATTGTGGTCTATGAATATATCGCGTTTGCTCCATTTCGAAGCTCCCATATGTAACCACGTCAGAAATTCCTGATATTGGAAAATCTTCGACATACCTTTCTGCTTGTCACTTGTCTGCCTACGTCATCACCTCCGGACCCGATATGGTTATAGAATTGGTTTAATTTTAATATCAGCTCCACTCGTTATATCATGAATTTTGTTATTGGATCACACCTAAACTTCCGATTTCTGATATTCCTCCGGATCCAATGAGCATATAAACGATGATTTAATGTTGATATCGCGTCTGCTCCTCTTCGAAATATCGATGTATCTGCGTTTTTTATTTGTGCACATTATAAAAAGTTCCGATATTGATTCCTTCGATACCCTCTACTGTTGCCACTTGTCACCCTCCTATGTGGCCATTGTTAAAATAATTAAAAGTCGCTATATCCGATAGTTTTCTGGTCATTAGTTTTTATTTGGTTTCAGATTATTTTTTTCACCTATTTTAATATGATCTCTATTATTTGTGATACAAGGAAGAGCCCATGGTAAATTAGGAAGGATCTATGCGATCAATGACTTCCAAAGACATTATTCCAAGTGATACAATGCAATACTAAAATGGGTAGAGATGGTTGAAGTAAAGTTTAAAGAAAGACACAGTTTGGGAGCAGTGCTTGTATTTCCTATTAAAAAGGAAAATCAACCCTTTGACTTGTACCAGACCGGTCAATCTGATCAGGAATTGGTTGCAATGATCTTCTAAGTTCGGCCATAACATCAATTTCCAACTAAATTTCTCCAAGCAGCAAATGGATCTATTAGTAGGAAAAAGTTGTTGAAAACCACCAGGTTAATTTTAGCATTGCGCAGAATCAATTGGGGAATTCGTTCTTAACTGTCCCATCAACATTTTTCCAGATACCAATCAAAGCAATCCTTTTGTTTAATCATAATTTTTAAAAATAATTTTGATGTTGAGGGATTCATGGAAATGGTTATTATTTCTAAATCATGTATGAAAACCCATTGCTGGGCTGAGTTAGGGGATGGGAATCAAGAGAAGAGGCAGAATAATTTAGGATCTTTCAGTCTATTTGTAGAGGAGTTTTAGCGCTCATTTGAACTATTGTAGGGGGATTGAAGTCTTCTTTGCAGACATAGATCGAGTTTCTAAAAGCGATGGATTTGCACTACTGTAATATTTTGAGGTTCTGTGACTTCATTCATATATTAATAAAGTTTATTTCTTTAATTGTTACATGACACTATTGTTTGCATCCATTATTGAAATAAATGTTTTATATTTTCAATTACATTTCTGTTGTATGAGTTATTTGTTGTGTTTAGCACTATTGTTAAATGTTAATTGTTAGCCCATTTAAAATTATGATTTAGCTACTTTGCAGAATTAATAAAAAATGCATCTTGAAAACTGGAAATTGTATAAGAACAAACATTTATTTCTTTAGGTTGGCTAGCTATCTAACAATTTAGAGTTATAGATGTTTTGATTTTCTACATGACATTTTATTTGAACTGCTTTAGTATTATGACATGAATTTCTCGTTCTTATACATATTTTTATTAGGAGTTGGAGCTATTTATAGTTAAGTGTCTGGTAAATATTTATTAGGCATTTAGCTATTTGTATTTGTTTTAACAAGGATTAGATCTTGTGAACTATTTCCTTGGTCTATTTCCTTCATTCCAATTCCAATGACTACATGCTTCTTTTCCCTCCCTTTTAGCTTTCTCTCGATTGAGAGAAAGACTATTCTTTCCTTCAATCAAGATAGATATAGGACAGTGCATCTAATGTTAAGTTTTGCATTTTAATTCTTGTTTCTACATCTTAGAAGTCCTCTTCCCAAAGAGGCAAAGTTTAGAGTGGTTTGGCTAAGCCACAAAGTCTGCGTAAGGATAATTCTATTCCCTGATCAGCAAGTAGAATCGATCTGATGTCTCTTATCTGTTGGTAATTAAAACACATACCTTAAGCCAATAGAGAAAGTGAAAGGGTAACTAGAGCTAGTCTAACCAGTCAGAACTACCATTTCAACAGAAAATGAATTGCTTTAATTTCTTGACTGGGTGGTTTCCCTTAGAATGTTGAAAGGGTCATTTTTCTTGATCAACATTTTTGGTGCTAGAATGAAGGCCTTGAGCTAGTTGTTCTGTTTGAATTTTTGTTTGATCAATTTAAACTAATCATGGCTCCTATATGAATTCTTACATTGGGTCATGATTTCAACTCATCTAAACCTACCAGGGGCATTACCAAGAAACAAATTGAGTCATTTTCTAATTTGAAGTTCGACGGTGAGAGTAAATTTTCTGCCTTAGATCATCTTTGCAATTTTGTAGACAAATGTAAATGTTTTAATATTATTGCTGAACAAAGCATTTGAATGGTTACATTAGAAGTTTGATTTTAGCTAGTCATAATCTACTTTTTAGATTAGGATTTGGAATAGATTAGATTTCTTTTTGTTAACTTTTTGTTGATTAAATAAAATTATAATTTTAAACATTCTTAAGAAATACATGGAAGAAGACGAAGATCCAATGAGGTAAACTGATTATTAAATTCTTCGAGGTATGCATTTGCAATTTTATTATCATCTGTTTGTGTGTTTTGTTTTGTTTTGTTTTTTCGATTTATTCTTAGTTTTTCTTTCTTATACTTTATTGTTCTTTTTGCAGATTTTGGTTTGATACAACTTTTGTGAATAAGACAATTGTGATAAACATAAATGATAAATGGAACATCTTTCAAACCTTACTCAGGGAGATTTTCGTAACTTGAAAATTTTCTTATCACTTTTGTGATATGTTTTAAAACAAGATTTGAGTAAGGAAATAAATCTCCGTTAAGCTCTCAAATGCAATTATTAATCACAAATCTTCATTGGTTAGTTTTTAATAAAGTCATGAATAATAAAACTCATTTTAATAAGACAACATTTTACTTGACAAATACATAACAAGATCTTAATGCATTATGTCAAGATATTACTTTTATCTTATTTGAGTAGTTTCTATTTCATGATTTTGCTTGTAGTAGTTTGCTTTTATTTTTCATTGGATTGCATTTCTCTTTGATCCTGTGTTCGGATTTGATTTCACGACATTTCATTTTGTTTCCCTTTGAAAATCCCCTTGTGTTCTTTTGGTGATATTGCCAAATATTTTAGTTGAAGGGACTTTTTCACATCCATCTTTGGTTTGAAAAATGAGAAATTGTTACTCTTAGTAATAAAATTCATTAGTAAAAGGAAAAATATCAAAATAATCATCAATTGTTTTCTTTCAGATGTAGATTAGAAACTCTTATTGTGTTTCCTTGTCATTTTGATAATCTCACTTTATAATATAAGAGAATTTTTTTTTGCAACAACTTATCTAATAAACAACTCTTGCTAATGTAACACAAAGAAACATATACAAGTTTAGTATTTTTAAACTCTTCCATGTCATCCCAATCTCTTAATGAGAAAATTTGTCTCCCCATTTATTAACACAAATTATCAGAGTGTAAATGAAAATTGTAAAATACCTGAAAGATAGGGGGTCTTTGTAAAGAGCCAACCTACCATGATCATGGGTCTTGATGGTTATGACATTATCATATCTTGTTACCAAGCCAGCATAATGTTTCACAACACTTCGCTGTAAGACAAGAGGTCTTATCATGATTTCGCTTGTTCATGACTATCAATGCTTGTGAATGGCATTGTCATATCGAGTCACTAAACTAGGATAATGGCTTTTAGAGTTTTAATAAAATAGCTTTCCTCTGAAATATTTAAACATAGATTGGATACTAACATTTCCTTTGGGCTAAGAGGTATCCCTATCAAGGCTATGGACGCCTGCTGGCAGCAGTGACTCTACCTATGACAATGAGAGTTCAACTTTTCTTAAACACAATTGTACGCTTTTGTTCTTTAGTTTAAGCTGTCATCAATTAAATAGTTGTTGTAACATGAATCTTATAATCAATATTAGAGATATAAAATTGATAACATTTTGATATCCGTTATAAGAGATTTCATTGAAAATCTAAATCCTAGCACTTTGATTGATTTAACTTTATTCCTTTTTCCTTAGAGTTTCATCATTTTTCAGAGATAACTGGTTCTTCCCAGTGTGTCGCCATTGTTGTGATAAAAACACAACCCCCCCATTATTCACTTGATTTTCACTAGGGGACCCTTTAATTTTCATTAGGGGACTCAACCCTTATTATAATCCAACTAATCAAAGTATCTAGTGCCAACAATGCAGAGATTGAGCAAATACTAATTCAGATACGATACCACCTAGATTGATTGGAATGGGTCTCTTTCTATCATGTTTTAAGAATGAACAACAAAGCCATAAATAAAAATGGAAATAGAGCATGCCAAAGATTTCAAGGAGAAGCTCAGATAAATGCCGAAAGAAGGTCCATACCTATCCCATGATCATGAGATTAAATTCCAGCAACAAGTTGGAACTTGTTCTATCTTTTCCAAGTTATAACCTCGTCACATTCATATTTGGAATTCACAAACTGCACTCCCAGGAAAGGACATTCAAGAATCCAAAATATGTTCTCCCAAAAAGGTCAAAAGGACAAAATTTTCATGGCAAATCTCCTAGAAAATCCTCCTCCCCAATTCACATCATTTCGATCTTGGATCATGATCTCTTGAGCCTCCTGCACATCATGCATGCCAATTCATAAAGATGAGTAAATGATTTAACATTTGTTTTGTCAAATCGAGGTAGGTAAACTATGAGGTAAAACACAATATGTGAAAACTGACTACTTAGTTATTTCCTATGCAAAAACAAAGAACAAACCAATTACAAGTAAATCTTAGTTGATTCCAGCTTATAATGGCTTTCATAATTCTAAATTCAATTTCTGACCTTGTTGGAACAAGATTGTAGATTCAGACAAATGTATTACAATTTCTCACAATTGCTCTTTCTAAAATAGTAATTGTTTAAAGAAAATTGATTTAAGAATGTAGTGGAAAATAATTCTAAGTGAAATCAATGTTCCAAGTTTATAATCAAATTCACTCAAATGAAACGACAATTATTTTAATTCAAATGCGACTTCACCAATTTATCACTCTAATCACTATTTCAAACACACAAAACTTAATTATTTTTGATGATTTAAATTTAAAACACAATAAATACTAATAAAATAAACAAATCTAACTAAATTATGTTCCCTAGCTACATTATGTTATTAAATTGGACTACTATGGGAAAAACAGAGCACACATTACAAGAATTTTGAAAACCTACAAGCAAGTTATAGGATTTTTTTTATATTTATAGGAAAACAATGTATGCATATTTTTGAGATATATATAACAAAAATGATAAAAATGAATCACTCAAAATATGGTAGAATTGATAAAATACATGAAAAAATATATACAACACATACCATGGGGCCATCTTGTAGTATGTTTCCAATGAAACACTAAAAAACTACAGAAAAATATGCACCATATCAGAAAATTCCTTGTATTAACGAGAATCACAAGCTTAATACAAAATTTTCACTTTGTTTAGAGATAATCGTTGTAATATATGTTGCTATATTCTTTATGCATTGGATTTTATACATCAATGTGAAACTAAACTGAATTTCCCAAAACATAGGGTCAGTTCAATGTTTCAAGCCAATATAAAATGGTTAAAAAGGAAAAATAATTATCTTTGCATGGTCTCCTCGATCCTTGATGACTCGTATGCTAACTTCCAGGTGTAGCTGACCGAATTCCAACTGATGGAGAGGGTTCAAGCAATTTTGTAAACAACTTGTAGGATTTGCTGAGTGGGTATGTTACATTGACCAACCTTTGATTCTTGGGTTGCAAGAAACTACAAGAAGGTCATATAGATATTTCTCCATTAGGTGAACATCTTAATCGTGCTCCATGTGTGAGAATCACATTAGCTGACATGGAACTCCACAAAACTTGGACGGATTAAAGGAATTTTACATTTTTTAATTTCCTGTAATTAAATGAATTTGTTAGGTCCCTATACTACTAGTGTAGCCCCTTATTGTTAATAGTGAAACCCCCTTATTGTATTGTTGTGCCCATGTAGTCCCCATGTTATTATTATTGTGCCCCATAGAAGCCCACTATTGTTATTGTTGTTCCCCTACAATATTATTGTTATGCAGGCTCTGATTATATTGGGACCACTTAGACTCCTATATATAGAAAGGAGGTATTGTCTTTTTTATCGTCCAATATTTGTTCATTTGTGTAATGTAAAGGAGGTTTCCCCCTCGAATACGCTGATTTTGAGGATGTTGATCTATCTTTTCTTCTATTTTATGTGCTCGTTGCATAACATTTGGTATCAGAGCTTTGGATTCTAGGGTTTCACTGCTCCAAAACATGTCATCATGCAATTTTAGCTATAATTTTTTCTCTACGAAGTTTCATATGATAAAAATAAAACCCATTTGAGCTGAAATAGGTTTGAACCTTGGGTCCAAATTTCTGATCTTGGCTCGCTATATGTTTGGAGAGATGATTTGAGGAAGTTAGGGTTTTTGTAAGCTCCATAATTCCATAAAAAAACAGGTCATCGTGGAATTTCCACTATAATTATTTTTCTACGAAGGTTTTGACTTTGAAATTAAAATCCATTTGAGAAGACATCTCGATGAAGCTCGAGTCTAAATTCCAGATCTTGTATCTCTATATTTTCGGACATATGATCCAAGGAAGTTAGGCTTTTTGTAGGCTCCCAAATTACATCCAAAATAGGTGACATTGGTAAAACCGTCATAACTTTCTCTCTAAGTATCAGATTGAAATTTCGTAAGAATTTATAGAAATATGATAGACTTTAGTTTTCTATGCATCAATTTCTGGTATGAAGGTTGAAACAATGACACGTGGATCTTCGTACAAGTTCGATCTACTGAAAAAGTATATAATCAGGTCATCTTGGGAGATTGGGCATAACACTTACATGGAGAATCCAAGTTTGATAAGATTGGTGGCATTGGAAAGAGGACTCATAGGGCTACCACAGTTCGAAATTTCAGACCTTGGAGATCTGAAATTTCAGAGATAAATCAGATTCAATGTAGAGCTCCTACAAAGTGAAAAAAGGTGTGTAGTTTTTGTTTAAATTTGCATAGGTTTGGTTTGAAAAATTAGTTTGAAGGAATTCAAAGGGCATAGTGAAGCATAATTATCATTAATTGATGCCACAAAGAAATAAAATGGAAACACCTAGTAAGCAACCTAAAAGCGCTAGCATGACTCATGAAGAAGATGAAGAAATGCAACATGATATATCAAAATTACGAGACCAAGTGCAACAAATTTCACTCTCACAAAAAGTAACAAAAGCTAAGATGGATGGTTTAAAGAAAGACGTGGAAGATAATATGGATGGTATGAAAGAAAAAATTGAAGATTGGAAGAAAGACATGGAAGGTTGGAAGGAAGGTTTGAAAAAGTTACTACAAGAAAGGCTTCCTAATGGAGAAAAGGTAGTAGAGAAAACACATAATGAGAACAAAAGAAATGTTAATTATGATTCAAAGAATGACAACATTGAAGATTTGAAGAAAGATGTTAAAGGTTTGACAAAGTTGCTACAAGAAAATCTTCCTAATGGCAAAAAGGTAGTAGAGAAAACTCGTGATGAGAACAAAAGAAATGTTAATCATGATTTCATAAACTCTAACGTTGGAATAAAGACCCACCACGTTCCAAAGATCGATATGAGTAAGTTTGATGGCAGGGATCCTGTAACATGGATACTACAGATAGAGAAATATTTAGATCTATATAATATGAAAAACACACAAAGGGTACACATTGCAACTTTATATTTGGAACCCAATCAGTTTGTATGGTATTGATGGCTTTTCTCTTGTAAACAAATTGTCACTTGAGAAATTTTTACGGAAGAAATGATAGCACATTATAAGGATACAAAAGACAACATTTTTTTAGCCAATTGGTAAATATCAAACAAAAATGTTAAATGGTGGAGCACATTGAGGACTTCGAAAAATTGAATATAAGGGTAAAATATATTACAAAGGAGCATAGGATTGATGTGTTCATAGGGACATTAAATGATAACATCCAACATGAGGTTTGCATTTGGGAACCTGATTCATTGGAGAAGGCATTCAGGTTGGCAAGAAAAATTGAAAGAAAAATTATGGCAACAAGGAAACCTACCAATCACAACTATAAAAATGGAAGTGTTATTGCCCCTAACCTTCCACAACCTACAAGGTTGACACCACAACAATTTGAAGAAAAAAGAGAAAAAGGGCTTTGTTACAGTTATGATAGAAAATACACTAAAGGTCATAAGTGTGCTGAGAATAGATTATTTTACATAGATTGTGAATAGGAAGAAGAAAAGGAACAAGAAACATCAAAATAAGAGGATACAAACTAGGAACAAAGCCTAGAGAAAGAATAAATGAATCCAACTATATCATGTAATGCATTGGTCGGAAAAACCAATCCTCAAACTATCGAGATAGAAGGGCATATCAAGAAGAAAAAGGTAATAGTGTTGATTGATTCAGGTAGTATCCATAATTTTATTCATTGTAAGATAGTGAAGGAATTGAATTGCTTCCTATATCCAACGCCAGAGTGTTAAGTGATGGTTGCAAATGGAAAAACCATAAATTTCTCTAGAAAATGCCATAATATCAAGCTATCCATGGGAGAATATGTGTTGAATAGTCCAATGCTTTCCATTCCAATGGGTGGCGCTGATGTTGTACTAGGAGTCAAATATGATAACTTATAATTTTCAAGAACCTTTTTTTTTAGAAGGAAAGGAAGTTGAATTAAGGGGTATCACAGGGAAAACGAGAAAGATAATTAGCTCTAACGGCATGAAAAATATTCTAAAGAAAGAACAACAAGGTGTAATTGCACAATTATGTTCGTTAGAGGTTCCCACGTCAAAATCATCTATTTCTCTAAATCTCCAAAAAGTCTTGGACAATCATTCCAAGGTATTTGAGACTCCGAAAGGAATCCCACCTATTCATGATCATGATCATGCTATTTATTTGATTCCAGGAAGTGTTCCTCCAAACATCAATCCTTACAGATATCCCTATGCACAAAAGAGTGAAATTGAACATATGGTTGCAGAAATGCTAGAGGCTGGTATAGTCAAAGTTCTTTGTTTTCTCTAGTAGTATTGGTGCACAAGAAGGATGCATCACGGATCATGTGTCTGGATTATAGGGAGCTTAACAAGCTCACTATTAAAGATAAAATTCCCATTCATCTTATTGATGAATTATTGGATGAATTGCATGGAGAAATTTACTTCATCAAGTTGGACCTTCATGCAGGATATCATCAAATCAGAATGAAGACTGAAGACATTTAGAATACAACATTTAGAACTCATGAGGGTCATTATGAATTTTTGGTCATGCCTTTTGGCCTTACCAACGCACCTTCTACATTTCAAGGTTTGATGAATTCCATTTTCAAACCCTTCCTTAGAAAATTTGTGTTAGTATTTTTTGATGATATACTAATCTACAACAAGTCTTGGAAGGATGATGTTCAAAATGTTGATAGAGTGCTTAGACTATTGGAGGAGAAACAATTATATGCAAAAACCTCCAAATGTTTCTTTGGAGTACAAGAGGTGGAATATTTGGGTCATATTGTATCTCATGAATGTGTTAAGGTAGACCCTCAACAAAAACAAGTTCTCCAAATCTTAAAGGATAACCTCACTTTGGCAGAGAATACAATGAAAAAACAGGTAGATCAACATTGCAGCGAAATAAGTTTTGATGTGGGCGACTGAGTATTTCGACAACTACAAACATACAAACAAATGTCCCTCAAGCAAGCTAAGAAGGATAATAAATGATCACCAAATTACTATGGTCCTTACAAGGTGTTGCAAAAGATTGGTACTACGGCATACAGATTGGAGCTTCTGCATCTTCCCAAGTGCCCCCAGCTCTCCATGTTTCATGCTTAAATAAGGTTATAGGTGAAAAGCTCCTAGTTCAAACAATATTGTCGGAACTTGACGAGGAAGGAAAAATCATATTGGAACCCAAAGTAGTCATGGAAACCAGAACCCGACAGCTACGAAATCGATCAATTTCAGAGTATCTTATCAAGTGGAAGAACTTACCCGCTGAAGATTTCACATGGGAGGACGATAATTTTATACAGAAGCATCTAGAACTACTCAAGCATTGAGTAAAACACTTTTTGAAGGAGAGGGGCATGTTAGGTCCCTATACTACTAGTGTACCCCCTTATTGTTATTAGTGCAACCCCCTTATTGTATTGTTGTGCCCATGTAGTCCCCATGTTGTTATTATTGTGTCCCATAGAAGCCCACTATTATTATTGTTGTGCCCCTACAATATTATTGTTATGTAGGCTCTGATTATATTGGGACCAATTACACTCCCATATATAGAAAGGAGGTATTGTCATTTGTATCATCCAAGATTTGTTCATTTGTGTAATGTAAAGGAGGTTTCCCCCTCGAAGAGGCTGATTATGAAGGCGTTGATCTATCTTTTCTTCTATTTTGTGAGCTAGTTGCATAAAAGAATTCCCGTAATTTACTATTTTACCCATTAGTACATGAAATATGTAGGAATTTACAGGGTAAGTTCCTCAGACAGAACACCAAAGGACACCGCTCACAAACAGATTACAGATCAATACACCAGTATTTTGACGTGGTTAAAACCATCAAAGAGGGAAACAGTCCACAGCCTGAGCCAACGCGGCCACTTCAAGCAATTTATTAATAAAAGAATGAAAATTTACATATGCTTCTCTCATAGACGGATTACCCTACAAATGACCCTCCATGCTCTTTAAATAGAGATCATGGACCAATCGGGTGTTAAGCCACGGATCAAGTGTCGGTAATACCGAGGAGAGAATGAACCGTCGGATCACTACATATCGTGATCGTCGGATTGTAAGTTACAAAATGTACATAGTAAAGAAACACACTTTACCTAACTCTATACCTAACTCTATACTAGACCATGTTGTACTTAACTATTTCCTATGTGTCGGAATATCCTAACAAAATAAATGCATTTAATGAATATATATGAATTAAAAATAAAATATATTTTTCATAAAAGACTATTACCTTCAATTTACCCTTTTACACCATTTCCTTCATCAAATTTGTAAAAGATTAGGATTTAAGGTTCAAATGGAGGGTTAAAGGGTAAAAATGAGGTGGACAAGATTACTAGAAATTGTTCCCAACAATGTACAATCATACAAAGTTTAGCTATATATCCTCCCTTCCCCGGTCACCTTCTCACTCTTGCTTTTCACCTCCCGACTACTCCTCATCTTCAAGCTCCTCCCTATTCATTTTCCCTTTGAAATGGACCCCTATGGACCCTCGAATTCCTCTTGCAAATTCTACGAAGGCCTCCTTGCAAATCCGGTCTGAATCAAAGAACTTCAAAAGAAATGGAACGCCCGTTGTGAAGTAGCCTTTAACTCAGAAGTCCAGAGTTTACAAGTAGAAGCAACATCACTCAGGGAGGAACTCAACAGATGGAACCAGCACTATAGACACCTTGAGAAGGTAATCTCTTCACTGGAACGAGTTATCTCCTCACATCAGCACAGGATTTTAATTGGAAAAGAAGACCTTAAAAGGAAGAAAATCAAACCATGCACATTAGTATCATGTTGTAGAAGAAGAAAACTCCATAAACCAAGCCAAATGAAGATGAACAAAGATAAAGCATATGTATGCAGAACCAACTCTTTAAACAATTTTGGTCCTAATAATGAAGTGCAAATATGTATTTTTGTTGTTTCAGTATGTTTGATGCTACACAAGCAGTGCAGTAGATTCATATGTCAATATTAAAGTTAATAGTAGTAGTCTAGTAATTGCTCCATCTTGGGATCCACCTCCCTCCCTTGCATCTATGTACTAAGGCTACCAAGCCTCTCTCTTTTTCAATAATTAATACAAAATACCCGTTCTTTTTAAAAATAAAAAATAAAAAATTAATCATTAAAAAATAAAAAAATAAGAGTTAGATGTTGTGACTACCCAATACTATTCAACCATTGTAGGGTGACATCGCTGACGACCCTATTGTCACCTTCTGTATAGCCGTCAAGTCATCTAGTTACCACACCGCCACACCTAGCTAACCACTCTATTAGCCACCAACTTTTGTACCATTTGGCCATCCATTTCCATACACTTCCATTGCTCAATCATACAATGGTATGATTTGAATCATTAATACAATTGCTTTCATTTATCCGCATGACTATCATCAACTGATTGTATCGATTCGTTAATGCTACAACAACAACCATATTCTACTCCCTTCCATTACAAATTCAACATTAAAATGTCACACTTGTATAACTGTATGGTCCATGTCCCACCTTAATCTATATGGTCATATCCTTTCAATTAGCATTAAAGTCATAACAATATAGTGCATAGCTAACACAACCACATTAATAAAATGTGGTTGATATACACCGATAGGCCTAGTCTCTTCAGATTGGCATATTCTTTATGAATATAATTAATTTGAAAAAATAATTTAATGAAATACTATTTTTCAAATTAAACAAAACAAACACATCAAATTATATTTATATTTAATTTAAAACACATAAAAAACACTCAAAGTAATGATTGACCAAAAGCATTACATGAAAGAAGCATCATACCGTGCATAAACTTGTCTATCAACGAATGTATATGTATCCAAAATAATATTTTTGAGATTTTGACATTATAATCATCCTACTATGCATAAATAACAAAACTTGAAAGAAAACATTACTAACATCTAGCTTCCCTCGATTTTCATCAGCTTGAAGAAGAATTATGAGGAGATACCGATCTCCTAAATTCCTTACCTAACCATTAGTAATCATTGGTGCCTATCTTGTATTCTTTCCTTTTTGCCTCAAAACAATTTCAAATGTGAGAAGTAAATCATGGCATTCCGTATCTGTTTCAACAGTGCTCTGACAAAGACCACCGTGAAGAGATTCTGCATCGCTTTTTCTCTATTTTGGCACTATCAGTTTTAGTTTAGAAATTTTCTCGCAGCTATTGATTTGTAATTTGGTTAGTATATTGGAAAATTTCAAAAGGAAAGTATGAATAATCATTCACTTAAATGTCATATAGGTGTGTCTAACAAGATTATTTCCCACATATATCAACACATGTGCATACCATATAAATAAAAAATTTCATCTTTTACCTCTTCTATCATACATAATGCTTTGTCTTTGTTAACGAAAAGTTGTTGCAAATGTGGTCAGATTTCTTTTCATCCTACCCAAGATTTAACCATGCATGAAATTGTAGTTCTAAGAAAAATTTCCTCATCCTCATTAATGGATATCGAGGGTACCATGCCACTAATTGATCACTGATTCGATGTAATGAAAGGATTTTGTAGGGCTCCTAAATCTCCCTTGAAAACCCCAAGGAAATTTATGTTGGAAGTGGAAAAGAAATTCTTGGTCACTACGTAGTTGTAATTCGACATTCCAATTCCTTGGAAGAGTTCCATGGCTACTACAATAATTGGAGAAGGGATCAAAGTCAAAATCATCATAACATGCCCGGGAAAATTCTCCATACCTGATAATCTCCTGGTGGAAACATACACTATATATGGAAACAAAGAGTCAATAGACTCAATATCACCGTAAAACATATTCAATTACCTCAACCACCACGTTACCGCCAGTCGCAATTACCTCGACCACTTTACGACCATTGATAGGCGTGAGGGAGCCGATTCAATTTCATTGTTCAAATATATATTTTTTAAAGTTGTAACGCTCAGGAGGAGAGTGATATCTATAGATGTGATTCTCAGATGAAGCATATTATTCCAACACAGAATCATGTTCGTTCATTTAAAAAAAAATGAAATTCCATAAGCTTACATCCACCATGAGTTGAAATAGATAAGCCTATTGGCATAATTAATTGTTATAATTAAAAAGGTAATATTAAGAAAAGTGAAACATGTTATAAAATTATTTAAAAGGTTTATATTCCCCTTTGGTATTAAACTAAGGATTATACTTTAGTTAAAGTAGCCATCTTTGAAGTAAATATTAAAAATATTTAAAAGGATTCATAATTTATATAACTGCTAATATAAAAAATAATTTATATTGCTGCTAATAAAAATATTTAAAAGGATTCATTTTTTTAAGATCAATAGAGATAATTTATATTACTGCTTGAAAAAGTTGATCACAACATATATGGACTTTCCTGGTCTACCACTGGGAAGGCCAGACCAATAATAAATATACACAACTTTTAGATTGCCTCATTGTCTTTGACTTGTTGGTCTGATAGTTTAGACTAGAGATAGGGCATGTGTGGAGTAGGAAGATTCTCTCTACGGACAGAGACAATCCCTCTAGCCCAAGGGAGAGGGTCTAGCCACAAATAAGAAAATATACCATAAATTATCTTAGATTGAGAATGGATAAAACCCTACCTCTTGTATTGCTTATCCTTGTTTGATAAAGTCCTTGTGTCTTTGCTCTAGTGATCAACTCTTTAATGTCAATCAAGCACCTGAAACAAATAGACAAGAAACCAAAGCACACATGATAGCATACCATAGATTCAACCTACTTAAGAGGCTAAGGAGTCTTAAACTACCAAATACAATATGCAATTGATATAGGAAACAAAATATGAGTTGTATTATTATGACAAAAAGGAAAGTACAACCTTCGCCTTAGCGTTGCTGGTTTCCTTCGATGTATCCGGGTTCTAGCACCATTGTTAGAATCTCATGATTCACCTCAAACAATAGAAGTTCAAGGCTTCTTCCCCTTTGCTCCAAACCAAACAAACTACAAACTTAGTCTCCCTTTACAAGCACAAACTAGAAAACTAAGGCTATTAAGAGTTGTTTTGGCTATCAAGATTTTGCAGATTATTCCAGCCCTTTCACTCCCTAGCTGAGGTTGGAATAGGAGAAGTTTATATAGCTTGAGAGAGGGTATATGGATCCTCTTATGATGGGAGAAGTCTTATCCCTTTGGGTTTGTTCCATTTTAATAGGCGAAAGGAGACCAAACAGTCTCTCTTGGCTCTATCTCGACTAACCATTTACCAAACTTCTGTTCAGAAAACTTCTAGACCTGGAAGCTTCGAATCCATTTTTAAAAACTTTCCAAAAGAGGGTTGGTGGGGGTAATGAATGGATACTAACGCTGATCGGTGCTACGCTCAGTGTTAAACTCTGCAAATCGGTGCAGGGAAGAAACTGAGGGATAACTTCGGCCTTTAAAATTGAGTTTTAAGGAATATTCTTTGGAAATGATGCAAGAGGGAAATGTTCTACAAATGAAGGGTGATGTAAAGACATGTTATTGATGATAGGAAAACACATGAGGTTCACTGTAGAGGTCCTCCAGGATTGAGGAACGGGGAGTACAGGGACAATGACAAAATGATGTGTAACAGATGCCCCTAAAGCGTGAAGGCCGAACAAGAGTGAGGGGTGAAATGCTTTATGAGTAGATGCATGGAACCAGAAACTATCATTGAAAAACCTAAAAGAAAGCATAGATACATATACATCACTAAAATATTTGATAAAAGATACATGAATCATGGTATGGACGCAACCATCCAGAAAAAAATCATGTAAATGGATCCAAGGTATGGGCGCAGCCATCCAGTAAGAAGGATCATATATAACCCAAGGTATGGTCGTAACCATCCAATAATGAGAAGGATCACATATAACAGAATCATGGTATGGTCACAACCATCCATATGAAAGAGACATGTATATAAGCATGATCATGTCAGATCGCCTCGCAACCTGGACTTTTGTAATTTGAGCCCGGGGTCTTGCGCTCCAACACAACCAGATCAAATTACAAATTCTAACATGTGAATAGATGGGTCGAAGTCGAACATGCTAGAAAATTGCGTGATTACCAGTCAATGATGTGAACCATTAACAAGCGCGAGAGAAACCACCAATAATGAGAATGTCTCTCAAGGTACCAACAACACAATTCACAGAGCGTGATTAAGGAATTGAAGTCGAACACCCATGAAGTCACTCGAGTGAAAGCTAATGATGAGAACCTGTCGTCGAGTGCGAAGAACTTGCCATTAGGGCATGCAAGCTCTAAGGTACTAGAAGGGAGTCTCTCGGCCAACTTCCTAGATAATGAGCTGAAATCGACAGGAAGTGACCTTGTCGAAGGAGGGTCACGATGTATCCCACATCATCGATGTGAGACAAAGGGTATGCAATGATTATGGATGATACAAAGAATCAGGAATGAGTGTAAACTGCAGAAGGATTAATTCTTGAACATATCAACGACACAACTTTGGAGTTTTAGCAGATTTTTGGATCCATAGGATTGGAGGTCATGATGACGTGGCAAAGATCAAATGGAAAGGCAAAAAGTGGATGACCCAAACCCAGGAAGGTCAATGATGAAGTGAGGATATCCCAACCCGACATGAAGCAAAATAGTGTCATGTTCAAGAGTGACAAGATGCCGACACAACTAGTAAAAAATTTCCATTTTCCCCCACCATTCCTAGCAGGTACCCCAATTAATTTTTATCACAAGCTTGAAGGGGATAGCATATGCTTGTAATATAAGTCCATCCTTCATATGGATCCGACCTAGTAAGATTAACGAGCCCTAGGAAGGAGAAGCTCATGTTCGTCATGGTGATGAATCTGATGCCATTAAAGTTTAACGAGTTCAAAAAAGGAAAAACTCGATATCTTTTTCATGTTTAGAGAGTTTGAAAAAGACATGGATTAGAAAACTCCAAAAGGTCCCTTTTTGTAAAGTTGCCTCTCAAGCCCAAAAAGGTAGAAAACAATACTCGAGATAACCTCTTGGCCATGTCAAGAAAGGAGTACCTTTTTTCGTAAATAGTTTATCCCAACCTGAAAAAGGCGTAAACGTATTCTGGGCAAACGACGTTTCAGAACCGTTTTACGAGGTCAAAATGACAAGAGCTCGGAAATCTTTTACTATTTTAAGAGTCAGAAAAGAGCTTAAAGCAGACTCCCCATTTTTACTTACTTTAACGAGTCAAAAAGGGAAAAATACATGACAATCTTTTCATTTCCATATTTTTTACGAGTCGGGAAAAGAGCTTAAATACGACTCCATTTTTGCATCATCACTGGCAAACCATCATCTATCGCTGCACAAGAAGAAAATGCATTATCTGTTTCTAAGGAAAAATGGTGAAAAAATACTTTTAAAACCCTAAAACATAGTGAAAATTTTACAAAAAGGGAAAAAAGTAAAACATTTTTACCATTTACCTCATTTACCTCATTTGAGCAGTTTTTTACCCACTTTTTGCCCTAGATCTTCAGGAGAAGATTGTTGCGGATCTAGGAAGCTGATCGTCAAATCATTCATTGTAGTTAAGAGTCGTGGCCCTACTCTTCACATTGATACCTATTTTTTAAGCATTTATCCGTCTTTGCAAGGGATTTGAGGGGCTCTTTGCAAAAAACATTCGCCGACGGTTGGCGCGGGATCTGGGCACAAGACTGCATCGATTGTCGGATTTTAACATTGGGTCTTGCACCATCGGCATTCCTATTTTAAAAATAAATCGTGCCGGCACAGAGAATCGATTTTTTTCAATTTTTTCCCAAATTCAATGCTTTAAATCAAAATTTTCCCTTTCAAGAACTGATGTTGAGTTAAATGTGGGGTGTTTGCAGGAAAATCAAGGCGAGAAAATGGTGATTGAGTGGAAAGAATGTGAACATGAAAGAATAGACCAAATGGCCTTGGAGGATCCAAATTGTCTTGACACATTGAGGAACCGTGGGTTCCTCAAGTTCTTTATGACAGTAGGCTTACGGGCTCAACCTGAACTACTGCAATACCTGATTAATTTATGGGATATCGGACGAGAGGTATTCATGATCTATGACTAAGAGCTGGAGTTGGAGACTTCAGATATTTATTTCATTACTGGACTATCTCGTAGAGGGGAACCAGTCCATCTGTATGGAGGCAGGTCTATTGGGGTGAACATAAACATGCCGCTTTCCCAACATTGCCCAGGAGCTCTGAAATCTACAAGTGGCAAGATCAATATCATGACCATAAATGATCTTATATTGAAGGTGATACTTTTGACCATCAACCGAGTAGTTGGGGCTCAAGCACTACATGAGTCCAACAAATCTCGCTTCCAATATGCTGTGGACTGCATGGCACCCACTATTTTCAACTAGACGGAAGAAATGAAAGTAAACATGAAGTGGAAACTATCCAAATGCAAAGCAGGGAATTTGAGGCAATTAGGATATGGCTCTATCCTAGTAACCTTATTCTTGGAACAAATCCCACTATTCCATTATCATATGGTGGAGGTGAACCCCCCACTACCATAATATTCAAGGATGGTTCGATGGAGTGAGTTGATGCCTAGATTTGGAGGGGGCCAACAAATGTCTTACAAGCCCACCTTCTTTGTGTGGCTTAGATGACAACTGATCGTCGTGGAGGATTGGCCATACAGCGGGACTGACTTCCATGGTGATCCTGACATGCCACTCCCAGAGGGAGAGGACTTCGATGATGGAGGTGAGCAAAACAATTTTGTTTTTGGTTTTTTATTGTTTTTGAATATATGTATTCGTGACACCTTGACTTTGTAATTGCAGATGTTGGACTAGAGAGACCAGCAGGGATGTCCCCAATAGCGAGGCACGTGGCTCGAAAATTCGAGGTCACTCCTTACCAGGAAGGAGTTGACAACGAAGAGGAGATCGCTCGAAATCTGGATAACCTAACGAGAGGGATTCCAGAGTATGCACAGATCGAGGACATTCCTCGCTGTTATCAGTGGCACACGGTGGGAGTGTCGGATCAGATCCGTCGATTACTGACTCATGTAGTGTGAGTAGTAACATGCTATCACGAGCATCACACAGAGTAGTCCGTAGTTAGCATTTACAGTTTTGAGGCCTGTGAGCCATGGATGTACTTGGAACACATATATTATTTTTTGGATTTTGATGTATTACACTCAAACATTATCAACATATATATGCTATATTTCTTGTTTACTATGATACAATGTTTTTCACATATTGCGTAAATGTCTCTCTAGAACATAATTAGCCAATGCATTTGTTAATGTATTCATATGGCTAGGAATGTGATCATATGTAATATAATCAAAATTTCTTTCCAATAGAAGAATACACAAATACATTCTCAATAATTGAGGGTTTCAGACAAAATGTTTCCCATTGAGCTGAAGAACAACAAATTGCGAATCAAGGTTTACGACCATTTCTCGAATCTCAAGAGCAATAGCTTCTAATAGGATTTCGAGAACTATGCTGTATTCAACAATGTTATTAGATTTTGGACCTAAAAAAATACCTTGAAGATCAATAAACTAACCATGAGGGTCATAAATAGCCCATGTTGCAGATGATAAATTCCAGGTACTACAACAAGCACCATTAGTGAAACTGACATAAGGAGTCACATACATCTGCAAAGCAGGGGGAGACATAATAAGCAGGAAAGCTGCTTGAAAAAACTCACCAAACCAAATTGCAAAAAAATGAATAACACACTTATGTACATAAGTAACTATGCAAGATGACTCATGCATAATACTTTTTGAGGTACAGTCCATTGCGAGGTTTGTACAAAGGGTTACCCTCATAATCAATTAGCTCATAGGCCCCTTTTTGTAATACACGCTTGACAATATAGGGCCCACGCCACATGGGTTTGAATTTTCCTCCCCCTAGATTATCATCAACTTGATCATATAGCAAGATCAAATCACCCTTAAAAAAAGCACGAGGAGAGACTGACTGATCAAAATGGGATTTAACTCGCTTTTTCTGTGCTTCAATGACTAAATCAGCAAGACGACGGGTTTCATCCAGTCGTTCCAAATATAGGAGACACTCCTCTTGAGGTGAGGTATTAGGGAGTAATTCGACAACCAATTTGAGTGAGGGAATTTCACATTCAATCGGTAGGGTAGCTTCCAGACCATAGACTAGCTGAAAAGGTGTGAATCCAGTTGCGTCTTTAGTCGAGGTTCGGTAGGCCCACAGAGCTGAAAAAAGCATGAGATGCCAATTGGATTTGTGCATCCCAATGGTGTGCTAAAGCATAGTAACTAAAACTTTGTTTACCACTTCAACTTGGCCGTTGGCCTGAGGGTAATACAGAGTTGAGCCATCGTGACATAAGCCCAATTTAGAAGTTAGCTCAACCATCATATAATCGTGAAAATGGGAGCCATGGTCAGTGACAATGGTTTGAGGCACTCCAAACCTGGAAATAACATGATTGAAGAGAAATTGCGCAACCGTTTTACCGTCAGTTGAAAATGTAGGCATTTCTTTGGCCCATTTGGTGAAGTAATCTACAGAAACGATAATATAACCATGCCCCCCGGCCGAACGAGGGTTACATGTCATAAAATCAATGCCCCATTTGGAAAAGGGACCAACGGTAATAACAGGGTGAAGGAGAGTGGGTGGGGCATGCATTTTCCGCTGATAAATCTGGCACTCATGGCATTTGCAGACAACAAGAATGCAATCTTTAAAGATGGAGGGCCAGAAATAGCTAGCGCAGAGGATCTTTTGAGCAGTGGCATAGCCAGACAAATGACCACCACATGCACCAGAATGGCAGTCATTTAAGACTCTTTCAGCCTCATCGAGAGTTAAACATCGGTGAAGAATTGAATCAACACCAACGCGGTATAAAGTATCCCCAATGATGCGGTAAGGTTGGGATTGATGCTGAATGCATCGACGATCATCCTTGGACAATGCAGACCGGAAGGTAGAAGTTTGGAGATACATGATGATATCACCGTACCAAGGATCAAGAGTGCTAATCAGAAAGATAATCTCATCGGGGAGTTGCCAATTTGTGGAGTAAGAATATTCTCTCTGTGGATAGAGACAATCCCTCTAGCCCAAGGGAGAGGGTCTAGCCACAAACAACATAATTTGACATAAGTTCCCTTAGATTGAGAATGGATAAGATCCTACCTCTTGTATCGCTTATCCTTATTTGATAAAGTCATTGTGTCTTTGCTCTAGCAATCACCTCCTTAATGTCAATCAAGCACTTGAAACAAATAGACAAGAAACCAAAGCACACATGATAGCATAAAATAGATTCAACCTACTTAAGAGGCTAAGGAGTCTTAAGCTACCAAATATCATATGCAAATGATGTAGGAAACAAAATATGAGTTGTATTATTATGACAAAAAGGAAATTACAACCTTCGCCTTGGCGTTGTAGGTTTCCTTCGACGTGTCCGGGTTCCAACACTACTATTAGCATCTCATGATTCACCTCAAGCAATAGAAGTTCAAGCCTTCTCATCTTTGCTCCAAACCAAACAAACTACAAACTTAATCTCCCTTTACCATCACAAATTAGAAGGCTAAGGCTATTAAGAGTTGTTTTGGCTATCAAGATTTTGCAGATTATTCCAACCCTTTCATTCATAGGCTGAGGTTGGAATAGAAGAAGTTTATATAGCTTGAGAGAGGGGATATGGATCCTCTTATGATGGGAGAAGTCTTATCCCTTTGGGTTTTTTCCATTTTAATAGGGGAAAGGAGCCCAAACAGTCTCTCTCGGCTCTATCTCGACTAACCATTTACCATACTTCTGTTCACAAAGCTTCTAGACCTGGAAGCTTCAAATACATTTTTAAAAACTTTCCAAAAGAGGGTCAACATGGGTAATGGATGGATACCAACGCTGATCGGCGCTAGGCTCAGTGTTAAACTCTGCAAATCGGCGCAGGGAAGAAACTGAGGGATAGCTCTGGCCTTTAAAACTGAGTTTGAAGGAATATTCTCTGGAAATGATGTAAGAGGGAAATGTTCTGCATATGAAGGGTGATGTAAAGACATGTTCTTCATGATAGGAAAACACACGAGGTTCACTATAGAGGTCCTCCAGGATCGAGGAACGGGGAGTACAAGGACATTGACAAAATGCTGTGTAACAACATGAGACATACAAAATTACAGACAAAATTACATACATAATTGTAGACAAAATTACATGCATAGAGAGATATTTTGAGACTAGCCAATGAAGAGAAACTAGGTTGAGTGTGCTGCCATTTTGTTGGGTGATGAGCGTGAGTTAGGGAGGGGCAATCCTTTCTCTTAGCTGATGGGGTCTTATCTTGCTGAGCAATTTCCTGACACTCTATCTTCCACTGGGTTGAGGATATTTTCTCCCAGCAAGAGTTAAAGACTTTAATTCATAATTAATTCCCTCATTTTCAAGTCGTTCCTCCTACATGTTTCCTTTTCTTAATATGAGTTGGAGGGTGAAGGAATTGAAAGTTAGAAGTTTCCTTGCAATGCTCTCTAGACTGGCCAAAAGTTTTTAGCATGTTGTCACTTTGGCCAGGGTGGAGCCATTTTGGATTCTTTTGAGCTCCCCTTCAAGAATGAGCTTTTGAATGCCTAATATTATTGCAATTCTTATACCTTGATATAGCACATAGAGATTTGCTATATTGTTGGTCTCATGGCCTATGGCTCCAATGTACGCATGCTGAATTTCCCCTACCTCATTTCTGAGCAATCCACCATACCCGTTAGGCCTTGGATTTCCTTTGGTTGCTCCATCAAAAATTAGGTTTTATGAAACTTGTTGGAGGAGGTTGCCAATGGTTTATATTGATTTGGGCTCGGGTGGTAGTGATGGTGTGAATTATCATCTTTTCCTGCTGTAGATATAATAGGTTAAGGATGTAAGCTTCAAATGGGTTGTAATCCATGTCTTAAGCATGTCATGGAGAGATGAGGATGGTTTCCTTATATTTATCCAATATTTTTCGCCACAACATATTTAGATTCTTTGTGGTATCTTTGATTATCCTTTGATGATGCTCCTTTCAGATTTCCTAGACTATGAACAATGGGATGAGCTGTCAGACCTTAATGATTATTGAGTTGAAGGGAACATAATGCTAATCCTATAAAGTTTTATTTATGTTTGTTTCGTCTTTGTGATTTTTTTGGAGGATGATTTCCATTCAATGCCATATTTCTAAGGTGAAGTGGCAATCATTAATTAAGTGTTCTATTGTCTCTGTATTTGAGTAGCATAGAAGGCATTGTGTGAGGACATGAAATCATATCTTTTGGATCCAATCCTAGGTTAGAATTCTGTTGTTAAGAAGCATCCAAATAAAGAGCGTAATTTTGGGCCAATGTTGCATCTTCCATAACTTTATCTGTGTGTTTTCCTGTGTCTAATATACAGTTGTGCTTGTTAGTTTGTTATAGGATTATTTGAGGTTGTAGTCACCTTCGTGGTTATGCCCCCATCTGAGAATGTCACTTCCATTTTGATTCTTGATTTTTTTGTGTTCTACCTCCTTGTACAAGGTTCTATGAGAATTTGAGATGCTATTTGGTTTCTCTCTGTTGCTTTTGTCCCATAACATCCATTGGGGTTTCTCAATGAGATTGATCCAATAATCTTTCTGGTGCTACATTTTAGGCTTGAGAGTGATTATGTCTACATTGTGTTCTAATTTGAGCCATTGTTTCCATGGCTCCTCCCATAATAGGGCTGTATTGCTACTGTGTATTTTCTAGAAGATGTGTTTTTGTGTTAGATGCTTGTCCAATGCTTGGTTCCACAGGTGTGATCCTTTTATTTGATCCTGCATCCTAATGATTTGATTTTTGTTTATATCAGGAGCATATTTTCTTTTCCATATTTTTCTCTAGAGAGAGTTTGGGTTTTTGAGGGGCTCACCACCAAAATTGGCTCCCATTGTATTGCTTAGAATTTCCAGGCCTCAGAGATCAAGTCCACCTACTGCTTTTCCTCTACATAATTTTTCCCAAGCGAGTAAAGCCCACTTTTTTTCCTTCTTAGCTTCCCCCCCCTGAAAAGAAAGGTTCTTTGAATGGAGTGGATCTTATTGAAAATTGTTTTAGGAGCAACTAAGGTTGATATGTGATAAAGAGGAAGAGTTTGGAGAACAAACTTAAGGAGGATGATTCCACCAGCTCGATTGAGGGTTTTAAAGGTTCAACAAGATAGTTTGTTTTCTAATTTTATGAACAAATATTCACAGGATTTGATAAAAAGGGAATTTTTGACTAGAGGGATGCCTAAATATTTGGCTGGAAGGGAGATCCATTGAAAACTGAGGAATATAGAGATGTGGGATTGGCTAGGCTCAGGGGTATTAAAGAAAAAAAATGTGATTTGATAAGATTGATGTCAAATCCTTAGGCTGCAGAGAATTTAGAGAGGATGGTTTTGTAAGTCGAGGCTTCTTTGATGGTTGGTTGGCCGAGGAGGAGGGAATTTTCAATGAATTGTTGGTGGGAGGAAGGAAGATAGTTGGGACCATTGGAAAGGCATTTTAGGTATCCCATGTAAACAACATGATTTATGTGTTTACCTAGGCCTTCAACCATAATTAGGAAAAAATACGATGAAAGAGGATCTCCATATTAAATCTCTTTGGATGGGAAGAAGGTGGGTGAGGGAAAACCATTTACAAGGATGGAAAATAAGGCTCTTGAAATAAGGTTGTTGATCCAGGAGTCATGAAAGCCAAAGGCTTTAAGAATTTGAGTTTTGTATTGCCATCTAAGCTTATCAAAATCCTTTGACATATATAGTTTGATAATCATGCCTGGGGATTTTTTGGCAAGGAGTGAATGAATTTATTCTTGGGCTATGATTATGTTGTCTAGGATTTTCCTACCTTCAAAATAGCCTGATTGTTCATGGGAGATAGTGAGGGGTAAAATATGCTTGAGCCAATTTACAATGACTTTAGAGATGATTTTATGGATAACATTGTAGAGGGAGGTGGGTCTAAAATATATAGGGGATTTGGATTGAGTGTGCTTCGGGATGAGAGTTAGGAAAGAGGTGTTAAAGGTGGAGGGCACACTTTTAGTTTTGTGGGAGTCTTCTATAAGTCGAGTAACTTCATTGCCCACTATATCCCAAAATTCCTGAAAGTATTCAATTGTGAATCCATCAAGGTAATTTCTTCCACTTCGGAAAAAGTAATTTCCCTCATCAACATTTAATTTTGTTCCCCAGTGATTATATTGGGAATGTGGGCTTTGATTTTCCTAATAACTAGATTTTAGCCTTGAACAGGTTTTGTCATGAGACTATGGAAATAACAATGTAATTCTTGGATTATATTCTCATGCCATTATAATCTTTGTTTCTCGATGTTCTTGAGGTAGATGATTTGGTTTCTGTGTCTGTGTTGTATCATAGACAAATGAAAGAATTTGGTGTTCTTTCTCCTTCCTTAAGCCATTGGATCCTGGATTTTTGTTTCCATAAAATTTCCTCCTATTGTAGTCTTTTATTCAACTAAATTTGCAGTGCAGTATCTTTTATGGTAAGGTCCCACGTTTTTCCTCAATCCATGATGTCTTGTTGTACCATTTTTATTTCCAAGTCCATTTGTTTTTTTTTTCATGGATGTTATTGAATTCCTTTGCATTCCATCTCTTAAGGTGTTGCTTGATGAATTTTAGCTGTTGACAAAACTTGTACATAGAGCTTCACTTGAGGGAGGCAGTCACTATTACATATAGGACTAAATTTCAACGATATATTATGATGATATGGCCCATATTGTTGTAAAGGACAAGAAAAAGGGCATTTGTTTTTTAATTTTGTTTGTGTAAAGTCCCCGCATTTGTCAAAATTATGACGACAAATATCTAGGGCATCACAATTTTGATGACACATTGAATTTTCCTTCAGAGGACTATATGAACGTTCTATATAGCATCGAAATTCTGACATTAAATATATATGGAGTCGATATTTGATACAAAATTGATCAATGGATGGTCAAGGATCTAGAAAAGGCCAAAATTCAAAGTTGTTGGATTTGAGCGAAACCATTTCCATTGCGTAAAGCCCAAAAAAATATTCCAACACAACTTGATTTCCGATCTCGGGGCGGCAACTTCTTTTAATCCTTCTCCACCGGCATGCATGGGAGCATAAAAACTATATCTATCGTGGCTATGGGGGAACGTGAATCCTTCTCTGAACCTCCTTTAAAGCATCTAATTTCGGTGGGGTCGGCGGCACTTATTAATTAATCAGTAATGGCTGGTACTACTGGCGATGGAGATAACACCGCTTGATCAGCCAAACATAAGGAACTAACTCTTTTGTTCTTCAGAGATGTAATGGAACCTTGTTACTCTTACGCTGATATGCTGCTGGAAGGGATCAATAGCCGAGAGAGCCCTATCCAAAACTTCCCAGCCTTCACCCCCGATCGAGCTCTCGATCAACCGGTAATGATTGGAGAGAAGAGCATCAGGTTATACTCCTTACTGACCGTGGGTGAACTATAGTTACTGAACCACCGGAACAACCTTACTGGGGTGCCTGTGCCCCCAACCGGGTGGGTGCCTTAATATGGAGCCCGAAATCCACAAATTAGTCCATAGGCCGGCCGATCAGGCGAGCTTTAGAGAATAAAGCTATTTTACTTACCCTCGACCCCGGAAGTAAAATAGAAGGCTTCGCCATATAAGGGTGGGCGGCCCATTGTCCAATATTCCCTACTTAGGGGTCACTCACTCATTCCGATGGGTGAGGACCGGCAGGGGCTCGACTCCGATACAGCAAGCAACATCAAAAGAAGATTCATTTAGAAAATAAATCTGTTTAACTAAAACAAAGAAGGTATATTGGTAACATGGCTAAATATTGATTCGCTCATATGTAAGCAAGCCTGGCTCAAAGTCTTCCGGTGGGAACATGGGGGCACGTGGCATTATTACAGCAAACATAGAGGCCTGATGGGTTTTCAGGATATCACCAGGTCAGGATTGCAGAAGAGGATAAGAAAAAAACAACCATCACTACAGAGTGGGGTTCATTTGCCTACAATGTGATGCCCTTTGGGTTGAAGAATGCACCAGCGGTATTCTCACGGATCATTATCGCAGCCTTTCGAGAGTTCATCCATAAATTCCTAGAAGTCTATATGGATGACTGGACGGTGTATAGCATGTTGAAGGAACACATCAAGTGACTGAGGCTCATGTTTGACATATAAACCCCAAAATGGTTCGTTCGGGTGCTGCAGGCAATAGCATGTGTAGAGGGGGGAATGAATTGTAGGGTCAGGCCATGCATGATAGATATGGCGACGTGAGATTGATTTGACCTAAAATGATCAGCTACCCTCACCATATGAATAGTGAGTCCCTACCGGGCCTCACCATATGAATAGTGAGTCCCTACCGGGCCTCTCCTCGTCTCGTGTCGACTTGGGGAGAATCATATCTCGGGTATGGTGACTCAATAGGTGACTTCTCCTCTCTCGGTTATGTTGAACGCGGGGTAAAATTCAAAGTCAACAGGGAATCAAAGTCAACAATGACGTGGCAGCTAACTGGATGCTAACTATGTAATAAAGTGGCAGTGGACAAGTGGCACAATGCAGTTGGTTTCATTGGGACCAATCCCAAGGCAACACATGGCCCAATCAGAGGGCAACACATGGCATTGTCAGATTCGTTAAAATTTTGTTAAGGGATCTCAGCGGAGGTAATGAGATTTGATCCCATGACATCTCAACTCCAAATGTGCTTTCTTACCAATTTAGATATCATGCCCCTTGTTAAATGAAGTCGAAAAATGTTTTATTTAAAGGTATTGTTTTTGTATTAAATGAAAAAAATATATGACGGCCCCACCATTAATGATGGCCCCGCCATTAATGGCGGCCCCGACATACTTATCCGCCTTATCCATCCATCAACCATATCTAACTCCAAGCGCCCAACGAATTTATGTTTGATGCGATGTTATTGCATAAAGTTTATACAATGAATATTGATAAGGGTTGAGGCAAGTCAGGGCGACCCCTCCCATCATTAATATTTCAAATATATTAAAATATATGCAAATCCATCAAACGATGAAGGAGGAGGAGGGGTCGGGATTTGATCCCTCGACCTCTCACATTTTTTTATAAAATGTTACCAAAGTGCAAAAGAGAGTAGACTTGATTTTTTATGTAGAAGAGGAGTATTTGAACAAGTGCAGGCAACGAAGTTTGAAAACTTTGAATACACTTTTTGGGAGATCCGGGAATCCTTTTTCAGAATTGAGAGTTGCTACAGGATCCTGAGACAGAGCATATTTCATCTAGATGGTGCATGATTATATATGAAGCAATAATATTTTTATGTATTTATGGTTTTGAAGTTTTTAATATAAAGACCTCCCCGTTGAAGACCAGGGCCCAGAGATGTAGGTTTGAAGATAGTTGAACTCCGTTAACAATCTCTTGTGTCACTTTTATTTTCATGTTTTCTGTTCTACTTTTCTTCAAATTCTTTATCAGTTCTTCATGCTTATGTGCTTAATGGTGTTTTTAAGAATCATGAATTAACAATGTTTCAACAGTAAATAAATCACATTTCAATTAAAGATCTGCTTGGGATTAGTATTCAGTTGAAAATTTGACCGTTTGTTTGACTGGTCATATTTGACTTTGACTAGACTTCTAAGGTCATAATTATGATGTTAAATAAATATATGAATATCCCGCATGAAAGAGATGTTGTGTCATCTTTGCTATAAGTACAATTATTCTGAAAGGTTATAAGGTCTTTTTCGTGAGCAAAAAACACATTTTGTTTTATATATTTTTTGTGGTTAGGAAGAATGTCAAAAAACATTAGATGGGGAACTAATCAACTAAGGGTCAATGATGAGGAATGTTATTTCCCTTGCACTCTTTGTCAGTGCACATGTCTGCCAGGAATTTCATATGTTACAACTGATAAACATTGTAGGAAGAATGGAAACAACGAAGGGGGGAACGAATATCATCTGATGGTAAGATATATATGAATCATTATATACATTTTCTTTATATTAATCGTATTTGTAACATTTTTTATTGTTATAATATTTGTTATGCAGATTGATTTCACGTGATTTTTGTAATTATTATAAATTCAAGGTGCACCTAGTTACTGTGATCCGAATGCGCCAAATAGTAGTACTAGCAATAATGTTCTACAAGTTGAGGAACATGGAGCGAATATTGAAGATAAACATAATGATCCCATGGATGAAAATGACAATAATAGTTCATAGTTCAAGATGATGGGACAAATGAATTGATCCAAGACTTGTTTGGTGATCATGAGAATGATAATGTTATTGATTGTGAGAAGGAAGGGACACCAATTTATGAAGGCTCAAGTGTAAATATTATCTTTTCTATATTAATTTTGGTGAACTTGAAGGTTTTGAATGGTTTTTCAAACACTTGTATGACATAGATCCTAGGGTATAATGTAATATGATTCATCACATGAAACATTGATTTTTTCCCTTAATTTTTTGTTGTGTTAATTAATGTGTAAAATAAGAATGCAATATTTATGATTAATATTATTTACACTAATTAGTGATTTTTAATGTTGTACTAGATTGTTAGGTGAATTTCTATAATTCCCATCGTTAAATAATTTTCCTCGCACATATTGAGATTTACATGCCATTATGAAAGAAATTAGAATGGAGTCTAAAGCTATAGATGCATGTATTGATGATCATATTATATTATGGACAACATGCATAAAAAACAAATTTATTGAAATGTAATAGCAGTAAATATCAAACCAATCAAATAATAAAAAATGTGCCTCAAAAGGTTCTTCGTTAGATTCCCATAATTCCACGTTTGCAATCGTTGTTCAAGTTTCAAAGCATAACACAATTTATGGATTAACATGCACAAAAGAGAAGTGGAGATGGTTTTCTTTGAATGCATGCATATGGTTATGCATTTAGGGAAATTGTGGAAAAATGGTCACATTTTAAAGATGAACCTCGTAATGTTAGACTTTCATTGGCAGCTGAAGGTGTTAATCCATTTGGAGAGCTAAGGTTTATTTACTTAGTGTGGACAATTTTTATTATCAACAATAAGTTTCCTCCTTGGATGTAAGTAAAGAGGATGTTGACAATGATTGTTCCATGTATTTGTTTACATTAAATTTTCAAATATTGTAACATTTTCATTTGTATTTTTTGTTGCATAATATGTTATTTTTATTTATTTACTTATATGTAAGTAGTATTAATGATGTGTAATTTCAAACAATTAGGTAAGTACAAAGTTAAAGATATGAATGTATGTATCAAGCCTCTTATCGAAGAGTTAATGAATTTATGGGACAAAATCACTATGTATGACATCTGTAAACCAATAGGGTAGAGGAAATTTCAATTCCATGGAATACTTGTATGGAAAATTCATGATTCCCCAGGACAAAACATTTTTGTGGTATGTAACATTCCATTGCACTTTTTGGGATAGGGTCCCTTGGGGTCAATTTTTGGTACTTACTTTTTATATAATTGTATAGTCTTTGCAATTTGTGGGAGTAGAGCGCGAAGGTAATAAGATTCAAAGGTGCTTTAGTCCCTTAGTTTGTTAGGAGATAAGAATTTTTGAGACCCACCCATGGTTCGCGGACGTTGGTATTGTAAAAGAAAATGATATATATAGAAGGGTCATAGCGAGTCTAGGAAGTAACTCATAATTTTTTAGAAGATCATTGTATGGGCAAGTACGCTAACGTAGGAAATTCTGTTTCCTATAATTAGGCGAAGGGGAAGGCTCTTGCAGCTGAGTGCGCAGAGACCTTGGTAAGTCCACAGGCTGAGTGCATGGGATCCTGCACATCTAGTAAAGACAAGAGTCTGTACTTGAAAGAATACATCTAGTAAAGACAATTTTGATCCATAAATTGTTCATTTGTGTATCTGTATTTACTTTTGCAGTTTTTGTATTTTCACTCTATATCTGAAATTATATGAATGAATGCTTATCTTATGTACGAAAGTAGTAGATCAATATGATTTATTGATGTTATGAATGATTAAAGACCTTTGTGAAGGTATAGATGTTGTTTGTGTGAATTAATGTAATTATCTGTGTTGGAAGGGTTAGGGTTCGTGAAGACAAAACTATTCCCTAGAAGCCGCAGGAACCCATCACACAGACCTCTGGATGTAGAAACCTGGTTCTGTTACCCTCCAATACTACTTTGGGTGAGACTGCAGCCTACGCTATGCGGGTTGTTTTTGAAAGGGCCAACAATTTAGGGTTTTGTTGGTTGGCACAAATAACTTTGAACCTGGGTCAGGGCCCATCAAGCCAAAAAATGGTACCATTGCCAGGACTGGGATCTGTTTGAGGAATGTGATAAGTGGTTCCCCACTAATAAAGAAATTGAAAAGTGGATAGATCAGAAACTACACACGTTTGCAGCTCAAGAGAATAGGAGTCCGCGCCCGTCAAAGGAAGAGTGGCTGAATATATACCTAGTCATAGACGAATACGAGATATTCTTCTGCTATTTCCCCTACGAATTGCACAAGTGCGTGTCCAAATTGGCAAATGTCAGGGTATATGGAATCTTGATGGCCCTATTGTGTGGACCCCATAACTAGTAAAGCGCTTGGAGGCTTCGGAAAACAAAATCGCGCTTCCGATCAACCATTGGATCGATTGTATTATGGGAGGATTCATCATTGAGTTCTCGATCGATACATCCGTTAGTTATAGTGAAGCAGAGCACAGGTTTATCAAGGGACCGAGAGGTAAGTACCTGAAATTCCTGAAGACCTGGATTAAGATGTTATTGTGTGAAAATCGGGTTATGCCTTTAAATTGATGTTTGGGACTACACAAAGTGGGAGAGCATTCAAAAGGAACCTAGATTCAGGCTCTGAATATAGTCTGCTATTAGGATCGTCTGATAGTGACGACGAAGGTAGTATTCTGAGGACACCGCGAAGTGCGCTACAAATCATAAGCCAGGGTATCACAGGGATACCTCATCCATCCACTCCACCTTTGCCTCCACCTCCACCCCACACACCTACACCGTCGCCTCCACCTCCAACTCCATCATTTAACATGGAAACTATGATGAAGATGCCTATATTTAAGGGTATGGGGATTGAAGACCTTGAGCAATTTTGGTTCGTTGCAGATGTTATATGGTAGGCACAATAGATTACTAATGACAATATGAAGGAAGCGCAACTAGTCACAGCATTACAGGATAGAGCGCTAAGTTGGTATATCAAGTTTTTCTCAAGTAAACCCAATGCAACTATGTTAGAAACCCAACAAGCATTGAAAAATGAGTTTAAGAAACCCAAATCACAAGCCTAGTCGGTAACAAAATTTAAAGAGATTCAACAGAGGGTGAACGAGTTTGCATGGGACTTTGATCAAAGACTAAAGTGTCTGATTCAACAAGCTAACATGATAATCATAGATGATCAACATAGAGATTGGTACATTGCTTCACTCCTACCTCACCTGAGATTACCACTGTTGCAACAAAAAATAGGAATGCAAGCTGAAGCCTTGGAGATTTCCATGAGATTGGAGGCTTCACCCGTGCAGGATATGAATATGGGGGTACAACAGATTCAGTCACAACTAGCCAGCCTGCACATGGAGTTACAGAGCCTTAAGAAGGGAAAGGAAGTCCAGCTCGAGGTGCACGCTGAATATTGATGCCTGAAGTGTAAAGACCATGGTCATGATAAGGACCATTGCGTAGTCTATCATAATTACCTTATTGGGGGAGGTCCTATCCCTGTGAAGCTAGAAACTAAAGCTGGGCTGAGTATAAGAGTATCCTTATGGTGCGTTATTTGTCAAATCTCTGGGAAACACATGACTGATAACTATCATCTCCTACAAAAGTTTGTGCAAACTCCGAAACAATTTTTCTACACTTTCTGTAAATTGGTCAGGCACGATGAACGCAATTTCCAGAGCTATGACCTGATGTGGAGAGGACCCCTACATATAGCATGTAGGCGGAAAATCAACCTCAGGATCAGGGCACAGGTTTAGCGCAAGGAGGATTCCAAGGTCGATGAAGAGGAGGAGTAGGAGGAGCTAGAAGGGGTTGTGTATAGGTTATTTGTTACAATTGTGGAGAGGTAGGTAATTTTGCATGCGACTGTTAGAATCCGATGCACCCCTCCTGTCAGTATTGATGACAATTTGATAATGTTATAGAATGTTTCCTCGTACTTATAGCAAAGATGCAAGAAAAGAAAGCTCAAACACCTACGCAGAATATTGAAATGATGATAGTGGAGCCTCGCGAAGAGGAGCCTGACGTTAATATCATGACATGAAGCGATATAGCCACATGTGAAGATAAGGGGAAGCAACCAGAGGCTAAAGGATGGGTAGGAAGGATGTTGAGAAGGAAGTTGGGTTTGATCTAAGCTGTGGAAAGGAAACCTTTATGGAAATCAGGAGAAGTATGGTGGAAACAATAGTGGACAAGATGTAGACCCTTCGTTGTTAGCAACATTTTTGAAGACTTGTATGAAGATTTTACGGGATAGAAGGGCAGTAGAAGGGCTACAGGAGCTGATTGATAATTGTATAGGTAAGATTAAAACTCCTCCAGAACAACACTCAATACACAAAGTGGGAAAAAGCAAGAAGCGAATAGGTCATGAGATGAGACTGACTGTGCAAATTGGGGAGTATGAGATGGACCAAGTAATTCTCAATCTAGGATTTGATGCGAATGTTCTGCCAAAGAAACAAGGGAAAGAATGGGGAGGCTTGCACTGCAATGGTCTCCTATCCAACTACATATGGAAAACCAACAAAAGATCATTCCTATGGGGCGCCTGTATGGGGTCACGGTAGATATTGAAGGAGCAAGCGCCCTAGTTGATTTTGAAGTGATCGAAATAGTTGACGATAGTAACCCTTACCCTGCACTATTAGGCATTGATTGGGCCTTTGATATGGACACAATTATTAATCTCAAAAAGCGCAGAATGACATTTGAAAGAAAGGAGCTCCGGGTCATTGTTCCATTGGATCCAACTGAAGGTGTGTGATATACCGAACCAATCTGTGATTACGAGGAGGAGGACGATCTTGATCAGATTTATAAGATCACTGTGCACAATGAGGACTGGATCAACCCTACAATAGATGGACGAATCACATGGGATAGGGATAGTTCCTGCACTTCAAATTCTGATGAAGAGCTTGAGCATTGGTAGAACCGATTACATGAAGTCTCCTCGCTGCACTGTAATATGTTGACAAAATCGCTTCGATGCATATCCACTGAGGTACAAAATTTACCTTATTATGATGGGTTAGAATATGTTAATTTGTTTTTGGATAATTTTGAAAGGGATGTGCCAAAAGTGCATCAGTTCCAAGCACTAGATCTGGCGCTGTGAGCTACGCTTCCCTGTTGGTGGGGTACATAGATGACAACTTCATTGATTGGAAGGAATACCAGAGGATGATGAAGCTGAGGTTTGGGTACTCCAATACCCATATAACATAGAAATACACAGGGAAAGATGATTCATGCTAAAATTTGGCACAATGGAATAAATCATAGGGAGAGGAACCGAAGCTAGAATGGGTTTACATCTTTTGTCACACTTTGGATACCATCCCAATGAACTGGTACTTGGAAATTAAGCTGCGACATGGGACGAATGAATGGGATATCCTGAAGGAAAGATTCCTGTTAACTTTCATCTTTGAAGATGGCTTTGAATGTATTGATGAGGCGCTCCAATAAATCAAAGTAGTGATCTTCAAAATACTTAAGGAACCAGTAGCATGGGTTCAGCCAGATTGGAATACGCAGCTGCGCCATGCGCTAGAATGTTATAATGTGACTACAAAAGAAAGCAAAGATGACCCTAGAAACATTAGTATTCCTGAGTCCAAAGGACAACACGAGGTTGAGGGACCTAAGGCAGAAATCCTCGACATATCAGAGCCTTTAAAGACTAAGCAGGTAAATATTGGATTGGACACGCAACCAAATTTTGCTAATATAGGTGACTATTGGGATGAAGATACAATTGATAAGGTCACAGAGCTGCTGCACGAGTATCAAGACTTGTTTCCCACCAAGTTCTCTGATCTAAAGGGGATAGTAGGGGATTTGGGCATCATGAAGATTACTTTGAAGCCAGATGCGAAGCCTGTAAAGCAGCACCCCTACCGATTAAATCCCAAATATAAGGAAAATGTGCGCAAGGAGTTGGATAAGATGCTGGAAGTTGGGATCATTGAACCTGTGGAGGAATCAAACTGGGTGAGTCCCATGGTAGTCCAAGAAAAGAAGCAACAGGATGAAATTCGGATATGCATAGACCTGAGGAAGTTGAATGATGCGTGTGTCCATGACCCATTCCCTATGCCATTTACAGATGAGGTACTAGAGAATGTTGGAGGGAAGGAAGCCTACTCGTTCACTAATGGGTTCTTGGGTACCATCAGATCAAGATTGCACTGGGGGATCGAAGTAAGACCACCTTCATGATGGAATGGGGTTGTTTTCAATATACGGTAATGCCTTTTGGGCTGAAGAATGTGCTTGCGATCTTTTCAAGAGTAGTAATTGCGACTTTTAAAGATTTTATCAACAAATTCTTAGAAGTCTACTTTGATGACTGGACTATATTTGGGTTGGTAAAGCACCATGTTGCTAGTCTATGCCTCATGCTGGATACCTGTCGAAGACATCAAATTTCCCTTAAACTGGAAAAGTGCATCTTCTATGTACCATATGGAATATTGTTGGGTCATGTGGTTTGCAAGAAATGATTGATGGTAGACCCTGCCAAGATAGCTGTCATTATTAATTTGGAAGCCTCAAAGAACGTAAAACAACTGTGTGCAACGCTGGGCCATATAGGGTATTATAGGAAGTTTATCAAGGCATATGTGCAAATAACTGCACCAATGGAGAGGCTGTTGAAGAAGGATGCAACATTCTGCTAGGACGAATATTTCCAAAGAAATTTAGACATTTTGAAGGAGAAAATGGTCATCATGCCCATTTTGGTGTTCCCGGATTGGAAAAAGGAGTTTCATGTTCATGTGGATGCATCATGTATTGCGCTAGGTGCGGTGTTGACCCAACTAGGTGAAGAAGACATTGATCATCCTATAGCATTTGCAAGTAAAAAATTATCAAAGGCAGAGAAGAACTACTCGACCATAGAGCATGAAGGACTAGAAATGGTGTACGCGCTACAAAAATTCTAGCACTATCTGTTAGGTGCACACTTCAAAATGTATACAAACCATTCTACTCTAAAATACCTGGTCAATAAGCTTGTGTTGGGGGGGGGGACTATTTGCAGATGGTTGTTTCTATTCCAGGATTATTATTTTGAGGTTATCGTGAAGCCCGAATGCTTGAATGTTGGTCCTAATCACCTATCTAGGATTGAAACTAGTGTTGAGCCTACAAGTTTGGAGGAAGGGTTTCCTGATGTGCAACTCTTTGCTATTTGTGTCTCAGATGATCACTTGGCCGATATAATTCAATTTTTGTCTACTGGAACAACCCTAGAAGGATATTCGACACAATAGAAAAAGGAATTGATGGTCCATGCGATTGACTTCTCTGTGATTGCTAGACAATTATACAAGTGGGCTCTGATGAGTTACTACACAGATATGTCCCAGAGTATGAACGACCAAGCATTTTGGTAGAAGCACATGTAGGAGTAGCGTGAGGACACTATGCCAGTAGAGAAACTGTGCATAATATCCTGCGCATAGGACTTTGGTGGCCAACAATGCATATGGACTCAAAGGCGTATTGTAGGGTGTGTGATGCTTGTTTGCGGACATGGAGACCATTGTGAAGGGACGAGTTGGCATTAAATCCACAAATAACCTTACAGTTGTTCGATAAATGGGTGATCGACTTCGTGGGTCTAATTTAACCTCTAGGGAAAAAGACCGAGGTGTGATACATTATTACCGCAACTAAATACTTGACACGGTGGGCGGAGGCACAATCGGTAAAACACTGTAGCGCATCTACCGTTGTGAAGTTCATCTTTGAGTTTATTTTGTCCTGGTTTGGTTGCCCTAAAATTTTAATGAGTGATAGGGGCACACACTTCTTAAACGAAACTATTACTGTGATGCTTGAGGAATTCCAGGTATATCATTAGAAGAGTACACCCTATCACCCTCAAGCTAATGGTATTTCAAAAGCCTTCAACAAAATCTTGGAGAATGCTTTGACAAAGGTTTACAATGTGAAGCAGAATGACTAGGATGTGTGCATACCAGCAATCCTTTGGGTGTATAGGACTACTTGTAAAAAGTTGACAGGCCAAAACCCTTTCTGACTGGTATATGGGTAGGAAGATGTAATTCCCATGGAATAAATTGTGCCAAGTTTGCGGATTGTAGCATTAATAGATATGGCTGATCACAATAATATGGAGGAGCGTCTTATGCAGCTGGTAAAACTAAAAGAAGATTGTTTCCTAGCAGGATTTCATCAACAAGTGAAAAAGGATAATGAAAAGGCACGGCATGATCACCATATAAAATAGCGCACCTTCCATGTTAATGATCTGATATTGCTATACGACATCAAATTTACAAAATTCCTGGGGAAATTTCAAATGCATTGGTTGGGACCCTATGTAGTAAATCAAATTACAAATGGTGGTGCAGATCAACTTGTGAATTTGAATGGGGAATTATTTCCAAGAAAGTCAATGGTAGTCGATTAAAGCTGTATAGGGGTGATCCCACCCCTGCACAATGACTATATGATGGTGGGATAGTCTTAGTACTCTAGGCATCTCCAAGGAAGTATGGGACTATAAACTACAATGCCAAAAAGTGGGAAAGAGGAAGTAGGAGGTATGCGCGATGGATGGAAGTAAGGTCCAGAGGGGAGATGTGCTGAAGAAGCTGCACCACAAGGCTAGGTGCCACATGGCCTTGCCACAAATGATCATTGGAAGAACTGTAGATGATTGGATGGAAAAATTTCTATTGAAAGGAGCGGGGAAGACGCATTTATGTAGCAAATCTTTGGAAATATTACACCAAAGATGAATTAACGATTGGAAATTGGAGGGAATGGTTGGATACGAATTCAAAATCATTTATAAATATGACTTGCTACCCCACGTTCGAACACTTTTCTTCCTCAGAGTTTGTATTGAGATTTTTCACCTTTCCATGTGCGAAGTGCATAACTATATGTCTGAGCCCGATTGCGAAGAGATATTTTCATGAGTAAGGTTGGCTAATGTACTTGAATTTCTCTGAGAATGTTTTGTGGCCAGCATGACTGCAACTCCCCCTGAGATGGAAGCAGCACCATTTGTCCCTGCCGGATTTCCAACTACGGCGCGTAGGTCTCCTAGACCTAGGCCTTCTGTATTGCAACCTTTTGCATCCAAGGTGAAAGATAAGAAGTAGAAGAAACCTTAGCAGGTCCCAGTGAGGCAATCACCATGGAAAAATCCCACGGAAGTCCGCCAAAAGGGAAGATCAATTAGCCACGACAACAGACAGAGTCGAGGGATTTGAGTGAAGAAGAAATGAACAGAGGCATTGAGGAGATTGATGTTGAGGAGGGTGAGTCGATGACTCGACTATCAAAGTATATCCCACCACGCAAGGCCACAACCAAAGCCTAAAGACCTAAACAATGCAAAATTCATGGTGACTACACCAATATTGCAGAAGAAGGTGGTGTTTGAGGGTGCGTTGTTGGCCCGCATATCGACCCTAAAAATGGAAGATTGGGACTTAGGGGATCACAAGAAGTTCCCTCATTTGGTGCAAACCAAATACCTATCCAAGGTATATTATGAAGAATTGGAGGTTACGCGGTTGGAGCTGATGAAGTGGGTTGCTGGTGTTGGGGCTGCGGGTCTCCTGAACATGCTTTGGGTGCCGTATTTTAGTCGACCAACATAAACAACATTTGTGTACGACAATTGCTTACATTGGTGCATGATGGGTGTCTTTGGTTGGTATAAGCCATCCCAATCATGGACATGCTGATCCACTAGATCACCTTGCTACCATATCAAGGCGTGGATCTGGCAGAAGCGTTTGGAGGAAAAACGCAGGAGAAGAAACTCGCAGACCAGATGAAGAGCAAGTTTGGGCTAATAAAGAAGTCACACGGATATTCTATCCACTCTATCATGGATCCTGCGGTGTAGTTTTCTATGCAAGATCATGTATAAGTGCCGTGTAGACGAAGTTCCGACCCCGATCATTTCTTTGGCTGCGTAGTGCACCAAAGGAGTCCAGTATAACTGGGCTCAATACTTGTGTAAGGAATTCTTGGAGAATTGTAGGGAGGCCCAGGATGAGGGAAAGGTGTTTCAGTACGTATGGTTGATGTTGCTGACTACTTTGGTGGCATGGTGGACGCCCAAGGACAGTCAATTTCCTCAACAGGAGTCAAACCTCCCAAAGGATGTGAAGTTCGATTCCCTCTAGGCTACAAAGGACCCTGCAAGAGTCATTGAGGAAAATATATTCTAGGTACTCTTTGAAATGGATTTGCGGACGGTGATTAGCTAGAGTCTGAGGCTGTCACCCTCACTATATGCATAGTACGAGCCCCTCGCTGAATTCAAGGTAGATTTCCACAACTTGCATGTTTGTGCTAGGAGGAATCCTCGAAAGACATGGCACAAGTTTCCATACTTGGTGGTTGAGGTAGATGTAGCAGAGATCGTGGGAAAGTGCCCCCCCTGAATGGTTAATTCCATCAGATGCGGGTGCAGGTACAAGAAAGGCTATAGAGGATACCACTGCGCAGATGATAGCAATAGAAAAAGAGAAGGAAGCACAGAAGGCTGTCGCCAAAGAAAATGCTGTGCAATGGAAAGAGGCTGCTCCTAGAGAAAGGAAGTGGCATACAAAGAATGAGTAGCCCACACAATGACAACATCGCAGGCCACCATCGACGTTGAAGAGTCCGATACACAGCAAATTGCGGAACAAGAAGAAACAAAGGAAGAAGAGGGAGGGGGCGTAGAGCGGCAACACCCTTCATGGTAAAGAAGTGAAAGAAGTAGACAACCACGGGGCTATGGAAGAAACATAACTCTAACTGAGTAGTCGGGGTGACCCCTTTAGTCATTACTGAGGGGGACTTGGATGAGATCAACGACATGGTTCGGGACACCACGACTGACCTTTGGAGCCATTTTGAGGAATAGTACCAGTAGGCACTAGGAAAGGCTCAGCAAGACCTGTGCGAGTTGCATGTCCAAATAGGTAGAGAATAGGCCAGTGTGGTACAGGCAAGCGGGGTGCAAGCGAGCCTGCATCAAGAGAGCGCATCTGTTCTGGATACGGACAAGAATTTGGATCTCCATGTAATTCAGTTACCAGATGGAGCCCTGCGCGCTAAGACAGAAGAGGCCAACGTCCAACTATTGCAGATCAAGAATCTGGGCCTAAACCTTGCGGCACTCCCTATCCAGACCCTGCATGAGCTTCACTAGGGGGTATCCGATGAGTTAAGAATTAGGGAGCAGCGCATGCTGCTGGTTATTAGTGAAGTGAAAATAAACAACCAACAAATCTTTGAAGAGAAGGCTTAGGTGCTAAAGGAGAAAGAGGAAATCACCACACGAAGCCAACAATTAGAAGCAACCATTACAAAGGCTTGAAATAAGCTGCCAGAACTTAACATTTCAGCTGAATCAGCTTTCATAGAGAATATCCAAAAGCTATCTGCAACAGTGAAAGAGTCTAGGGATGAAATCGGCCAAGTCTGGTTTGAAATGCAATTACAAATATCAGAGCTGCAATTGAAGCTGCAACCTACGACTCCTCCAGAGGTTTGAGAGCAGCGTAGAGCTGCATGGCCACTTTAGAAGACGTAGTCAAGGGCTGCACTAAGCTGTTTGATCTGGTCATGGAGTTATGGAATTCACTATAGGAGGAATCGACTCTGTAGAAGATTGGCACGGACATTAGGGGAAAAAAGGGCATTTCGATGAGATCTAATCGACTACGCGAACACTAGCACTAGTACAATGGTTCATGCGTTTGTAGGAATGAAAGCTAATACAAAATGAGATTGATGAGTTGCGTCGCAAGGAAGAAATTCTAGTTGCACGAAGAAAGCCATGGATGGAGGAGGCCATCCAGTTGACTCTATCAGTACAGTGTAAAATTAAGGGCATGCAACAGACTCAGAGGACCATGGGCCTCGCGGTGGAAGTTTCAACTACTGAAATATTGGTCGAGGAAGTGCAACAGGCTGCTACGTAGGGAACAATTGATCTGTAGGTTTTGAAGTTGGAGTTCCACAAACTCCAGGCAAAGATCGAAGCACCAGCTGAGTGACTCAAGGACGAGTCATGAAATTGTGTTGTGGGCCTGTTGGATAAGGTCCCCTGGGGTCAAGTTTTGGTATTTACTTTTTGTGTAATAGTAAAGTCTCTGCAATTTGTGGAAGTGGAGCGTGAAGGTAATAAGAGTCAAAGGGGCTTTAGTCCCTTAGGTTGTTAGGAGATAAGAAGTTTTGAGACCCGCCTATGGTCCGCAGACCATGGTATTGTAAAAGCAAAGGATATATATAGAGGGGTCATAGCGAGTCTAGGAAGTATCTCATAGTTTTTTAGAAGGTCATTGTATGGGCAAGTAAGTTAAGGTAGGAATGTCCATTTCCTGTACTCAGGCGAAGGGGAAGGCTCCTACAGCTGAGTGCAAAGAGACCTTGATAATTCCGTAAGCTGAGTGCATGGGCCCCTATAACTAAGTGCATAGGGAAGAAGAGTCTGTACTTGAAAGAATACATCTAATAAAGACAATTTTGATCCATAAATTGTGCATCTGTGTATCTGTATTTACTTTTGCAGTTTTTGTATTTTCACTTTATATCTGAAATTATATGAATGAATGCTTATCTTATTTGCAAACGTAGTATATCAATATGATTTATTGATGTTATTAATGATTAAAGACCTTCACGAAGGTATAGGTTCTGTTTGTGTGAATTACTGTAATTATATGTGTTGGAAGGTTAGGGTTCGCAAAGACAGAACTAAGCCCTAAAAGCCGCAGGAACCCATCACATAGACCTCTGGATGCAGAAACTTAGTTCTGTCATTCCCCAACACTGCTTCAGGTGAGATTGCAACCTGCGCTAGGTTGTTGCCGAAAGAGCCAGCAGTATAGGGTTTTGTTCATTGGCACAGATAACTTTGAACCTAGGTCAAGGCCCATCAAGCCAATAACAATTTAAAAGTATATAATTATTTCAATAAGATTATAGTTGACATTAATCCATCTCTTGAAGGAATTCAAACAAAGGGTAAATTTGCATGTCCAATTTGTGGTCCTAAGATGAAATCTCGTCGTTCAACAAGTTTAGGAAAGGAGGTGTTTGATGAGTATAGACACTTCCTCTCTAAGAATCATAGGTATCATGCTACTGAAAAAAATATTTTCAATGGGAAATAAGAGAATGGATTAAAACCACAAATAATGACACATCATCTATGGAAGTTGGAATATAACAAAAATCGTCGTGCTCAAGAACATGGGATTCCACGAGGAATGAAAAGCTAAGCTGTTCAATTCATGAGGTTGCCCTACTATGAGGACTTGAAAATAACTCATTTGTTTGATACAATGCATATCAAGAAGAATGTGATAAAACCTTTATGGCCGATCATAGATGGTAGGAGGGATAAAGAAAAAATCCTCAAAATTTGTAATGACATTATGGAAGCCAATCATGTAATGAAAAGTGGAGTATGATCAAATAATGATGGAGGTCGAAACAACCTTCTATTGTTATTAACAAAGAAGCAAAATGATGATTGTGATGATCTAAAAGTTACCATTCGAAGAATTAAATTTCCCACAAGATTTTCTTCAAACATAAATAATATCTTAACAAATAAAGGTGAATTTGATGCGTAAAAACACATGATTGGCATATTACCTTCATTAAGGTAATTATTTTGGTGCATATATATATATATATATATAGATATAAAACCATAAATATGTATATATAGCAATATATATATATATATATTGCTATATATACATATTTATGGTTTTTTTTCGTCTACTTTGAATTAAACAAATAAAGAATCACTTTTATTGTTCGAGTATGATTTACCTATATCTCTCCCATACGACTTTGACAACAACGTCAAACAAGTTATATATGACCTTGGAAAACACATGAGGTAAGTAGCGATTTATATGCCTGCAATTGTTTTTTCAATTAGTTTTTCAACTTAATGACATGTGTTTTACTTGTAATTTTATATATTATGTTTTTTTGAAACATGTTATTTGCTTGCATAATCTGTAGATGGTTGTCATTGAAAGAAATACATAAAAATGATATAAAGAATTGAAAGAAAGAAATTCCTCAGCTAATGTGTAAAATGAAAAAGTATCTACTTCTGACATTTTTCAATGCACAAGAACACTATCTCATACACCTAGTTGATGAAATTGAATTATGTGGACCTGTACACACAAGGTCCATGTGGATGGTGGAGAGGCAGTCGAAAGCATTAAAGGATTTGGTTAGAAAAATAGCACATCCTAAGGGTTCTATGGTGGAGGGTGTTGTAGCCACTAAAACACCACCCATAATTTTAGCCTAACACCAAATTTTGGGTCCTTTCCGTGCTTTTCAAGGACTTAAAAAATTCCCTGTCTATTGTAACTATCACAACCCTTTACTAACCTAGTTGTCACCAAGGATATAAGTAAATGAATTTCCATTACCTATGATTTCCGGTCTGCTCCATCCTTGACATTAGGGTTTACAACATTTTTTTTCATTTTTTCATTAAGCAAACAATGTTTCAACATTGCCTATGCATATGTGTTTATGTAGGTAAATGTATTTGGTTTTCTAAGAAGGTGTCAAAGATGTACTTATGTGCACCTTTTGTATGCCCGGGGTTTGGATCAAACTACAACCATCTCAGGAGGCTTATCACCACTAGAAGCAACTGGTAGCGAGAAGCAATTTCTATTAGAATGGGATGACCCCACTGCATTTAGAAGTATGGAATTCCATCCAAGCAGAAGATTGCTCAACAGTTGAGGACTTACGCCAGAAATAGGTAGATATCAATGCCAAGGATAATGAAGGCATGAATACATTAATTCATCTGTCTCAAGGTATTAAAAATCATAAGCTATGATCACTGTTGCAAGTTCATGAGAAGTCCAAGAGTAGGATGTCATTGCTGCACAAGTAGCTACAAATTGGTAAATGTAATGTTGGAAAGACTATTGAAGAAGAATTTTGTCCCACTATAGATATTCGAGAGTATTCATTTCTTGAGAATCCAATATTACCTAAGGAGGTTAAGGTTTCAAAACTGAATGTTGAAATATGCAATGAGAGTAATGATGGTTGTGTTATGAGAAATGATAGAGAACGACATGAAATTGTCATATTGCCCATAAATAGGTTGGAAAAGTAGATTAAAGCAAGACTCTCAATATATAAAGACGTAAAATTTTTAAAATTTGCTTCTATGGAGGATGCGTTTGGTGGTTTCTCAGACAAGATTGAAGAAAGGAAATTTAGGAATAGGGTCAAAAGACACATGGGAATATGGTGCCACCTTGAAGGTCTATAACATGGTCACATATGGTATGACATGTATTAGGATGAGAAACCTAGCTGGAAACTAGTACCTCCTGTAAAAATAGAAGATGACCATCCTCATTGTTGAAGGATGCAATGTGAAATTGCTATGATTTCATCCATAAATTTTCAACTTGATGGAGTGTTTTTTCATAGTGTGTTTCATTTTCATATGAATTAAATATCTTCTCTGCAATACCAATCTATACAAGAGTCATGTCATGCATTTTCAATTCTCTTATCCTTTATGACCTAAAATTTCTATCATTCCATGATTAGGAATCACCACTTTGTGAGATAAATATAGAGCTACAATCTATTTTGTAGTTAAGACATGATTTCACCATACCTGATAGAGATTACAATTTCTTACCTCACAAATCAAAATTCCTCTCCAGCTGACCTAGGTTTGAATCTACTTACTAGGTGACAATTAATGAATCATAATTTAGTGATACGGTAAATATGGGCACATTTTCTAGAGAACATGTGAACATGATAGAGTCCCCTACATGACTTGGAATTGGTTCCTTGTTATCATGTCCACTACATTTTCTCAAGTGCATATTTAGGCAAGTTTTTCCTATACTCTTTTTAGATGGATATTGTAATTTGCTATCTTTTGATGCTCACCTATAATGGCAGGCTGCTTGTAAGGGAAAAAAACTGTCTTCACCAAATGCATATGTTAGTCAATACCTTTTGACACTTAATGTGATGGTATATGCAACACATGGTTTTACCAGTAGTAGAGACATGAACATATCAAATCATGGGGAATTTACAATGAGACCCAAATCGCTATCACATTTCACAGTGAGACCCAATGCCCCTGTCTCTACAATTTGTTCATGCGATTTGCAACTTAGCCAATCACAGTATGACTGTGAAAATCACATTTCCATTTTCTGACCTCCCTTATCTCCATCGTATGTGATAAATCTAGAGCACAAATCCAATTTGGGACCCCTCCCATATTTGTCTTATTTTATATAACAACCTTCTCTCACATTCGATTCCATTACTCTTCCTTCACTATTGAGCGAGCATACCTCCTCCAGTGTTATTAACGTTCATTTTCTCTTCCTACACCCTATATTTTCAATCAATTCATTACCATGCTATTTTCTTAAATTCCTCCTTCCAACCATAAATTTCTTATTGAGCTATCTCGTTGACTATCCAAATCATACTCCTGGTTAAAATCGTGTCATGACTCATCCAACTTGAAATGGTTTACATCGGTTTTTTATTCCAAATCCTAATATACACTAATCGATGGAATCACAAAATTTGTGGTTTGAATTATATGAATTAATTCAAAGGATTGTATTTGTTTTTGGGAATAGGCCATATGATGTACCTATCGAAACATTGATTAAAATCCATGTGTATTGCTTGCAATTTTGTTAAAAGAGAACCCTTTTGTCAATAAGAATTGAAGCCACTAAGCCCAAGGATGATGAAGTCCAGATTCACACCATAGATTGCAAATCGTCACTGAAGCTACACTATGAGTTAAGGTTTGTGATGGAGTTTTGAAATGTGAATTGGTGGAAGTCGCAATTCACATTCCCAATCCATAACACTGCTCACTGTGTATGTGACCTGCGATGGGAATATAAAAAGCGACCTGCATTGGAGAATTTCCATCTAAAAACATGATTCATAGTAGGATTTGCAATGTGCACTAAAAGCCAGGTTGGTGACCAAACTATGGTTTAAATATGTGACTTGCCGCTAAACTCATGATTTGAGACTAGTGCACAGGGGAGACAAAAATAAAGATAAAGTACTTTGATGCATTCTTGTAACATAAAAAATGTGCATTCAGGTTTCCTCTTTACTATTTCAAAATTGGGAATCAATTTCTTGGTAGTTACGATAATTATGAAAACTTGAACCTTGGTGAAAATAATATGAAATATGCAAATAATTGGACAAATGGTAAGCTCTCAATGGATGGCAATGCAAAAAGTCTACCTGGAAGTATAATCAATAATGAGTATGAGAATTTTCAACATGGTCACATTAGGCACCCTGAGCATGCTTATCAGGTATCTAACACCTTAGAAGGCACGATTACCATTTTGGATTCTCAAGACAGAAAATGACCTCGACTGACTGTGATCACACTTTAGCTAGTGACACCTTTGCAAAGAGATATATATTTGGATAAGTTCACCAAAAGGAAGGTACATTCAAATTAAATAATTACTCCTAAGGTAGCCATCCGAATGGTGAGGAAGAGGATACATCTTCTCATACTATGGGCACCAAGAATGTATGTAATATCTAAGGGAAAAATTATCAAATGTGAACTCTGAATTGTCTTCTAAGTTCCTTGATTCATTCAAGTTCTCTAACAGAAAAGAACCTTGGCACCTCTTGATGCAAATGAGAACCTTGTAGGAAACCTTTTGATATTTTGGGTATCCCCATTAAGGGAATTTCTATCCACTATCTCATAGCACAAGGCTCAAAATTAGCAATTGTATTAAACAACAACAATGAACTTCATGAGGTTATCAAGGGTCATATCAACAAAAAATCTGCTTGGAATGCTTGCCTCGACACTTGGATCTATAATGGGATTCATACTCTTGATTTTGTCTATGGTGAATGTGATACAAATCAGATTGGGTATTTTGTCTTATGGGGTAGAATCCACTGTGAGACATTTTGTGTCCATATATTTAGTAATTCCCTTCATTGACTTTAGGGTCCTGTTATGGTAAAAGTAGAACCCCCCCATTATTTACTTACTTTTCACTATGGGGACCCTTTAATTGAATGGTTGGTCATATTACTTTTGATTTTGAGAGTTTGGATTGCTTGAATGAGTTCGATCTTTTCTTATCTTCCTATCATAACTCGTTTGATCTCATTTGGACATTTGGTTTGTAAATGATGCCTAATTGTCGATTGGATATTTTTCAATGCCTTGGCCTAATGATATGTATATAATGTATTTTACCTTTTTGTTTTATAATTTTATTTCTATATTTTTACTTTTATTTGTAAAATATTTATTTGTATTTGTAAATAGTATTTTTATTTTTATCCCGAGACCAAGTTTTTAATTATATAGTGGCTATAGTTTCATTATCTAACAAAACTAAGTGGCTTTGGCTCTTGAGAGGTTATAATTCACTTATTATTAAAAAAGGTCCTTTTTGTAAGGACTTTCATATTATAAAATGGTCATATAACATATCTAAAGGATTATAACGAGTGGCTGTAGTTTAATCCTTTGTAATACATATCGGGGCCTTGTAGCTTTTACATATCAGAGATTTTTGTGTGTCACATTGTTAAAACCTCTAATATATCACTCCGCCGATACTACGATAAACATTTATCACCGATATCCCAATGTGCCTCCCCCTCCGACTTCCAATATCTGCTAGGTTCCGATATGTCAGACCTGATATGGTATCAATTCTGGTCTATAAAGATATAACGTCCACTCCATATTGGAGCTCTTGTATGTAACCACATTAGGAATTTCCGATATCATAAAATCTCTGACATACCTTTCCGCCTATCACTTGTCCGCCTACGTCATCACCTATGGACCCGATATGGGTATAGATTGGTTTAATTGTAATATCGGCTCCGCTCATTATATCATGACTTTTGTTATTGGCTCACACCTAAACTTCTGATTTCTGATATTCCTTCGGATCCAATGAGCATATAAACAACGATTTAATGTTGATATTATGACTGCTCCTCATCGAAATATCGATCTATTTGTGTTTTTTGTTTGTGCGCATTATAAAAAGTTCCGATATCCATTCCTTCGATACCCTCTATCGTTGCCACTTGTCACCCTCCTATGCGGCCATTGTTACAATAATTAAAAGTCGCTATATCCATTGGTTTTGTGGGCATTAGTTTTTGTTTGGTTTCTGATTATGTTTTTCACCTATTTTAATATGATCTCTGTTATTTATGATAGAGGGAAGAGCCCAGGTTTAATTAGGAAGAACCTATGCGATTAATGACTTCCAAAGACATTATGCCAAGTGACACAATGCAACACTAAAATGGGTAGAGATGGTTGAAGCAAAGTTTAAAGAAAGACACAATTTGGGAGCAGTACTTGTATTTCCCATTAAAAATGATAATCAACCCTTCAACTTATACCAGACTAGTAAATTTGATCAAGAATTGGTTGCAATGATCTTCTAAGTTTGGCCATAACATCAATTACCAACTAAATTCCTCCAAGCGGTAAATGGATCTATTAATAGGAAAAAGTTGTTGAAAACCTCCGGGTTAATTTTAGAATTATGCAGACTAAATTGGGGAATTCATTCTTAACTTTCCCATCAACATTTTTCCAGATCCCATTTAAAGAAATCCTTATGTTTCATAGTATTGTTTTTAACAACTCCGCTGTTGAGAGATTCAGGGAAATGGTTATTATTTCTAAATCACGTATAAAAACCCATCGCTAGGCTGAGTTAGGGGATGGGCATCAAAGGAAAAGAGTAAGAATAATTTATGATCTTTTAGTTTGTTTGTAGAGTAGTTTTAGCGCTCATTTGAAATATTATAGTGGGACTGAAATCTTCTTTGCAGAAATAGATCAATTGCTAGCAGTGAGGGATTTGCACTACTGTAATCTTTTGAGGTTCTGTAACTTGATTCATATTCATAATAAAGTTTATTTATGTAATTGTTATATGAAACTATTGTTTGCATCGATTATTGAAATAAATGTTTTCAATTTTCAATTACATTTATGTTGTATGAGTTATTTGTTGGATTTAGCACTATTGTTAAATTTTAATTGTTAGGCAATTTAAAGTTCTAATCAAGCTACCTTGCATAATTAATCAGGAATGCATCTTTAAAACTCGAAATTGTATAAGAAAAATATTTATTTCTTTAGGCTCGTTAGCTATCTAACAATTTAGAGTTATAGATGTTTTGATTTTCTACATGGCATTTTATTTGAACTACTTCAGTACTATGACATGAATTTCTCGTTCTTATACATATTTTTATTAGGAGTTGGAGCTATTTACAGTTAAGTTTCTGGAAACTATTTATTAGGCATTTAGATATTTGTATTTATTTTAACAAGGATTAGATCTCGTGAACTATTTCCTTCATTCCAATTGCAATTACTACATGCTTCTTTTCCCGTCCTTTTAGCTTGCTCTTGATTGAGAGAAATACTATTCTTTCCTTCAATCAAGATAGGTCTAGGATAAGTGCATCAAATGTTAAGTTTTGCATTTTAATTCTTGTTTCTGCATCTTAGAAGTCCTCTTCCCAAAGAGGCAAAGTTTAGAGTGGTTTGGCTGAGCCACAAAGTCTACTTAAGGATAATTCTCTTGCCTGATCAACAAGTAGAATTGCTCTGATGTCTCTTATCTGTTCGTAATTAAAATACATACCTTAAGCCAATAGAGAAAGAGAAAATGTAACTAGGCCTAGTCTAACTAGTAAGAACTACCGTTTTAATGGAAAAGGAATTGCTTTAAGTTCCTGACTGGGTGATCTCCCTTAGAATGTAAAAAATGTCATTTTTCTTGACCAACATTTTTGGCGCTAGAAGGAAGGCCTTGAGCTAGTTGTCCTGTTTGAATTTTTGTTTTATAATTTTTAACTAATCATGGTTCCTATATGAATTCCTACATTGGGTCATGCTCTTAGCTCATCTAAACCTACCGGGGGCATGACCAAGAAACATATTGAGTCATTGTCTAATTTGAAGTTTGACGGTGAGAGTAATTTTTTTGCCTTAGATCATCTTTGTGATTTTGTAGACAAATGTGAATCTTTTAATATTATTGCTGACAATGAGATTTGCATGATTTTTACTCTGACATTCTGAGGATGAATCCACAAATGGTTCAAAGTACTTCCAGTGAAGTCAATTCATTCATGGAACCATTTTATGCAGGTATTTCTTAAAGCGCATCAAAATTATAGTTATGATAATTTGTGTTTAGAATTAGATAATATTTTCATTTACGAAAATGAATCTTTAGAAGATTTTTCTAATAGATTTTGGTTACTTTGTTATAGATTTCATTTATGTGATTTACCTTCGAATGAATATTTGATTGAACATTTATCCTCTTGTTTCTTCTAATTCTGAAGATATAGAATTAAATAATGAATAACAATACACATATAATTCATTTATTAGTCTTGAATCAACAAATGATTTTATTGAGCCTGAGACTAAGATTGAAATTAGATCACAACCTTTATTGTTGGAAAGTTGCAACACTCATTTTTCAGTTTTTGAAATGAATATTTCAAATATAAATACAAAATCTAAAAATGTAATTGAAGAAATTTCTAATGATTCTTGTGATCAACAAGTAGGCCGAATAGAATCTAATCAACAACAAGATTTAAAAAATGAATATGTTAATCTCTCTTCTCTTTGGGTGAATACTGGAAATTCAGAACACATTTCTAAACCTGGAAGAATTTCATTAAACCAGAATTATGATAATACGATGAATTGTCAAGATGACTCTTTTAAGCCAACATTATATTATGGTAGTCATTATTTTCTTTATCGTGATATCTTTTCAGATCAGATTTCATTAAATAATGACCATTTTAATCTGTCGGTTGAAAACAAGTTTATCACTAGTTCTGAAAATTCTGAAATAATTGCTCATTCAGATGATAATTCTTTAGTCAACGACGTTTCAAAATATTCTTCTCTCATATTTTTTGATTCTGTTAGTACGATTAGTCATTTGATTTCCAAGAGAAGGAGGTAATTTATGATGAATACAATGATGATGATGAAAAACAATTTTATCCTATAGAAAGTGCACTACTTTTAAAAACTGATTTCTTTCATGGAGATTCATGTGCTATGATTTGGTCTCCTATTGCTGAACACAAATTTTATCCTGAACATTTTGCTGAGTTAGTTTTGCAGGTTTCTAATGCTTTTCATTCTGATTTTCTTTTGGAAACTTGCATCTATAAAATTTTGTTGTAATTCAATCATTGAATTTAATGATAGGTTCCAAAGATGCCTTGTAACATTATGTTGTAATTTTCATGTCCTTAGCAATTTGGTTATGATTGCTTCCTTTCAATTCATTTGTTTTTTTTTACTTTCTGATTTTATTTATTTATTTATTTATATTTATTATTATTATTATTATTATTATTTATTTTTATGCAGACATGTTCAATATATTAGCATTGAACACCCTCGAGATGCATTAATTGAAGACAATGAATATGTTATTCGAAAGTTTAATCCTAAATATAAAAAGACTTTTCCTTTTCAAATTAATTTGATGTTCATTTCATTTCAATTATCTCATTGTCGAATTTTTTTTACTCTTGAGAGTGTTCCCTCACAATCTACTTTGCTACCTTCTCTTTTGGTTAGTTTTGAATCTCTGAACAATATACATCCATACTTTTGTGATCCGATATATATTTGTTTGGAGACAACTTTCCAAGAGAGATGGTTTTCAAATAAGTTGTTCTTTGTAGATACTTTAGTTTTAGATGTATATAATTAATTCAAGTTTACTTTTGTTGTTTCAATTATTCTTTTGTTACTGATATTTGACTGGTGTGTACATGCAGTAAACAAAGCACTTGAATGGTTACATTGGAAGTTTGATTTTAGCTAGTCATAATCTGCTTTTTAGATTAGAATTATGAATATATTAGATTTCTTTTTGTTAACTTTTTGTTGATTAAATAAAATATGCTTTTAAACATTCTTAAGAAATACATGGAAGAAGACGAAGATCCAATAAGTTAAACTGATTATTAAATTCTTCCAGGTATGCACTTGCAATTTTATTACCATATGTTTGTGTGTGTGTGTGTGTGTGTTTTTTTTTCGATTTATTCTTAGTTTTTCTTTCTTATAATTTGTTGTTCTTTTTGTAGATTTTGGTATGATCCAACTTTTGTGAATAAGACAATTGTGATAAACATAAATGATAAATGGAGCATCTTTCAAACCTTACTCTGGGAGATTTTCTTAACTTGAAAAATTTCTTATCATTTTTGTGATATGTTTTAAAGCAAGATTTGAGTAAGGAAATACATCTTTGTTAAGCTCTCAAATTCAATTGTTAATCAAAACTCTTCATTGGTTAGTTTTTAATAAACTCATGAATAATAAAACTCATTTTAACAAGACAACATTTTACTTGACAAATACATAACAAGATCTTAATGCCTTATGTCAAGATATTACTTTATCTTGTTTGAGTAGTTTCTATTTCATGATTTTGCTTCCAGTAGTTTTCTTTTATTTTTCATTGGATTGCATTTCTCTTTGTTCCTGTTTTTGGATCTGATTTCATGACATTTCATTTTGTTTCCCTTTGAAAATCCCCTTGTGTTCTTTTGGTGATATTACCAAATCTTTTAGTTGAAGGGATTTTTTCACATCCATCTTTGGTTTGATACATGAGAAATTTTTACTCTTAGTTAATAAAATTCATTGGTAAAAGGAATAATATCAAAATAATCATCAATTTGCTATCTTTCAGATTTAGATTTGAAACTCTTATTGCGTCATTTTGATAATCTCACTTTATAATATAAGAGAATTCTATTTTGCAACAACTTATCTTATAAAAAACTCTTGCTAAATAAACGAAAAGAAACATATAAAAGTTTAGTATTTTTGAAATCTTCCATGTCATCCCAATTTTAATGAGAAAATTTGTCTCCCAATTTATTAACACAAATTATCAGAGTTTAAATTAAAACTGTAAAATCCCTGAAAGATAGGGGGTCTCTGTAAATAGCCAGCCTACGATGATCATGGGTCTTGATGGTTATGACATTATCATATCTAGTTACCACACTAGGATAATGGCTCACAACACTTCGCTATATGACACGATGTCTCATCACGATCCCGCTTGTTCATGACTATGAACACTTGTGAATGGCATTGTCATATCTGGTCACCAAGCCAGGACAATGTCTTTTAGAGTTTTAATAAAATAGGTTTCCTCTGAAATATTTAAACATAGATGGGATACTGACATTTCCTTTGGACTAAGAGGTAACCCTGTCGAGGCTATGGACACCTGCTGGAAGTAGTGACTCTACCTATGACAATGAGAGTTCGACTTTTCTTACTAAACAAAATTATTCGCTTTTTTTCTTTAGTTTAAGCTGTCATCAATTAAATGGTTGTTGTAACATGACTCTTATAATAAATATTAGAGATTCATAAAATGATAACATTTTGATGTCTGTTATAAGATATTTCATTGAAAATCTAAATCGTAGCACTTTGATTAATTTAACTTTATTCCTTTTTCCTTAGAGTTTCATCATTTTTTAGAGGTAACTGGTTCTTCCCATTGTGTCGCCATTGTTGTGGTAAAAACACAACCCCCCATTATTCACTTAATTTTCACTAGGGGACTCAACTCTTATTATAATCCAACTAATCAAAGTATATAGTGCCAACAATGCAGAGATTGAGAAAATACTAATTCAGATACGATACGACCTAGCTTGATTGGAAGGGGTCTCCTTCTATCACACTTTAAGAATGAACAATAAAGCCACAAATAAACAGGAAAATAGAGCATGCCAAAGATTTCAAGGAGGATCTTAGATTAATGCTGAAACAAGGTTCATACCTATCCCATGATCACGAGATAGATGCCAACAACAAGTTGGAACTTGTTCTATATTTTCCAAGTTATAACCTCGTCACATTCATATTTAGAATTCACAAACTGTACCCCCAGGAAAGGACATTCAATAATCCAAAATCTCTTCTCCCAAAAAAGTCAAAAGGACAAAATTTTCATAGAAAATCTCCTACAAAATCCTCCTCCTCAATTCACATCATTTCGATCTTGGATCATGATCTCTTGAACCTCCCGCACATCATTCATTTCAATTCATAAAGTTGAGTAAATGATTTAACACTTTCTTTTTTTTGTCAAACCCAGGTAGGTAAACTGTGAGGTGAAACACAATATGTGTAAACTAACTACTTAGTTATTTCCTATGCAAAAACAAAGAACAAACCAATTATAGGTAACTCTTAGTTGATTCCATCTTATAATGGTTTTCATAATTCTAAATTCAATTTCTGACCTTGTTGGAACAATATTGTAGATTCAAACAAATGTATTACAATTTCTCACAATTGCTCTTTCTGAAATAGTAATTGTTTAGCCAAAATTGATTTAAGAATGTAATGGAAAAGAATTCTAAGTGAAATCAATGTTCCAAGCTTATAAGAAAATTCACTCAAATGAAATGATAATTATTTTAATTCAAATGCAAACTTCACCAATTTATCACTCTAATCACTATTTCAAACACACAAAACTTAACTAATTTTGATGATTTAAATTTAAAACACAATAAATACTAATCAAATAAACAAATCTAACTAAATATGTTCCCTAGCTACATAATGTTATCAAATTGGACTACTATGGGAAAAACATAGCACACATTACATGAATTTTGAAAACCTACAAGCAAGTTGTAGGAAATTTTTGTATTTACAGGAAAACAATGTATGCATATTTTTGAGATATATAACAAAAATGATAAACATGAATCACTCAAAATATGGTAGAACTGATAAAATACATGACAAAATATATACAACACATACCAGGGGGCATCCTGGTGTATGTTTCCAATGAAACACTAAAAAACTACAGAAAACTGTGCACCATATTAGAAAATTCCTTGTATTAATGAGAATCACAAGCTTAATACAAAATCACCACTTTGTTTAGAGATAATCATTGTAATATATGCTTCTATCTTCTTTATTCATTGAATTTTATACATTAATGTCAAACTAAATTGAATTTCCAAAAACATAGGGTCAGTTCAAAGTTTCAAGCCAATAAAAAATGGTTACAAAGGAAAAATAATGATCTTTGCATGGTCTCCTCAATCCTTCATGACTCGTATGCTAACTTCGAGGTGCAGCGGACCAAATTCCAACTGATGGAGAGCATTCAAGCAATTTCCTAAACAACCTATAGGATTTGTTGAGTGGATATGTTGCATTGACCAACCTTTGATTCATGGGTTGCAAGCAACTACAAGAAGGTCAGATAGATATTCCTCCATTAGATGAACATCTTGATCGTGCTCCATGTGTTAGAATCACATTAGCTGACATGGACCTCCACAAAACTTGGACGGATTACAGGAATTTTGCATTTGTTAATTTCCTGTAATTACAGGAATTCTTGTAATTTACTGTTTTACCCATTAGTACATGAAATAAATGCATTTAATAAATATTTATGAATTAAAAAGAAAATATATTTTCCATAAAATACTATTACCTTCAATTTACCCTTTTACGCCATTTCCTTCATCAAATTGGTAAAAGAGAAGGATTTAAGGTTCAAATGGAGGGTGAAAAGGTAAAAACAAGGTGGACAAGATTACTAGAAATTGTTCCCAACAATGCGCAATCATAACAAGTTTATCTATATATCCTCCCTTCCCTGGTCGGCTTCTCACTCTCGCTTTGCACCTCCTAACTTCTCCTCGTCTTCAAGCTCCTCCCTATTCATTTTACCTTTGAAATGGACCCTCGAATGGCTCTTGCAAATGCTACAAAGGCCTCCATGCAAAGATGACCTGAACCAAAGAACTTCAAAAGAAATGGAACACCCATTGTGAAGTAGCCTTTAACTTAGAAATCTAAAGTTTACAGGTAGAAGCAACATCACTCAGGGAGGATCTCAGCAAATGGAGCCAGCGCTGTAGACACCTTGAGAAGGAAATCTCTCCACTAGAAGGAGTTATCTCTACATATCACCATCGAATTGCCAACCTAGAGAAAATGATTTTAATTGGAAAAGAAGACGTTAAAAGAAATAAAATCAAACAATGCACATTAGTATCGTGTTGTAGGAGAAGATAACTCCATCAACAAGGCCAAATGAAGATGAACAAAGATAAAGCATAGGCATGCACAACCAACTCTTTAAACAATTTTGGTTCTAATAATGAATTGCAAGTATGTATTTTTGTACATTTGTACATTTGGTTTGTAAATGGCACCCAATTGTCGATTGGATATTTTTCATTGCCTTGGCCTAATGATATGTATATAATGTATTTTACCTTTTTTTTTTTATAGGTTTTATTTCTTAATTTTTACTTTTATCTGTAAAATATTTATTTATATTTGTAAGCAACACTTTTATTTTTATCCCTTAAATAGCCCCCAAGGCCAAGTTTTTTATTATATAGTGGCTATAGTTCCATTATTTAACAAAACCAAGTGGATTTGACTTTTGAGCAGTTATTATTCACTTATTATTAAAAAGGGTCTTTTTTGTAAAGCCTTTCATATTATAAAATGGTCATAAAACATAGCTGAAGGCTTATAACGAGTGACTGTAGTTTAATTCTTTGTAATACATATCGGGGCCCTGTAGCTTTTACATATCAGTGTTCCACATTGTTAAAACCTCCAATATATCACTCCGCCGATACTACAATAAACATCTATCACTGATATCCCAATGAGCCTCCCCCTTTGACTTTCGATATCTACCAGGCTCCGATATGTCGGACCCGATATGGTATCAATTTTGGTCTATAAAGATATCATGTTTGCTCCATATCGAAGCTCTCATATGTAACCACGTTAGAAATTTCCGATATCGGAAAATCTCCGACATACCTTTCCACCTGTCACCTGTCTACCTATGTCATCACCTCCAGACCCGATATGGTTATATAATTTCTTTAATTGTAATATCGACTGCACTTGTTATATCATGCCTTTTGTTATTGGTTCACACCCAAAATTTCAATTTCTGATATTCCTCCGGATCCGATGAGCATATAAACAATGGTTTAATGTTGATATCGCATCCGATCCTCATCAGAATATCGGTGTATCGACATTTTTTATTTATGCGCATTATAAAAAGTTCCGATATATTCCTCCGATTCACTCTGTCATTTCCACTTGTCACCCTCCTATGCGACCACTATTACAATAATTAAAAGTCATTATATCCGTTGGTTTTTTGGGCATTAGTTTTTGTTTGGTTTTCGATTATGTTTTTCACCTATTTTAATATGATCTCTGTTATTTGTGATACAGGAAGAGCCCAAGGTAAATTAGGAAGGATCTATGCGATCAATACCTTCCAAACACATTATACCAAGCAACACAACATAATACTAAAATGCGTAAATATTGTTGAAGCAAAGTTTAAAGAAATATATAGTTTGGGAATAACGCTTGTATTGCTTATTAAAAAGGAAAATCAACCCTTGGTCTTATACCAGACCGGTCAATGTGATCAGGAATTGGTTGCAACGACTTTCTAAGTTTGTCCATAACATCAATTGCCAACAAAATTCCTCCAAGTGGGAAATGGATCTATTAATAGGAAAAAGTTGTTGAAATCCATTGGGTTAATTTTAGCACTACGCAGACTAAATTGGGAAATTCGCTCTTATCTATCCCATCAATGCTTTTCCAGATCCCAATCAAAGCAATCCTTCTGTTTCATTGTAATTTTTTAAATAACTCTTTTGTTGAGAGATTCAAGGAAATGGTTATTATTTCTAAATCATGTATAAAAACCCATCGATGGGCTGAGTCAGGGGATGGGAATTAGGAGAAGAGGCAAAATGATTTAGGAGCTTTCAGTCTGTTTGTAGAGGAGTTTCAACGCTCATTTGCACTATTATAGTGGGATTGAAGTCTTATTTGCAGACATAGATTGAGTTGTTGGCAGCAAGGGATTTGCACTACTGTAATATTTGAGGTTCTGTAACTTGATTCATATTCATAATAAAATTTATTTATGTAATTGTTGTATGGCACTATTGTTTGCATCGATTATTGAAATAAATGTTTTCAGTTTTCAATTACATTTCTATTGTATGAGTTATTTGTTGGCTTTAGCACTATTGTTAAATGTTAATTGTTAGCCCATTTAAAATTATGATCAAGCTACCTTGCAGAATTAATCAGAAATGCATCTTGAAAACTGGAAATTGTATAAGAACAAACATTTATTTCTTTAGGCTGGCTAGCTATCTAACAATTTAGAGTTATAGATGTTTTTATTTTCTACATGGCATTTTATTTGAACTACTTTAGTACTATGACATGAATTTCTTGTTCTTATACATATTTTTATTAGGAGTTGGAGCTATTTAAGTGTCTGGTAACTATTTATTAGGCATTTAGCTGTTTGTATTTATTTTAACAAGGATTAGATCTTGTGAACTATTTCCTTGGTCTATTTCCTTCATTCCAATTCCAATTCCTACATGCTTCTTTTCCCATCCTTTTAGCTTGCTCTCGATTGAGAGAAAGACTATTATTTCCTTCAATCGAGATAGGTCTAGGATAAGTGCATCATAGGTTAAGTTTTGCATTTTAATTCTTGTTTCTACATCTTAGAAGTCCTCTTCCCAAAGAGGAAAAGTTTAGAGTGGTTTGGCTGAGCCACAAAGTCAGCTTAAGGATCATTCTCTTGCTTGATCAACAAGGAGAATCGATCTGATGTCTCTTATATGTTGGTAATTAAAAGACATACCTTAAGCCAATAGAGAAAGAGAAAAGGTAACTGGACCTAGTCTAACCAGTCATAACTACCATTTTAACGGAAAATGAATTGCTTTAAGTTCCTGACCGGGTGGTCTCCCTTAGAATGTTGAAAGGGTCATTTTTCATGATCAACATGACCATGTCAATTATCATATGGGCATGATTGTAGTGTCACTTTCATTTTTTATTGGCTGTGGAGTCACTGTAGAAATTGGGATAAAATTTACATGAATCCATACATGCGGAATGCCACTGATTGTTACTCCAATAATGCCAATTTAAGTTCAATGTGTAGAGGTTGATATTGTTGATTCATTTATATGGTTATTTTGTGGACCGTGTGGACAAAAGGTGTACACAATGATGACATACAAGAAGATTCAACCATGCAAAGGTCAAAGTCATATAAATATGAAGCAAATGTTACATTCAAATTTGAACATAATAACAGAAGGTGTGACCTCAGGACAATGAATGCACCTTGGTTGAAAGTCTAAGAAGCTTGAGATGATGTTGCTTTGCTTGACAAAAGGTTGCATGACATGAATGGGAGTCTAAGTCTTGACATGGGACATACAAAGTGTATTAATAGATGTGTTATAATTGTTGTTCATAGACCCAAAATTACCCATACACAACCTTATCATGTCAATATAAATGCATAATGCAGATGGAAAAACAATTTGGCTTAACAATTAGGGTGACAACAAGTAGAAGAGAATATTACACAATCCTTGTTTGGAAGCCCATGCAATTATCAATGAATTTGCAACAACATCAACAATAAGGATTCTATGGTTTCCAAAGATTGCCTATGTTCTAATCATAACTTATCCTTTATCATATTGTAAATATTTCTTATCATAATTCCAACAATTATGCTGAGATTGATTGGAACATGTAACAACTTAGCATTAGACATTCTAGAGTCAGAATGAAGTTCAAGAATCATGAGGGTAGATGAAAGGTCATGGTAGAAGGTGAAAGTTCACCTTGATTGCTATTAATATACCCTCATGCCTCATTTTTAGGGTATTTACTACTTAAGCTAGGGTTAGGATCAGATAGTTGTTTTGTGCTTAAGGAGCTAAAGGCACTCAACTCTTGGCATCTAATAGGGAGAGTTGTGGTGAGGCTAGAGTTTTTTTTAGAATATGGTATGAGTAGCCCATGTTCCACTAGTGGGCTTTGATGAACTTGCTGAATATGTACTTGAATTTGCAGTATGAATAATGAGAATTCCTTCACGTTTTAGCATGGATTCCCAAGCATATTCATAGTGCTTGTATTAGATATCCAATATTTTCACTATGTTTGTATGTGTTCTTTCATGTGGGCGATATGTTAATGAACTAATTCTTGGCTTATGACTTGCATGTTTACTTTGAAAAATAAATTTCTTATTCCATGCAATGCCACTAACTTATTCTATACCGATTTTCAATTAACCTCTCGAACTTTCTTTTCCATGTATGTCTGAGATGGTTTTATCTCACTAATTCTTCTTATGGCATGATACTTGTTGTTGTTTTATTGTTACATTCTTGTATTTTGTTTTGTAGGTTATCAACTGTGGGTTGACCTTATTCCCGTTGTCCAGGCATTTCTTTCTTTCCCTCACTCTTGTTGGAGAAACAGGGAGGCTTACATGTTAAATTTGATTTCTCCTTAGATAATTACTTGTGAATTTGTTGACATTATATTATTATATTTTCCTTCCTTCATCAAGCAATTACCAAACATAAAAACATGAAGATCACATGAAAAAAAAGAACACAAGATATAGGCTCCAATTTAGGGGAAAACCCCTTCCCAAAGGGAAAACCCAAAAAAATATCTTCTTATAGAATCAGAATCGAAGTGAGATATCCAAGACTCGTAAACCCTCTAGAAGCCAAGTCAAACCCTCCTTCTCTTATGCAAATCCATCAACAACAAGAGACCAACAACATATGCAACATGAAAAACAAGAGATACATCAAGGAAGAACTTCCACAAATATGTCTTCAAAAATCCTCCTTCAGCTTCAGATTTTAGACTTCCTTCTTCCTGCGATATTTCATAACTTCTTTTTTGATTTTTTTGTACACATGAGCTCCAAAACACCCTCTATTTATACTATCTAGAGGGGTTCAAATAGACATTTCCTTTGGGGCAGGGCCGACTTGACTTCTAGAGGGGATTTTAGCCAAAATACATATCAAAATATTCTTTTTCCTTTCTCTTTTCACGAGGTCCAAATAGAACTTTGACTCTTTGAATTCATCAAATCCTAGAAGCATGAGGAACATGCTTAACTAATAAAATAATAATTTATTTTAGCATGAAAACCATGCTTGAAAAAACTTGTTTTTTCTTCTTTTTCCTTTTTACAGAAAATTCATTTTGGTACAATTATGAAGACCAAACATAGTTACATTTTCCAACACTCCCTCCTAATTAGGGAGGTATTCATAATTGTACACCTTGTACAATGATACTCTCAAATTGAAATATTTTCATAAGAGGAGTTGGATTGATAAGCCATATTTAAGCATCAACATCATAACCAACATTGTTAAATATCAACATAGCAAGGCCTTGACTAACAAACTTTATCTCTCCACTAGGTTATAGCACAATGCTAGGAGACTTTACATGAGACACTACACTACCTCTCAAGGCACATTCCCTATCCAAATGTTCACCAGGTATGTCCTTTTAGGGATATTTTTTTCTTGGATTCCCAATCCTCAAAGAATATCAATCCTCTTCGACCACTCTTATCTTGGATACCCTGTCCAATCCTCAAAGAGTGTCAGTCCATGAGGCTACTACCTATCTTGGATTCCCAATCCTCAAGGAGTACCAGTCTTAGATGCTGATCCAAACCTTCATTCTCCATTCTCCCTCCATGGCCTTCACTAGACGTACAACTATTATTCCTAGCCTAGTGCATGACACATGAAGAAGAGAATGCAATGTCCATCATCACTCCCTCTCAACCAAAGAGGAGAACATTATTCCTTGATTAGGGAATAGATCCTTTCTCCCTCTCAACTAGGGAGACACAACCACTAGTGTAAGCTTGTTTCATACTTCACCAATACATCAACTACTTCTTTCATGGAGATATCACTATCGCTGCAGATCTTCATTATATTAGGGCTTCAAACCCTTTGAGTGCCAAAAATCAAAATATTTCACACTTTATCTTCATGACAAGGTTTTTCAGATCCTTACAATACCATATTATATTAGACTTCAATATTCTAGATTTTGTTAATGATGATCCAACTTCTTCATCAACTGGTTTATCTGTTCTTCTTCCAAGGAGCAAAACTTCCTCACAACTGCTAGCACATGCCTTCAACAAATATTTGCCTCTTATTTTTGAAAGAGTTATATTAGATTTCCAATATCAATTCTATTCTCATGTTTATTCAAGCCATCAAAAGTGCTATCCACACAATCCATGTGTTCCGTGATCAAATCATGTAGTTGTACGTACAATATCATCAAACAAACTCTCCTTCCAGCCTCTTCACATGCTTTTGCAATATGTCCTAGTAGGAAGCCTAACCATATCCCAAGCATATAATCAATATCAAAGTTACCAGATCAGAATAACCTCTTAGTCAAGAAATTATGCCAAATTTTGTTATTTTCTCCCTCTAAAGTCAACATTCTCCATATTTCAACAAGGTTCAACTTCAACTTTTAATCATCAATGTGTTCCTGGAATGAATTTATTGACTGGAAGATTCAATATCACAGGGTCCTTACAACTCCCTCTTTCTACCATGCTCATCATTATCACGGAATCATCATCAAGCACAAGTCTTGCTTTGCTTTTTTCTTCCATCCTTCCCAACTTGCTTCCATAATTTTGTGTCTGCAATTCCAACAAGTACAACCAAGCAAAATATACAAAGACAAGAACATGATGTCGATTCTTTCAATTTAGGGTTCCAAAAAGTGTACTTCTAGGGTTTTGGTTATAAACCCTATATTTCTTGATCTAACCCTAGTTAGAGTTTTTAATTTCACCAGAAACATCAACTCGAGGGTTTTGGCTTTCAAGCCCTAGGGTTTATTCAATTCAACCCTTACCAGGGTTTTACCATATACCCTAGATTATCCTTTCAAAATTTAGATCTGCAAACCCTAGATTCTATTTTCAAAGAAATAGAGTTTCCTTAGAAGGAACAACTAATTAAGGTAAGGATTTTTGCTCCTAAAATCTAACCTAAACTAAAATTTAGAAACCTTAAGTACCAAAAATATTCAAGACTTCACAATTCTTTAAAGCCTACAAACCCTAAAATAGCACAGACCTTTGCGACCTTCCCATACCTCTTTTTTGTCAGGACCAATCATTCTCCAACAAATGCATATCTTTCAACATAGTTGCCTCAACTTCTCCTAGGTTGAGCTTTAGTTGACTTCATCCAAGACTACTTTCATAATTCTTTTGATCCATTTGTGTTTCAAGTACACACCGACTTCATGATAAAGCTCAACCTCCTTATATGTTTAGATCACTGTATAATATGAAGTCATTGTCTTGCCATGTTGAAATCAACTCCTTTTTTATCAGTCATTGTCACTACCTCACGTCCTACATTACTTGAATATAGAATGAGTCTCACCGAGCCATAAAGGAAACAAATGAATTCTTATAACAGATAGCTGAGCCACACATGAAACATATAATGTGTTACGAGCCTCAAAGCATTACGAGCTATTGTATACACAAAAAGAGAGACGAGCCACTGATCTTGAGCCACTATCATATATGTCAATCGAGCCATACATAGCGCAATTATGCAGATCACGATGCTACTGTGTGATGTCATAGCTACATAAAAAGCGATGCAGATCACAAATAAAACGAGCTGTCACATACAAGCCACAAATAATTTTAATATGATCACATTTGAGAAGCGTGTTGCTTCAGATTATACTTTGGACCTAAGGATGCGATCCTCAAAGATATTTGAGTTAAACAAAATGCGAGGCTATCATTGCGATTCAATAGACAATGAGAGTCAATTTTATTATGATGACATTGTCCTGCAAAAATGCGAGCCATTCTATGAAATATATATCCACGTCACTGTAAGTAAATGATACCACTGTCCCATTGTTAGTTTAAACAGAGAGTGTGACTCAGAATTGCCCAGAATTTGTCCAAAATTTGAATTGCACAGAACTTGTCCAGTCCACCGAGGTAGATACTATAGTGGAAAAAATTATTTCAATAAAAACTACAGAGGGAGATTGCAACAAAATGTGATCTTCAGACCTCCTACTTCCAGGCTTAGCTCTGATAAGATGTTGGAGAAACAAGGAGGTTTACAGGTTAAATTGGATTTTTCCTCTTTAGATAATTACTTGTGAATTTGTTGGCATTATATTATTATATTTTTCTTTTTTTATTAAGCAATTACCAAACATAAAAACATGAAGATCACAAACATGAAGATCACAAGAGCACAGAGAATATAAGATATAGGATCCAAGCCAGAGCAAAACCCCTTTCCAAAGGTAAAACCCAAAAAATTCTCTTCTTATAGAATCAAATCCAAGTTAGATATCCAAGACCCTTCAACCCTTCAGAACCCAAGTCAAAGCCTCCTTCTGTTATGAAAATACATCAATAAAAATATACCAACAACATATGCAACATAAAATTAAGAGATACATCAAGGCAGAACTTTCACAAATATGTCTTCAAAAATCCTCCTTCAACTTCATATTTCGGCCTTCCTTCTTACTGCGATATTTCAGAACTTCTTGTGTGAGTTGTGTGTACAAATGGGCTCCAAAACACCTTCTATTTATACTGTCCAAAGGGGTTAAAATAGACATGTCCTTTGGGGCAGGGCCAACTTGACTTCTAGAGGGAATTTACCCAAAATACATATTTTTTTTTTCCCTTTTTCTTTTCAAGAGGTCCGAATAGGACTTTGAATCTTTGACTTCTTCAAATCCTAGAAGCATGAATAACATGCTTAACTAATAAAATAATAATTTCTTTGATCATGAAACCCATGCTTGAAAATATTTTTTTTCTTCTTTTTTATTTTTACATAAAATTCATTTTGATACAATTATGAAGACCAAACTTAGTTACATTTTCCAACAACTCTAACATCTCCACATTTGAAATCTAGGAAAAAAACATTCATGGTGGAAGTCGGGCCCACATACAAGATGGGCCTCCTATCCCAAACGATGTGAGGTCTAATTGGGACTTCACGCCGGGGAGACCCCCAAACTGTTGGTGGGACATTTTTCCCTGTCAATGGATTTTTGGTGTTAGAAGGAGGGCTAAATTGTAAGCTAAGATTGTGCAGCCCATATCTTAACATCATATATTTAAATGGATCCTTCCCAAATATTTGTTTTAGGTTGTTTTTCTAAAAGTATTAATCTTTCAATCCTCGTAGAAATAGTTCATCACTTGTCGTAGAGTAAGTTTGATGGTGAAGGTAGAATATTTGTGTTTGAACATACATGTTAATTTATTCACTTCTATGTTTCTAATAAATTACAATGGAGAGATGCTTTTTGCGAAATTTTCACCGTTACGCTTGAAGGTCGTGTCAAGGAATGGTGCAAAATGCTACTGGCTACATCTATCTATTCTTTCGAATAGTTCATCAAGGAACTTCATTGTGATTTTGATAGGTATGATTGCAAAATTTTGTTTAAAACGATTAATGAAATTAGATGGGAACCACATGAATTATTGAAAGATTTTGTTTATTAGTTTTTTCATATTTGTTATCAATTTCCTGAGAGAGATATGGATTGGGTGTACTTGGATGAAAAATTTTGGCGATTGGTTTGGTTTTTTTTTTGTTGCAATAATTGAATCTAAAATGAATCCTGATTATGGTGATAATTCTAGTAATATACAAGTTATAAATCAACTAGATATTATCCCTAATTTTTTCATGCCAAATTCCTTGAGTCGGGAAAAGTCTCAAGCCTTTCATGAGAAAATTACTGCTTGTGAAATTCTTCACCCTCGAGCAACTTCATTACCTAGTGAAATTTTGGCCATTAATAATTTAGGTGATGAAGAGTGTTTAGAGGAAAAGGAACCAAGTGGTATTGCTTCCGGAGCTCTCATACAACATGTTGAAATTGGAAAACTTGAAAATCAAATTGATAAAACCCCTCTCCCTGTTAATGAGATCCAACTTGAGCTCGTTAAACATATGCTAAAATCTATTCCTGAATCTCCTCATAATATGCTCCCCCATTCACCTACTTGCAATGACCTAGGACTTCTCTCAGATAATATTGACCGTGCAATCAACTCCATGGAGCTTAACATGCATGTTGATATGTTGTTTCCTCAAGATGACACTAATGTGTAGGATCTGAGTCTTGAACCAATTTTGGTTGGAATCGATGTCTCTTTACCTGTGTCTTTTCATCTTCTATACCCTGATTTATTTGAGTTTGCTACACCAAAAATTTATTCAAATCCTTTAGATCTTTATCCTACAAGTTTTGATTGTTGGATACATAATAGTGTTGCCTCGCAATTAGAAGATAGGAATATTTAATCCCTTGTTCATGATATTTTCCATCTGCAATCTGTAATAGGTGAAGAGGAAGATTCTACATCTCAAAAACCTCAAGGAATCCCTTTGGTTGATTCATCATCATTATTAATCCTTGAAGAGTCTCATGGGTTAGATACCAAATCTGATCAAATTAGTGACTTTAACGACTATCTTCCTATCAAAAATGTCTTCACCAATATTATTGATAATGGTTGTTCATTTTCACTTGTTGATCTCACTAAACCACCAAAATTTGATGATCTAATATTTGAAGGTTTAGAGACTCGTTAGGAATTTGAGGCACTTCAACTTCTACTAATGGTTTGATACAAACTTAAACAGGAATGCAACAAATTATAGATATAACCATGCAGCAGAAATAACACTTCATTTTATTAATATCAGAACACTGAAATATGCTTACAAACAGAATGGAAATAAACTAGCTTAGGTGGTGGTAGCTTATCTTTGAGACGAGATGTGGCGGCTACATGCCTATGAACTATGTTACAATGAGGCTCCACGACCTATTTATTATTGAGAAACAATGGAAAACCCTAAATATCCAAAAACCTAACCCTAGGAGATGAAGCACCAAAAATGTGGGCCACGTTTGGGTAAATTGGTACATCAATTTCTCGGGGTCGTAACTTTGGCCTACGATCTTTGTTTGGCTATCATAATACCTCATTTCAAATATCTCAAAGAGGAGGCCAAAAAAAACTTGAAATCTAGTTTGAGACTTTTTCAATCTCTCTATTTTCCCTAAGAACATCATTTAGGGCTTCAAAACGACTCCAGAAGTTTAGGACCCAAAAAAATGCCAAAAATAGTAAACTGTGCTACAATTAAGGAAACTGAAAAACTGAAAGAGATAGTGTTGGAGTCCAAGTGGAATAGGAGGGTGGCCACCAATATCCAACTGGATCAGTCCTTCCCTCTTAGGAAGCAATGGTTCCCATTGAGTTGAGTACCTCCATGAGATGGAGAAACTTCTGTTGAACTTGATCCCTGGTGAGCCACTTGCCTTGGTGCAAGATTTGGACAACTTTGACAACCCGATACAGTTGGATCTTCTGTTGGCGAGTGTTCTTGATCTATGTCTCCATGATCCGATCATTTGTGGACTCTTCCATGCAGTCTGGGTTCAACTCTATTGGTGTGAGTTGTTCTGCAATGTCGGATGTGTCCAACAATGGTGGAAAGTATGGCCGAAGGCGGTATAATGATGTGCTCGAAGGAATTATCCCCTACAACCTTGGTGATGGTGTATGGCCCATATCAGAGCGAGTGAAGCTTCCGATGGGGTCCAACGAGGTGCTCCTTCTGCAAATGTATCCAAACTTTGTCGCCCACCTGGAACTTGTGTGACACCTGACGCTGATCATGATACTACTTGTACTTAGCATTGGCTATGTCCAATATATCATGGACCTGCTGGAAGATGTGTTGAATGCACTCAATGAAGCTATTAGCCCTGTCAGCTTCGGACTAGACATGAGCCAAATCTGTGTGAGTAGTTGCATATGGTATGGCTACATCAATGGGCCATAATGGCTTAAACCCTAACCCTACCTGGAAGGGGTTGTGGCCTGTTGAGCTATGGAGAGCTCTATTGTAGCTGTGCTAGACATAAGGGATACTTTCATCCCATGTGCATGGATGCTTCAAGTTGTACATGCACAGAATGTGTACAATCATCCTATTGACAATCTCTGTTTGGCTATCAATTTGGGGATGGAAAGTCGTGGACTTAGTAAGTTTTGTATCCATCATCGACTAGAGACTTAAATGCACTCAAGAATCTGTTATCCCGGTCTGATATAATAGAATATGGCATCCCAAGGTGTACCCACACTCATTCAAAGAAGAGCTTAACAGTGGCCTCTGCTGTGATATTCTTCTTGCAGGGCACCATGATGGCTATCTAAGAGAATCTGTCGATGACCACGAAAACGCAGTCGTTTCCATACTTAGTAGAATGAAGGCCCGACATGTAATCCATGGAGATAGATTCCTAAGGTCAACTAGGAGTAGGTAGAGGAGTATATACACCTTTCTTCTTGATGGTTGGTTTGGAAATGGCGCAGGCGGTGTAGGATCTAATGTACTTTCCAACGTCCTGACAAAGTTGCGACCAATAAAATTACTTCTACAATATGCCACTGTTTTCTCTACTCTGAAATGTCCAGCGACTCGACTATAGTGCGCCTCCCAAATCATCTTGGCACGCTCACTTGAAGGAACACATATGTGTCCTAGGTCATAAAAGTGAATCCTGAAGGTGAAAATTTGCAACATGCTTCCCTTCCAAGAGCGTTTGGTATGTGCTACTGAATTTTGGATTGCTTTGGAAAAGATGCGGCCACCTCGAAGTCTCATGCCCATAGGTGTCGAGCATAGTGATCAGCGCCATGACTGGTGGTCGACTAAGGCATTCTGCAACATTATTGGTGCTGCCCTTCTTGTACTTAATGTTCAAATGGAATTGGTGTAGGTAGGTGGACCATTTCTTATGGCGATCGTTCTACAACTTCCCTTGTGTTTTTATGAACTGCAAGAGTCGGTGGTCTGTGTGGATGACGTTTCCTTCCCCAAAATGTAATTCTTCCATTGATGGTAGGCCTGCACAATGGAATACATTTCTTTGTCATAAGTGGGATACTTTTGGGCTATTTTTGAAAGTGTCTCACTGTGGTAAGCCACTGGATGCCACTGCTGAGTAAGAACTGCACCAATAACATAGTCAAAGGCGTATGTCTCAATCTCAAATGGTTGCTGCAGGTTTGGTAATGTGAGTACTGGTTCAGAGTAGAGGTGATGCTTCAACTCAAAAAATGTCTTTTGTTGGGTTTCAAACCAAAAACTTTCCTTTCGCTTTGCCCTTGGTGACTTGACTTAAAGGCCAAGTGATATGAGAGAACAACAACACAAATCTGCGATAGAAATTGGCAAGACCCAGAAAGTTGCAGAGCTCTATTAGAGTGGTTGGGGCTGGCCAATCCCGAATGACTGTATCTTGGCTGGGTCCACATGCACACCCTACTCATTAATGATGTACCCCATATATTGAACCTGGGTCCATGCCAAAAGTGAATTTCTCCAAATTGGCATACAACTTGTGTTGTCGCAGGGTTTGAAGGACTTGTCAAATATGGTGGAGGTGCTCTTCCCAACTATGGCTGAAGATCAAGATGTCATCTAAATGCACCACCAAAAATGCATTTGTGAAGGGACACAATATGTCATCCATCAATATCATGAAGGTTGCAGGGGAATTCGTCAAACCGAAAGGCATGACCAACCATTCAAAAAGGCCCTCCTTGGATTTGAAGTCAAACTTCCACACATCGTAGGGTTTAATAGGCACCTGATGATAACAGGATTTCAAGTCAATCTTGCTGAAGTATTTGGTCCCCTTAAGCTAGTTTAGAAGGTCATCAATCCATGGGATTAGGTACCTATTCTGGACAATGATCTTGTTCAACACCTGATAGTCGATACAGAGTCTCCAAGTCTCATTCTTCTTCTGTACCAATACAACCTGACTCCCACAGGGTGATGAGCTTGGCTTGATGTGCCCTTTCTACAATGACTCCTGAATCATACTTTTTATCTCATCGTTCTCTAGAATAGAGCATTGATAGATCGGTCCATTGGGTAGTGGTGCCCCTGAGGGCAGATCAATGGAGTGCTTGACCTGACAGTGTAAAGGTACCACTCTAGGTTAGGAAAAAATGTCCCTGTACTCCTCCACGGCCTTGTCCATCTACTGTTGTTGTGCGAAGGAGCCCTGTTTTAAAGTTGTGGCCACAACCTTCTTCTTTCGTTGAGGGAGAATCATAAGGAAAACAAATTTTCTAGTATGGGAAATGATCTTACTACATTGCTTTGCAGTGATCAAGGAAATGGCAGTAGGTGGGGCTAACTCCGGTATCTTGTACAACTTATTGCCTAAAGTAATAATCATAGAGTGAGGTCTAGATTCAAATACAACATGCCTATTCCACAATTATGGTTGTCATAATAATACATCACAAACTTCAAGAGGAGAAACATCACACAATATCTCATTCGTGAAGGGCTTGATGCTGTAGGGGAGGTGACATTGCTCACTGACACGAAGGTCTCGTCCTTGGTGAACCCACCCGATGGTGTACGGCTGCAGATGTGTTTTCGTCAATAGGCCCAACCACTTCATGACCTCTGCTGAAATGAGGTTCTTTTGGATCCCACTGTCGACAATGAACTGTAGCGGAGAACCCTTCACCCACATGTATGAGTGGAAGAGGCATTCCCCCTCCTCTAGATCTTCAGGCTCATTCTTCTAGATCTTGGTTGTGGCCACGGTGGCACTGGGCTCTGCGTCAATGATCTGCTTCCCTTTGTCATTCCCCTTGTCGGGTTCTGACTCAAAGTTAGAACATGCATATGAATTGGAGGCCTTCAACTCGACCACTAGTGATTGCTTGGCCTGACACTCACTTGTGTTGTGAGTGGAGCTTTTATGGAACTCACACCATTCTCCCATGTGCTTTTTTGTCTTCATGGTGTTTTTCTTTGCTTGCGGCTTTGACAGGCTGTCCTAGGTCACCCAACCTTGGCTTTGGGCTTTGCTCTGTGGTTTGGGGGCACCTTTACCTTGATTCGAATTCACAGATCCAAAGTCTCGCTTCTTTTGTTTAAACTTATACTCAATCTTCACAGTGTATCGATATGTCATGCCAAGTGAGAAGATGTCCAAGAACTCCATCTTGTCTTGGATGTACTTGTGTAGATAGACGCAGTACTTGAGAACCAAATGCCTCTCAGAATCCTTGATACCCAACTTTGTGTGGAGGGTATGGAAAACATTTTTGAACTCCGACACATCTTGGTTCCTTCCCTCCCATAGCTTGGTCCACTTTATGTATTTATCTTCATAGATCCCGAAAGGGTAATATTGTTCCTTGATGGTGTCTCAGAAAGAATCCCAAGTGGGTTTAGTTGAAAACAATGAGGATTCCCTCTCATCCTTTTGTTCACAATAGGTTTCCCACCAGTCCTTGACATGTGGGGTGGCTTTGAGAAGTGCAAAAGTAATCTTTTCCCAATTGGAAAAGTCATGAACTGAAAAATATCCTTCTAACATATTCAACCATTTATCTACGATGTTTGCATCTATCTGGCCCTCAAATGTGGGAATTTCAAAGTTAACTTGTACCTTAAAAGGAGTGGTACCTCCAGAGTGGCTACTAGATGAAGATGCATCGCCTGTGGGTAGTCGTCAAAGGATCTGGGAAAAGTTATCCATCATCACATTCCTCTATCGCCCGAGGGATTCCTCGAGAAATATTTTGATAGAATCTCCTGCCTCCGTGTCTTTATTTTCTTCTGCCATAGGAGGTCGTCGGGGTTTGCAAGGTTGTTCTTGCAAAGGTTCAAAAAAATCGAGCCCTAACTCCTTATACCCTGACCTCGTTGGGGACATGCAAAGAAAAACAGAGAAAGAGAAGACCACTTTGATACCATTGATTCGAACTTAAACATGAATGTAACAAATTACATATATAACCATAAATACATAGATGCAGAATAAATAACACTTCACTTCATTAATATCATAATACTGAAATATGCTTACAAACATAATGGAAATAAACTAGCTCGAGCAGTGGTAGCTTATCTCTAAGACGAGATGTGGAAGCTACATGCCTCTAAAATGTGTTACAATGAGGCTCCAATTTATTATTGAGAAAAATGGAAGACCCTAAACATCCAAAAACCTAACCCTAGAAGATGAAGTGCAAAAAATGTGGGCCCCATTTGGGTAAATTGGTACATCAATTTCCCGCGGTCGTAACTTTGGCATACGATCTCTGTTTGGCTATCATAATACCTTGTTTCAAATATCTCAAAGAGGAGGCCAAAAAAATGAAATGAAGTAGGATGGTACTTTTTTGGTCTCTTTGTTTTCCCCAAAAATGTCATTTAGGGCCTCAAAACAAATCTGAAATTTGAGGACCCAAAAAACTACCAAAAATAGCAAATTGTGCTACAATTAAGGAAATTGAAAAACTAAAAGAGACAGTGTTGGGGGTCCAAGTGGAATAGGAGTGTGGCCACCAATATCCACCTGGATCATCATTATGTCAGGTTCTCGTGATCTTGATGAGATTGTTGGCATTATGATGCATGTGTTGTCCTTGATGGCAACTCACTTGTAACAGAACAAGTATATGGTAACTAGATGAATCTACAGGTCAGATCAGAGGTGAAAAAATGATGGAACAGAATAATGAGTCAAAGGTTTACGGATCAGAATTAGAAGCTTGATACAGGAAATTGTTGGTATTATGAATTAGGTGTTGTCCTTGATATCAATCTACACGATTAGTTTTCCTTGATGAAAACCTATTTGATGAATGTACTACTTGATAAAGGTATAAATAGGATGTGATAGAATGCATGGTAGTTGTGTTTATAGTTGTGACAAAATGCAGGTTAGTTCAGAGGAATCAGTTCAGAAGTGATGTATGATGGCAACTCACATTGTAACAGGTCAATTAAGAGGTAACAAAGTAATGGCATAGGATGATGAGACAAAGGATCATAATCAAGAATTTGAGGAAAAAAAATGTTTTAAGTTGTATACATTGTTTAACCTGGTCCAAGTAGCATATACATGTGGGTACACATAATAAAAGGAGCGTATACACGTGGGTACACATAATAAAAGGAGCGTATACATATGAACATAGTTTCATAGAAGGGAAAGCGCGTATGGGGTGCAAAATTAAGGTTAAAGAATACCAGGGGTTCCTACCATGGTATTGGCCCATAGTAATGAGCACGACAAAGAATATTGATCCTGTCAAAGAATACCAACGACATAACTATGGTCTTGACCCGAGGTATTGAGAAAGGCTAAAACTATATAAGGAGGTGAAGATCAAAGTGTGAGAGGGTGCAAGTAATGAAAATATTATGAAGGGTTAGATCAAAAGAAAATATGCATGCTATGGGTTATTGCTTTGCTTGATCTGAACTAAGTATGCACCTGAGTTCTTGATGATGGATGAGGTCTAATAGATCTGAAATAATTATGCACTAATGATGGATCAGGATGATGAGACCTGAAATGACTTATCATGTATGATCTGATAATGGTTAGGATAGATTTGAGTACCAACACATTTTTTATCCTTTAAATGCTATGATCTAGGTATATCTGAAGTCTTGAAAAGCTGCAAAGTTATAAGTCATTATTTTCATATCTATATGCAGGTTCACCTCAGTGAAGGTGCGTATACACGCAAGTTAGGCACTTCCAAGTTGCGTATGCAGAGGAAGGGCTTGTTGTTTAGAAATAACTGATCTATCTAATTAGTGCTACTGTTTTATTGCTATTTGTCAATGATTCCTTCATTAGATATGAAGTTAATCTGATTGTATAAGGAGATTGAGTCCGGCTGACTGATTGATTAAGTAAGAAGGGTGATATTTGTTTCTATCTATTTATAACTCTATAATATGATGGTAGATCTTCAAAATGTATTTGGTTAGTACAGTGTTTGGTTCAAAATTTTTATTATTCAATATCTTTAGAGGTATACACAGGTTGGGTTACAGAAAGTAGCGTATACATGCAAATTGTCCTCATTGAAGTAGCGTATACATTATGACATGATTTTTGAGATTGAAGTTGGATATCAATTGTATGCATTCATATGTTGATATTATGAAGCCATCGATATTCTATGATTTACCATTTGAGGGTTCAGAGGTTTGTCATGATGATGAGGCACTTCAACTTCCACTGATGGTTATGTTAGGTTCTCATGTTCTTGAAAAAATCCCCAAACATGATCAGATTAAGGTTTTCATGCCAGATGCCTCCCATATCACAGTTACACCATATAGATGCACATATTTGAAATGATTTCAGTATTTTCAAGTTGATCATTTTGAATATCATGATAGGATTTATGTTTGGCTTAAAGAGTCTTATCTAGTGAATTCCTCTGCAAGTAGAAAACATATCATCTCTCTTGTGCTGGATTTAGGGTTAAGAACAAATGAATTCATACCATGGAGAAATGCTCAGGGTTTCAAGTTTATCATTATATTTATCAAGATATAGTTGTGGCCTAGTTGGAACAATATTTTTTGGCATGTTTTCCTGCCAGTAAGCACAACCTTCTTGCCCTTGTACATGATTTAGAGGTAAGTATCGTTGTTTTTGCACAATTATTTATACTGGTTTTATTCGTTGATTTGTTTGTCTTTGTAGGTCAGGAAAAACCATGGTGGTTACATTGGAAGTTTGACTTCACATGAACCAATATTCTCTTTGGTTAAATTAGGGTTTTAGGTTTTGACTAGTTAGGGTTTAATTTTTAGGGTCTGCTTGTTAGGGTTTTAGGTTTACACTAGTGAGGGTTTAAACATGATTTCATTGTATTTTATTTACCGCAAGGAGTTTTATTCATTTCATAGCATTATGCACTCATCTTCCAACATTACTCCTGATCACATTGCATTTAGGAATTATTTGCATAAGCATTGCATGGCCCTTTTAGTTGCAGTTAGTTGATTTTGCATTGCACCACATTGTTTTCTTGTATTGCACGTAGCCTTGTTCACTACATTGCATCATGTATTCATTTTACACTTAGCATTACATTCGCTTGTTGACTACCTAACATTGAATTTTTTGTCCATGTTGCATGGCACTGTATGAGATTTCACACTTTCATCTAAGCCTTGTTCCCTACATGTTATTTGTGAACCTTTAATGTAATGTATATCTTCCCTTCTGCCTCTTTGCACAAGATGAAACCCTAGAAGAAATTATTTGGTCTCTTTTCCATAATGCTGAAACCCTAATTATATGCTTGTGCATGGATGTGATGGCTACTCCAAGAGGAAGCATCTCATATATCGAGTTATTAAAACTATGTCTTAAACATGCTTCCTATGAGTCTAATCCATTAACTAGGAAAATATAAATAGGTGCTGGTGGGGAACCTTGGTCAATTCATATGACCTATATATGTAACATGAACCTTGTGTCAAACTTGGTCCTAAATGATCCAGCTGGCTCTAAACACACTAAGAGGTCAAATAGGGCTTATAATAGCTCAAAATTCAAAGTAATCAGATTGCTCCCAAAACAGGACTAGATTGAAGTGCTTGTCGCCCTGATTCCAGTGGTGTGAATGACACTCTAATCCAAGCTCATATGAGGGAGATAGAGATAGTCAAAGTGGGAATGTGGGTAAGGTTTAAGTATCTTACAAATTGACCAATCCGGAGCATGGAACTTGGCTCCCGAAAATGGGCGAATTTGTCGAATTCCTAATTTATCTAATGATGCCTATTTTCGGCCAATTTGAAAAAATTACTATATAAAAAAAAAAAATTAAATTTATGGGGTGGTGGGGTTGGTAACGACCATATGTAACCATGTGTTTTAAACAACACGCCAAAAATAACATATATTACAACGAATATATGCCAGAATTGACAGGGTTTGAGCTCGCCCAGCCCACCCGCCACCTGGGCGGTTCCACAACAAGCCATATTACATAACCACATAACCCAATATATATAATACGATTCAAAAAATATACAATTGTTAGCCTAAATATGTGTAACACTAACCGTCGACGGTTAACAACAAATCCACCATATATCAAAACATCACACACCATTCCGGGAGGTCGGTGAGATTTGAACCTTGACTTACCTATTTTTAACTTTATCCGCCACCAACAAACCATTGGGCCTCACGTTGAAGTCTCTGTCGGAAACATTAGATATAAACCCACTCAATCAGTGGAACGAGGGGGCTAGCGAAGCACATAAAGAATCGACGAACCATTGGAACGAAGGCGGAAGAAGGCAGAACCATACATGAAGGCCGAGGCAGAATCATGCCCGACGGAACCTTGCCCAGTTAGAGGAGCAGAACCCAGACACTCAAGAATCTCAAGATGCCGAAAAGATTCCTTGGGAGGTAAAATTTTACAGTGACAAAATCTTATCAAGTTTATAGTCCTTTTTGTCAAACTTTCATAGGGAACACGATGGTGAAGTTAGATTCGCCATATGAGAAGAAAAATTACAAGTGCCCCACAGCAAGGAACCTCTAAAGAATCTTGAGGAATCTTTAGATTCCCTTGGAGGTTGAATTTTTCCAGTGTCGGAATATGGCCGACTTTATACTCATTCTTCTCAGAATTCCCAAGGATCGTGATGGTGAGATCAGATTTTTCATCCTAGTAGTAGATCTCCAATTAGCCAGTGGAGAGGAATCTTTGAGGGAATCTTCAAGATTCCTGAAGGTTGAGAATTTGACAGTGCTAGAATTGGATGAGTTGACAGTCGATTTTACACTACTCGTCACCGGAAATTCAACGGAGCAGTCAGTTTCAGTAGCAAAGCCTTTCATTTTTTGACCATCTTAGAATGTGGAGGTACATGATGCAATTATGTTATGCGTCCTTTTGTTTCGTTGAGATGATGTCTTATGTAACACTATGTTGAGGGACACTTGTTGCCACATTATTGTGAGAATATATTAGCTTGTCATGCTGAAGGAAGACCTATTTTGAGTGAGAGTTCCCATAGGGAGAACATCTTGTGGAGAGACACACCACTCTTGTTGAGGGTATTTTTCCTTGTTATGACAAACAATATTCCATGTACATCATCATCATTTGCAACATTCAATGAAGCGACCTCCACACTCTTGACACTAGTCTCGAAGACGTAACCCACACTGGGTGAACTCCGTTATCAATGTGTTGTGTTCTTGATTTGTTGATCGTCATTATGTTTCCTCTTGTTTAAGCATGCACATGTGGTTCTTTTATGTTCTTTTAAATTCAATTCTACTAACATCACATTAGTAAAAGATCTTGGATAATTTTGGTAGTTGAAGAGATCCAGATCATCGAATATTTTATGGTATGTGTTCATTGTCCACCTATCAATTGGAGATATGATGTAGGAATATTGCATGAGGGAAAACTGAGTCAAAAAAATCCTATAGTTTTTTAAAACAAGGAACCACCTCTCTTTCCCATAAAATATGTTGATATCCCTCATTCGCCCCGACGTAATAAATTCCCAATAAATTATGCCAATGTGCATGTAAAATAAAATTAATCAAACAAAGGGTAAAGGAATGAGAAAGGGTTCCTTCACAGAGAGGTGATGAAAACAACTTTTCCAGGTTACTAAACAGGCCTACTGGCAGTGAAGCAATGCTTGTGATTTCTTGAGTGACTCCGCCAGAGTACTGAACAGGCCCGCTAGTAGCGGAGCAACACCAGAAATACACTCTAAATCTCAAAATCAAATAATACCTCTGTCATGTTTTTTGCATCATTGTCAAAGACTTACATGTGTGATCTCTTGTTTTACCGTGTAAATACTGACATGACCTAGCTAAGGAGAAGGAGGAATGTCATATCTCTAAAAGGTCAAGTAACTAAAGGAGTACCCATAATTTCTATTCAATACTTCCTTACATCATAATGAGAATAGATCTATTATAAAGATGTAGGCAGAGATGTTGGATTCTACCAGTGGTTCACCCATTGTTGTAGCCATTGCAACACCACCTAAAATTTTAGTCCAACACCAAATTTTGGGTCCATCCTATGCTTTTCAAGGTCTTAACAAATACCCTGTCTATTGTAATGGTCAACACCCTTTAGAAACCTATTTTTAATCAAGGCTATAGGTAGATGCATGTCCATAACCTATGCTTTCCTATATGCTCCATCCTTGACATTAGGGTTTACAACATTTTTTTCATTTTCTCATTAAGAAAATATTTCAACGCTACCTGTAGATAGGTGTTTATGTAGGTTAATGGAATTAGTTTTCTAAGAAGGTGTAGTTATGTGCAACTTTTGTATGCCCAAGGTTTGGTTCAAAATAAATCCAACTCAAAAGGATAATCGCCACTAGAAGAAACTCGTAATGGGAAACAATTTCTATTAGAATGGGATGATCCCATTGTCTTTGGTAGTCTAGAATTCCATCTGAGTAGAATATTGCTCACAAATTGAGGCCGTATGCCAAAAATTGTTACATATCAATGCCAAGGATAATGAAGGCATGAATCCATTAAGTCATTTATCTTAAGGTCTTAGCAATCAGAATTTGGGATCACTATTGCAAGTTCATGAGAAGTTTAAGAGCAGGATGCCATTGCTGCAAAAGTAGCTACAAATTGGTAAATGCAATGCTGGAAAGAATATCTGAAGAAATTGGTCCAACTAAAGATATTTTGGAGTCTTAATTTCTTGATAATCCATGATTACCCAAGGAGGTTAAGGAATCAAAGTTGAATGTTGAAATATATGATGAGAGTAATGATGATTATGTTATGAACACTGATAGAGAACAACCTGAAATTGTCATATTGCCTAGAAATAGGTCAGAAAAGCAGATTAAAGCAACATTTTGAATGTATAAAGACATAAAACTTTTAAAATTTTCTTCTATGGAGCATGAGTTTGGTGGTTTATTATACAAGGTTAAAGAAAGGAAATTTAGGAACAAGGTCAAACAATATGTGGGAATATGGTGTTGTCTTGAAGGGCTAGAACGTGGTCACATATGGTATCACATGTATTAGGATGAGAAACCTGGATGGAAACCAATACCTCCTGCAACAATAGAAGATAACCATCCTAATTGGTGGAGCATGAAATGTGCAATTGTTATGATTTCATCCATAAATTTTCAACTTGCTAGAGTGTTTTTTCGTAGTGTGCTATTTTTGGACTGCAATTCAAGATCTTATTTGCAATGCAAATCTATGCAAGCGTAATTTCATGCATTTTCAATTTTCTTGTCCTTTATGAATCAATTTGTATGAGCATTTCCATGACCTACAAGTTACAAAATTACATGATTAGGAATCACCAATTTGTGTGATATATATAAAGCTACAATCTATTTTGTAGTCAACCCATGATTTCACCATACCTAATAGAGATTGTAATTGCTAACCTCACAAATCAAAATTCCTCGCCAACTGACCTAGGTTTGAATCTACTTACTAGGTGACAATTCCAAAATCACAAATTATTGATACGCTAAATATGGGCATATTTTCTGGAGGACGTGTGAGCATGATAAAGTCCCCTACATGACTTGTATCTAGTTATTTTTCATTGGATACTGCAATTTACTATCTTCGGTTGCTCACCTCTAATGGCATGGTGCTCGTAAGGGGAAAATAAATGTATTCACCAAATATAGATGTCAATCAATGCCTTTGGACACTTAATGTGATGGATGCAACACAGGGGCTTACCAATAGTAGATACATGAAAAAATCAAATCATGGGGAAAATGGAAATAAGAAATATGACTGGCGTTTATCGTAAATCGCCATCACATTTCATAGTGAGACCCATCGCCCCTATCTCTACAATTTTCACATGCGATTTGTGACTTGTCCAATCACAATATTACTACGCAAATCACATTTCGATTTTGTGACCTCCCTTACCTCCATTGCGTGCGATAAATCTAGTGCACAACTCTAATTTGTGACCCCTTCTGTACTTGTCTTCTTTTTTATATAGTACACCACTCTCACATTCCATTCCATTAGTCTGTCTTGATTGTTGAGCATGCAAACCTCCTCCCATGTGATCATAACACTAATTTTATCTTGCTACACCCGCTACTTTTTCAATCAATTAATTACCCCCTGATTTTGTTACATTCCTCCTTCAAGACATAAATTTCTCATTCGCCTATCTTGTTGACTATCCAAACCATATTCCTAGTTAAAATTGTGTCATGGCTCACACGAATTGGAATGGTTTACATTGGTTTTTAGTTCCAAATCCTACTATACATAATTAATCAGTGCCATCATAGAATTTTTTGTTTGAATTGTATGAATTCATTCAAATGATTGTATTTTTTTTTGGGCATAGGCCATAAGATGTACCTATCAAAACATCGATTAAAACTTGTGCGCCTTGCTTGCAATTTTGTACCACAAGGCTCAAAATTAGTAGCCATATTAAATAACAACAAAGAACTCCATGAGGCTGTCAAGGGTCATATCAACAACAAAGCTTCTTGGAATGCTTGCATCAACACTTGGATCTATAATGGGATGCATATTCTTGATGTTGTCTATGGTGAATGTGATAGAAATCAAATGGGTATTTTTTCTCGTGGGGTAGGCTCCACTGTAACTCATGCTTGTGTCCATATATTTTAGTAATTTCCTTCATTAATATTAGGGACCCTGTCCATTATCATATGGGGATGATTGTAGTGTCACTTTCAATTTTGATTCGATATGGACTGACTACAACAATTGGGATAAGATTTACATGAATCCATTGCCTATTGTTCGATGGTTCCACTGGGAAATGGGCATCAAAGCCTCAATCCATACATGTGGAATGCCACTAATTTTTACTCTACTAATGCCAATTGATTCTCAATGTGTAGAGGTCGATATTGTTTATTTATTTCTATGGTTATTTTGTTGATTGGATGGAAAGAAAGGTGTACACACTGATGACATTCAAGGAAATTCAACCATGCAAAATGTCAAAGTCATATAAATATGAAGAACGTGTTACATTTGAATTTGAACAAAATAATGGAAGGTGTGACCCCAAGACAATGAATGCGCCTAGGTTGAAACTCTAAGAAGGCTTAGATGAAGGTCCTTTTCTTGACACAAAGTTGCATGACATGAATGAAAATCCAAGTCTTGACATGGGACGTCCAAAGTGTATTAATAGATGTGCTATAATTCTTGTTCATAAAACCACAATTACCCACACACAACCTTATAATGTCAACAAAAATGTGGAATGCAGATGGCAATGCAAGTTGTCTCAACAGTTAGGGAGACAAAAAGTAGAAGAGAAGAGTACACAATCCTTGTTTTTAAGCCCATGCAAGTCTCTTTGAATTTGCAACAACATCAAAGATAAGTATCCTAGGGTTTCCACTGATCATCTATATCCTACTCATAACTTCTCGTTTATCATACTATAAACATTTCTTATCATAATTCCAACAACTATGTTGAGATTGATTGGAGCATGTAACATGCACTAGACAATCCAAAGTCATAAGGAAGTTCAAGAGTCATGAGGGTAGATGAAAGGTCATGGGAGAACGTGAATGGTCACCCTCCTCATTTCTATAAATATACCCTCATGCCTCATTTGTAGGGTACTTTAGCACTTGACCTACAGGTAGGATTAGGTAGTTGTTTTGTGCTTAAAGAGTTAGAGGCACTCAACTCTTGGCAGCTAGTAGGGTGAGTTGTGGTGAGGCTAGGTTTTTGCTTTAGAAGATGGTATGAGAAACCCATTGATCCAGGTGGATATTGGAGGCCACCTGCCTATTGCAATTAGACCCCCACCGTTGTTTCTTTTTAGTTTTATTAATTGTATCACAACTTAATATTTTTGGCAGTTTTTTGGGTCCTAAAATTCTGGAGCCGTTTTGAGGGACTAAAAGATGTTTTAGGGAAAATTGAGAGACCATAACAGTCCCAAATTAATTTGGTTATTAATTTGTTTTCGACCTCCTCTTTGAGATATTTGAAATGAGGTATTATGATAGCCAAATGGAGATCATATGCCAAAGTTACGACCCTGGGAAGTTGATGTACCAATTTACCCAAACTAGGTCCACAGTTTTGGCGCTTCATAAATAGGCATTTGAGCCTAATTGTAACACAGTTTAGAGGAATTTAGCTACCACATCCCTTCTCAGAGATAAGATACCATCACCCAAGCTAGGTTATTTCCATTTTTGTATGTAAGCTTATTTCATTTCTTTGATATTAATGAAATGAAGTTTTATTTCTTTTGAATCTCTGTTTTTATGTGTGTGTATATATATATATATATATATATATATATATATATATATATATATATATATATATATGTTGCGTTCTTGCATAAGTACGGATCAGTGGGATCAATGGTATCACAGAGGTCTACTCTTTCTCTATTTTTCTTTGCATGTCCCTAATGAGATCATGGTATAAGGAGTTAAGGCTCGATTTGGTTGAACCTTTGCAAGACCAACTTCACAAATCCCTACAACCTCCCATGGTGGAGGAAAATAAAGACGAGGGGGAAAGAGTTCGTTTAGAAATATTGCTTGAGGAAGCCCTCGAGCGAGTCACAAGGGAACGTGATGATGGATAACTTTTCCTAGATCCTTCGATGGCTACCCACATGCGACACATCTTCATCCAACAACCACTCTAGAGGTGCCACTCCTTTTAAGTTACAAGTTAACTTTGACATTCCCATATTTGAAGGACAGATAGAGGCAAATGCTGTATATATATGGTTAAATCTGTTGGAAAGATATTTTTCAATTCATGATATTTCCATTTGGGAAAATATTACTTTTGAACTCCTCAAATCCGCCCCAGATGTCAAGGACTAGTGGGAAACCTACTATGAACAAATGGGTGAGAGGGAATCCTCACCGTTTTCAGCTGCACCCAATTGGAATTCTTTCTGAGACTCCATCAAGTTACAATATTAGCTTGTTAGGAGCTATGAAGATAAATAAATAAAGTGGACCTTGCTGTGGTAGGGAAGGGACCAAGATGTGCCAGAGTTCACAAATGTTTGCATACCCTTTGCACGAAGCTTGGTATCAAGGATTTTGAGCGGCATTTGGTACTCAAGTACCGCGATTGTCTACACAAGTATATCTAGGTCAAGATGGAATTCCTAGACATCTCCTCACTTAGTGCCGCCTATCGATACATTGTTGAGATTGAGCAGAAATTTAAATAGAAGAAGCAAGACTTTGGATCTTAAATCTGAAGCAAGGGAAAGGCGCCCCCAAACAATAGAACAAAGGAAAAATCCAAGGCAGGGAAACCCAAGACAACCTGCCAAAGCTACAAGAAAAGAACAACACCACAAAGAAAAAGAAGGACAAAGGGAAATGGTGTGAGTTCCATAAGAGCCCCATACAAAACACAAGTGAATGCCAAGCCAAGCAGTCACTGGTGGCCGAGCTGAAGGCTTCTGAATCAGATGCATATTCCAACTCTGAGTCAGAAACTGACAAGGGGAATGATAAAGGGAAGCAAAATATTTATGTGGAGCCTAGTGCCACCGTTTCCACCACCAATATCTAGAAGGATGAGCCCGAATATCCAGAGGAGGGGGGGCGTCTCTTCCACTCACAAATGTGGGTGAAGGGTTCTCCGTTGTAGTTCATTGTTGTCATCAAGAGACAAAATAACCTCATTTTAGTAGAGTTCGTGAAGAGGTTGGGCCTATTGACCACATCACACTCACATACATACACCATCCGGTGGCTTCACAAGGGGTGAGATCTTCACATCAACGAACAATGTCGCCTTCCATACAACATCAATCCCTTCACAAATGAGGTATTGTGTGATGTTGCTCCTCTTGAAGTTTGTGATTTTTTATTAGACCAACCATACTTTTGGAAGTGACATGTTATGTATGAGTCTAGACATCACACTATTATTATTACTTTGGGAAATAAGTTATATAGGATATTAGAGGTAGCATCGCCTACTGCCATTTCTTTGATCACTGCGAAACAATGCAATAAGATCATTTCCCAGATTGGGAAATTTGTTTTCCTTATGATTCACCCTTAGGGAAAGAAAAATATTGTGGCCATGACCTCTAGACAGGGATCCTCCACACAACAACAATAGATGGAAAAGGTTGTAGAGGATTACAGGGACATCTTCACCTCATCCATAGGGGTACCTCTATAATTTCAGGTCAATGACTCCATCGATCTGACCTTGGGCGCGTCGCTACCCAATGGATCGATTTATCGATGCTCTGTTTTGGAGAAAAAAGAAATCAAGAGGCAGATTCATGATTTATTCCAGAAAGGGTGCATCAGGCCAAGTTCATCACCCTATGGGAGCTTGATCGCGTTGGTACAGAAGAATTGATGACCTTCTGGAATATAGCTCAAGGGGGCCAAATATTTCAGCAATATTGAATTGAAGTCCGGTTATCATCAGGTACCAATCAAACCCTTCGATGTGTGGAATACTGGCTTCAAATCCAAGGAGGGCCTTTTTGAATGGCTGGTCATGCCTTTCGAGTTGACGAATTCCTCTGCAAACTTCATGAGGTTGATGGAACACATATTGCAACTCTTCACCAAATCATTCTTGGTAGTGTATTTGGATGACATTCTGATCTTCAGCCATATTTGTGAAGAACACCTCCACCATATTCGATAGGTCCTCCAAACCCTGCGACAACGCAATTTGTGCGCAAATTTAGAGAAATACACTTTTCGTATTGTTTTCACTCACTGCTTTGCAAATGATCAGTTGTCCAGGATGCATAAGAGAAGTGAAGTTGAAACCATTTCCTGAGCCACAAAAGCTATCAGACCTTGATTAGACCCTCTCCATTGCATAATGCCCAAAATTAGCTTTCCAACGGTATATAAAGTCCCAAAAATGGACCTCTCGATCAAAAGATATGGCCCGTGGAAGATCAGGAGTCGTGTTGCCTTGAAGTGAAGGAAAAGAGCTTATTAGAGGACCCTGTGCATAGAAAGTTGAGCATATTGAACATCCCATAGTCTCGCATCTTGCATGACCCTCGCAGTTCCTTATAGATCATCCTTAAGGAATTACGGGTGGGAGCACGTCGATAATGTTAAAGCACCAGGGAAGGGCAAAGGCTGATTTACACTAAAAGTCATTAAAAAACCAAGGGAAGGTAGACACCCTTTCTCTATCCTCTAGGGGGGTCACATGGCACATTGCCCGTAGTCCCACACCCCACAACCCTGCAACTTCCCACTATTCGCAGTCCCGCATCCTGCATATTGGTGAGGTCTTAGGGCACATACCTAAGGTTATCGATGGTTAAAGTGTCGAACGCCGATATTGCATCCAACAGTCCCGTAGGTCCCCGCATCCCATAGGTCCCGCAATCCCGCAATTCCTTGCATCCCGTAGTTTTTGTTGTCTCGCAGGGCCCCACATCCCACATCTCAGTGACCTCACAGTCACAACAAACTCCAAAACCTTGTGGGGGACTGATCTTGTGATATTGTTTGAAATCGCCAAGGAGGGCCGAAAAAGTCTAACAAAGAAAAGCATGGAAAAATAAAGGTCGGGCCGCCCCCTTCTCTCTCCTCCATGTGATGGTATGGTAAATCCCGTATCCCACAATATCGATGAATCGATGAGGTTTTCATTCCAAGACCATGCGGGGGTAAATTCTGCGATACAGTGTAAAAGTTTCGGGGAGGGACGAAATTCATTAACAAAGGAAGGGCAGGCGGACCCCCTTTCTCTCTCCTCTGGGGGTCCCACATGGAACACTACCCGCAGTCCTGCAACTTACCACTACTTGTAGTCCCATATCCCGCATATCATCGAGGTCCCGGGGCACATACTTAAGGTTATCGATGGTTCAAAGTGTCGAACACCAATATTGCATCCAATAGTCCCGCAAGTCCCCGCATCCCGCAGTCCCACAGGTCCCTGCATCCCATAGGTCCCCACATCTCGTAGGTCCCACAGTCCCGCAAGGTCCCACATCCCACATCTCGGTGATCCCGTAGTCCCATAGTCCCACAGTCACAACAAATTACAAAACCTTACGGGGGGACGATCTTGCGATATAGTGTGCAATCGCTGGGGAGGGCCAAAAAAGTTTAACAAAGAAAAGAATGGAAAAACCAAGGCCGGGCCGCCCCCTCCTCTCTCCTCCATGTGGCAGTATGATAAATCCCACATCTCGCAATCCTGTAATATCGAAGGATCGATGAGGTTTTCATTCAAATACCGTGCGGGGGCGAATTATGTGATACAATGTAAAAGTTCTGGGGAGGGCCGAAATTCATTAACAAAGGAAATGCACACGAAAACAGGGTCGGGCCAACCTTTTTCTCTCTCCTCCAAGGGGCCATGGGGTGACATATGATTGGTCCTCAGAGCTAACCTGGCAGCTGATGTCATCAATGACGTGGTCATACGAAGGACACATGGTAGTGCAGATGCTGACGTGGCAGGGAACACGTGTCACTCAGTTTCAACATTTTTAGGGGCCCTATGGGGCCATTTCCGAGTGACACGTGGCATCAATGACGTCATCCCACATATCGATGATCACACAAAATGAAAATTCTTTCCTCCGCTGATGCTCCTCCCCAGCTGTGATTGCAATAAGGAAGAAGCCCCTAGATGCGATATTTCATGGGCTCTATTTGATAAATATTTTGTGTCTGGACTTTGGTCGATGCGGTGTAAGAGGAAATCAAATGGAATTTCACATTATAAAAGAAAAATGCCCCCAGACACAGGTTTAAAGGCCTTAGCGCCTGAAAGGTTAAGCCCCTGGTCTTAGCCCATGGTTATATGAAGAAAACAAAGATAAGGGTGCTACATCAAAGGGGGGCTTAAAGGGAAGTCACAACACACTTGTTTCATGTTATTCTTGTGTTAAAGGCCCACGTTCGAAGGACTCCTGGGTATACCATGAAACATGACACTAGGATTTTTCAGGGCACTGATAGTATTTAATAGATATTTAAAGGGGGTGATGGGTCGACAACTATGGTTTTAAGAAAAGAAGGTGGTGCATTCAAGGCACAAGATGGGCTGATCCAAAAAAATCCCACTGTGAAACGCATCCAAAAGTCGGCGTCGAATGAAATAAAGGTAGAAATGACAAGGTCAGCACCGAAAGCAGCTGTAGCAGTAAATCAAGAAGAGGGAGCATTCAAAACCAAGTGTGGGCGGACTCAGAAATGGCTCTTTGTGACCTGATTCCAAGGTTGGTGTTGAAGGCACTAAAGGCAGAAATGACAAGAGTTGGTTGAGAAGCATAGGAGACCATACCATGAACTAGATATAGCTTAAAGCTGAAGTAATTACAGGGAAGGGCACGCAGATATTGCACTAATGTTACATATGTTTTGTGATCTTGCGACGTGCTTTCCTTTGTGAGGAAATTATTGTTTTTGTGATGTTTATTGGACACAGAGCCTTCCCTGGCCGATATAGAAAGCTGATCTAATAGCTGAGACTCGACCCAGGGATATTTTACATGTATCATGATTGATAATGAACCCTCTCTTCTTATAAATAGGGGGTAGCAACACTGAATAAAGTTTTTGAAATCTGCAAACAAAGGTTGATATTTTTGTGAGATTGTATCACTCAGTTACATAGATCTTGCAGAATATCACAAGAGTAGTGGTGATTCACCCTTTGAAGTAATATAGTGTGTTATTTCCTGTTTTCATCCATTTTGTCTATTTTCTTCTTTGAATTCATGTAACAATAAATGCTAGAATATTTCATACTTGCCTACAGATTCATTTTCATTGAGATGTTAATGGACATGCATGTTTGATGGGTTGAAATTATATCTTTCAACTGCACTACATGAATCACATCATCTAGTTTCTTTTTAGTCCATTATATCTACCTGTAACTCAGATAATTGTAGAAAATCTCATGGTTTCAGGCTCTATGTTTTTAATATAGAATTCTTAGTGCTTTGAGCTCTACATTTTGAGTTATCCCTTCTCTTTGTCTTCTCTCATTTATTCCATAAAGATGATTAAACTGTAAGCCTTTGAAGTGATCGACCTCCACTATTTTTTGTTATATTTCTGGGAACTATGTATGTGTATAAATACTGAAATACCTGACCTGTATCTTTGTATGAAAGAACCAATTCATGCCTCTTATATATGTGTATAGAACATGGGTGATGTCTCCTCCTGCTTGAGAATAATTTGAGGCACACCAATTTAGATGTACCTAGGCATTGGTCTTGTAAGCAATCCAAGGCTATCTCTAGGAGCAACAACATCTTCTAGCGTCATTGCAAGGGAATGTATTGAAATATTTTCCCCCTGGGATACGACAAATTGAGCACCTTTCATGTAGGTGAGCGAAGTCTATTTTGATTGCATTCACATCACCTTGGCAACTCCACACCCCCCTCATTATCATTCATCACCTTGGCTTTTATAAGGCCTCATACTCGCTTAGACACCTCTCAGCAGAAAACCCCATTTGTATCTGACCATGAAAAATTATTTTTCAGGAAAGTTCGAGAAGAGAAAACTCCCCCTGCCTTGCAACCCCCTCTTCCAATTCTGAACCCACTGTTGCTCACTATTTAGGATTGGCTCCTAAGATCCTAACATACCCTGCTTCTAATCTAGCTGTTGAGCCCTGAAACTACATCTCTTCTACACACTTTTCTAGACTTTTCCCCCTCACCAGTGCCCCACAAGCTATCAAAGATCATTACATATTGTTTCTGAGAGTGCATTTAAGTGGTTTTCTAACTATGTTTTTGTGTTTGCTATTTGACTTAGATTTTTCTCATCAGCTGTAGAATGCAGCCACTTTCCACAACTGACTTGAGATTCCACAGTTGTTTTTGTTGATCTCTAGGTTGCAGGTGTCAGCAAGCAAAACAAGGCACGTGGGCAAGTCAGAAATGATCTGGACGTGGACCAGGTCCTATTGGTTTAGCCAGATTCGTAGAGGAAAGTTGTGGTCAAACGGTCGTCAAACGAGGAGTCTTATAGCAAACATGTCTCCGTTTCAGCATGTAAAAGGGTCCGAGACCGTTCCTAGATCTGTGGATTCATTTTGACAGCTGCAGACTGCCTCCACGACACAAATCCAACATCCACCTTTTTGTAGATTGAATGATCATGGCAACCAACATGCTAAGCTCACGGATGCTGTCTTTTTATGTGTCTTTTGCTGAAGGAGTTCCCTAGGAAAAATAGCTATGTAATTTCCCTTATAAATAACGCATTTGAAAATGCATGTAGCTAGTTTTTGTTGATGTAATCTTGCTGTTAAGTTTATGTACTGTGCCGTGACACTGGTCCTGCTATGGTAACGAGAGGATCCTTCCTCTATTTTGCAATATAATAAGACTCTGTTTTATATGACTGTGTGAGCATAATCTCGGATTAACAACGTGTTAACCAAGGTCGTGCAGAGGGCTCCTGCTGGCTAAGGTTTCGTTCTTTATTTTTGTAAAGTTTTCATATGTTGTTGTTTTATTTCCATTGTAGATATTTCGTAGTTTGTTCACTTGTGTATATTTCAAATTTCAATTATGGTGTTAATGTTTCATTCCTGTACATGATTTTCCAAGCGTTGTATATTTTTTCTAACACTGATCAGTGTGTTTCAGGTTAGGATCGACCCGGGCATTTTCATACAATTTTTGCAGTAAATAGTGACATGAGATTGACCTCTCTGCTGACTTTGTTTTTCTTAGCTTTCAATTTCAGTTATGCTTTGATTTCAGTCTTATTCATTTGCTGTTGATACTTATTTTAGATATCAAATTCTTCATGTCATTTAACGTTATCTCCAAAACCATGGCTTAACCCCGAAAAGCTACTTGGCGAGCTATCAGATTTTGAGTGAAGTGATTTGATTCTTCATGTTATTGGCGTTATCTCTAGAGCCATGGCTTAACTCGGAAAAGATACTTGGCGAGCTATCGGACTATAAGTGAAGAGACTTGATTTTATTTTCATTTGCAAGTAGATAATTTAGATATCAATTCCTCATGTTATTGACGTTATCTCCAAAGCCATGGCTTAACCCCAAAAAGTTACTTGGTGAGCTATCGGACTATAAATGAAGTGAATTGGTTTTCCTTTTATTAGTTTGTAGTTTTTGATTTGTTTGAGTGCAATAGCTTAACTTTTATTTTTGTATTTAGATGAGTAGCAAAGATAGATATTTCATGATCAGTAGTTCATCACTTGTTTGATTCAAATAGCTGCACATTTACATTCTTGTTCAAGTATTAATTTCATCATTAGCATGTTTTGAGATCCTCTAAAGTGTTAAGTTCTGGAAGTCATCATAAAGGACATAATTGCCTTAAAATCTATACCCATACTTGCCTTCTAAAGTATTCTTAAAACTTAGGAATAGGATTTCCATTTGCATTAGGAGACAAACCAAGATAAAACCCCTAAAAACAAGATAAAATTGAAAACAATAAAAAGTAAGAAAGAGGTTGTCTTGCACATATAGTGCGCCACACTTCATCAGTTTATGACTCCCGGATTGATAATTAATGTAGAAATTTAGGACATACTAAATTGAATAAACATTTTGGCGTCGTTGCCAGGGAAGTGTAACTAGGTAGCTGATCTCTTACAAAAAAAAAAGGGAAAAATTGATAACTTCTTGAAGTATGCTCTCCTCTTGCACCTAGTGTGATCTGGAGGATCAGAAAAGAGAGTTATTAGTTCAATAATTTCTTGATTATGCTCTCTTCTTGCACCTAGTGTGACCTGGAAGATCAGAAAAAGAATTATTAGCCCAACTTTAAAAAATAAATAAATAAATAAAATAAAAATAAAAAATGACATGCATAGAGCAAGAGATTCTAAGGGGAGGTTTATAGCTAGGGCCAAAAGTTCGATTTTCACAACTCCAGCTACTTCAAGGCATAGACAAGATACACCTCCATCATCTCTGACTCATACTCCCAGCCTTAGGATTCCTGGAATTCAAGGGGCAGCAGCCGAATTAGGAGATTCTCCCACACTATATACTAAATCTGATCTAGGAGAAGAACCTTTCTTCACTTCTATAGGGGAACATATTGTAATCAAAGAAGTAGAATTACCTGAAGAAGAGGAGGGAGAAACTCTTCCTCGTTCACCATTAATAGAAGAACCAGAAAACTCTGAGGAAACTATCATGATAGAGGAAGTAGTAGATGGATTTGGAGGAGGGGGTAGAGGTAGAGGAAGAGGAAATAATGGAGGAGGTAGAAGTAACAATGGGGGAAATAGGGATGGAGATAACTCATTTGGATTCCCTATAGCCGATGAGGAAAATCATACAACAATGAAAATCATTTCACCATCTGTCCTCCCAAACTTTTATTGGTTGCGAAGTGAGGATCCTGAAACATTTCTATTTGAGTTTGAAGTCTTGTGCCGAACCTATGACTAGATGGAAGACTCTCAAAAGCTCAAACTATTTCCTTCAACATTGAAAGGAGCTGCTTTGAAATGGTTCCTGGGATTAGTCACTCAATCTATTAGGACTTGGAATGATATGAAACAAAATTTTTTGGATAGATACCTGGATTATTGTATGCCCACCAATCATAAGGATGTGGTATTCAAGATGATGCAAAGAGAAGATGAAAACTTGGAGAATTTACTTGAAATATTTCAATACAACTTAAAGAGAGCAAAAATGAGTAATTTAGATGAGGAAACCTTGAAAGCCCTTCTATTGAAAGCCATTAGAGATGAATGGATAGATATTTTAAACATGATGGGGAAGGGAGATATTTCTCAACTTCCACTTCGTGACATAGCAGAACTATGTGTCCATCTCTCAAGGGGAAAATCTAAAACTGGAAAAGGGCCAAGAGATCATTCTCTTATTAGAGCAAACAAATCTGCAATTGGATCAGTAAGTAGGGCAGATATTGGCAATATGCTTGATGAGTTAAAAACTGATATTCTAGGGAGCCTTAGTGAACAACTAGACACCCTTAAAATACAAAACAAGCAGAAAGCAGAAGCTTATGCCTTGGCCATCTTTTGTCCAAAATGTAGAAAGAAACATGCTCTAAGGGAATGTCCCTTGGATGCAAAAGTTGTAGAAACACGTATGATTTGCTCAGAAAGCCATGAGACCAAGGATTGTCCTTCAATTCTAGGGCTCAAAGCTGTCTTTCAGGAAGATCCAAATTCAGTAGAGTCCCTTTGTTTTGTTTCAAGAAGACCATGGCAGGGGCAACAAAATCAATGATTTAACAATCCTATGAACTTTCAACTCCCGCCAAATTGGAATTCTTGGCAACAACCTTGGCCCCAACCTCAAAATCCATACCAATCATGGACACAAGGGATGCAAAATCCTTATGGGAGATTTTCTCAATTCTATCAATATCCTCCATCTTTTCCAAATCAACAAAATCCACAAATTCCAAATCAAAACCCACAACTTTCATTGTCATTCCCACAACAACAACCTTCTCAACAAAATCCAAATTCTCAACTCTTGCTTCCATTTCAACAAAAGACAAATCAACTACCAGCCCAGCCATTACCAAATCCCAACAACAAAAATCTTCAGAATGCTTACATGGTAGAAGGACAACAATTTCCTACCTATATGAGTGTTCATCTTAATGATGTTCAACTCAAATCTAGTATATTTTTAGAAAAACCTTCTATAGAAGTTCAAGAGCAAGGTACCTCTGAGAAGGATTCTCTTAAAGTCAATAAAGGTTCTGAGGAAGCATCTCTTCAAAACTCAATCATTCAAAAAGAAAAAGAAAAATAGTCAACCCCCACAACTCCTATAGTTGAGCAACCTGCATCTTCATCCATGCCTCTTTTCCCTGAAAGATCACAAATTGACAAAGGGGTGGAAAAACAAATCTTTTTGACTGACTATGATGTTCTAGATGAATTAAAGAATGTCTGTATCATGATTCCCTTGCTACAAGCCATTAGAAAGATTCCTATTCTAGCGAAAACAGTAAATGAGTTGAGTCTTAAAAGACCAGGAAGGAAACGAAAAGATACAAGAAGAATCCACCTGGTAGGAAAAATTGCAGATATCATGATGGAAAAAATTACCATGCAGAAGTATGTATATCCAGGTAGTCCAATTGTCAAGACACATATAAATGGGATAGAAATTCCAAACACTTTGATTGACTTAGGGGCTGCTATCAACATTATGAGTAGACAGACTATGGAACAGCTTAAACTTCCTAATCTTCTTTTTACACCCACTTTACAGCAACTTGCAGATAGATCAATAATCAAACCAGATGGTGTACTAGAAGATATTTCAGTCTCCTTAGATTCCTGGGAATATCCAGTAGATTTCATGATTTTGACTCCCAAGAGTAATTTTGGAGGACATCCACTCATCTTAGGAAGACCTTGGCTAGCCACAGCTGATGCTTTCATTAGTTGTAGATATGGAGATATGTACATTTTTTATGGTAGTTCAACAAAGAAATTCAATTTGTATCCTCCAACAAAGGCAATTACAGAAGTAGGAGACAATGAATGGGTCGACGATGAAGATATTATACAACCTGTCTTTACTGTCTCTGAAATTAGTGAAGATAGTCAAATTTTGAACACATTAGAAAATTTTGAAACATCCTCAGAATATGACCACACACAATTTCAGTTAGAATCTGATATTGAATATTTATCATCAAGACAAATGTCTCTTTACTCTATGGAAGACTTTGGTAGCTCTACCATTGAAATTTTTCCAGGAAAAACACTGAATATCAACAAAAATTTGGAAAAGTCACAACAGGAAGAGCTAACCAAAATCTTGCAAAAACATTCCATTGCATTTGCATGGGAGTATACTGATATGAAAGGTATTGACCCTAAGACTTGCATCCATCATATCTATATCGAGGAAAACAGTTGACCAATCAGACAACCTCAGAGAAGGATGAATCCAAATCTTAGGGAGATAGTGAAAGAAGAGCTCCAAAAACTACTCAATGTAAATTTCATTTACCCAATTTCAGATAGACGATGGGTTTCTCCTTTGGTTATAGTACCCAAAAAGAATGGTAAATGGAGGTTATGCATTGATTACAGGGAATTTAATAAAGCAACTTTGAAGGATCACTTTCCTTTGCCCTTTATCGATCAAGTACTAGATACATTAGCAAGCAAAAAATATTTTTCATTTTTGGATGGTTTTAGTGGAATCAAATTTAAGTAGCACCTGAAGATCGGGATAAGACCACATTTACTTGTCCATGGGGAAATTTTTCTTATCGAGTGCTTCCTTTTGGATTATGTAATGCACCCATTCCAAAGAGTTGTACTAGGAATTTTTTCTGATCTAATCCATGATTGTGTAGAGGTATATATGGATGATTTTACAGTTTATGGTGATTCATTTGAAGAGGCATTAGAAAATTTGGAAAAAGTCCTTATAAGATGTAAAGAAACAACCTTTCACTAAGCCATGAAAAATACTTTATGATGTTTATTGAAGGTATTGTTTTAGGACATCATATTTCAAGGGATGGGATTAAAGTTGATAGATCAAAAGTTGAAGTCATCTCCAAGTTATCTATTCCAAGTTGTCAAAAAGATGTTAGAAGTTTTCTGGGATTTACTGGATATTAAAGAAGATTTATAGAAAACTTCACCAAAATAGCATCTCCACTCTTCAAACTGCTTACAAAAGATTGTGAATTCAAATGGGATCCTGATTGCCAATCAGCGTTTGAAACTTTGAAAACAAGAATATCTGAAGCGCCTATCTTGAGAGGACCAAATTGGAAACTTCCTTTCCATATTTCTACAGATGCTTCAGATACAGCTCTAGGGGTTGTATTGGGACAGAAAGATTTAGTTCCTTATGCCATTTACTATACCAATACAAATTTAACTCCTACTGAGTTGAACTATACTGTGACTGAAAAAGAGTTCTTAGTTGTTGTTCATGCAATCAATAAGTTTAGACATTATATAACAGGCTATGAAACTTTTATTCATACTGATCATTCTGCAATTAGATATCTAATGAACAAACCCATTACTAATGGCAGAGTTACAAGGTAGCTCCTATTTTTACAAGAATTCAATATCACTGTGTTAGATAGACAAGGGAAACAAAACACAGTAGCTGATTTCTTGTCTAGGATTCAGAATACTAAAGAAGATTCTCCTGTAGAGGACAAGTTTCTTGATGAATATTTATTTAAAGTAACTACTAATACTCCTTGGTATGCAGATATAGCTAACTATTTGGTTACAGGGTAACTGCCTCCACATTTATTTCTTGGTGAAAGAAGAAAGATTATTCAGGAGAGTTCAAAATATTCATGGATTTCTAACGAATTGTTTAAAACAGGGCCAACTCTTGTGATCAGAAGATGTGTTAGAGAAGATGAGATGCCTGATATTCTCAAAGCATGTCATGATGAACCATGCGATGGACACTTTGCTGACAAAAGGACAGCCTATAAAATCCTCTCTTTAGGATATTATTGGCCATCCCTCTTCAAAGATGCAAAACAATCTGTCAGAATATGTGACAGCTTCCAAAGAGTAGGGAAACCTACCCTGTCAAATGAAATGCCATTACAACCACAGGTACTCATCGAACCCTTTGAAAAATGGGCTTTATATTTCATTGGACCTATTAACCCACCATATAAACAAAGAAATTATATATTGGTATGTACTGATTATGTCACTAAATGGGTAAAAGCCAAAGCATTATTTTCTGCTACTGAGCATTCAGTTGTTAGTTTTCTTTATGAGGATATTTTTACTCGCTTTGGTGTTCCAAGAGAAATTGTGACAGATCAGGGAGGTCAATTCACATCCAAATTGGTGGAGAATCTGATGGAACAGTGCAAGGTCAAGCACAAAAAATCTACTCCTTACCATCCGTAAGCAAATGGTCAAGTGGAGTCTACAAACAAAGTTCTTGAAGGCATCATTACCAAGACTGTTCATCTACACAAAAGAGATTGGGCAGAAAGGCTTCCTAAAGCCTTATGGGCCTACAGAACTACATGGAGGAATACAACAGGACATTCTCCCTATGAACTTGTTTATGGGAAAGAAGTTATGCTCCTCATTGAGTTCCAAGTTAGAACCTTCAAGATGGCAGTTCAATTGGGAATGGATCTATCAGAAACCCAAAAGCATAGAATGGAGCAGTTGAATGAGCTAGATGAGATCAGACAAGAAGCAATCCTAAGAACTGATCTAGTTCAATATCAAAGAGCTAAGTGGCATGACAAATACATCAAGGAGAAAAATTTTCAAGAATGAGATTGGGCATTGATATTTGATTCCAAGTTTAAAGATTTCAAAGGTAAATTTCAGACTCATTGATCCAGGTGGATGTTGGTGGCCACCCACCTATCCCATTTGGACCCCCACAACTGTCTCTTTCAGTTTTTCAGTTTCCTTAATTATAGCGCAGTTTACTATTTTTAGCATTTTTTTGGGTCCTAAACTTCTGGAGCCGTTTTGAGGCCCTAAACGACGTTTTTTGGGAAATCTACCTTTTGCATCGTAGTCCTTGGAGAGATCTTTCCAATGGGCTATCATGCGCGTCAAACGGAGATCGTATGCCAAAGTTACGACCGAGGGAAGTTGATGTACCAATTTACCCAAACGGGGCCCATAGTTTGGCGTTTCATCTTCTAGGGTTAGGTTTTGGAATGTTAAGGGTTTTCCATTGTTTCTCAATAATAAATAGACCTTCGAGCCTCATTGTAAAGATAGTTCGAAACAATTCATAGGCATGTAGCCGACACATCTCTTCTCAGAGATAAGCTACCATCGCCCTAGCTGGGTTATTTCTATTTGTAAGCATATTTCAGTATTCTCCATTAATGAAATGAAGTATTATTTCCGCTGCATCTCTGTTTTTATGGTTATCGCATCTATGTATTTATGGTTATCTCTGTAATCTATTGCGTTCCTGCTTAAATCTGGATCACCCATTGGCTTGGGTCATATGAAATTGACAAAGTCTTTAGCAATGGAGCAGTAAGAATCAAAACCATTGATGAACATCAAACTCCTCTTATTGTGAATGGCCACAGATTAAAGATCTATCATAAGCCACCCTCAAAGGAGGAATTTGTCAAAATATTTCAAGATAATTCTGCAATAAGGCTGGTAAAGAAGAGTCCTTCTTCTCCACCAGCCTAGTATTTTTTCTTTTTGTTAAAAAAAAAATGTATAAGCCTGAAAACCAATCACTGATTGGTAGTCTTATACAGAAAATACAAGGCAAAAATCAAAAGCTTATGACGCCCTATATTTTCCAAAAAAATCTTTCCTCATTTTTTTCATGACATTTCACTTCATTTCATTTCATCATCACATTTCACCAATAAAATTCCTTTTATGACCAGTTTTCATATATCATTCACTCAGTCATCATTCATTTCCATCCATCTCCATTCAGTCATATGTTCATTGTGTCAGTTTCTGCAGCTGAATTTAGTTTTTGCAACTAAAAACTGATTCCACAGCTAGTTGATTGATTCCACAACTAACACTCTATTATTCAGCACTAATAGTCAGATGTTAGCCAAATAATGATGGGAACCAAATGTAGGTATGACAAAGGAAAATATGTTGAAGATATAAAACACCTAAAGTACCAACAGGAAGCATCTAATCAAAGGTCAATGAGCGGAAGTGGTAAGAATCTAAGGTAAGAAAAATTCATTTCAAATAGCATTTTAAAGCACATTCTATATAGTTATGAAACCACGGCTCCATTATGTGTAATGATTATCATTGATAGCTTTCATAATCGCTCCATGGCCTTTACATGATTCCTCCACGAACCTTGCATTAATTTTTAATGGCCTCATGATCCGCCTCTGAATTTAACTCGTGTTTATTTGTACGTTGGCATTCCACCTGCTGAACCGGGTAATTATGAGGACGTAATCTATTTGATCACGGCTCTTCCCCGCCGCACAAATCCGCAGTCATTTTGAGAACATGCTCATGCCTATTCTGCAACCTTCTATCTCAAAATCCGAGCTCACTCTACTTATATACTATCCCATTGAAGTTGTGTTTGTTATTTCTGGCTTGTTTACATCCCTGTGAACTCATTCTCATTACCTGTCTCTGCTCTTTCATTTACAACTACTGGTTTTTCTCCACAAACCTTCTCCATTCCCCGCTAACATAGCCGTTTCACCTCCATCAATCCATTACTCACTCAGACGTATTTTAAGGCAGGAGGAAGAAATGGGTCTTTTGCTAAGAGCAAAACGGAAGGGCCTAAATTCATGGAGGGGTATCCACAATTGAAAAGCATACTAAGGAAGGCATGGTGGCTACAGTTCATCCAGAAATTCAGAGGTTACAATAAAGAAGTTACGAAGACATTTGCGAGGTCTTTTAATGGCATGGAAGTTGAGGTTGGAGATCTTAAATTTTCAGTCACAGAGGCATCTATTGCAGCAGCAATGGAACTCCCACAGGAGGGGGAATGGTGGTTCAAAAACAAAAGCTTTGATGAGAGGGCCTGGAGGATTATCCTACGCAATCCAAGTATGGATATAACCATTTTCAAATGTGGAATCCCTGTCTCTGCTTTAGAGGAAAATTGGACTAGTCTATTATTGATAATCCAGAAGTTTATTACATGTGAAGGATGGTTTGGGTCCATGTATATGTACCACATCCGGTTGCTAATGAATTTTCTAGAAAATCAAACCATCAATTTGCCTTACTTTTTATTGAATAGCCTGAAAAAGATGTCCGTAACTGTACAAAGGAATCTGGAGGACATAGAACCCCACCTGTACCATCACGGCCTTCTAAAAATTTTGATTGAAAAACAATTGAAGGAAAAGAAGGACACTTGGGAATAGTTTTTGGTTAGAAAATTATTTCAGGATCCACCTGAAACACCCGAGAGTAGCTCAGAAAGGAAAAGTATGAAAAGGAAAACAAGTGTGAAAATTTAGGACACTCCTACTAACATAGCTAAAGAAACTAATAAGGAAGAGAAGCTGTCTGAAAGTAGGAAGGAAAGAACTGAGGTTAGGAAGCAAAGAAAACTCAAGGGGAAAAGAAATATTGAAGCTGTCTATCAAACCCCAGAACCTTCCTTAGAAGAGGACCAAATACTCTCTGAAAGACTAGTTTACCTTCAGGAACAATCAGCTGCAGCAAAGAGAAAAGGGAAAGAAAAACAGAGTGTGGAGAAAGGAGACACTAGCTCATAGAATCTAAGGAGGAGCTCCAGACTTAAAGGAAAACTGAGGAAAGTACAAACTAAAAGGCCCCAATTCATTGATTTAGGAGCGGAAACACCAGAACAGCCTCCAGCAATCCCTCTTGGCCGTATCCCACACAATACTCCTATTCCTCAACCAAATTTGAGATCAGTCCTTCTCAACCAGATTTTGGAGACAACCCAAGAAAGACTACACCTGAGATAGATCAAACCCAGCAATAAATGTATGATTATATTGATTTGTTGGAGAAGACTTCCACAGATCAAGGCACTTCATTTGCCCAACCTAATACAGCTCAGGAAGCTCTAATCCAATCACTAAAACAGGAAGTTTTTGAAATGGAGGTCCTAAATAGACACATCAAAAGAGAAAATGAAACATTGAAAGAACAGAGCAGGTTGGATAAGATTATTGATGACAACACAATGTTGCATCTTAGGCTGTGGCAGAAGAAAAATTGAAAATTGAAAAAAGAGAGCAAGAGGTTGAGCAGAGCTCTCATCAACCTCAAATTCAATTGCCTAATGAGGAAGCCGAGGATGACAGTGGTACCAAGAAAGAAGAAAAGAAGGTTGGATGTGTTAGCAGAGGTCTCAGAACACATGAACTGAAGAGAGGACGGTCACAGTTTTGGTTGCATGAGGACATGCAACACCTTCGCAGTGGGGGTATGTTGAGCCCTCAAACTACATCTCTTATACACACTTTTCTAGACTTTTTCCCCTCACCAGCACCCCACAAGCTATCAAAGATAATTACATATTGATTCTGAGAGTGCATTTAAGTGGTTTTCTAACTATGTTTTTGTGTTTGCTATTTGACTTAGATTTTGCTCATTAGCTGCGGAATGCAACCACTTTCTGCAGTTGACTTGAGATTCCGCAGTTGTTTTTTTTTAATCTCTAGGTTGCAGGTGTCAGCAACCAAAACAAGGCACGTGGGTAGGTCAGAAATGATCTGGACATGGAGTAGGTCCTATTGGGTTAGCCAGATTCATAGAGGAAAGTCGTGGTCAAACGGTGGTCAAACGAGGAGTCCTACGACAAACAGGTCTCTGTTTCAGCACGTAAAAGGGTCCGAGACCGTTTCTAGATCCGTGGATTCATTTTGACAGCTGTAGACTGCCTCCGCGACGCAAATCCAATAGCCACCTTTTGGTAGATTGAATTATCATGGCAACCAACATGCTAATCTCATGGATGTTGTCTTTTTACGTGTCTTCTACTGAAGGAGTTCCATAGGAAAAATAGTTATGTAATTTCCCTTATAAATAACGCATGTAGCTAGTTTTTGTTGATGTAATCTTGCTGTTAAGTTTATGTATTGTGCTGTGACACTGGTCCTGCTGTGGTAACGAGAGGATCCTTCCTATGTTTTGCAATATAATAAGACTATGTTTTATATGACTCTGTGAGCATAATCTCGGACTGACAGCGTGTTAACCAAGGCCATGCAGAGGGCCCCTGCTGGCTAAGGTTTCGTTCTTTATTTCTGTAAAGTTTTCATATGCTGTTGTTTTATTTCCATTGTAGATATTTCATAGTTTGTTCACTTGTGTATATTTCACATTTCAGTTATGGTGTTAATGTTTCATTCCTGTACATGATTTTCCAAGCATTGTATATTTTTGCTAACACTGATCAGTGTGTTTCAGGTTAGGATAGGCCTGGGCATTTTCATACAATTTTTGCAGTAAATAGTGACATGAGATTGACCTCTCTGCTGACTTTGTTTTTCTTAGCTTTCAATTTCAGTTATGCTTTGATTTCAGTCTTATTCATTTGTTGTTGATACTTAGTTTAGATATCAAATTCTTCATGTCATTTAACGTTATCTCCAGAGCCATGGCTTAACCCCGAAAAGCTACTTGGCAAGCTCTTGGATTTTGAGTGAAGTGATTTGATTCTTCATGTTATTGACATTACCTCCAGAGCCATGGCTTAACCCGGAAAAGCTACTTGGCAAGCTATCAGACTATAAGTGAAGAGACTTGATTTTATTTTCATTTGCAAGTAGATAATTTAGATATCAATTCCTCATGTTATTGACGTTATCTCCAGAGCCATGGCTTAACCCCGAAAATTTACTTGGTGAACTATCGGACTATAAATGAAGTGAATTGGTTTTCCTTTTATTAGTTTGCAGTTTTTGATTTGTTTGAGTGCAATAGCTTAACTTTTATTTCTATATTTAGATTATTAGTAGGGATAGATATTTCATGATCAGTAGTTCATCACTTGTTTGATTCAAATAGCTGCACATTTACATTCTTGTTCAAGTATTATTTCATCATTGGCATGTTTTGAGATCCTCTGAAGTGTTAAGTTCTGGAAGTCATCATAAAGGACATAATTTCCTTCAAATCTATAGCCATACTTGCCTTCTAAAGTATTCTTAAAACTTAGGAATAGGATTTCCATTTGCATTAGGAGACAAACCAAGATAAAACCTCCAAAAGCAAGATAAAATTGAAAAAAATAAAAAGTAAGAAAGAGGTTGTCTTGCACATATAGTGTGCCACACTTCATCAGTTTACGACTCCTGGATTGATAATTAATGTAGCAATTTAGGACATACTAAATTGACTAAACACCAGCGAATCCAAACCCTGTGGTTTTGACCCAAGTTCTTCAACTAAATCTTAATCCCCCTCCACTAATTCAAATGGATCTTCCAGTATTTTTGCTAAATAAGTATGCAGCTCTCGATTTACCTCAGCCCCTAAGTGATATGCCCTAGGAATACCTAAATATGCTTCCTAGGTTTAATCAAGGAGATGAAAATTCTACTCAAAAACAAATTTAGGCCCTCTGTGATTTTGCTGAGAACCTGAATGTAGAACAACTGGATGTGGTCCTGAGACTTTTTGTACAGTCCCTTGATGGAGAAGCCAGAAAATGGTTCAAAACCCTACCAAACTCCTCCATCACCACTTCGGAGGAACTTGAGACCTCCTTCACACAAAATTCGGGTGAGAAGAGAAACCATGAGTACCTCCTCATAGATTTCAATGCCATCAGGAAGAATCCAAAGGAGGATATCTCATAATTTAATAAGAGGTTTAATAAGAAGTATAATAACTTTCCTACCGAGATAAAGCCTCCTCCAGTGGCTGCTCGTGTAGCTTACTTGGGAGCCTTTGAATTTGACTTTGATTTTACATTAAGAGATAGGAAGTCTCCTACTTTAGATTAACTCCAAGTAATTTTCTTGAAGTAGAAGAAAACTTTTCCTCAACAGGGAAGTCAAGTGGAAAACAGGAAACCACTGGGAATAAAAGAGGTAAAGAAGAAGCTTCCTCCTCTGGTCAAACAAGAGAATCACTAGACCTGAAGTTGGAGGAGCTGGATAAACTCATCAGGAGGTTGTCACATAAGGTTGGAAAGCTCGAAATTGAGAACAATAGTCTCTCCAAACAAAATGCTCAAGGCAAAAACCAAAGATATAACCCATAATATATGTTGGCTTAAGGAGTCCTGACATAGGTTCAGATTTGTTCACGCCAACCAAAAAAACCCTAACTACTAGCCCTTTTGGAAACAACCTGAATAACGCAAGTTGCAGTCTCACCCGAAACAGTATTGGGGGATGTTAGAACCAGGTTTTTGCTTCCAAAGAAAATGTGATAAGCGGTCTTAAGCTCTTACAACTTCGATCTACCTTCGCGTAGATTGGTATCCTTCTAGGGCTCGTTACTGTAACTTGGGTAAAACAGCCTCTAGACCTTCGTGAAGGTCTACAATCAGTATTTGCAGGCCCTAAATAGGAAAATCATCCACTTTCACGCATATCTATTCAACTCAGCATAAATCATAACAGAAATAACCCTAGATCTGCCTTCACACAAATCTATTCAACTCAGCACAAATCATAACAGAAATAACCCTTATCTTTGAGAAAATAGATAATTACTTAAGTAATGCAAAAATAAGATAGATTCAATAGTTCCACGCAACATTTATTCATTATTCCATAGAAAACATATTATAAAGTGACAGATCATAACATAAAAAGAATCAACAATAATACTTAGATTGCAAGAGAACTCTTCAAAATCCGTCTTTATTCATATTCAATGTTCAGATTACAAACTCTTTCACCCTACGCACTCAACTACAGGGGTCCACATAATCAGTTGTGGACTTACCAAGGCCTCCTGGGCACTCAGTTACAGGAGCCTTCCCCTTTTGCCTTAGTACATGAATCAGAGCCTTCCTTCCTTAGCAATCACCCAAAACAATCTCTATCTTAAGTTTATTTCTCTTCGCTACCCCTTAGACTCGCTATGACTCACCTATATATAGTTTTCTGCAATACAATACCATCATCCACAAACCATGGGTGAGTCTCAAAACTAACCTATTTACTTACCCAAACAAGGGGCTAAGACCCCTATGACTCCTATCTACTTGCGCGCTCTGCATCCACATTTCGCGGAGATTTTACAACTTTTACAAAATTTGGGTTAACTAACCCCAAAACTGACCCTAGGGACCCTATCCCAACAAGCCCCCAACACAAATATCATGACTCACCCTCTAGTCACTCAGATGACACCTCGATCTTGCTACAAAGACCACCTAGCTCGACCTATAATACTGCAACTTCAGTAGCACTCTGCACCACAGCCTGCTACAATTCTTCCACCAAATTCTCTATTTTCGGGCCTTCCACTGCTAGGCGCATTGTCCTTTGTGTCTGTTGTAGCACCTTTAGCTTTTCCTGAAGTGACAAAGTAAGTTGGCAGGCTTCCTCTAGCCATGGTTGTAATCTGGCCTTTAGAAGGGCCTCTTTCCTCTGTAATTCTTCCATCTGTGCTTGAAGTTTCTTACCTTCCTGTAAGTTCGCAAGGCGCTGCACTGGTGCCAAAGTGCTCGCAGTCACTTAGACTTCATCATATTTCCACTACGTCTCCCTAACATCTATTTTCATCCTCTACAAGTTCGGGTCCTCCTACAAGTTCGTCCACAACTCCATTGCTTGGTCAAACATCATTGCCCAGTCTGTAATTGTGACATCCAATGTGTTCATATTCTCCTTAATTGTTGCTCCGTGTTGCTCCCAAACCTCTCGAGGAGTAGTTAGCTGCAACTTCAACTGTAACTCTGATATCTTCATTTGTAAATCAAATTTAACCCTGCCAATCTCGTCCTTTGATGCACATACTGTAGTAGCCAATTTCCTTACTTTTGTTGTAGCTATGACATAATCTGGGATGTTCAATTATGGCATTGTCTTGCAGGGATACTCTATCGCTATCTCCATGCTTTTACTTCATGTCTATAGCTCCTCCTTTTCCTTCAGCGCCAGAGTTTTCTCTGCGAACATCTATTCATTGTTTATCTTAAACTCACTTATGACTGTGAGGGCACACTGCTCTCTGATCCTCAGCTCATCTGAAACCCCCTGATGTAGCGCATGGAGGGTCTAGAGCGGCAACGCAGCCAAATTTAGTCCCATGTCCTTCACTGTACTGATCACAACATGATCCTCATCTGATTCTGCGCGAATGGAACCTTCTGGTAAAGGTATGACTCTAAGGCCCAGAGTTTGCTCCAGCTCTATGACTGCTCCACTTCCTTGCACCAGTCTTGCTTACACCCCACTCGCTTGCCCAATGCTCGCTTGAATCCTTCTAGTCTGGATCTGCAGTTCGCACAGATCCTTTTGGACGCTACCCAGTGTCTGCATATACTATTGTTCAAGTTGTTGCCATAGCTTTGGGGTTGTGTCTCTAACCTTGTCACCGATCTCATTTATATCACCTTCTGTAAGAACCATTGGGTCAATGTGCATCTACTTATTAGACATGATTTTTTCATTGTCCACCAGGCTGATCTTGTTTGCGCCTCTTCAAGGTGAAGGGAGTGCTCTACTCCTCTACATTGCCTCCTTCCTGCCCTGAAAGTTAATGCTCATCTATGTGTTGTGAAGCCAATCCTTCGACTTCCTATGTGTCCGGGAATTCTTTCTTTGCATGTTCCTTTGCGGAGCGTTCTTTCTCAGCGTGTTCCTGCTCCACAGCTGCCTTAGCAAAAACTTCCTTCTTCTTCTGCTTAGCCAAAGCTTGTGCGACATTCTGAGCTACTTCCTTACGCTTCTGCGCAGCAGTTGACTGTGCAACAAAACACTTTGCACCTTTACTTGTACCTACACCAAGCTCCATGGGTTCGTGCCACTTTTTTGTCCAACTCCCCACGATCTCCTACACGTCCATCTCAGAAACCAAATATGGTAGCTTGTGCCATAGGTGCTTTCGGTCCTTTCGCACCGTGATTGAAACATTGTGGAAAACAGCCTTGAACTCTGTGAAGGCCGTCAATTTCTCAAACAAGGTTGGGGACGACCTTGGCTTTTTACTGATGACCATTTGAATTTCCATCTCTATCAAGATCCAGAAAATTTTTGACTCCTTGATCCTTTTTTGTCCATAGCGAAGCAAACCTCGCTGCCTCGAGTAAATCTTCCGAATGCAGGGGAAACTTACTGTCCTCCAACAATCTCCAAGATACTAAAAAAACAGACAATTACAACCATGCATAGTGGAAGGGATTGCTCTCTTCCTGAGCTTCACGGCAGTTCACGAGGAACTCCTTGCACATATACTTTGCCCAGTTTTATTGAACTCCCTTTGCGCACTAGGTTTCCAGTGATACTACCGGCGTCGACACTTCGTTCGCGCAACATTTCCTCATGATTTTTCCTGTAATAATCTGGGCAGTGAACTGCACCGCCTGGTCCTGAATGGAGTGGATAGAATATCTGCGCGAATTCTTAACTATATCATAGTCCGCCTTCATCTTATATGCTAACTCCTTTTCTCCACTTTTCCCTCCAAACTCTTTGGCAAGGTCTGCCCCTTTGTAGGGAAGCTTCGTTATTTGATGAATTAACATGTCTGTGACCAGGATGGGCTACCCAAGCCATAGGCACCCATCATGCACCAGCGCGAGGAGCTGGTGCACACACACCATGTTGATAGTCGACCTATGAAAATTCGGTACACAGAGCATGTGCAGCAACCCAGCTTGCTCAACGCTTTTGACCCACTTCATGTGTTCCAACCACGTAACCCCAGTCTCTTTGTAGAATTTTTTTGTCATATACTTGTTGGTCGCCAAATGTGGGAACCTCTCATGGTTCGCAAGGTCCCAATCCTCCATTTTCAACACTAGAATGAACACTAATGTAGTGCCTTCAAATTCCACTTGTTAAGGCAACAGGGCTGTTGAAACTATAAATCTCCCAGAATATGGGACTTTGATAACTTTGGTTTTTCCCTTCCGCTAAGGGATATATGCAGGTAGCCATGAGATAGGCTCGAAGAGCAGCCATGAGATAGGCTCGAGCTCTTCGGCATCCAATTTCTCTACACCTTCGTATTCTTCCTCCTCTAATCGACCACTTTCTCCGGCTGCTTATCTTTTTTCTCGTGTCGCACCTCTAGGTTCTTCCTTGGTGAATGTCTCATTGGCATCGGCTTCTTATGCTTCTCCTTTGTGGCTAATTTCTTCAACCTATATGATCTCAGTGAGGTAGGGACGGGATTTGTAGATCCATACTTGAACTTTCTAGGCCCGGTGCGTCAAAAACAACAGCTTCGGAACTTACGGTTTCTGCGGGGTTTGTAGCAGTCATTCATTCGATGAACAACTCTCGGGATTCTGTGGAATAACTTGCAAATGAGGGGCTCATCACAAAATCCTCCCAGAATTTACAAATCATAAGCTTCAAACAAAAAATCACCCAGACAAATCTCATAATGAAAAGTGTTCTTCGGCGGACCGTCATGCTTAATTTATAGAAGGTTTTGAATTCAAATCCGATCGTTCCCCCCAACTTTTGATCATAAATGCATTTTTAGCAGTAGATATCCAAATATATTCACCATAAATAATGCCTACCCACTCCTCTTAATTGACGTTTGGCCATCAAATCATGAATAGTAACCCCAATGGCTACTTTTGGACCCATCTACGTGGCACCATCCTCCATGGTGCAACTCATCCAGTGCAGCTTGAGCTATCACACTCCTATTGTCCGACTCGCAGCCTCCCTACCACATTATTCACTTTGTTGGGTAGCGTAGTTTATAGTCCCACAATCCCTTACAAATTTATACATTAATAAGAATGTCCTTGTTACAAGTCTATTTGGGCACATCACTCCCAACATTCAGATCAATACTTTTAAGGCTCATCAAACCCTAATTCAGTTGCTACATTCCCTAGACAAGTCATCACATTGAATGCCATCATTCCTAAGAGTTTCATGGCCTGAAGACATCCTAAAATGACTCCTTGAGGTACCAGCGCAACCTCGGTTAGGGGTAAATTCTCTACAGAGCACTGAGGCCCATTCAAGCCTGCTCTACAGAGCACCTAGGCCCACTTTGACCTACACTGGGCGAGATTGAGCGAAATCTTCATAGGGTTCTGGGAATATTCCTACATTCTAAACCATTCTAGAAGATTCCCACTTCTTATCCTCTCCTATGAGCTCAAAATTGAATAGGGAATGAATCAAATAACCTCCTATCCTCTCATCTCTTCCTCCATGGAAACTAACTCCCAAATTGGAAAGCCATTCAATGCCCAATTTATGAAAAAACCACCTCCATTTCCCTATAAATTGAGCACTCATCATAGTGATCAGGGGCTGGAATTTGAATAATTGTAAGGAGATACTGTTGGTTTTAGGTTTGAGATCATAAGCAAGTATTGTTATGCTGCCAAAGTGTTGTGTTTTTGGTGTGATGAAGGATGGAACTCAAGATGGATGAGTGACATGGGATCAAACTTCTTTGGTTGTAACTCTTCCTTCTACTTAATAAAGTTGTTTACACCTTTTCCCATATTCTTGTCTTTATGTATGATGATTATATGTGTACATGCTTTCGATTCCAATTTATTATAGTAGATAGATCTCTTGTTTTGATTGGTTTTTGTCTGTTTATGATTGCAAGTACTGATCGAGCGGATTCAGTTCAAGAAGGAGCAACGAGAGCTATTCAAAGGAGACAAAGGGAAGAAAAAGATAACAAGTAGCTCCCTTGTCTTATTTATCTTCTATAGGAAAAGGTTAAACTCTTTAATTTTGTTGTTCTAAGTGTAGCTACCCACTTATGGAAGTTGTGTTTATCCGTAGATGCAAAATTCCACTTAACAAATTGGTGACTACGCTGGGGGTTGACCTTCATTCTAGGTAATTTATCCTCATCACAGTACACCCTAGTAGACTTTACTTGCTTTCATTCATCTTATTTCAGTCTTTTTAAAGTGTTTTTGGTCAAAAAATTGAGGTTAGATGTATTTTGATTGGCCTCTTTGGCACCAGCACAGGCTTGGTCAGGTTACAGTGCTTTGCAGAGCATCCTTAGCTTAGAGACAGTGCTCTACAGTGCAGTTACTCCCACTCTAACCTGCGTTGATCCTCCTTAAGCTTAAAAACCCATCCTTGGCTTGGATTTTTCCAATTTTGCTTCTGAAGTTGTTTGTTTAAAGATCAATATTTCTATGGTTCTGAAATCAACTTGTATCTCTTCTCCTAGCCCTACTTTGACCTTGATTGTTTAGTGTTTCTTAAGAGTTTTATTTATCATTATCAATTCATTGTCAAAGTTAGTTTATATCGATTAGTCTTTTCTGAAAAGGAAGTGTCGTAAAGTCTTCATTTCTTTGAAAAAGAAATTGTCGTAAAGTCTTCATTTATTTGAAAAAGAAATTGTCGTAAAGTCTTCATTTCTTGCAAAAATATTGATTGATTGTATGTGCATTAGTTTTCTTTTATTAATCTCAACATTAAGGGAATTGAAAAGAAAAACTTGCATCATGCATTGAAAATTTTGTGTGTGCTTGTAGGAATAGTTTAGGGAAATTGCATTATGTGTGCTCGTTTCTCTTTGTCAAAGATCTGATTGCTCTATCCCTTACTAGCTACGATTTTCATTGTTAATTGAACGAAAGAATGTTTCTCATGATAGTTGCATTTAAGGAATTAAAAATATACATCACGTGGTGAACCTTGAAAGGAAAATTCTTAAGAAGATCAACTTAAAAGTTATCTCAATGTAACTTAACACATAACATTTAAAGGTCTAGGCTAGAGATGTGTTCCAACATTGTTAAACATAGCAGCTATCGTTAATTGTCTATGATACATTCCGAGTGTGATACCTCATTCCACGTATGCAAGTATATCGTAGCTTGTCCACGTACCTTCGGGTATATAGGGCAGTGTTACAATACATAAAGTATAAAGGAATTCTCTCAATGTGCGGTTTTGCATTAGATAATGCTAACACGGATTGGGTCTCCACGTGCTTTTGGGTATATATGGGAGGACTACATTAGGTTGATATCCATCCTTAAGTAACTGAGTCAACCGCCTTGTACACTGCGATACACCGAACACAGAATTCGGGGAGATTTCCTGCACATATGTTAAGTCCTTGGTTTACTGAGGCAGTATATTGTTGTTCACAGTTGCTTGGTAATCCTTTTGCCTAGATTTTCCCTCTTTTGTTTTGTTATGTTATTTTGATTAAAATAAAATTAATTGACCACAGATAACATCCTCCATGCTCACTCCTTAGTTGATCTTAGGTTGAGACATATGGCAACAACTCCGGAGTCCACCGATCAAGGAATTCCTTTTGATGGGAATCCTAGTCCTTTTCCTCCTTTTAGAAATATTGGTGCTCCTTATATGGCTACAATGTCCCTTCTGAGATTTACCATTGGCTTGCCAGTATGGTTGTTTTCAACCTCCTTGTTTCAAAATGTCATGATTTCTCTGCAATCAAGTACTCCTCCAACTGGACAAAATCAACTTCCAATTCCTAAAGTTGACCCTTTGCCTTCTTCCTCGGTCTTTTCTTCCTCCCATTCTTCCTTTTCGCCTGGTGAAAGTATTGACACTAGTAACCAAGTGGCTAAGAAGAATAAGAAAGGGAAGAAGAAGAAGAAGAAGACCATTGCTTTGAATGCAACTTCTGATGAGAAACCATCCGATAAGCCTCACAAAGTTCGATATCCATGAAAACTTTGTATGGGAGACCATCTTCTTCGAAATTGTCCTGATATTCCTTAGATCTTAGAAGAATGGTCTTCTCGTTCACATCGTCCTGTGTCATCAACTTCTGGAGATCATGTTGGTGACACACCATCAACTAGTGGTAGTAAAGTTCATGGAAAGAAGGGTAAATTTAAGTTTCCCTGTAGGTTATGTGAAGGGAATCACCCCATTCACCTTTGTCCCTATCTGGATGAAGCCAAAAAAGTGTTGTATAATTGTCCTGCTTCTCCGCAACGACTTGCATCTGGTTACAGGAGACTCTTCGTTAATCCTTCACTAGTTGATAAAGTGACTAACCCAAATCAACCATCGGTCAAAACCACTCTCTCTGAATGTGAATTCCATGAGTCTATACCTGACCAATCACAGGTCAAGGAAACATTTGACCCGATTTCACCTTCAGTTAATCGTACCTTTCCCATAGAGAGTGAGTATGATACCACTCAGGTTCTTTTCATTTCTTCAGATTCCAATGAGCTTGGAGGAAACCCTCCTATTCCATCAAGACAAGAGGAAATTCCTCCTGTTCTCGTAACTCAAGGGAGTAATTCTCCCATTCTTATGGTACCCTCTCCAAGAAGTCTAGTCACTTCCTTTGATTGGAATCGACTAGCAAGATGTCATCTTACTTCTTACGTGCCTTTCTAGATCATAGTATAGGTTTGTAATATGGTTGTACCTGGCACTATTATGGATGAAGGTGCATCTATGAGTATCCTTTCCTCCACTGCTTGGAAATTGCTCTGTTCGCCGCCACTTATGCCTGTTGCCCAGAATCTGTTGGCTCTTAACAGAGGAACCAGTCAACCATTAGGGATTCTTCCTCAGTTGCCTATTACTTTGGGAGGAAAAAATGTTCATCTCAATGTGATGGTAGTCCCAGGCCCTTTAAATTAGAATTTACTTCTTGGGCATGACTATTTTTATGACATGGGAGCTATTGTTTCAACACTCTTTCGAGTGATGTGTTTCCCGCATGAAGGCAGAATTGTCATTGTTGACCAACTTTCATTTTCCGATCCAAATATGGCTTCTAGTCAACCATCTTCCCTAAATGGTCCTTTTGTCCCAGTGGTATCTTCCCCGCCATGGGTCAATTATGTGGCAACCCGTTCCATGCCTACATCAACTAATGATTAATTTTGTGATGTTGTGCATTATGTACTGGGGGCATTGGAACCAGATCTCTTTAATGAATTCCTTGCTATGAATCCCTTCTAGAGCATTGTTCTCCCATTTGATGAGAACCTCTTAGAAGTCATGAGCTCTTATGGGTCGTGAATAAGGAATATGAGGATAGTTATTTTACTATGTCAACCTCATTAAAAAATGAAACAGGTCCCATGAGCATAGTTCCTTGTCTTGTGTCAAGCTCATTAAAAAATGGAACAAGGAATATGAGGGTAGTTCTTTTACTGTGTCAACCTCATTAAAAAATGAAACAGGTCCAATGAGCATAGTTCCTTGTCTTGTGTCAAGCTCATTAAAAAATGAAACAAGGAATATAAGGATAGTTCTTTTACTGTGTCAACCTCATTAAAAAATGAAACAAGTCCTAGAGCATAGTTCCTTGTCTTGTGTCAAGCTAAACAAGGAATTTGAGTAGAGTTCCTTGTCTTATGTCAAGCTCATTAAAAAATGAAACAAGGTCCCCTAGAGCAAAGTTCCAGTTTGAATCTTTGATTAGATCTCGTAAAATCCCAGTCAAGTCATTCACTTCATCTCATAAATGAACCTTCATTCCATCCACCTGATAGCTTAGAGATGCAATGAAGCTTGGGGGGCATGCACCTAATCTCGAGTCATCATGCTGGGGGCATGTAAATTGAACCCAAGCATAGTTTTTTGTTTCAATCTTGTGTAAACATGAAACTGAATCCAAGTATATTTTTTCATTTCAAGCTTGTGTAAACATGAAACTGAATCCAAGCATAGTTTTTCATTTCAAGCTTGTGTAAACATGAAACTGAATCCAAGCATAGTTCCCTATGGTTCAATCTTGTGTAAAAATAAACCCATTTTCATTTTAACCCTCGTGATTTCCATTCTAAAAGCCTCTTCCGTCAGATGATCCTTGTTTTTTTTTTCCTTCCATCGTCACTATCTGCTTGGCTGATCATATGCTTTCACTTGGTTGTTTTACCCTTTTTGAGGAACAATTACAATGAGTGGTCTTATTAGCCAACCTCTTCACATCAATCAACATGTTTTGAGAAGTTCCAATATCACCGAAACCAGTCGCTATCCTAGACACCACTCTTTCCTCTAAGTGGAGTCCTCTTTAAGCTCTTTTCAGACTCTCGAAAGATGAAAAGACTATCGATTGCTTGTCCTTTTCACGTCGTTAATGGATTGGAAACGACATCTACTAAGTATAAGTTTAAACCTTTTCCGGACCGAGATAGATTATTTACGAAAAAGGAATATGTTGATCGAACATGGTTAATAGGTTGTCTCTCATTATTTTACGCTTTTTTGGACTTGAGAGACAAATCTACGAAAAATAACTTGTGGATTTTTCTTTTTTTCCCTTTTCAAACTCTCAAAATGAAAAGGATTGAGTTATCATTGTCGTTAAACTTGTTAAAACATCAAATAGCGACAAACTTGTCCATCATAACAAGACCGATTTTCACCTTCGCTAGACTTGTTAAAACATCACATAGCGATGGATTAATCCAAAGGGTGGAATTATACAACAAGCATATGTTATACTCCTCAAACTTGATAAAAAATAAAGAGGTATTGGTCAGTAATGATTGGGGAAAATGGAAAAGGGGTAAACCACTTTATGGTAGGAGGTCGCTCTTGAACATGACACTTTCACTTCATCTCTGTGAATATTTGGGTTGGGTTATCTACTTGATAGTTATCATACCTATGGTCTATCACACCATCCATCACTTTAGTTTTGGGTCAATGCTTCCAATTCATTATGCGTCGTTGGTATTTTCAAGAGAAGTCACTCAGTAAACTTCATCCTTTGCAATACTCTTAAACCTTGATTTTCATGACCGCCATTCCTGAACCTTGTGTCGTCAGTCACATTTTGTCTCCAAAAATCATTACACTCGTTTCGTGTCATTGATGTGGGATACATCAAGGCCCTCCTACGATGAGTCGCTTCTTGCCGACGTCACCACATTATCCAAGAAGTTGACTTAGAAACACCCTTCCAGTATCTTGAGGCTTGCATACATCAATGGCAAGTTTCTTGCTTTTGGTGATATGTTGACATCACTGGCCTTTGACTAAAAGACTTTGTATGGTGTTCGACATCAAAACATCCATTCACACCATGCAGAAAGTACTACAGTAACTTGAGGATCATTATCATTATCGATGATTTCTCTCGCGTTTGTTAACGGCTTACATCATTGGCTGGCAATCAGACGGTGTCTTCCCATGTTCAACTTCAGATCACATATTCACATGGTTAGACTCGTACTTGAGTGAACAATTGAACGAGATAGAAGACCCCGGATCTACTTTCATGCATCCAGGCTATGATTTCAGGAGAGTACTAAATCATTTGTACGATGGATTTACATAGATGGTCATCCTATCATAGGTCTATATTTATAGACGACTATCTGATTTATTTACATGTAATGAAAGTTTATATGCTAAGCATGGGTATGCATTCCCTTAGCGATTCAGGAAAAATCCAAAATATCATGATATCATGTATTGTAATTGATGCAGGCCACCATTCGTTTCAGTTCCTCCTCATCACATCTTAAAGCATATCACTTGACATTATCATTTTCGACTTCATGTGTTAGGGGGCAGTTGTTACAGGTCTATTTGGGCACATCACTCCCAAAATTCAAATCAGTACTTTTAGGGCTCATCAAACCCTAATTCAGTTGCTACATGCCCTAGACAAGTCATCACATTGAATGCCATCATTCCTGAGAGTTTCCTGGCCTGAAGACATCCTGAAATGACTGACCAATGCAGCCTTGGTCAGGGGTAAATGCTTTGTAGAGCACTTAGGTCCATTCAAGCCTACTCTGCAGAGCACCTAGGCCCACTTTGACTTGCATTGGGTGAGATTGAGCGAAATCTTCATAGGGTTCTGGGAATATTCCTACATTCTAGACCATTCTAGAAGATTCCCACTTCTTATCCTCTCCTATGAGCTCGAAATTAGATAGGGAATGAATCAAATAACCTCCTATAATCTCATCCCTTCCTCCATGGAAACTAACTCCCAAATTGGAAAGCCATTCAATACCCAATTTATGACAAAACCACCTCCATTTCCCTATAAGTTGAGCATCATATAGTGATTAGGGGCTGGACTTTGAATAATTGTAAGGAGATACTATTGGTTTTAGGTTTGAGATCATAAGCAAGTATTGCTATGCTACCAAAGTGTTGTGATTTTGGTGTGATGAAGGATGGAACTCAAGTTGGATGAGTGACATGGGATCAGACTTTTTTCGTTGTAACTCTTCCTTCTACTTAATAAAGTTGTTTACACCTTTTCCCATATTCTTGTCTTTATGTATGATGATTATATGTGTAAATTCTTTCGATTCCATTTGCTTATAGTAGATAGATCTCTTGCTTTGATTGGTTTTTGTCCTCTATTTATGATTGTAGGTATTGATCAAGCATATTCAATTCGAGAAGAAGCGACAAGAGCTATTCAAAGGAGACAAAGGGAAGCGAAAGATAACAAGTAGGTCCCTTGTCTTATTTATCTTCTATAGGAAAAGGTTAAACTCTTTCATTCTGTTGTTCTAAGTGTAGCTACCCACTTAGGAAAATGTTTATCCGTAGATGCAAAATTCCACATAACAAACCTGCTTTCATAGAGTCATTGTGTAGGGCCAGGATCCCCTGTGTATAGCTTTAGCCTACTTCCGTTCATTTTTCCAGGGAATGGTTCCCCATTCAACTTCGTGAGCTGAACTGAGCCACCATCTGTGATCTCGTTAATAACATATGGCACCAACTAGTTCATTTGAAACTTTCCTGTAAATTTCGTGAACTTCTTGTCATATAACAACACTAAACCATCTATCTTGAACGTGTGCAACTTAATATGCCGGTCATGCCATGCTTTCTCACATTCCTTTTGCACTTGTTGTTGAAATATTGTAAGGAATCGGTCTTCTTCTAACTCCATGATCTGCACAATCTGTTCCTCCAAGGTCCCACGATCTCCCATCTCTGTCAATGCAGCAATAAGTAAACTTAGCACAATATATTCCATAGCCATTACTGCTTCAATTCCATAAACCATTCTAAACGATGTTTTTCCTATCAACTTTTTGCAGGTCGTCCTATAAGCCCATAAAAAAATAGGTACACGCATGTCCCAGTCATTCCTCTGTGCGTTGCAGACCTTCATCAATGCATGCTCCAAAATATTGTTAAAAGATTCCACCATTTCATTCACCTATGGGTGATAGGGCGTGCTCTTCTAATGATACACCTGAGATTCTTCATGCATCGTGCTAATCGTTTCATTCAAAAAATGCATACCCCTATCACTCATCAAAACCTTAGAGGAATCCAAACCTCGTTAAGAGATATTTGAACAAAAACTTCGCAGTAGTGGCCACTGTACAATCCTTCATTGGTTGTGCTTCCACCCATCTGGCTAAATACTGTTGGAAATAATACTGAGAGGGGGGGGTGAATCAGTATTATCAGATCAGTAAAACCTTTACAAATTTCATACTCAGAAACATATACGCTACTTCAGTTAAGTGAAACCGCGTGTACACGCTACTGTGTCTAAAGCAACTAGCGTATATACAGAAATCTTATGATTCAGTTAGCTTATCTTCAGTAAATGCATCAGAACATTATTAACCATATTAACAGTAAAAAGGTGCAGTATAATAGAACAGATCATCACACAAAATCCACACACATGAACACCATGATATAAGGTGGAAACCCAATGTGGGTGAAAACCACCTGCTGCAATTCGTCTCTTTCTTCTTTAATAAGAAACTTCTTTTACAATGTACTGGTGCAGTCCTTTACCAGCACGCAGGCTACAACCTGCAGAGGGCTACAACCCTCATAACTCTTGTACTAGCCGATCCATTTACTAGTACGTAGGTGCCAACCCTACAGAAGGCTACAACCTTCACTCGTTTTCCAGCTGCTCCTGGAAGGGAGCTACAACCCCCTGGCTCTTGTACTGGCTGATATGTTTACCAGTACGTAGGTGTCGGCCTACGATCTTCCCGGGACCACGTTTCATCAATTTTCAGACTGGATCCATAAGACAATCACCATTGTAGTACAACCTGCATCATCAATCACTGAAACACCCAATACTTAATCATTGAAACCCTGTCAACAACATCATAACAACAACCAGATCCAACTCCATCTTCAAATATCATACTTCACATTGTATACGCTACTTGGATGAACCCAAACTGCGTGTATACGCTCTTTTACCAAAACCAACCTGCGTACAGATCTGCAAATTCAAGCTTAAAACTCCGCAGCTATATCAGACATCAAAACATACCCAGATCATAATAATAAACATGCGTCAATAGATCTAGTCTATCCACAGTCAAACCATATGAAGATAATCATTCCAAGCCTTGAGATCTCGTTCCATCATCCTCCACATGAGTGAAACCTTGGTTCAGATCACCAACCCATAACCAGCATTTGGATCTCACACTTCCTCAGATTTTCATCACTCACACACACTCCAGGGAAAATTTTAAGAACCCCCCCTAAATTTATAAATATAATAAATGGGCGAATCTCCATGGTATATAGGAAAAATGGAAGGCGATTTTATCAATAATATAATATGTATATATAATTTTTTGGCGAATCTCTCACAAGGCATGGCGAATATTTTACTCAATTATAAAATCTTGTAAGATCTTGGCGAGTTTTTCACTAAATAATAAAACTTTGTAAAGTCCTAGTGAATCTTAGCATAGGCTACATGCTGGTTTAATTCCCCCATTTAAATAGGCTACATTCCAGGTGAATACCATGGGTCAATACCATGTGCCATTTTGGTGAATACCATGGGTCAATACCGTGTGCCATTTTTATTTTTATTAATTCTAATATTAGGGTTAATAATGGTTTTTGCATGGTATTAATAACAATCTAGTCCATGGTATTTGTCCCATAGTATTTTGGCCATAGGTTTCACCTAAATATAACCCATTTTTTGAGTGTTCGTAAATATAAGGTGACTTATGGAGTAAATATAAAAAAATGTTTTATTTGTTTACCATACCTCTCGTTTATTTATATTTTTATTAATTTACCATACCTCTTTTACAAATATGGTATTTGGCCCATAGGATTCACTTAAATAAAACCTCTTTCTTGAGCCTTCATAAATAGAACGAGGGTTATGGACTAAATATAAAAAGAGGTTTTATTTGAGCCTTCATAAATAGAACGAGGGTTATGGACTAAATATAAAAAGAGGTTTTATTTATTTACGATACGTCTAGTTTATTTATATTTTTATTTATTTACCATACCTTTTGAGTAAGTATAAAAAGACGTTTTATTTATTTACCATACCTCCACTTTACTTATATTTTTATTTGTTTACACCCTTACATGTATATAAGGCGACTTATGGAGTAAATATAAAAAATGTTTTATTTATTTACCATACCTCTCATTTATTTATATTTTTATTAATTTACCATACCTCTTTTATAAATATGGTATTTGACCCATAGGATTCACTTAAATAAAACATATTCTTGAAAATGGGCGAATGGATTCACTTAAATAAAACCTATTCTAGAAAATGGGCGAATGGAAGGTTGTAAGTCCTAATTTCAAGGGCTAAATTTACCTTTTTTACCCTCTCCCTTCAAATAAGGTGGGCTATTTGAGGTGATTTGCAAAAATGTACTATGATACAAAATATTCGCTCACTAAAAATTTAAAACCCTTTAATTTCGCCAAAGGGCGAACATTCGCACCTAAAATTATCCTTGACACACTCACTCCTTCATCTGGCCTAATGATCTTCTCCTTATATAGGCTTAGGCCCTTCACAATACCACGGTCCAAAACCATAGTAACACAATACCATCAACTTCAAAACTAGGGATCAACACGTCCGTCGAGACACCATGGTCCAAAACCATAGGCACAACTTCCAAGGACTAACCGCCACAGACCAAAGATAAGTTTTCCACATGTACGCGCTTTTACTGAAGCCAACCTGCGTGTACACGCCGATTCTCCTTAATGAACCTGCGTATATCTCTTTCTTGTCCTACTGTACTAAGATCTGTCCTCTGATTAAGTTGCCATCACCTGTACCTGCCTCTGAGTGAGTTGCCATCAAGGAAAACACTTGTATCATAATGCCAACAATCTCCCCCTTTGGACTTGATGGCAACCACACCAAGTCACTCTCCCCCTTTGACATCAAGGGCAAAGGGCGGACCAAGATATTCTCTTCTTTGGTATACCTTCTGCTGTCCATACTCCCCCTGAGTACCTGCTGAAATCTCCAAATGTGCTCCCCCTTTGTATATGCCAAAGTGTATCAATCCATCCATGCTCCCCCTGAGCAGATGCAGGTTCTAAGACCAGCCATTCATTCATGACTATCATTCATCATCTATGATCTGTACCATAAGCATCAGCCTGCAATACCATTCCTTTGATCAAACAGCAAGATGTATCATTTAGCTTCATAGACTTTATTAACAACTTCTAACCATAATGCCAACAATGCGTTATTTGAAGTATATGCTCCCCCTGAGCCTGTGCCATATCCTCAGCAGACTGTAACTGTTGACCAATAGAGCAGATACCGGACTGAATCATATCGGACCCCTTTTCTGAGTCTGTCCCCACTGCTTTTCCACAAACTGACATATACGCGACTTTGCAGTGCAGAACTCGCGTATATACGCAGTTTTCTTCATTAAACTTGCGTATGAGAATTAGAACACTGAAGTTTTACACCTTCAGCTCCCCCTGAGTCTGTTATGTCTGTGCTGTGCTGAGTACCCTGTGCTGTGCCACATCTTTCTGACTGAACTTCCTTCTTCTTCCATATCTTCAAGTATGTTGATGATTTCTTCTTATCATGAGCTTTGTTCCTACAATTTCTTGCTTTATGACCAAACTTGTTACATGCATAGCATCTTACATGTTTCATATTCCTCTTATAGCAATCAGCAGCTTTGTGGCCAAACATATTGCAAGAAAAGCAATATCCATTAAAGTACCTTGAATGTGATGATCTTTCTGCATGATGGTCTTGAAACCTTCTTCTTCTACATGTGGCTGCAACATGTCCAAGATTATGACATACATGGCATTCAACATTATTCACAGGAGGAGTAAAAGATTTTCTTTGAGGAGTCTCTTTCCTTGGTTGTTGATGGGGTTGTCCTTTCATCTCCTTGTAGAGCCTTTTGGATTTTGCATTAGAGTTTCTTGTCTTACTTTGTGAACCATATTCACCTTCAATAGACTCATGAAAACCAAGACCAGTTTTGATAGCAGGGGACCTTTGACTACTAAGAATATCATCCAAGATCTTAGTACTATCTTGAAATCGTAATAGTTTATCCTTTTCTTCTAATTTACTTTTCAAGATATTTACCTCAACTTGATGTTGTTCTTCTTTTTCCAGACATTGCTTCTTCAAGGTCTCTTCAGCTTTCCTTCCTTCATCCAACTGATGCCTTAGTTTGAGGATCTCGTTTTCTTGCTCTTTATTCAGCGCTAGAAGAATTTGTCGAATTCTGGAGGCATATTCCACCTGATCTTTTAATCTGATGATTTCTTCTTTGAGGGCATTCTCCCTTTTGCTAGGTAGATCTTGTTGATCTATGATTTGATCTGATGCTTCATTTGCTTGTCCATCTTCAATCTGAGGTGATTCAGGATCTGAATTCTTGCTTCCACTCAACGGCAGGTTGTCATTGTTCCTTTGAATTGTCTTCTTCTTCTGACGTGCTTTCTTCCCCATTGTTCTACGAATCTCCTTCAAGCGATCAAGCTTCTCTGAAGGACCTGCTCTGATACCAATTGTTGGAAATAATACTGAGAGGGGGGGGGGGGGGGGGGTGAATCAGTATTATCAGATCAGTAAAACCTTTACAAATTTCATACTCAGAAACATATACGCTACTTCAGTTAAGTGAACCCGCGTGTACACGCTACTATGCCTAAAGCAACTAGCGTATATCCAGAAATCTTATGATTCAGTTAGCTTATCTTCAGTAAATGCATCAGAACATTATTAACCATATTAACAGTAAACAGGTGCAGTATAACAGAACAGATCATCACACAAAAGCCACACACATGAACACCATGATATAAGGTGGAAACCCAATGTGGGTGAAAACCACCTGCTGCAATTCGTCTCTTTCTTCTTTAATAAGAAACTTCTTTTACAATGTACTGGTGCAGTCCTTTACCAGCACGCAGGCTACAACCTGCAGAGGGCTACAACCCTCATAGCTCTTGTACTAGCCGATCCATTTACTAGTACGTAGGTGCCAACCCTACAGAAGGCTACAACCTTCACTCGTTTTCCAGCTACTCCTGGAAGGGAGCTACAACCCCCTGACTCTTGTACTGGCTGATATGTTTACCAGTACGTACGTGCCGGCCTACGATCTTCCCGGGACCATGTTTCATCAATTTTCAGACTGGATCCATAAGACAATCACCATTGTAGTACAACCTGCATCATCAATCACTGAAACACCCAATACTGAATCACTGAAACCCTGTCAACAACATCATAACAACAACCAGATCCAACTCCATCTTCAAATATCATACTTCACATTGTATACGCTACTTGGATGAACCCAAACTGCGTGTATACGCTCTTTTACCAAAACCAACCTGCGTACAGATCTGCAAATTCAAGCTTAAAACTCCGCAGCTATATCAGACATCAAAACATACCCAGATCATAATAATAAACATGCGTCAGTAGATCTAGTCTATCCACAGTCAAACCATATGAAGATAATCATTCCAAGCCTTGAGATCTCGTTCCATCATCCTCCACATGAGTGAAACATTGGTTCAGATCACCAACCCATAACCAGCATTTGGATCTCACACTTCCTCAGATTTTCATCACTCACACACACTCACTCCTTCATCTGGCCTAATGATCTTCTCCTTATATAGGCTTAGGCCCTTCACAATACCACGGTCCAAAACCATAGTAACACAATACCATCAACTTCAAAACTAGGGATCAACACGTCCGTCGAGACACCATGGTCCAAAACCATAGGCACAACTTCCAAGGACTAACCGCCACGGACCAAAGATAAGTTTTCCACATGTACGCGCTTTTACTGAAGCCAACCTGCGTGTACACGCCGATTCTCCTTAATGAACCTGTGTATATCTCTTTCTTGTCCTGCTGTACTAAGATCTGTCCTCGATTAAGTTGCCATCACTTGTACCTGCCTCTGAGTGAGTTGCCATCAAGGACAACACTTGTATCATAATGCCAACAATCTCCCCCTTTGGACTTGATGGCAACCACACCAAGTCACTCTCCCCCTTTGACATCAAGGGCAAAGGGCGGACCAAGATATTCTCTTCTTTGATATACCTTCTGCTGTCCATACTCCCCCTGAGTACCTGCTAAAATCTCCAAATGTGCTCCCCCTTTGTATATGCCAAAGTGTATCAATCCATCCATGCTCCCCCTGATCAGATGCAGGTTCTAAGACCAGCCATGACTATCATTCATCATCTATGATCTGTACCATAAACATCAACCTGCAATACCATTCCTTTGATCAAACAGCAAGATGTATCATTTAGCTTCATAGACTTTATTAACAACTTCTAACCATAATGCCAACAATGCGTTATTTGAAGTATATGCTCCCCCTGAGCCTGTGCCATATCCTCAGCAGACTGTAACTATTGACCAATAGAGCAGATACCGGACTGAATCATATCGGACCCCTTTTCTGAGTCTGTCCCCACTGCTTTTCCACAAACTGACATATACGCGACTTTGCAGTGCAGAACTCGCGTATATACGCGGATTTCCTTCATTAAACTTGCGTATGAGAATTAGAACACTGAAGTTTTACACCTTCAGCTCCCCCTGAGTCTGTTATGTCTGTGTTGTGCTGAGTACCCTATGCTGTGCCACATCTTTCTTACTGAACTTCCTTCTTCTTCCATATCTTCAAGTATGTTGATGATTTCTTCTTATCATGAGCTTTGTTCCTGCAATTTCTTGCTTTATGACAAAACTTGTTACATGCATAGCATCTTACATGTTTCATATTCCTCTTATAGCAATCAGCAGCTTTGTGGCCAAACATATTGCAAGAAAAGCAATATCCATTAAAGTACCTTGAATGTGATGATCTTTCTGCATGATGGTCTTGAAACCTTCTTCTTCTACATGTGGCTGCAACATGTCCAAGATTATGACATACATGGCATTCAACATTATTCATGGGAGGAGTAAAAGATTTTCTTTGAGGAGTCTCTTTCCTTGGTTGTTGATGGGGTTGTCCTTTCATCTCCTTGTAGAGCCTTTCAGATTTTGCATTAGAGTTTCTTGTCTTACTTTGTGAACCATATTCACCTTCAATAGACTCATGAAAACCAAGACCAGTTTTGATAGCAGGGGACCTTTGACTACTAAGAATATCATCCAAGATCTTAGTACTATCTTGAAATTGTAATAGTTTATCCTTTTCTTCTAATTTACTTTTCAAGATATTTACCTCAACTTGATGTTGTTCTTCTTTTTCCAGACATTGCTTCTTCAAGGTCTCTTCAGCTTTCCTTCCTTCATCCAACTGATGCCTTAGTTTGAGGATCTCGTTTTCTTACTCTTTATTCAGCGCTAGAAGCATTTGTCGAATTCTGGAGGCATATTCCACCTGATCTTTTAATCTGATGATTTCTTCTTTGAGGGCATTCTCCCTTTTGCTAGGTAGATCTTGCTGATCTATGATTTGATCTGATGCTTCATTTGCTTGTCCATCTTCAATCTGAGGTGATTCAGGATCTGAATTCTTGCTTCCACTCAACGGCAGGTTGTCATTGTTCCTTTGAGTTGTCTTCTTCTTCTGACGTGCTTTCTTCCCCATTGTTCTACGAATCTCCTTCAAGCGATCAAGCTTCTCTGAAGGACCTGCTCTGATACCAATTGTTGGAAATAATACTGAGAGGGGTGGGGGGTGAATCAGTATTATCAGATCAGTAAAACCTTTACAAATTTCATACTCAGAAACATATACGCTACTTCAGTTAAGTGAACCCGCGTGTACACGCTACTATGCCTAAAGCAACTAGCGTATATCCAGAAATCTTATGATTCAGTTAGCTTATCTTCAGTAAATGCATCAGAACATTATTAACCATATTAACAGTAAACAGGTGCAGTATAACAGAACAGATCATCACACAAAAGCCACACACATGAACACCATGATATAAGGTGGAAACCCAATGTGGGTGAAAACCACCTGCTGCAATTCGTCTCTTTCTTCTTTAATAAGAAACTTCTTTTACAATGTATTGGTGCACTCCTTTACCAGCACGCAGGCTACAACCTGCAAAGGGCTACAACCCTCATAGCTCTTGTACTAGCCGATCCATTTACTAGTACGTAGGTGCCAACCCTACAGAAGGCTACAACCTTCACTCGTTTTCCAGCTGCTCCTGGAAGGGAGCTACAACCCCCTGACTCTTGTACTGGCTGATATGTTTACCAGTACATAGGTGCCGGCCTACGATCTTCCCGGGACCACGTTTCATCAATTTTCAGACTGGATCCATAAGACAATCACCATTGTAGTACAACCTGCATCATCAATCACTGAAACACCCAATACTGAATCACTGAAACCCTGTCAACAACATCATAACAACAACCAGATCCAACTCCATCTTCAAATATCATACTTCACATTGTATACGCTACTTGGATGAACCCAACCTGCGTGTATACGCTCTTTTACCAAAACCAACCTGCGTACAGATCTGCAAATTCAAGCTTAAAACTCCGCAGCTATATCAGACATCAAAACATACCCAGATCATAATAATAAACATGCGTCAGTAGATCTAGTCTATCCACAGTCAAACCATATGAAGATAATCATTCCAAGCCTTGAGATCTCGTTCCATCATCCTCCACATGAGTGAAACCTTGGTTCAGATCACCAACCCATAACCAGCATTTGGATCTCACACTTCCTCAGATTTTCATCACTCACACACACTCACTCCTTCATCTGGCCTAATGATCTTCTCCTTATATAGGCTTAGGCCCTTCACAATACCACGGTCCAAAACCATAGTAACACAATACCATCAACTTCAAAACTAGGGATCAACACGTCCGTCGAGACACCATGGTCCAAAACCATAGGCACAACTTCCAAGGACTAACCGTCGCGGACCAAAGATAAGTTTTCCACATGTACGCGCTTTTACTGAAGCCAACCTGCGTGTACACGCTGATTCTCCTTAATGAACCTGCGTATATCTCTTTCTTGTCCTGTTGTACTAAGATCTGTCCTCTGATTAAGTTGCCATCACCTGTACCTGCCTCTGAGTGAGTTGCCATCAAGGACAACACTTGTATCATAATGCCAACAAATACTCTGTTGCAGTAATGATGTACCGCATGCTCCTCTTCTTACCTAGTGGTTGTATTGGACCTATAAAGTCAATAGCCCATTTATCAAATACTTGCAAAGAAACTTGAGGATTTAAAGGTAATTCATCCCTCCGTGAAGGCTTCCCCATCCTTTGGCAAGCATCACATGCCTTGCAGTGTGCCTTAGAATCCTTGTGTAATGTTGGCCACCATAGCCCAGCGTGCAGAATCTTTTGCGTGGTCTCCTTCCCTGCATAGTGACCTCCTGCCACTCCTCCATGGGCTTCAACTAGGATACTAGCACATTCAAACTCTGAAACATACCTCCACAGTATCTCATCTGTTCCCATATTATACAAATGACCCGCAATCACTGAAAAATCCATAGTTCGAACTACTAACTCCTTCTTTTGTTGAGTAGAGTAACCTTCTGGAGCTATCCCTATTGTTAAAAATTGAATGATATCGCCAAAATGATCATGTGCAACGCGTACCAAAAAGAGTTGCGCATCCGACATTCCTTCCTCCAAACTACTTGGTTCATCACCTATTTCGATCTTTGATAGATGGTCTGGGCCTACATTCAACCTTCCAGGCTTCACAATTACTTCAAAGTCGTATTCCTGGAACAATATTAACCATCGACATATCTTCCCCACAACACAAGCTTATTGACCAGATACTTCAGTGTGGAGTGATCTGTATACATTTTAAAGTGTCCACCCAACAAATAATGCCTAAGCTTCTTCAACGCGTAGACCATCGCCAGCCCTTCGCATTCTGTAGTGGAGTAATTCTTCTCATCTTTGGATAAATTTATGCTCACAAAAGCGATCGAATGATCAATCTCTCCCTCACTTACTTGTGTTAATACTGCTCCTAGTGCAATGCAAGAGGCATCTACGTGCACATGGAGCTCCTTCTTCCAGTTGAGAAATACAAAAATAGACATTGTCACCATTTTCTCCTTCAATACATTCAAACTGCACTGATAGTCTTCGTCTGAGCAAGACATCGGATCTTTCTTCAATAATTTTTTCATCAGCGTGATTATCTGACATACTCCTTAATAAACTTCCTATAGTACCTAGTGTGCCCCAATGTCGCACGCAATTGTTTTACATTCCTATGAGTCTCCAGATTAACAATGACAACGATCTTCGCAGGTTCTACCATCAATCCCTTCTTACATACAACATGGCCTCGGAAAATCCCAAAGGGCACACAGAATATGTATTTCTTTAAATTCAGCATGATTTGATACCTTCATCATGTATCCAGCATGAGGCACAAACTCACAACATGGCGCTTAACTAATCTAAATGCAGTCTAATCATCGAAATATACCTCCAGGAACTTATGAATAAACTCTTTGAACATCACGATCACAACCCAGGAAAATATTGCAAGCGCATTCTTCAATCCAAATGGCATAACTGTATATTGGAAGCAACCTCACTCAATCACGAGGGTTGTTTTGCTCCGATCTTCTGGCGCGATCTTTATTTTATGATATCCCTAAAAACCATCAGTAAACGAATATGCCTACTATCTGCCAACATTATCTAATACTTCATCAATAAACGGAAATGGATCACGCACACATGCATCATTTAGCTTCTGCATATCTACACCTATGCGGATTTCACCTTTCTTTTTCTTTTCTTGGACCACCATTGGGCTTACCCAATCAAATTCTTCTATTGGCTCAATAATAGCGGCCTCTAGCATCTTATCAAGTTCCTGGCACACCTTCTCTTTATATTTTGGATTCAGTCGATAAGGCTGCTGCTTAATAGGCTTCGCATATGGTTTCAATGTGATCTTCATAAAACCTAAATCTTCGATGATCCCTTTCAAATTGAAAAATTTCTTGGGAACAAATCCTGGTACTCGCGTAGTAGCTCAGCTACCTTATCAACTGTATCTTCGTCCCAATAGTCTCCTATCTTCACGAAATTAGGTTCTTCTTCAGATCCAATGTTTACTTGTTGAGTTTTCAGAGGCTCTGATATATTCGAGTTAGCCACCTTCGGTCCTTCAACTTTGCATTGTCCTTCAGTTTCGGGAATGATAATATTTTTCAGATCATCTTTTTCTTCTTCAACAGTCACATTATAACATTCCAGCGCATTGCGCAATTGTGTGCTCCAATCTGGCTAAGCCCATTCTACCAGTTCCTTCGGCATTCTGAATATAGCTTCTTTTATCTCCTGTAGCACCTCATCAATGCTTTCAAACCCATCCTCAAAGATAAAATTCATTAGAAAAATCTCCCTTAAAATGTCCCATTCAGTTGTGCCATGGCGAAGCTCCATCTCTAGATACCAATTCATTGGGATGGTATCTAACATAGGACAGAAAATATGCACCCATTCTGGTTGTGGTTCTTTTCCCAGGCCCTAGTCCATCGTACTAAATGATCACACAGATCATCCTTCCCGCTATATTTTTTTGTCATTCTAGTATTAGCATATCCAAACCTTAACTTCATCATTCTCTTGTATTCTTTCCATCCAGCAAAGTTCTCCTTGTGCGTACCCCACCAACGGGAAGGTGTAGCGCGCAACGCCAAGTCCAGTGCCTAGAATCAATGCTCTTCTGGTACTTCCCTTTCAAATTCATCCAAAAACAACTCCACATCAGTCAAACCATCATAATGCGGAAGATTTCTTACCTCAGTCGAGACACACCTCAGCGATTTGGTCATCATATTGCAGTGGGGCGTAGAGACTTCATGTAAGTGATTATGTCAGTGTTCAAGATCTTCATCCGAATCTGAGGTGCGTGAGCTATCCATGTCGCACACAATTTGTCCATCAGTTGTAGGGTTGATCCAATCCTCATCTCACATTGTTATCTTGTATATATGATCCATATCATCATCGCTTTCTACATAGTCACGAACAAGTTCAGTATAAAGCGCTCCTTCTACAGGGTCTAGTGGCACTACAACCCTGAGCGACTTCCTTTTGAATGTCATCTTTCGCTTCTTCAAGTTGATTACTCTGTTCATAACAATAGCCTAGTCAATCCCTAGCAGCACGGGGTATGGGTTACTATCATCCACTATTTCAATGACCTCAAATTCAGCCAACGCACTTGCACCTTCAATGTCCACCATTACACCATATAAGCACCCCATTGGGATAATCTTTTGTTGATTTTCCATGCGCAACTGAATAAGAGACCACTGCAGCGCAGGTCTCCACATCCTTTCCCATGTTTGCTTAGGTAGGACATTTGCATCAGACCCTAGATCCAAAATTACCTGGTCCATTTCATATTTGCCTATCTGCGCAATTAGCCTCATCTCGCGCCCTATTCATGTTTTATTCTTACCAATATTTATTACTATAGGTTGTTCAGCAAGAGTCTTTTCTTTATTAACGCACTTGTCTGTTAACTCTTGCAATCCTTCTACTGCTTTCTGGTCACACAGTAACTTCATACAAGTCTTTAGGAAAGTAGCTAGTATTGAAGGATCTACTTCTTGTGTCATGCTAGTCTCTGACATTTTCTCATGACTCCCTAAGGTGGAGGCATCAACGAAGTTCTTCTTGGCTTCCATTGAGGTCTCTTTAGCACGATTAAGATCAAAATTTACTTCCTTCTTAGCAACCTTGCGCACCCATACGCCTTCCTCGAGCCACTTACCTTTATCTATACCAGTGGTCTTTCCACTTCTCAACACGATATTTATGCTCTGATCTTCTTCGCAGGGCTCAGTCCTCATCATCTGAATGTTTTGCGTAAGTTGTTAAGGCTGTGCCTTCTTTTCTTGCATGTTTTCCATAAGGACCATGCATTGCTCTATGAAATGGTCAAAATTTTGTCAATACTGACATGATAGATGCATGGGATTTGTACAATCTCACGCGAAGTGCCCTACTTTGCCACAGTTATAGAAAATTACCTGCCCACGCACTCGACCTTGTCCAACGCCTCTAACTCATCCTCAACCTTCGAATCCCCTGTGCGCTACTCCTGCACCTTGATCCTAAGGTTGGTTCTATACCTACATTCTATAGGTAGGGGCTCTATCCATCATCAGCTCGTAACTCCTATAGTAGCATTCATCATGTCCTACAGACTTACAGAAATTGTAAAACAACTATTGAGGGGTCTATACACTTTTTTTGCAATAAATGGCAGTTATTAGTAGCATGTTATCCTGTAACTTGACAAATAGAACACCATAGCACAGCTCCCATGCTTGTCCCAACGTTAGTTTCTGGCTTCAGGGGAACATGCCCTCCCCCTATAATATAAATTTTTATAGACCGGGCAATGATCCTTGTCATGTCCATGGCTCTTACACTTCAGACATTAGACCTCAGTGCGCACCTCCGATTGAGCTTCCTTTCCTTTTTTCAAGATCTGCAACTCCAAGTGTAGGCTTTCTGGTTGTGAATGAATCTTTTGCACTCCAAGATTGGTATCTTTTATAGGTGATACATCCAGCCTCATCGTGATCTCCAAGGCTTCCATTTGCGTTGCTATCTCTGTTGTGACAGAGGTATTCTTAAATGTGGCAAGAGCGATGCTATAAACCGGTCACGATGATGTAAATATGAGATTATCATATTAGCCTACCTAATCAGGCACGTCAACCTCTGATCAAAGTCCGAAGGTGTCTCATCTATATTGTATTGAATTTCCTTAAATTAAATTACGGACTGTGCCTTTGACTTAGGTTTACTCAACTCCTATTCAAATCTAGCTCGATATCCACCAACATTGCATTGGGGTTATCAGTGCAATACTTGATATACCATGTTAATGCACGATCCTGTAAGGCTATAACCAACTGTGCTTTATTAAAATTATTGTCCATAATCTGTTGTGCTATCCAAACAGATCTTCTGAAAAACCAAAACTGTTCTGGATCTTCGCTCCCTGTTCCATTAAAAATTGGCATGTTCATTGCGTTGGCCATGTTGAATGGTGGAAATGGAGGTGGAGGGGGTGAAGGCGTAGGTGTATGAGGCAGAGGTGGGAGTGGAGGTGGACTGGATGGATGAGGTATCCTTAGAATACCCTGCGTAATTAACTGAACTGCACTTTGCGGTGTAGTCATCATTGTCCCTTCGTCGTCGCTTGAAGGGGTTCAATGAGCAGATTATATTCTAGGATGGATCCTCTATTTCTTCTAAAGAATATCCCACTTCGTGTAGACCCAAACATCAAGGGAACTGCATAAAACTCTTTTCACATAATAACATTTTAATCCAAGTCTTCAATGATTTCAAATACTTACCTCACGTTCCTTTAAGTATCCTTCATTTCGTTTTGTTATAGCTGATATTCCTATCAATCGCGAAATAAGTCACAAAACTTCCCAATGTGCAATCAATCTCGTGGTCCACAACCCACGCGATATTGCTTTTTGATGCTTCCAGACATTGCACCCGTTCAGGAGTCAACACTATAGGGCCTTCGAGCCTCCACAACCCTTGACTATCGGCCAATTTAGATAACCACTCATATAGTTCTTTAGGGAAGAAACAAAAGAACGTGTCGGTCTCGTCTGTGTACAAAAATATCTGCAACCACTGCTCCTTGGATAATTTAGGGCTCCTGTTCTCCTAAGCCACGACTACGTGTAATTTTCTATCAATGCACTTATCAAGCTCTTTCTTCATATGAAACCATTTAACACAGATCTCTTAGATAGATCCCAGTCCCGACAACGAAACCATTTGTTGGCTTAAGGGGGCCTAACCCAAGTTCAGAGTTGTTTGTGCAAACCATCAAAACCCTAACTGTTGGCCCTTTTGGCAACAACCTGCATAACACAGTCTCAGCCGAAGTAGTATTGGGGGATGGTAGAACCAAGTTTCTGCATCTAGAGATAGTGTGACAAGTGGTCTTAAGCTCTTACAGCTCATATTTTCCTTTGCACAGATTAGTATCCTTCTAGGGATCATTACTGTAATTAGGTAAAACAGCCTCTAGACCTTCACGAAGGTCTGTGATCAGTCATTGTGGACCCTAAACAAGAAAATTATCCACTTTCTTGCATTAATCAATAACCCTAGATCCACCTTTGCGCAGATCTATTCAACTCATCAGAAATCATAACAGAAATAACCCTTATCTTCGTGAAAATAGATAATTACTTAAGTCAAGAAAAAATAAGATAGATTCAGTAGTTTAGCGTAACATTTATTCATTATTCCATAGAAAACATATTATAAAGTGACATATCATCACATAAACAGAATCAACAATAATGCTCAGATTGCAAGATAAATATTCATAATCAGTGTTTATTCGTCTTCAACATTCAGATTAGAGACTCTTTCACCTTGCGCACTCAGCTGCGGGGGTCTGCGCACTCAGCTGCGGACTTACCAAGGCCTCCTGCGCACTCAGTTACATGAGCCTTCCCCTTTTGCCTAAGTACAGGAATCAAAGCCTTCCTGCCTTAGCACTCGCCCAAAACAATCTCTATCTTAAGTTTCTTGCTCTTTGTTACCCCTTAGAATCACTATGACTCAACTATATATAGTTTTCTTCAATACAGTACCATGGTCCGCAGATCATGGGTGAGTCTCAAAACCAACCTATTTACTTACCCAAACAAGGGGCTAAACCCCTTTGACTCATATCTACCTGCGCACTCTACATCCACATTTCACGTAGACTTTACATCTTTTACAAAATTTTACAAAAGTTGGGCTATCTAACCTAAAAACTGACCCTAGGGACCCTATCCCAACAGTATAGAAGGACTCACTTACAGTTACTTCCAAGGGAAATAAAGGAATAGACGGATCAGATCCCTCATCCTCTATATTTAGAAGATGATCCCAATGAACAATGGTCAGATGCACAAGAGATGCAAAGAAACTTATATTATGCTTTCTCTAAAGAAGAACAGGGGAATATGGTTCACTAGCAGGTCAATCATAATGGAGAAGCAACAAATAAGGAAGATATAGGCTATTATTACAAAAAGTTTGCAGAGTTCATGATGGCACAACCACAACGTAAATATAATCTAAGATCTTCAAAGAAGAGGTCAAGAGAACCAGAGCAACATGAGGAAACTACCCCCCAAACCATTCCCTTAGTACCAGATAAAGGGAAAGGTAAGATGAATCCTGACCCTGCCAGGTTAAAAGTCCCCTTGAATAAGAAATGAAATAGATCAGAGGGGCACACAGCAAAGGAGGCACCTGTTCTGCAAAAAAATACTGGTGGTAGTGAAGGAGAAGAAAAGCTAGGAGGTATAGAAAAGACCCAATCTACATTCAACCTTCAAAAGGAGCATGAAAAGGTAAAGATTTATGTTCCATTGACTGAGATTCTGAAGCAGCCTACCTATAAAGCTCAAGGAACTCAATTCATGCATCCATCAGTCTCATCACCCACCCATGATTCTCTAAATCTTCAAGAAGAGAGACCAATGGTGGTCTTTGGGCCACATGTGGAATAACTTGATCCTTCTACTGCACCTTTCTATGTGACTCTGGGAATCCATGACCTTCATTTGCATAATTTCATCTTGGAATCCAGAGCCTCCCACAACCTCATGCCATTGGAAGTAATGGAACAACTTGGCTTGCAAATCACCAGGCCCTACAAGGACCTATACTCCTTTGACTCCAAGAGGGTCAAATGTTTGGGAGTGACAAAGGATCCGGTGGTGAATTTGGTTTAGATCCCAGTGAAGAGCGTGGTAATGGAAATAGTAGTGGTAGATATACCCCCTCGTTTTTGCATGCTACTATCTAGATCTTTGGGTTCCAAGGTGGGGCGCTCTATCACGTTGGATCTAACTTATGCCACCATTCCCACTTTTGGAGGAGAAAAAAGGAGGCTATATAGAGAATCCAGGTTTGTAAAAACCGTGACCTCAACTAAAGGCTCAAAAAACTCCCCAGTGTATGGAAAAGAAAACGACCTCTCCAGTCTACTCCTAGAAGAAGATGATTCTATATTAGAAGAAACACTAGTCCACCTAACATGGCAGTTAGAACATCAACATGCAAGTGAAAGCAAAGTATGGAAATTATATTTTAATGGAGCCAATTCAAAAGAGGGAAATGGGCAGGAGTATTGTTGGTATCTCCTGAGGACTACATAATACCCCTCTCATTCAAGCTAGAGTTCGAATTAACTAACAACGTGGTAGAGTATGAAGCACTACTCCTTAGGTTACAGACTACAAAAAATATGAATATTGAATTCTTAACAATTTATGGAGACTCTGAGTTGGTCGAATACAAATCAGAAATCAATGCCAAGCCAAACACCCCATACTAAGGAGCTACCGCAATGAAGTCTGGGATTTAATTGAAAACTTCTTCCTGGCTTTTAATATCCAATTTTTGCCCAGAGAAGTAAACAGAATGGCTGACTCCCTTGCTATAGTTGCAAGCACTTTCAGGCCCCCTCAACATCCTCTCCTTAGATATGAGGTAGAAGTCAGGTGTAGACCCTCCATACCTAATAACATCAAGCACGGGTAGATGTTCAAAGATGACGAGAAAGTGAAACGATTTATAGAATTCGTTGGGGGGTTTTCTAACTCCAATATTGATCAAGAAGAAGAAGAAGAAGCAGATCAAGAAGCCACTTCATGGAAAGACGCAATGGTTGGGCAAAAAATTTTGCAACTGAAAGGGAATACTATCCCTCATGGACTAGTCCCACTATACAGGATTTTTAATAAAGACAACATAGCCGCCAAACAAATGGCTCCTGGGATGGACAATCAAGTATAAGATTGCAACATTGGATCACTGGAGGATCCCCAGATGATCAAGTTGCCAACATGAATCCCATTGTATTACAAATAGAGGTATTTGTATATTTTCAAAACCTACAAAGATGTTTTTTCTTGGTCTTATGATTATTTAAAAATGTTTGATACTAACATCATACTGCATAAAATTCCCTTGAAAAGCAGAATGATACCTTGCAAGCAGAAACTCAGACAGATAAATCCACTCTTACTCCCCTCTATTGAAAGGGAGGAAAGGAAGTTGCTCCAGGCAAAGATCATAGTACCTTTAAGATACTCTGAGTGGGTAGTGAACTTGGTCCTGGTCCAGAAAAAGAATGGAGAGATAATGTTATGTGTAGACTTCCGAATCTAAACAAGGCGTCTTTGAAAGAAAACTACCCACTGCACAAGATGGATAATATATTGCAAAAGGTGGTTGGTGCAACCAGAATGTCCATGATGGGCGAGTTCCATGGATACAATCAAGTGGGATCAGGAAAATACCACTTTCGCCACCCCGTAGGGAACATTCATGTATGTTTCAATGCCTTTTGGGATGATAAATGCAAGGGCCACATTTCAGAGAGCCATGGACATAGATTTTGTGGGGGATCAAGAAAAATTCGTGGTGGTCTACTTGAATCACATCACAGTATTTTCCAAGACTGAAGAGGAACACATCCTCCACTTAAAACTCACCTTTTAGAAGTGCAGGAGATATGGCCTCTCCCTAAATCCTAAGAAATCTCATATCGCCTTAAGTGAGAGAAAGCTACTAGGACATATAGTAGTGAAGGAGGGCATGAAGATTGATCCTAAATGAGTTGAAACTATCAGCCACATTCCTTTTCCCAAGAATAATAAAGAAGTCCAAGCCTTCATGGGGAGAATAAATTTCTTAAGGCGGTTTATACGAACTACTCAGAGATAGTCAAGGGTATTACAGACATGCTCAAGAAGGGAAATGAAGTCAAGTGGAGCCTTGTTCCCTGTGGTTATTTAGTAGAATCAAAGAAGCTTTTACTGAAGCCCCAGTGTTATCCAACCCCAACTATTCAGTGCCTTTCTACATATTTTCTTTCGCCTCCCCACATATCATCACCGCAGTGCTGCTACAGAAAAATAAAGCGGGTTATGAGCAACCCATCACCTTCTTCAACCAAGTCCTAAGGGACGCTGAGCTAAAATATAATATATTGGAGAAACAAGCCTATGCACTGGTAAAGGATTTGAAGGCATTTCGCACATATGTGCTACAATAAAAAATCACAGTGTTTGTCCCAACAACAGCAGTCAAGGACATCCTGGTGCAAGGAGACAACGAAGGAAAGAGGGGCAGGTGGATAGTGAAAATACAAGAATACGAGTTGGAAATAAAGCCTACCAAGCTCATTAAAGGCCAGGGGCTGGCCAAGGTTTTATCTGAATCCAACTGCCAAGCACTAGGGATAAACCTAATCACAGAGGAAGGCAGACTAGAGGATCACCAGATTAGTATTAAAACATATGAGCAGAAAATCTATGCCAAATATGAGGGATCACCTTGGTATAAGAACATCGTTCATTACCTCTTATTCCTAAGGTGCCCGTTGGGGCTGGATACATCCAAATACCGAAGCCTGAGATTGCAAGTGCAGAAATATATCATATCCAATGGCCTACTCTACTGGAAGGACCCTATGGGGGCATTGTTGCTATGTTTGGTGGAAAGAGAGACCCATAAAGTGATTGGGTAGTTTAATGAAGGAGTCTGTGGATGGCATTACAACTAGAAGACCATGGCACACAAAATCCTCAAGGATGGATTCTACTGGCCTACGTTATTTGGGGATGTTCATTCCAAAGTCAGGATGTGCCAAAAATGCCAAGTGTTTCTGAAAGACAGAAGTTTGCTCCTCTCCCCATGATTCCTGTGCATGTGGAGGGGCCTTTTAGACAGTGGGGACTGGACTTCATAGGGGAGATCAATCCACCATCCAATGGCCAACACAAATGGATATTAATAGCCATTGACTATTTCACCAAGTGGGTAGAAACCATCCCAGCTAGAAATGCTACAAACTCAGTGATGATAAAATTCATGGACGAGAACATACTATCCTGCTTTGGTTGTCCTTTCAAAATCATCCCTGATAATGCTTAGGTCTTCAAATTTTCCAAGTTCACCAGCTTCTGCCATAGATATAATATCACCATTGGGCACTCCAGTACATGTTACCCTCAAGGAAATGACTTTTTTGAGTCCTCAAACAAAGCTATGGTGAGGGTGCTGAAGAAGACCATCACTGAAAATCAAAGGAACTGGGACTCCCAACTGAAGTTTTCTCTATGGGCCAACCAAGTAATGCCTAAAAGATCCACTGGAAAATCACCTTTTGAGCTAGTGTATGGCAAGGTTGTTGTCTTCCTGATCCAACTAGAAATGCCAGTAGCAAGGTTGCTACAAAAAGCCGAGGAAGAACCAAGCACTTTGACAAGGAGGATAAATTAGCTGGTTGAGCTTCAGGAAAATAGAGAATAGGTGGAGGCCAAACTGTCCAATTACCAACAAAAGATGACATCTCTATTTGACAAGAAGGCCAAGGACAAACCTCTTCAGCCATGAGATTTAGTTCTCAGGTGGTATATCCGATGAGAGGAAAAAGGAAAACATGGAAAATTCGATCCACTATGGTTTGGCACCTTCAGGATTGCAAAAGAGAGAGGGAACAACACATATCTTCTTGAAAACTTGGATGGTGAACTATTGGAACTGCCAGTAAATGGTTAGTTCCTCAAATTTTATTTTCAAAATTAGAAGTACTTGTCTCACACTCATTGTAAATATCTGGTGCGTGTATTGCAATTGTTACTTGAATTTTAATTTTATGTAAGAAATTCTACTTTCATGAAAGTTATCTTTTGATTAGAAGTGACTCCATGCCCAAAGGAGTAGTTTGCAGTGTGCATGTTTTCAACACCTTGCTAGCAAGGCACTGTCCCTAGGTGGAGCCAATGTTGTCACTCACTACTTTGCAAATGATCAGTTGTCTAGGATGCGTAAGAGCAGTAAATTTGAATCCATTTCCTGATCCACGGAAGCTATCAGAGCTTGATTAGACTATTTCCTTTGCATAGTGCCCGAAATGCACTTTCCAACGTTATATAGAAGTCCCAAAATGGACCTCTGGATCAGAAGATATGGCCTATGGAAGATCAGGAGTCATGTTGCCTTGAAGTGAAGGGAAAGAGCTTATTAGAGGACCCTGGGCATAACAAGTTGAGCATATTGAACATCCCACAGTCCCGCATCCTGCATGATCCACGTAGTTTCTTATCGGCCATCCTTAAGGAATTGCGGGGGGGGGAAGCACACCAATAGTGTTAAAGCGTCAGGGAAGGGCAGAGGCCGATTACACTAAAAATCATTGAAAAACCAAGGGAAGACGGACCCCATTTCTCTCTCCTCCGAGGGAGCCACATGGAACACTATCCGCAATCTCGTAACTTCCCACTACTCGCAGTCCCACATCCCGTATATCGTTGAGGTCCCAGGGCGCATACTTAAGTTTATTGGCGGTTCAAAGTGTCAAACACCGATATCGCATCCAACTGTCCCGCAGGTCCCTGCATCCCGCAATCTCGCAAGGTCCCACATCCTACATCTCGGCAACCTTGCAGTCCCGTAGTCACAACAAACTCCAAAACCTTGCAAGGGGCTAATCTTGCGATATAGTGTGAAATCATCGGGGAGGGCAGAAAAAGTCTAACAAAGAAAAGCATGGAAAAGCAAAGGCCGGGCCATCCCCTTCTCTCTCCTCCACATGGCGGTACGGTAATTCACGCATCATAAAATCCTGCAATATCGACAGATCGACGAGGTTTTCATTCAAAAACCGTGTGGGGGCCAATTTTGCGATACAGTGTAAAAGTTTCGGGGAGGGCCGAAATTCATTAAGAAAGGAAATGCACATGAAAATAGGGTCGGGCAGGCCTTTTTCTCTCTCCTCCAGGGGGCCACGTGGCAGCATATGATTGGTCCTCATAGTTGACATGGTAGATGACATCATCAATGATGTGGCAGTATAGAGGACATGTGGCAGTATGGATGCTGACGTGGCAAGGGACACATGTCACTCAATTTCAATGTTTTTAGGGGTTCTATGGGGCCATTTCTAGGTGACATGTGTCACCACTCATAGGGTGACACATGGCAACGATGACATCATCCTGCATATCAATGATCACACAAAATGAAAATTCTTTCCTCCCCTGATGCTCCTCCCAGGCTGTGATTGTGATAAGGAAGAAGCCCCCGTATGTGATATTTCATAGGCTCTATTTGATAAAGATTTTGCGTTCGGACTTCAGTCGATGCGGTGTAAGAGGAAATCAAAGGGAATTTCACATTATAAAATAAAAACAGCCCCAGAAACAAGTTTAAAGGCCTTAGTGCTTGAAAGGTTAAGCCCCTGATCTTAGCCTGTGGTTATATGAAGAAAACAGAGATAAGGGTGCTACATCAAAGGGGGGCTTAAAGGGAAGTCACAACACACGTGTTTCGTGTTATTCCTATGTTAAAGACCCACGTTCAAAGGACTCCTGGGTACACCATGAAACACGACACCAAGCTTTTTTAGGGAATCGATAGTATTTAATAGAGATTTAAAGGGGATGATGGGTTGAAAACTATGGTTTTAAGAAGAGCAGGTGGTGCACTCAAGGCACGGGATGGGTTGATCCAAAAAAAGCCCACTGTGACACGGATCCTAAAGTTGACGCCGAATGAAATAAAGGAAAAAATGACAGGGTCGACCCCAAAAGCAGTTGTAGCAATAAATCAAGAAGAGGGAGCATTCAAAACCAAGTGTGGGCGGACTCAAAAATGGATCTTTATGACCCGCTTCCAAGGTCGGTGCCGAAGGCACTAAAGGAAGAAATGACAAGAGTTAGCTGAGCAGCACAGGAGACCATACCGTGAACTAGATATAGCCTGAAACCGAAGTAATTGTAGGGAGGGGCACAAAGATATTTTATTAATGTTTCATATGTTTTGTGATCTTGTGATGTGTTTTCCTTTATGAGGCAATTACTATTTTTGTGATGTTTTTTTGGACACAGAGCCTTCCCTGGCCGAGACAACAAGCTGATATGACAGCTGAGACTTGGCCAAGGGATATTTTGTACTATATCATGATTGATAACACACCCCCTCTTCTTATAAATAGGGGGTAGCAACATTGAATAAAGGTTCTGAAATCTGCAAAGAAAGGCTGATATTTTTGTGAGACTATATCACTTAGTTACATAGATCTTGCATAATATCACAGGAGTAGTGGTGATTCCCCCTTTGAAGTATTACAATGTGTTATTTCCTATTTTCATCCATTTTGTCTATTTTCTTCTCTAAATTCATGTAACAATAGATGCTAGAATATTTCATACTTGCCTACAAATTCATTTGCATTGAGTTAATGCACATGCCTGTTTGATGGGTTGAAATTATATCTTTAAACTGCACTACATGAATCACAACATCCAGTTTCTTTTCAGTCCATTATATCTACCTGTAACTCAGATAATTCTAGCAAATTTCATGGTTTCGGGCTCTATGTTTTTAATATAGAATTCTTGGTGCTTTGAGCTCTACATTTTGAGTTATCCCTTCTGTTTGTCTTCTCTCATTTGTTCCATTAAGCTAATTAAACTGTAAGCCTTTGAAGCGCTCAACCTCCACTATTTTCTGTTATATTTCTGGGAACTTTGTATGTGTAGAAATACTGAAATACCTGACCTGTATCTTTAGATGAAAGAACCAACTCATGCCTCTTATATATGTGTATAGAACAATGGTGATGTCTCCTACTGCTTGAGAATAATTTGAGGCACACCGATTTAGATGTACCCAAGCACTGGTCTTGTAAGAAATTTAAGGTTGTCTCTGGGAGCAACAACAGATATGACCCAGGTTCAATATTTTGGATACATCATTGTTGAGCGGGGTATGCATGTGGACCCAACCAAGATACAAGTCATTTGGGATTGGCCAACCCCAACCACTCTAACAGAGCTCCACAACTTTCTGGGTCTTGCCAACTTCTACCGCAGGTTCATGTTGGGGTTCTATCATATAACTTGGCCTTTGAGTCAAGTCACCAAGGGAGGAGCGAAAGCAAAGTTATTTTAGTTCAAATCCTAAGAAAATGAATTTGCCAAGTTTAAGCATCATGCCTGCTCTGCACCAATTCCCACATTACCAAACCTGCAACAACCATTTTAGATCGAGACATATGCCTTCGGCTATGCTATTGGTGCAATTCTTACTCAACAGGGGAATCTAGTGGCATATCATAGTGAGACACTTTCAGACACAATCTGAAAATATCCCACCTATGAAAAAGAGATGTATTTCATTGTGCAGGCCTGCCGAAAATGGAAGCATTACATTATAGGGAAGGAAATAGTCATCCACACAAACCACCGACCCCTGCAGTTCATACAGACACAAGGGAAGTTACAGAACGGTCACCATTAGAAATGGTCCACATACCTAAAACAGTTCCATCTGAACATTAAGTACAAGAAGGGAAACACCAAATATGTTGTAGGCTACCTCAGCTGACCACCGGTCAAGGCGCTGACCACTGTGCTCGACTCTTGTGGGCACGAGACTGTGGGGTGGCCGCATCTTTACAAGAGCAATCAAGAATTCAAAAACACATACCAGACACTCCTAGAAGGCAAGCAAGTTCCAAATTTTTACCTCTAGGATGCACTATTACGCCACTTGGGACACATTTGTGTTCCTTCAAGCGAGTGGGCTAAGATGATTTGGGAGGCACACTACAGTTGGGTTGCTGGAAATTTCGGGGTAGAGAAAATAATGGCAGTGTTGTAGAAGTATTTTTATTGGCCGAGCCTTTGAAAAGATGTTGGGAAGTACATCAAATCTTCCACTGCCTGTGCCATTTCAAAACTGACCATCAAGAAGAAAAGCCTATATAGTCCTCTACCTACTCCTAGTCGACCTTGGGAATCCATCTCCATGGAATTCATGTCAGGCCTTCCTTCTACTAAGCATGGTAACAACTGTGTTTTTGTGGTCGTCGAAAAATTATCTAATATGGCCATTCTGGCAGCCTACAAGAAGAGTATCATAGTAGAAGCCAATGGTAAGCTCTTCTTTGAATGAGTGTGGGTACATTTTGGGATGCCACAGTCCATTATCTCATATCGGGGCAACAGGTTCCTAAGTACATTTCGGTCAAGTCTCTAGTTGATGTTGGGTACCAAGCTCACTAAGTCCACGACTTTCCAGCCCCAAACTGATGTAAAATTCAAAGCATCCACACACATGGGATGAAAGCTTCCCTTATGTCCAACACAGCTACACTAGAGCTCTCAATAGCTCAAATGGCCACAACCCCTTCCAGGTGGGGTTGAGATTCAAGCCACTATGTCCCAGTGATGTTGCCATACCATTTGTAGCTACTCAGGTAGATTCAGCTCATGTCCAGTTCGAAGCTGACAGGGTTAACAATTTCATTGATCAAATTCAACACATCCATTAGCAGGTCCATGACATATTGGATAGAGACAATGCTAAGCACAAGCAACATTGTGATCAAAATTGGGTGCCACACAAGTTCCAGGTGGGTGACAAAGTTTGGTTACATTTGTAGAAGGAGGAGCTCGTTGGCCCCATCGCAAGCTTCACCCGCTCCGATATGGGCCTTATGCCATCACTAAGTATCTACGGGATAATGATTTTGAGCTCCAAATTCCACCATTCCTTGGTTTGCACCCAATGTTCAATTTGGATCGCCTTCGACCATACTTTCCACCATTACTGGACACATCAGACATTGCAGAACAACTCACACCAACATAGTTAAACCTAGACTACATGGAACAAGCCACAACTGATTGGATCATGGACACACAGATCAAGAACACTCACTAGTAGAAGATCCAACTGTATTGGGTTGTCAAAGCTGGTCAACTCCTGCACCAAGGAAAGTGGCTCACCAGGGACCAAGTTCAGTAGAAGTTTCCCCATCTCATGGAGGCACTCAATGCAATGGGGACCATTGCTTCCTAAGGGGGGAGGACTGGTCCAGGTGGATATTGATGGCCACCCGCCTATTCCATTTGGACCCCCATCGTTCTTTCTTTTCAGTTTTCTTAATTGTAGTATAACTTACTATTTTTGGCAGTTTTTCGGGTCCTAAACTTATGGAGCCATTTTGAGGGACTAAAAGACGTTTTTAGGGAAAACAGAGAGATCAAAAAACTCCTCAATTAGTTGATTTATTTCTTTTGGCATCCTCCTTGACATCTCTGAAACGAGGTATTATGATAGCCAAACAAAGATTGCATGCCAAGGTTATGACCTCAGGAAGTTAATGTACCAATTTACCCAAACCGGGCCCATAATTTTGGCGCTTCATCTCCTAGGGTTATGTTTTTGGATGTTTAGGGTTTTACATTGTTTCTCAATAATCAATAGGCCTTGGATTGTCATTGTAACACAGTTCATAGGCATGTAGCTGCCACATCTTGTCTCAAAGATAGGATACGATTGTCTGAGCTAGTTTATTTCCATTTATGTATGTAAGCATATTTCAGTTCTTTGATATTAATGAAATGAAGTTTTATTTCTACTGCATCTCTGTGTTTATGTGTATATCTGTATATCTGTAATTTTTTGTGGTCCTGCATAAGTCCGGATCAGTGGGATCACCCATGTTCCGCTACTGGGCTTTGATGGACTTGATAAATATGTACTTGAGGTTGTAGAATGAATAATGAGAAGTCCTTCACTTTTCAGCATGGATTCCCAAGCATCTTCATAGTGGTTATATTGGATGTTTGATATTTTCACTGGCGATATGTTAACAAACTAATTCTTGGCTTCTAGCTTGTATGTCAACTTTGAATCTTTTCTTTCTTATTCCACACGATGCCAGTAACTTATTGTGAACTGATTTGCAATTAAGCTCTAACAATTTCCTCTTCATGTATGTCTAAGACGCTTTTAGCTCACTAATCCTTCTTGTGGCATGCTTCATCTTGTTATTTTGTTGTTACATTCTTGTATCTCATTCTACAGGTTATTAATCATGGGTTGACCTCATTCCCATCATCCGAACATTTCTTCCTTTCCCTTTCTCTAGCATCTCCGCAAAACATTCATGGTGGCAGCTGGGACCACATATCGAATCTTCTATCCTAAATGATATGAGATATAATTGGGACTTCACACTAGGGAGACCCCCTAATTATTGGCGAGACATTTTTCCCCGTCAACAATTTTTTGGTGCTAGAAGGATGGCTAGATGACAAGATGAGCCTGTGGAGCCCCTATCTTGACATCATCTCTTGAAATGGATCCTTCCCAAATCTTTATTCAGGTTTTTTTATAAAAGTATTAATCGTTCAATCCTCGCGGAAACAGTTTATCACTTGTCGTAGAATAATTTTGATGGTGATGGTGGAATATCTTTGTTTAAACATACACATCAATTTCTTTAGCTCTATGTTTCTAATGAAGTACATTACAAATATGTTGCTTGCGGTCTTTCCAGTTTTATGCTTGGAGGTATTGTCAAGGAGTAGTGCAAAACACTACCTATTGTATCTATCCATTCTTTCGAACAATTTGTCAAGGAACTTCATTGCACTTTTGACCAATATGATTGTCAAAGTTTTTTTTAAATTATCAATGAACTTAGATGGGAACCACATGAATCATTGAAATATTTTTTTGATTGGTTTGTTCATATTTTTTATCAATTTCCTAAGAGAGACGTGGATTAGATGTACTTGAATGAAAAATTTTGGCGAGTGGTTTTCCTTTCATAACAACAATTTGAATCTGAAATGAATCTTGATTTTGGTGATAATTCTCACAATTCGAAAGTTATAAATCAACAAGAACTTATCCCTAATTTTGTCATGCCAAATTATGTGAGTGAGGAAAAGTCTCAAGCCTTTGAGGAGAAAATTACTGGTTGTGAAATTCCTCATCCCCCTACAACTTCATTACCTAGTGAAATTCCCGTCATTAATAATATAGGTGATGAATAGTATTTATAAGAAAAGGAATCGAGTGGTCTTGATTTCATATCTCTCATATATCCTTTTGAAATTGGACAACATAAAAATAAAGTTGATAAAACACCTTTTCATTTTGATGAGATCAAACTTGAGCCCATTAAACATCTGCTAGAATCTATTCTTGAATCTCCTCATAATATGATCCCCCATTCACCTGCTTGCAATGACCTAGGACCTCTCACAGATAATACTGATCATGTAATCCACTGCACACAGCATAACATGCATGTTGATCTGATGCTTCCTCAAGCTGACACTAACATGCAAGATCTAAGTCTTGAACCAGTTTTGGTTGGAACTAATGTCTCTTCACCTGAGACTTTTCATCTTCTATATCCTAATTTATTAGAGTTTGCTACACCAACAATTTCTCCAAATCATTTATATCTTTATCCTACTAGTTTTTATTGTAATAAGATACATAATAGTGTTTCCTCACAATATGAAGATGGAAATATTGAATCCCTTGTTTATGATATTTTCTGTAATAGATCTAACCTGAAAATATATGATAAATCAAATATACCCATAAATAACAAAATCAACCCAATAATATAACATGAAAATGATTCTCTTTATTAGTCAAACCCTTGAGGTAGGGTAACACCTCACAATCACTCCTTAAGGAAGGAGAACACTCCACAAGCCATATGCTTGTCCATACAATATTCCTTGACATATCTCCATGTGGAGTCTCTAGGCTCTATATAGGCCTCATACATACAATACCATGGGTCATTACCATGGTTATCTCAATACCATATATCTAATACAATGGGCTTGTTACATTATTTTTAACTACTTGTGGTCCCTTACATGATGCGGGTTAACCACTTTATTTATTAACTATGGCCCATTCCATTATTACATTATTCCCTTGGTTACCTCCCTCTATACCCCATACTATCCCCCCTAGTATACTACATTCCAACCCCATTAAACATGTTTCGTCCCCGAAACATCTGCATGATCCTACAGTAATGTTCTTTGTCTCTGCATACATTCTAAGTAAATATATATTCTCATAGAAGTAATCATGTAAACGCAGTCATGATCTCGTGAATACAAGGTCGGTATAGAGACCTAGTTGACATGGTGATGATCTCAGTGAAAGTGCAACAATCATGTAGATGAAGGTGCAACAATGGTACTAATATAATGCAATAATGATGACCTCAGTGAAGCAACAGTGATGAAGATGATCTCAATAGTGACAAAGAAGAGGATTGGTGTCTTGGTCTTCGAGTGGCATCATAGGTCAAAGGTCATGGTCTTGGTATTTATCAATTGGAATCTCTATAAGAAGAATTTTGTGTGGGCTTTCCTCTCCAAGAGGGAGAGGTTTTGGCCCTAGCAGAAAGCCAATATATTGTTTTCTTGTCTCTTTGCTTTTTGTAGCTATTTGATGAATATAAGAAGACACACTCTATTAAGAGCAAGTGAAGATTGTGCTAGGAAGAAAAATTAAAACACCTCACAAGTAGTTATCATGCTAGAAGAATCAAATTAACTACATTTGCCCTAGATTCTTCAACATGGTATAAGAGTGAAGGTGTTGAAGTCAAAGAAAGGGCAGCAAAGAGACATTCAAGGATCAAGCTTCGAGAAGGATATCAAAGCAGGTTGAAGGATATCAAAGAAAATGGATCAAGACCTACACTTAAAGATCAAGCCCCAAATCAAAGAAACAGTCTACAATAGCAAGATATTTTGTCTCCACATTCATCATCAAAAGGCCACCAAGACCCTCATCACGTTGTCTACAAAGAAAGGTAGCTCAAAGGACCTCAAAAATGAAGATCACATCATCTTGGAAAAGGATGAAACCCTAGAAGCAGTCTTGATCTACACTACAAAAGAAGGCAAAGCATATTGAAGGCAATTAGGCATGGTCATCTCAAGAAAGGATCATCTCCTTACCCTAAAAGAAGATCATCCAAGGAAGTAGCAAATCATCCTCATCAAAAGGAGCAACGTTTTCTATTAAGGAAAGGATTTCTCATTTGAAAGTCATCCAAGAAGAAGCCTGAATACATCTTCTTCAACCATCATCAAATTGATCAAGTGGAAGAGTTCATATTCACTTTCCAAGTATCTTTCATTCTATAATCAAGTTTGGTTAAATGACTTCATGATTGCAAGGAGATCTATAGGTTGGATGGGTCATCAAAGGTCCTTGCATGGAATAAGGAGGATCATCATAAACCTCATAGATAAGAGAAGTCAGTGAACATATCAAGGAAAAAGGTCTCCCTTGAATTCATGGGAGGAAACTCTTAAGGTCCTCTCATACCTGTGTAGCAAGAAAGGATACTTAAAAGAGATATATGAAATGCTAGAAGATATACTCTCTAAAATGCAATGAAGAAGGTCATATCACTTAGACCTGATTGCAGGTATGAAGGAATATCTTCATTGGAGATATGGGAGAGATGATAAGAAGATAATCATCATTGATCTAACTGATAAGAAAGATAAAAAATGTCCATGAACAAAAAGGTTACCTCATTCGACAACTTGTGGTTTTTATGCTAGATAGAAAAAGACAAGTTGTGGGAAAAAGTGTTGAAGGTTAAAGGACTCAAACATGTGCAGAAAGGAAAGATAAGTTTGGTCCTCAAACAAGATAGAATATTATAGATAAGATTCAATGCTATATCACCGGAAAGATGGAGGAAGCTGAAGAAAAGGGACAAGGAAAGAGGAAGTAACAAATCTATACTATGATCGAGATGGTATCCCTCACAAAAGGGTCCTATCATAAGCTCCTAAATATTGTGTTATAAATATTACCATGATAATAAGATGCATCATGGCATCATGAAATCATTAGAAGCAAGAGCTCGTGACATCACCATGGGAATCATGAAGAACAAAATCCATGGAAGTTAAACATGAAGGATACATCTCTTGAGAACCTCATTGGACATTAAAGGAAAGGAAGAAGTCACCCTGGACAAGGCTCATCGTACAAAAAGGAAACATATGTCGGATGGGGATATGGAAGATCCTCAAGGTTCTCTGATGCAATCCTCATCAGATGGTTCATTAATCTAGAGAAGAAGCAAGTGTTTCATCAGGAACTCCAACTTATGGAATTCATGGGATGATTGTGTGATGACATGAGAAATGAAGCAGATCAAGGGATTGAAGGTATTTTCAATCAAGGAAGCCGCTGGAAGAAGCCTAGATGACATAAAGGTAAAATGAGGTATGTATTCTTGTGTTTAATATTACAATTTCATGTCATATGGTTGCAGGGAACATGGATCATTACTTCTATCTTAAGAAACATGATCAAGAGGAAAAGGATCTCCTCCTTTGGAAGGATGCAGAAGCTCATAAGTCGCACTAGATGAAATCAACATAATATGTCCTCATATGAAGTATGAGGTGGTTGACTACAATTAAGAAACTCTGAATGAAAACTCCTTGGAATGGAATCTGTGAGGAAGGAAGCAATCGTGAGATGTGAAACCATGAAGGAAATAAACATCCAAAGACCAAGAAGATTTGACTAGGAAATCTCCCAAAAGGACATGAAGACTCTGATAAAAGTCTGAAAAGATGAAGACCTTGACGATGGATATCTTTGGGAGATGTGTCAAAATGTATGCAAGATGTTGATACCTACAGGAAGATGTCATGATTAAGAGCCATATTGAAAGGTACAATTTGATTAAATGTTATGTTTTGATTTCTTGAATAATATCTGGATGATTTCATGTAGGGCTCCTGGAACAAGAATTGTAAGTACAAATACAACTAGCACTCATGTGGTGGATGGAAACTTCAACATGATAAGGAAGAAGTAGCCACATGAAAAATGTTCCAGATATGTATCAAGAAAGCTATTGTCCATGAAGAAAGGAATGACATGACGAACCAAGAAGGAAAGTGATGGATGGCCAATGCCCTACAAGGAAGAAGCTCAACTGAATTTCATGACATCAAGGAAAGAAGTTGATCAAGCGGCTGAAGGACCCACAGAGAAGAAGTTGCTAATGAAAAAGGGGAGTCCCTTGTTAAGAGGGAGCTCTGACAAGTCCCTGATAAAGAGGGAGCTTGGATTGGGTCACCCCTGATTAAAAAGGAGTGATAGTTTTGTTTTCTATTTCATGTGGCATGCAGTAGACCAGGACTAACAGTTGTAAGTCTTAGTGAAGATCATGAAGAGAACTATAGATACATTATGGATGTATCCTCCCTAGTTGAATGGGAGAGATAGACACAACATTCGTGTATTCACTTGAGAAGAAATAATGGAGGATTGGGTAATCATCAAGCATCTGATGCTCTTTGAGGATGTGTAGGACATCCAAGATAAGAGTAGGCAAGAGGATCGATATTCTTTGAGGGCTGGGAAAACAAGATAAGAATAGTCCTAGAAGTTCATGCTCAGTGAACACCCGGGTGGGTATGTACCTTGAGAGACAATGATGAAGGTGTCTATAGTCATTGGTCTTGCCAACATTGTGCTTTGATCTTATGAGAGATAGAATTGTCAGAAAAGGCCTTGTTGTGGAAACAATGTTGGTTACTATGATGCTATACAAATAGGATTACCAATTTGATTCTTCTTATGAGAAATTCTTCATATTTAAAATGACCAAGTACCATTATGAATACCTCCCTAGTTAAGAGGGAGTGTTGAAGAAAATTTAAGTAGGTTCGGTCTTCATAAATGTAATTTTCATCTTTTTACTTGTAAAAGAAAAGAAATATTATTTTTAAATTATAAAATGAGTTTCTTGCTCATTACATAGGTCCATCACATGTTGAAGTGCTATAGGAAAGTCAAAGAGTCAAAGAAAATGTTAAATAGCTCTTCTTGTGCATATATGTAATGTATATGAGTCAATCTAGTTTCTAGATCAGCCCTCCAAGACAAGCAAAATCCTTTTGAAATAGTCGGCCAACAAAACAATGTAAAAGCAGTCATGTCGGCTCAAAAAGGAGACACAATAGTTCACTTGGTCATGTCGAATTAATATGTGGGTCAAACCACTATAAATAGGCGTGTAAGTTCAGAATTACAGTGAAGGAATTTTAGACATCTCTCTGCAACTCGGATCTCTGAAATCTTGGACAAGTACAAGGGTCTGCAATCCGCATTACAGGAGGACACATTTTTAGATGTCTCTGAAACAGTCTCAATGTAGGAAGAACTCGGTGTAGGAAGACCTCGGTGCAGGAAGAATATTATCACAGTCTCAGTGGATATCCGCAGTCCTTACATATATGTGATGGGAAGGATCTCAGTATTACTGTCTCGGCATGGTTAAGGATCACGATGATCCCATAGTAGCACACACAGTCTCGGCATACCTGTTATGAAGAGGATAATACACTCTTAGCATACTCACAGTCACAGTCTCATTGTAATGATAAGAACCTCGGTGATCCTATAGTAATGTTCTCAGTCTCGGCATACATTCTAAGTACAATTATACTCTCATAGAAGTAATCATGTAAACACAATCATGATCTCGATGAAGAGAAGGTCAGTATAGATACCTAGTGGACATGGTGATGATCTCAGTGAAAGTGCAGCAATCATCTAGATGAAGGTGCAATAATGATACCACTATGATACAATAATAATGACCTCAGTGAAGCAGCAGTGATGAAGATGATCTCAGCAGTGACAAAGAAGAGGATTGGTGTCTTGGTCTTGGAGTGGCATCATAGGTCAAGGGTCATGGTCTTCGTATTCATCAATTGGAATCTTTATAAGAATAATTTTGTGTGGGTTTTCATCTCCAAGAGGTTGAGGTTTTGGCACTGGCAGAAAGCCAATATCTTGTGTTCTTGTCTCTTTGTTTTTGGAAACTATTTCATGAATATAAGAAGACACACTCTAATAAGAACAAGTGAAGATTGTGCTAGGAAGAAAAATTAAAATACCTCACAAGTAGTTATCATGCTAGAAGAATAACATTAACTACATTTGCCCTAGATTCTTCAACACTTCGGCAATGCCCTTATAAGCAGCGTGAGGGCAGGGAAATATCTAATGTCCAAGAGACTACCTCAATGAACAAAGCATACACAAGTGCATAAGAGGTTGGTACAACAATGGGAAATCAGTAAGAAGAATCCCTACCAGTGGCATTAGAGCTTGCCAGGGGTTGACTAATGCTTGGAGAAATTAAGAAAGTTGAGTCACCGACCTTTGGTCATGAGGTGAAGAGAAATGAGGGAGCATCACCAAAAGCTCTTTAATATAATTAAGAACTCAATGCAAGGTCCACGATAGGATTATTAAATTTAATAACTAATTATGCATAAATAAGGTAATCTGCTTGCGTAAGAATGCAAGTGGGAGTGTTCCTCCTAGACTATTTAATAATATTTTGAAATTTTTAATGTTGCTATAGACCTTAGGAAATATTCTAATTAAATTGTGTGCATACAAAAGTATGCTAAGTTCCCTTGTTGCAATCAATGTAGATGGAATATTTTGAATAGGTAAAAGCAAGTTGTACACCGAATTACAAAACACCATAAACATGAGAAGGTTTGGTTTTTTGCAAATGTCTAAATATATAATTGACATTGAAATCAAAATTTAACAAGATTGAATTAGTTGTTGAATTGAGATGTTATAGCTCATGCATAAATTAATAGGCTAAAAATTGATGTGTGTATGAATGGCATGGAATATATGCAAGTATGGCACATGCATGGCAATATGTACACGTTTGGGTGTGTGATGGAAGGCATTGTTTAAATACATGGATTAGATACATAGTGTAAGTGCCCCTTCTGAATATTCATTGAAACTTGAATTTAAGCAAATGAAATTATAGAGTTGTGATTAACATGTGAGATTAATGGATGTCATATTTCATGAATGGCATCCAACGTAAACCTGTTGACGTTGATTACAAGGCTAGACTCGATATGGATATGGAGGGAGGCATGCAACAAATATGGTGAGCTCAAGGAACTGGGCCTTGACACCTCTTAGTTTCTTTTTTCATTAAGTTTTTAACACATTTTTTTCTTTATAAAATTTTGTTTCAATTATTTTTAAGGTTTTTTGGTTATTTGTTTTAATTAGGAGGATTGAGGAGGAGGTAAATTGGGGATAATAACAAGGAAATGAGGGCCAAGGGAATATTTGGGTGTGGTTTCTCTTGTTGGCAGCACCATCCCCCTCATAAAATTAAAATTTGGTTGTTATGGCAAGGGGTGGAGGGGAGGATGATCATTCTATTGTGAGGCAGAGATCGTTAGGGAAATTTTGACATTTATTTACAAAGTCACCTGAAAAATTAAGAAAAATAAATATTTGAAGCAAGATTCCCTTCTAAAATTAACAATTTCATATAATTTTTTGAGAATTCAGATAATCTTCCTCAAAATTCCTTAATATTGTCATTTTTCTTACAATTAACTCAAATAGGGAGAATAATGTTTATGGGTGAAAATTCTTCATAATAATAACATGGTGAAGATTATTAAAAAAAAAACACATCAAGATTGCACAGATAAATTCCCATATTATATAGCAATCAAAGTCCACAAAAACAAAACAAAACACAAATAGAGCACTCCAAGAAATGGGATGGTAGTTGTTATGCGTAATTTATAAATTTTCTTTTCGCCTCCTTCATGATTTAAAATTTGTTTTTAATTTCATAATTTAAAATTATATTAGTAATTATTAATATTGTATTTTTGTTTGTACACTAAAATCATAATCATGAGTTTTGTTGTCCACTTATACATTAGGAAATGAAAGCAATCATGTTGCAAAGATAGAAGACCTTGTTGAATTGTGTAGCTTGGGGGGTACTCCACAAACCTAGATCGGGGTTTGAGGAATTTGATCACAAAAGGAGGTCGTGGGCAAAGAACCCAAGCAAAGGGGTTTTATACCCATGTTGGGGTTTAAAATCCAAAAAATAAATAAAAACAAAAGTTAATTCCTAAGTCTAGAGGACTAAAACCCTAAAGTCTAGAGGGTTCCTAAAAGGCTAGAGGAGGGTCTACTTAAAGAGGCCTTAGGACCAGGCTAGAGAGATCAAGAGAGAGAGAGCTCGCTTGATCAAGGAGGCTAGAAATGTAGTCCTAAAGGTGCCCTAGTTGGAGGGCCGAGTAGGGCTACTAAAGGAAGGGCCATGAGTGTATTTCTCTCGAGTGAAGGTAGAGCTTGGAGGTCACTTACCTTAGGTCTGAGTCAACTAAGGAGCAGAAAGGACGCGGGTTTCTTTCCTCATGTTTTGATGCAAGACGAGGGAGAATAGATGGCCAAGTTGAGGGCAAATTTTGGGCATAAATCAATATATTCTCTCTAAGTAATAGGCCAAGAATGTCTAAAGTATTTCAGGTGGATGGTGCCTAGTTTTGAGAGGCTAAATAGCCTAGTAGGCTACCAAAACTAGGTTGCATTCTCCTACAACAAAAGCGCAAAGATTAAGGTCTATTGGAGCGGTTTTACAGGTGGTTTGATGCTGCTTTAGGATGCCCTAGATAGGGCCATGAAACTTAGAATTTAGATGCTTAGATCATAGTGTTTTGGAGGCCCTAGCAGGACGTCTTCAAGGAGAGATAGAATGGCTCTGTTCAGAAGTGATTGGGATAGAAGTTGTATACCCTAGGTTAGGGTTACTCCAGTGGTGTCGCAATCAAAGTACCTTTGTTCAAGTAGTCCATGTGAGAAGCTCTAGCTCATATTTGAAGGGAAGGGTTGAGACCCTAAAGGAGAAGCTAGTTTGGTGGTGTATCCATGAGATTAGGGCCACTACTATGTACACAAGACTTGTGTATACGTTAATCCTTGGTGAGGCAAAAATATCTTCAAGGGTGAATTAATGTAGAGGAAATGAGCAGGGAAGAGGGTTGATGGATCAAGTGGAGAGGTGTGTTTTTGGGAGGACTGTTCAGAGGCATTGAACAATAGTGTGAAGAAGCCCTAGATGAGGGCAGATCTAAAGCCCTAAATTTGGGCAATTTGAGGGACAAATTGCAAGAAAGAGGGTAGTACATTAGAGGAAATTTCAGCCTAAGAGTGCCCATGAAATTTGCATGTAATTTCCATGTCATAATATGTAAACCAATCAAGATCCTTTAAATTTAAAAAGATGTACATGTAAATATTTTGGAGGGGAAAAGAAGAAAAATTACTCTTTTTAATTGTATTTTTTGCTTATCTCTTTATAGGTTTACTCAAGTTTCAAGTGTAGACACTCATTGGATGCAGAATTAAATTCCACGTCCAAGAAGTATCCATTATGCGTATTTTTTAGAACACCCACATTTATTAAAATTGAAGATACATTAAAAAATAGCTTTTTTCTTTTCCCTCCAAAATTCATAACTCTTATTTTATTATTTTTCCTTAGAAGGCCACTTTTAGGCTGAAATTTCCTCTAATGGTTTTTGTGGGCCTAGATCAATCAAGAAAGACTATATGTGGCCAATGGTGTATGGTTGTTCCTAAAGGGGTTGGAGCAGTAGTCTTGGTGGCAACTTAAGTGCAAATTGGAGGACTACAGTAGTTGTCACATTGAACCCTAAGTGCAGGTCTTGTGAAGGACTACAAGACTGCTAGGACAGGCAGGGTTTAAGGAGCCTAAGGAGTTGAACCTTGAAAGAAGTAGGGAAGCTGAGAGGGCTTAGTATTTAGCCCTAGTTCACATGTGTAGAGATGGACTTCTACAGTGAGAGTGGGCAACCTTCGTTTCTTAGAATTGTCTTCATCACAACAGCAAGGAAGGCAAAAGTGGGAAGCCAAAGAGTTGTTCACAAATGGAATTATAAACAACTAATTGAAGACCCTAAGTGTTGCAGACCATAAAGGACAAAGGAGGCAGTTAGAGGGTAGAGCTTATTGAGCCAAGTTCAATGACCTAAAATAGCAGAGTTCATTGATAGAGGCAGATTGAGGAGTTACAGAATGGGAGGCAAGAGGACCCGTCCTATGTGTTCAAGACACATGGACTGAAAGGGTTGTGGAGCGCTACAATAACAAGTAGGTCAAGTGTTACCTTGTTCAGGGTAGATTGGTTGTCAAAGGACTGACTCCAAGCCCTAGTTGTATTACTTGTATCAGTATGATTGTAAAGGTCCATGATCCCTAGTACAGGAGCCCTAGACCATTGTATTATAGTTTGTAATACAACAAAGAAGGGTTGATTTTTTTTTAAATTGTCATGTGCATCAGTGGATTCACTGATGTGCATTTTTCCGTTGTGTAAGGTAGAAGTGTTGTGGCATTTGAGTTTGTTGTGTCAGAGATTACAAGACCCAGCCCTAGATTCTCTTATGCCATGGAAAATCAACATGGTATCAAAGCTACTTTGAAGGGCCAATGGATCAGAGTGTGCACAGTGAAAGCAGGATGAGCCAGTGGAGATCGTGTAGATTCAGAGGGAGTCTAGCTTCAGAGGGAGCATCCCTATGGAAGTTTGAGATATTCAAGTTCTGATGAGGCAGAGACACTACAGAGACAATGATCCATTCTACAGGGTATGTTGCAGAGATGGATGCTAAATGGGCTAGTGTCACCGATGGTGATGTTGGATACTTCAATGGAAGTACCTCCCTCGCTAAGAGGGAGTGTTGAATTGTGTAGCTTCAGAGGTACTCCAAAAGTCTATATTGGGGTTTGAGGAGTTTGGTCACAAAAGGAGGTCATGAGAAAAGAACCCAAGCGAAGGGGTTGTAGACCCATGTTGGGGTTTAAAGTTTAAAGAAGAAATAAAAAGAAAATTTAATTCCTAAGCCTGGAGGACTAAAACCCTAATGTCTTGAGGGTTCCTAAAAAACTATAAGATGATCTATTTAAAGAGGCCTTAGGACAAGGCTAGAGAGATCAAGATGGAGGGAGCTCACTTGATCAAGGAGGCTAGAAATGTAGTCCTAAAGGTGCCCTAGTTGGAGGGTTGAATAGGGTTGCTAAAGGGTCATGAGTGTATTTCTCTCAAGTGAAGGTAGAGCTTGGATGTCGCTTACCTCAATTCCGAGTCAACTGAGGAGCAGAAAGGACATAGGTTCCTTGTCTCATGTTTTCATGCAGGATGAGGCAGAGTAAATGGTCGAGTTGAGGGCAGATTTTAAGCACAAGAAGAGGAGACTAGGCCGAGGATTTCTATGGGAAAATTCTAGGCATAAAAAATAGTATTTTGTCTTTGTAACAGGCTGAGAATTTTTTAAGTATTGCAGGTGGACGATGCCTAGTTTTGAGAGGTCGAATAGCCTAGTAGCTTGTAAGGACTAGGCCGCATTCTCCTACAACAAAAGTGCAAAGATTAGCGTATGCTGGAATGGGTTTACAGGTGGTTTGAAGTCGCTTCAAGATGCCCTAGAGAGGGTTGTGAACCTCAGAATTTATATCCTCAGATCCGAGTGGATTGGAGGCCCTAGTGGAACGTCTTCAAGGAGAGAGAGAATGGATTTGTTCTGAAATGATTGGCACAAAATTTGTATATCGTAGGTTAGGGTTACTACAGTGATGTCGTGGGAAAAGTACCTATGTTCAGGTAGTCCATGTGAGGAGCTCTAGATCATATCTGAAGGGAAGGGCCGAGACCTTAAAGGAGAATCCAATCTGGTGATGTATCCTTGAGATTAGGGCTTCTACTGTGTACACAAGTCTTGTGTATGAGTTGATTCTTTGTGAGGCAAAAATATCTTCTAGGGTGAATTAAAGCAGAGGAAATGAGTAGAGAAGAGGGTTGATGGATAAAGGGTAGAGAAGTGCTTTTGGGAGGATTGTTCATAGGTGTTGAACAACAGTGTGAAGAAGCCCTAGATTTGGAGGGACAAATGGCAATAAAGAGAGCAATGCCTTTGTGGTCGTAGATCAATCAAGAAAGATTGTATATGGGAAGTGGTGTATGGTTGTTCCTAAAGGAGTTGGAGCAGCACTCTTGGTGGTAGCTTAGGGGCATATTGGAGGACTGCAGCAGTTGGAGCATTGAGCCCTAAGTGCAGGTCTTGTGACGGACTACAAGACTGCTAGGAGTGGCAGGGTTTAAGGAGCCTCAGCTGAGCCTTGAAAGAAGTAGGGAAGCAAAGAGGGCTTAGTATTCAACCCTAGTTCACATGTGTAGAGATGGACTTCTACAGTGAGAGTGGGCAACTTTCATGCCCTAGACTTGTCTTTATCATAGCAACAAGGAAGGAAGACATGGGCAGCCAAAGAGTTGTTCACAAATAAAGTTGTGAACAACTAACCGAAGACCCTAAGTGTCGCTGACCATGAAGGACAAAGGAGGTAACTAGAGGGCAGATCTTATTGAACCGAGTTAGGTGACCTAAAGGAGCAGAGTTATTGATATAGGTAGATTAATGAGTTGCAGAATGGGAAGCACGAGGACCTGTCAGATGTGTTAAGGACACGTGGGCTAAAAGGGTTGTTGAGTGCTACATCAACAAGTAGGTCAAGTGTTGTCTTGTTTAAGGTAGATTGGTTGTCAAAGGGCTGACACCAAGCCCTAGTTGTATTCCTTGTATCAGTATGATTGTAAAGGGCCATGATCCCTGGTACAGCAACCCTAGACTGTTGTATTATAGTTTGTAATATAACAAATAAGGGTTGAATCTTTTTTAAAATGTCATATGCGCTACTTGATTCCTTGATGTGTGTTTTTCCTTGTGCAAGGTAGAAGTGTTGTGGCAATTGAGTTGGTTGTGTCAGAGATTGTAAGACCCAAACCTATATTCTCTTATGTCGTGGAAAATCAACAAGCCTTCTTGAAAACCTTGAAAATATAGGGACAAGTATTTCTCTTCATTATTAAATTTGATGAATTCTTAATGTATCTTTTGTCTTTTTTGTCCAATTATGCAAGTCACACTGCAAGATTCAAGCTCACCTTCTCCCGAGTCATCCAAATATTAACTTTGGTATTCTACTTTTAGAATATGGATACTAACAAAAAGTCATTAATATCCTTAATATCTTGACCCTTAGCATCATTTGAATTCATCTACTATACTTATTTTATGGTTGTGTAGACTACATCCCTAAATTTTCTATACTCTCGTGTTGGCTACTATTTCCTCTGTTGCTCCTCCTGCTTCCAATGTTGGCTCTTTAAGCAATGGGCTACCATGTCTTTGACTCACCATTGAGAATCAAGGGTGTTCTTAAGATTATTCCTTCTTCCCCTAGTATGTCCAAGGTCTCAAAGAAGAATGTAGTGGGATCTCCATCTCCATTGTTAGGTTTTTATAGTAAACATCCTCCAAACTCCATTTCCTCTACCATTTGCATATCTTTTCTAAATGACTTTTTCTAAAAATCTCATAGTACCGTTCATTTTTCTCATGGAAAAAAAAAAGAAATATCTGCAATATCTGCAGAGAATTTAATAGGGGCATTGGTTGCTACAAATAATTCCTATGGGCAAGTAAGATAGCTAACCCTAAACATAATCATTTTGATTTCTTTTATCTTTCAACATTAAGGGGAAACTCGACCTTAAAGGACCACCTCATCTTTCATCATGCTCTCTATCAATGGAGCTTGAAGAATCAGCCTGCAAATCACTGAATTCATATTCTCTAATCCAATCAATGGAGATGAGGGATAACAAGCAAATAGATACCACTCAAAAGGCCAAATAGAGAACAACCAAGTCTACAAAAGGAAATGGATGGAAGATATGTTATGAGATCAATTATATTGTAGTTAATTCACGTACTAAAGCACTACCAAAGGCAAATTAAGGCAAATTAATAGAGAACAATCAAGTCAACGAAAGGTAACGAATGGAAGACATGTTATGAGATAAATTATATGGTAGTTAATGCACATACAAAAGTACTACAAAAGGCAAATTTTAGTATTATAGAAGTTTGTTCAACTGGGTGAGAAATGAACGAATTTCACACCATAGATGAACTAAGTGGGAGTGTTAGAATCGGAAGCGTGATCATATGGGATTGTAACTTCCACTTAATCATGTTTAGCTACCAAGAAAGATTATAACTGCCATGCAATCATGGTTGTCCTTGTCTAACTCCCACCTATAAAAGATATTATTGTTATTTTGCACGATGGAAAGTTTCATAAGGTGTTATTCTTGCAACATTCTCTTAGATGTGATGATGTCCAATATAGAATTTTTGAGTTATATGATTAATAAACAGAAGAAAGGAATTTAACTTTGCCCAACTCGTGTTTCTTAGTTGTCCCCACATTTTACCATCCTTATCTCCAAAACCAATTGTCTCGAAATGGTCAGCTGGAGTGTTCTTCAATAGAGAAAATATCTTCAAGTCTATGTCACGTGAGTTGGGATTATAAGGCAGTTACCAAGTTCTTAAACATTAAGAATCAGGAATCCTTTGGAAGCATCTTTTAGTGATCTTTGCTATGATTTCATAAAGACTTGTTCTGCGTTGTATAAAGGTTGAAATAAACAGCAGCAGGAAGGGAAGCAAACATGTTATTAAAAAAGTGTTGATAAACACTGGATCCGATCCAGGTGCCATGGTACAATAACAATATGGAAAAATAATTTTGAGATTCAACTATGAGAACATAATTTACATTACAACACCATCACGACTCTTACACAACCATATTTATGGAAATGACTCGATGCTGTGAAGCTCTTAAAGGAAGAACTAGCATGGTAACTATAATAAGGTGAACTGCTTTTCACTTCTTCAAAATATTATTCCTTCTCGTGCTTTCAAAATCTGGAAGTTGAAAGGAACATGGGCCAGTTGCAGCCACCCTGCTGAATCTGTTAAAATTAGAAACATCAACATGAAGAGAACCATTAGAAGAACTCCATTCCCCATGCCATGCCCATGCCATGCCATGAATCTGTTTGTAGCAGAATCCCACAAGTAGTAGCAGTGGCACCCTGTATTTACCTGATAGCTGCATTGATTGGAAAGGAGGTCCACTCATTTGCCAATGCTCTCCTAGTATTGCTGTACAAATGCTGTCTTATTTTAAATTTGTACAAGGAGAGATACATTTTCAGTATATGCATCTTTTCAAATCTGGTAGTTGTAAGTCCAAATCAAATATTACCCAAAGAACCATCTTGTTCTATAGGCATGACAAATCTGGCCAGCTATCAATTACTGGCAAGTTGTCCGTGGATGTGATGAAGTCAATTGACCTTGACCTAATCTTACTTTCACTCTTGAAATGCCACCAGAATGGACAAGACAAAGGGATGAATTGGCTCTGGATTATAAAAAAATCTAAGCATTGAACTGTGTATTAAACTCAATTCCAGTTCAGTGCCACACACAATTCACAACAGTAATAAACACCTGCACAGCTAGGAAACCTATGACAGCCCGACAGCAAGATCCCTAGAAAATATATACCTAAAATTGCTATTGTATTGCAACCATTCTATACAATGAGTTGGCATTTTGTGGGGTTTTCTTTCAACACATTTATTTATAGCCTCTCGCTGTATCTCATCCACATTTTGGCACACCCAACCAACCAGGCTTCCTGAGCCAATTGCTGTCTCCTTTGCATACCATTCAAGAAGTTTTGGTAGAAGGACCTTCTTGCTATTCTGGATGCCAATGCTTGCTAGAAGAAAGTCCTTTTTAGCCATTTCCAGCTCATTGTACACATTTTTTTCTGTATAGACACGGACCTGTATATAAAAGTGTGTTAGTAGTAGCAATACAAATTTACAAACGCTGGCAGCAGGAGGCATCAAAACTATGCTGTTTTTGAAATGGTAACTCGTAATTTTGTTGTAGTAGGTAATATTTAAGGAGTCACTGGCAGCACGTAGAGAGCAAAACATGCATCAATGAAGCTATACATGGTAAAAATATGAGCTTGTATGTCATCATTTCAGACCTCAAATTTTGCAAGTATTTACTTCAAATCTTTTACAAACTAGCTTAAGGATGCTTTGTGGACTGATTGGAAAGAACAAAAGGCAAAGCAGTAAAATAAGATCATGTTTCAGCTCATAATAAAATGCCACATACCGCAGGATCTGAGAATCCTCCACTGCAAAGAGCAAAACAAACAAGAGGTTCAGAACCATCAAGACCAAATGTCCGTCCAAATGTACGCCGCTCCTCTCCTGTTTTAAACCTTGTTCCAGTAGAAAGAAGTGCTTGAAGCCACTGAAAAAAGGAAACAACAATTAATTAGTGCTTTGAAATTATTTGATGTACAAACAGGATTATGATACCCATGATTAATTATCATTACGTACTTCAAAGTGGTTAAGAGATACTATGTAATAAAACAAAAATTGCTAAGAAGAACAGAGTACAGATGGTGGCAATACCTGTGCAGAACGGGACATCTTGCAGCCAAGAATGGATTGCTCTATGGCATTGGCACTGATAGAATGTCCCCCAACCTTGTAAGAAGCCTAAAGATAACAGCATAATCAGACATGCAATTGTCAATTATGATGCACATTGATGATTTACAAACATATATGTTTATATTTTAATTGCGTAAGACAGACTTGAGATATTCAGAGTTTCAGGCAGGAGATTGAAATACAATGACAAAGGGACACATGCAAATAAACCCTACAGATTGAGCCCTCAACTTAAGCAAGCCATCCGAAAAACTTGGTCATAGATGTTAGCTGTTAATGTTGTTGAAACATGGCCAGAAATACTTTTTTTTAACCAGAATGAGTATATTTATATATATATATATATATAAAACACACCCGTTCGCGGGCAAAATCGGGATTTTACATAGTATTTTCAAGCCTACTGAGGGCTGCTGATACATCAATTGTTCCACTTTCCTTCTATAAGAGTTTTCACTTTGATTCTTACAAAAATTTCTCATTCCAGAGATCCTATAGCTATATATTTGACAGAACTGAAAAAGTAAATATTTACATTTGAAGTGTGCCATTCAAAATCATTTGCAAAACCAGAGAGAGAACAGACTAAACATCCATTGGCGCTGGACTGTTCAGATCCAGGCCAGTGGATTCTTCTTCATTGCTCCTGTTCAGATCCAGCCCGGTGGAGTCTTCTTCATTGCTCTTGCTGCTCTCCTCCATATTGAGCTTCAACTGTTCAATTTGCTGACGCAACGCATCCACCTCATCTTCCAATTGGCGAATTCGCTCCTTCTCTAATTCCAGATTCTCCAGTTGTTGTTGGTGGATGCAACGCTGCAACACAGCCAACCATTCCCGAATCTCCAAGTGATCCTGCACACATTTGTTGCAGGCCTTCTTGTTGCTACCGTCGACCAGAGAATTACCCGTTCACGCCCCCCCCTATACTAGGCCTACGTTGGCCCCAGGAGCCCGACAGGGAGCTACCCTAATTGTTGTGCACACTCATATTTGTCTTCAGACTACCACTGACAAGCCTCTCCAGGATGCCACAGACCCCCTATTGCGCACCCCTGACTCTAGAATACCCACCCACAACTCCAAGAACCCACCGACCTCCAATTCCAAAGTGTCCCCAAGGTTCTGTTCTAGAACCCCCTCCCAGTCAAGCAAACTAGCAGCCCTCACACTAGTAGCCACACTCAGATAGGCAGCCCACTGAAAATCAACACTCAAATTTTCTATGTTGTGGCTGTCTCCTCTAGAAACCACCTTGAGGTCCTGTGCTATGACCCAAACCCGACAACTGATACACAGAGACCCCAGCTTCAGCCGCTAGACCTTCGCAGAGGCCACCTGAGCAGAAAAGAACCTTAAACCATAGAAGCATATCATATCGTTATTCCTTAAATAGAATATGTAGGATTGGGTGATGATGCAGTACTGTGGAGTGGTACTAATGGAGCTATAATCCCGATGAACCTCGTTAATTTCCCAACAATCTGCCATTATTTCCCAATTCTCCTCCTGATCCGTCATTCTCACCCAAACCTTCCTCCCATGAGCGACCAAAGTGTTTCTGAGCAAGGGAACTAAATGCTTCTCCGAATTTCCCATTAACTTACTATCGCTTGAGATGGTGCACCGACCTTTGCAATAGGATCTAGGTCATGGAGGTTGGATACTCACGCTTTGCGATCTACCAGGCACAAGTGTAGTACTAGAATGATGAACGCAGACACTTCGCAGCCGCAAACAGAGGAAGCCCTTGCCACGAGGCCCAAGGACAGGCTAGGCCCAGCATGGAATGATGCAACAAGGGCCAAGGTGCAGGGGATTGAAAGAATCAGGGGAGAGGGACATAACAAAGAGGAGAGGAGGAGGGATGAAACAGGTGGAAGGTAAAACTAGAAGAGAGGGGAGAAAGGCGAAGGATAGGGAAGGGTGGGATAAAAAGAGAAAAGGGGAGGGGGAGGGAGGGATTGGGAGGGCAAAAAGAGAGGGAAAGCCGGGGGGAATGAGAACTTATAGGCGGCTAGCCTTGCATACTCCAAATTGCTAATACTTGCTAACTTCTTAGCTAGACCAAGAATGACTTCCTCAACCCAATATTTGAAGCTCATGAATGCGATTAGGGGATGTAAATCATTCCCTCAACCTCGTTCACAATACTTCTCTCTTCGCTCAACTAGCAGGCCTGGTTTGCCTGCTTATCGGCTTCTTGATTATTCCCTCTTAGGATATGAAAAAAGGACACGAAATCGAAGGAGAAGATCAACCCTTGGGATCTCTTGATAATTTGATTTAGGTTAATGTTTTTTGTTCATGAAATATCGTTCATGTGCCTAATGATCAACATGGAGTCCCCTAAGACCTGGATTTTTCTAATGCCCTTCTTTTGAGCCAATGTTAGACTAAGAAACAAACCATAAGCTTCTGCTTGGTCATTGGCTTCCTTCCAAGCCCCCAAGCATATCTATCTTCGATGATTCCTTCAGGATTAATGAGAATCCCTCCCCCTGGCTAGTAATACTTTTACCAAAAACAAATAACCAAATTTAAAAATTGCAACTGAGATGTATATCCTTTTACAACATATAGTAGCTCTAGAAATTTCATTCATCCCTACATTACAATATCAGTAGGATTTGATGTGATTATTAATTGCTAAATCATTAACAATCCGTATACATGTGTAAGAGTTTTTGAGCTCCATCCCTCCTCAGCATCCCTACGCAGTAACAAGTCTAATAAGAAAACTATTAAATGAAAAAATTAGTAATAGACGATACTTTGTATAAGACCCGGGTTAAGTTATGGTTCTGGTTCAGGATCCATATCCACGTGTGATAGGTGTTCTATCTGACTAACAAAATATAAACCATAGGGCCTCACAACATCCACGCCACCATACAAGCACATGAGCAGACCATACCAGAGATATATGTCATAGGAACATATATACATCTATTTATGAGCACACCAATACACATTGTCATACAATCAAATGAGCAGACCATTACTAACACACTTTTATATACAGGTCCGTGTCTATACAGAAAATGAACTGTCTATACACATTAGATATCATTTTTGGGATTCAACTGCGTTAAGTAAGATCATTCACGTATGACCATTTCCATGAGAGGTAGTCGTAACTGACTAATTTCTCATGATTTTTTGAATAGTTCACTTAGCACTCATTGCATCGGGTGATGCTCACAGGGGTGAAGAAGTGGGATTGAAACTAGTGAAATGTGGAGAACGAATCACATAGCTTCAATCATCACTTCCGGGGCTTGCACCCGGTAACCAGGACTTCCCAGGAGGTCACCCATCCCAGAACTCCTCTGGCTCAAGCGCGCTTAACTGTGGAGTTTTTCCCCACAATCAAGCCCACTTAGCTTGCTACCCCATTTGCAAAACCTTAGCAAGTATTGTGCCTCATGAACCATTCAAGTAGAGATCCCTTGACTCTTTTTGAATTTAAGTATGGGGGTTTTACGCAGTGCATTATATTAGATATCATTTTTGGGATTCAACTGCGTTAAGTAAGATCATTCACGTATGACCATTTCCATGAGAGGTAGTCGTAACTGACTAATTTCTCATGATTTTTTGAATAGTTCACTTAGCACTCATTGCATCGGGTGATGCTCACAGGGGTGAAGAAGTGGGATTGAAACTAGTGAAATGTGGAGAACGAATCACATAGCTTCAATCATCACTTCCGGGGCTTGCACCCGGTAACCAGGACTTCCCAGGAGGTCACCCATCCCAGAACTCCTCTGGGATGGGTGACCTCCTGGGAAGTCCTGGTTACCGGGTGCAAGCCCCGGAAGTGATGATTGAAGCTATGTGATTCGTTCTCCACATTTCACTAGTTTCAATCCCACTTCTTCACCCCTGTGAGCATCACCCGATGCAATGAGTGCTAAGTGAACTATTCAAAAAATCATGAGAAATTAGTCAGTTACGACTACCTCTCATGGAAATGGTCATACGTGAATGATCTTACTTAACGCAGTTGAATCCCAAAAATGATATCTAATATAATGCACTGCGTAAAACCCCCATACTTAAATGTCTATACACATTTTCATACAAACAAATGAGCAGACCGAGATAGAGATAAGCAGAGATACCCTACAAAGCATTTCATCTATCATGTGTAGCAAAGTTAAGGCAACATTCACACAGACCAGAAATGAAGCAGAGAAGCCCTACAAAACACAGTTCAGCCACCATACTAAATAGACACTACCACAGATAAACCACCATATAACACAGACCCGAATTAGGGCATAGATACCATACCCAACACAGCCGAGACGTCATACAAAATACAAGGAAACAGAACAGAGAAACCATAGGAGAAACCTGAACTTTGATTATATAAATTTATGTACAATTCTAAAAACACACAAAGATCTCATGTCTAGGATAATTTAAGAGAAACATTTACCCTTTGAAACAGCTGCATCCTCCGCATATTATTCCGTGGTATTCCATATGCTAAATATGCCTGCAATGACAACAAACAAAGAGCATTACCCATTTAGAACAACTGATATTTTCAGCTGCATTTTCTGAGCTATTATCTGCACACTCAAATGATATGATTCCAAGCAAATCAAAAGGGTTCAACAGAATTTTTCCCACAATAAGCTTATTGCTTTTTTTGTGAAAAATACATATTATATTTACAGAAAAATGCATACATCAAAAGAGAATCAAGAAGCAGAAGAGTATATACAATGAAATTTACATCCTGTTCCTTAAAGCAACAAGAACATCTTACAACTGATGCATTTTCTCTTAGTGTCTGATGATGGTCAGAGACAGCATGGAAACAATGACAAGCACTTCTAGTTTGAAAGTTACATGCTAATCTTACATGCATAACTAGAGCATTGTAGATATTGATCCAGAAAGCCAGTTTTGCATTCCGTTCCATTGGAGTTGGATCCACTTTTTCTAGATGTTCCACCATCGACCTACAGAAGTAAATAGTAATGAATGATACATACACCTGATCAGCTGAAAAAATGTTCATCATTGCATGCATTTTTAAATAATCTCTCTCTCTCTCTCTCACACACACCCATTTCTTCAAGCACGTGTGCACCCACAAACAGCCTTACACAAGATAATAATTCACTGAATGACTCTTTTCTTCCAATGAGTTATCATGCCTAACATCACATTTTGAGATTTCTAAAGCTTTACATCAAACAAAGAAATTTTCAAGACAAGTTTAAGCAGATATGCAAATCCAGAACCTACCTGAAAGTGCGCAGCATACCAGTTACATATGTTAATCGATCTTTATCCACACATATCCAGGGAATCTCCACCATGGATGAATAAGGGCCTGCATCCCCCATATCATCTTTAACTTTATATGGATCCTTCAATGGAGTATCAGAAAAAGACTGTGTCTTCCACCTTGGGCTCCATCCCTCACTGACTGCATCATGAGGGGAGGATATACTGGTAGAGGATACAGATGATGAAGGGGAAAGCACTATTCCAGATTGCCTCAGTGGGGGATCAGACAACTTGCAGTAAATGACTGACATGCATCGGACAAGTTCCTCCGACAATCTGTTTGGTGACTTGTAAAAATAGTCTTTCAGTGTCAGAGGCACTGCATTGTTCTGGTTCATAGTGGATAGGTCCTTGCAATCTCCCTCCTGAACAGTGAAAATAAACGACATCCCTTTTAGATTGCATGGTACATAGACATATAAATCCACAATACATCCAGCAAATGAAATAAAGAAAACAGACAAACTGCATGAAGTTCAACGCAGAATAATAAAAATTCTCTAGAACGTCTTTGTAGATCTGTTTCTTCTCCTTCTAAATAATGACTGCCTTTGTCTACAGCCCATCACCCCTTCTCTTCAATAATAAAAGTCAAAAATTGATCAGAAAAAATAAAGCAAATGTGTGGCGTGCCAGTTTAGAGTTTTGTGTCAACTTAAAAGTGAGGCCAAGAAGTAGAAGCCCTGGCCCATTGATGAGCAGGTATCTTTCTGTACAAGACAAAGTAACTCAAGATTCTGGAATCCTTTTTCAACCAAGGACAAGAATTTTCTCATGTTTCCTAGACATAAAGATGGAGATGTAGCAGACTTAGTTCCCCAAAGATCTGGATATAAATACGAAGTGGATTAAAGCTAATGATTTAGAGCCTTGACACTGCGATTTTAAGCGACATGCTGACAAATATAATTTAAAATCCTTATATAAATTAAGCAGAAAGTGGTAAAGGGGACACAGTTAATCAATAAAATAATTTCAAGAACTCACAGGATAAAACCATCTTTGTTCATGTCTGTAGCTCAGGCAGGTACTTCTGCACAGGCCTAAGTGTCTAGGTGTTCAAAAGTCGCCTCATAGACCTTTAAGGCTTTAACCTTAGCAATTGCTTTAGTTATTAAAGTAATTCATTTTTACTATATAAAGTGAGTTAATCTGATGAAATGCAAAAGCTATTTGCATTAGTAAATTAGATAAATCTCAACTGTCGATCTCAAGAGACGTGAAGATCTAATCTCAACCGTCAATCACTTTGGAGATTAGGGTTGTGGATTCGGTCAATGACTCAAAGCTTATAAAAGGAAGACTAGGCTAAGGGAGAAGACACAATGAGCAAAAGACATTACCAGGAGGACATCTCAGTGATTGGGTGGAGGAATTCCATTCAAGTGCGTCGGGTTCGAGGAAGGTACATGGGATAGCAAGGGAGATCCAGATCAGCCAAGCAAATCGAAGGACAGATGTAGGACTTGATCAGTTGGATCAGTTCCAGGTTCTTGTTTGTATGTATTTTCATGAGTGGATCATTATCCCAAGAAGGGAGCCCTTGTAAGTTCTGAAGTTATTTGAATGAAGAATCGATTTGAAGGGCAGAAATCTGTCTATATGTGATTGTGAGATTGGTATTGTTTAATTTTAATTTTGCTGATTATTTTGTTAATGTTAAAATCCTAGTTGTGCTTTTCATTCAGTAGATCTGCATGATTAATCTACTGGTAATAAATTGCCGAGTTGCTAGGGTTAGAAAATTAACTAGGAGTGTTGAAATTACAACTAAAATAAGTCTTGAAATTATACCTAAAACCACCCAAAACCCTAATCATTGTACATCTATCCCTGGGTGAATCTTGTAGTGGAACCCTTCGGGGATATTTAGCTTAAAATTTAATACAGTATATATATATATATATATATATATATATATATATATATTGAATAAAATAATGAAATACATTGATCCATATTCATCATTCTAAAATAATTAATAAAATACACTATAGTAGATACCGAAGTCTAAAGACTGGAACGGTAAATTGATATAACTCAAACTCAAAAATAGTAAAGAGTGACAAGTCAAAGAATCATTCTAAGGTCCTTGATATCTAGAGTCAAGACTCAAAAGATAAACTTAAAAACTAAAAATGGACAATGATCATTGGAGGAGGAGAGGCAACGGTTCACTAGTAAGTCAGATAGCCATGGGATAAACCAAGCAGAGGTAAGCTTGGTAAGTCGAATGAGTTAGGGATTGTAAATTGGTTTAGGTTTTGATATTTGTTATGTATTTTTCTTTTTAGTTTCAATTTTTTTAATAACTTTTTTTTATAAATTTTTTATAATTTTAAGGGTTAATACTAATAGCTATGTTGCACGAGTTTCCGAAATGTGGGTACTTCGGGTATGTTACGAATATATATTACATAAAATAAAATGAATATAAATGATGTAAATAATAAAATAATAAAATATTGATTACGTTAAATAGTCATTAAGTTAAGTGAAAACGCATGTCTTTTTCGCAAAAGAACACCTGCCTAGTATATATGTGGGTCCTCTTAGCTCTGCTACAAACTTCAATGTTTGAAGGTCAAATTTGGGGCTAGCGGTGTTGTTTGTGCTTAAAAAGGGACTCGCATTAGCCACCTTTCTCACTCTGCTTCACTCTACTTATGCTCGCATAAGCCCCGCTATCTCTGTTTTTCCTCCTAAAACCTCTTCATTCCCCGCTTTCCCTGATTCTCCTACAAAACTCAACATAAACCCTTTTCCTTAGTCCTCGGGCAATTAACCCACGAAACCGCGCCCATATAACCCTTCGCCGCATTCGCAACCGTCGATTTGCTGCGGCCCAATCTGACGATCCCACGCCACACATAACCCGCTCGCTTGTTCCCTGCCGTCCGATTGCTTACCGCGAGAGCCAACGGCATTCGCTCATTCCACCCCCGCGAACCGCCCGCACGTTAACTCGCGGGGAAAGCGGTTTCCCTCCTGTCGCATCCGCCACGCGTCGCAGTTCTAGTGGATCGCGAGCCCATGTACGAATACCGCTGCATCTCCAAAGGCGGTGCAATAATTACCACTCACCGCCAAAATCGCCCTCCCCACTCACTAACCCTCGCACAGCTTTCTCGCCCGACGACCGTTGGATCTCCCCGCCCAAGATCCAACGGCCCGCGATCTCCCCGCTCTCATATCTCCCGATATCTTCCGCAAACCAATCCTCGCCGTTCATCTGCCGGATCCAACGGCTGATATTTGTTCCGGTCTTGCCCATGCCTCCGCCATACTGTCCGTGCCACCCTCGACTATTCTGTGCTGCCGAAGGATGAAGGCGATCATCTACCAGCACTCTGCGCAGTTAATCTTCAACTACTGCATTCAACACATTGTGTACCCGAGAGGAAGAAGGACGACGCCAAAGGAGAAACTTACATTCAGCAGTTAAGGAATTCCGTCCTTTATGACACTCCACCTGCTCGAGGAATACAACAGAGTACCAGAGAATGTTAAATTCATTCATTGAAGCAGCAGATTGCAGCAGAGACCCATATCAAAGAGTTAAGGTGGTTGGTGGTCCATTATGACCCCTCCTCGTATAGGATAGTAGAGTATTTTTGTAATCAACCTCTATATATACCCATAAACAAGAGGTGATGAGGTTGATGGTTGTTATTTTGATGTAAGGTTCAACTTCTGGAGACTGTAACAACTGTGATACTTGCAGCGTCTGGTCTTCATTTTCAGCTAATGCAAGCTTCTTTTGCTGTTAATTGCTCACTTTCCACTTCTTCTCTGTTCTAGGTTGTACCTGTTATGCAATTTTCATGTGCTCTTAATGTTTAGCATTAGAAGGGCTGTCATCCCACCTCTGTGTTAGAATCTAGTATGTATCATTGAATGTGTTATGCAGGTTTCTGTTATTTTAGTGCCAGAGAGCTATCATCCTGTCTATGCATTAGGAAATAGATTTGCAGACCTCTTCACTGGTTGCAGCCGGCCATCACATGGTCTTGTGCATCTGCTGGTGTGATCAGTATTCTCCATGTTCATCTAATCCTCAAACTGTGAGTAACTGGTGGTCTAAAGCCTTGTAGTCTGGGGGTGTTCACCCATGTCTGGGGTTAAGCATAGTAGAAGTGGTTATCTGGCTTGAATATGCATAATTCCTTCCATTCATCCATTTCCAACATTTTGTTGAGTTTGTAATGTTCCCGAGCATCTCTGAGATACAACCTAGGAGAGTTTCTTGGGGTGATAACATTAATTAGCGTCGTTGCCAAGGAGAGGAGATTGAAGCTCAGCTTCCTTTGGAAAACAACACAGTTCCAGATTTTGATGATAGACAAGGTCTGGACACATTTTTGGTTGTCATCATCTATCTGGCGACTCCACGTTACAGTTCTGGCGCAGTTTGTGAGGCATGCTCGAAGAAATCCTCAGAAATCACCAGCTGACCAGTGCTTGATCCTGAGAAGATCGTTAAGCAGAAGAAAACTTTGCAAAAAGGAGCATCAGGATCAGGTAAGCCTTAAAAGTCCCATGTGCCTCTGCTAGTGAAGAAATCACCTTCAAAGATTCATAAAGCTCCTTGTTCATTCATTTCCCTTTCGGATCTCAGTCCAAAGAAAGCATCCCATGATGTCCGTCATGTTCCTCTGTCTCTGCTATCCATTACATTGCTTCATACCACTCAGTCTACCAGTATCCTTACACCCACTCTAGTCATGGCAGGCTAGCAAGCCCTCACAAAGATAGAAAGAATAGTTGCTGCTAGGTATGGACCCTTGGTCTTGCCTGTTCCTTTAAATGCCATGCCTGCAGGAGATTATCAGGAATTCATGCCTAAGTTTACTGGTACAGAAGGAGTAACAATTGAAAAGCATCTAGAGTCTTTTTATTGTTATGCTGATAACCTGGATATCTATGAAGAGGATGTGTGGATGAGGGTTTTTGTTCAAAACCTAGATGGGGAGGCTAGAAAATGGTTCAAAGAATTACCCCCTAGGTCTATAGCAGACATTGAGGCCTTAGATGATGTGTTCCTAAAGCACTGGGGGGATAAGAAAGATTTGCTCTTTTATAATTTAGGAACTTGCAGAGGGAAAGTGATGAGCTGCTGTCTGATTTCAACAAGAGATTCAACCATATGTACAGCAGAATACCAGCTGAAGTCAAACCCACCCCTACTTCTGCTATGTTTACTTATGCCAGTACCTTCGATTCTCAGTTCTGCCTGCTGTTAAAAGAAAGAAGATGTACTTCTTTGGTTGATATGCAAGATGCAACCTTTGAAGTAGAATCAAACATCATAGCTGCAGAGAGGCTCGAAGATAATGCTGAAAGGAGAAGACAGGGGGGTGAGCTCTCATCATCCTCTGATCCTGAGATCGATAAATTAGCCAGGATGATAGAGTTATTAGCCTCTGAAGTTTCCAGATTAGAGGGCGAGCAGCACTTTGAAGAAGCAGGAGCTCCTTGTGACTTTTCTCTTCCAGCTCCAAATCCATATAGAGGAACACAGGAGCAATTGCAGGTTTTGCAGAGAAGCAGAGATACAAACAAAGATCAAAGGCTGAAGACCCTTTTTCAGAGTATAGTCATGGAGGAAGAGCGTTTTGAAGAAGAGGAGGAGGTCCATGGTTTGGAGGATAAGGGAAATGCCCCTTTCTTAACCAGCGCTGCCTATGAAAGGTCATTATCTAAAGGTACTGCTCATGAGTTTGTTGTACCTGCAAAACGACAAGCTTATCAGCAGAAGCAAATAGCAGCAGGTCCCACCATCCTCGAGGAGCCTGAAGCCAACCCATCTTCCCATGACTATGCAGATCTGCAAATTGACCAGCCTGTTGTTATCCCCAGTCCAGTCATCAAAAAGGGAGAAGAAAGCTCCCCATCGTCTTCTGTCCCTCTGTTTGCTCAGGTGACAATCCCTCACAGTTGCCCACTAGGCACTGAGGCAGGCCATAACTCAATGCCCAAGGCTGATACTGATCATCTCAGTCTTGATATTTTGATGCCTTCCCAGGTGGCCTCCACACAGCTTGAAAGGGCAGCTTGCCTAATGACAGAGGAAGAGGGTGCATAGTTTTGGGACTCCTCCTTGGATGTGGACTGTTCTAAAAAAGATGAAGGAGCAGGTGATGTCTGTGTGTCCTCCACACAAGAATACTTTGGTTTGCCATTCATATTAATTGTGCAAGCCACAGATGACACAGACAAGTACACAGCTACCATTGTTATTCATCAGGTGTACAAAGGCTCCCATGAAGAACATCCGAGGGTGAGAGTATACAGAAAGGAGATGAAATTTGATCCATATCTACCAGATAAGGTCAAATGCCTTAAACTCTTTGAGGTAGAGGATCAAATCAACCCAATTTTGCAGATCTATGATAAACTGGTCCAGAGGAGGAGAAAGTTTTGATGGCCCATCAGATGGCCAGTTTTGAAGATTTATGTTGCTTAAAGTTCTCAGGCCTTAATGATTGTAAGCATTTTCTTTACAGGTTTTAGCATAGACTTAATTAGACTCCATGCCCAATGGAATACTAGGCAACATTTTAAAGTTGGTTTTTTATGAAGGCATTAGTCTGCAGTTCTTGAGACCTCACAGGGAGGATCTCATCCCCAGAAGGAGCCAGTGTTAGCTCTGCTACAAACTTCAACATTTGAAGGTAAAATTCGGGTCTGGCAGTGTTGTTTGTGCTTAAAAAGGGACTCGCATCAGCCACCTTTCTCACTCTCCTTCACTCTGCTTACACTCGCATAAGCCCCGCTATCTCTGTTTTTCCTCCTAAAACCTCTTCATTCCCCGCTTTCCCTGATTCTCCTACAAAACTCAGCATAAACCCTTTTCCTTAGTCCCCGGGCGCTTAACCCACGAAACCGCACCCATATAACCCTCTGCCGCATTCGCAACCGTCGATTTGCTGCGCCCCAATCTGACGGTCCCACGCCGCACATAACCCGCTCGCTTGTTCCCTGTCGTCCCATCGCTTACCGCGTGATCCAACGGCATTCGCTCGTTCCACTCTCGTGAACCGCCCGCGCATTAACTCGCAGGGAAAGCGGTTTCCCTCTTGTCGCATCCGCCACGCGTCGCAGTTCTAGTGGATCGCAAGCCCATGTACGAATACCGCCGCATCTCCAAAGGCGGTGCGATAATTACCACTCACCGCCAAAACTGCCCTCCCTGCTCGCTAACCCTCGCGCAACTTTCTCGCCCGACAACCGTTGGATCTCCCCCCCCGAGATTCAACGGCCCGCGATCTCCCCGCTCTCATATCTCCCGATATCTTCCGCAAACCAATCCCCGCCGTTCATCTACCGGATCCAACAGCTGATATTTGTTCCGGTCTTGCCCATGCCTCCGCCATACTGTCCGTGCAACCCTCGACTGTTCTATGCTGCCAAAGGATGAAGGTGATCATCTACCAGCACTCTGCGTAGTTAATCTTCAACTACTGCTTTCAACACATTGTGTACCCGAGAGGAAGAAGGACGACGCCAAAGGAGAAACTTACATTCAACAGTTAAGGAATTCTGTCCTTTATGACACTCCACCTGCTCGAGGAATACAACAGAGTACCAGAGAATGTTAAATTCATTCATTGAAGCAGCAGATTGCAGCAGAGACCCATATCAGAGAGTTAAGGTGGTTGGTGGTCCATTATGACCCCTCCTCGTATAGGATAACAGAGTATTTTTGTAATCAACCTCTATATATACCCAAAAACAAGAGGTGATGAGGTTGATGGTTGTTATTTTGATGAAAGGTTCAACTTCTGGAGACTGTAACTACTGTGACACTTACAGCGTCTGGTCTTCATTTTCAGTTAATACAAGCTTCTTTTGCTGTTAATTGCTCACTTTCCACTTCTTCTCTATTCTAGGTTGTGCCTGTTATGCATTTTTCATGTGCTCTTGATGTTTAGCATTAGAGGAGTTGTCATCCCACCTCTGTGTTAGAATCTAGTATGTATCATTGAATGTGTTATGCAGGTTTCTGTTATTTTAGTGCCAGAGAGCTGTCATCCTGTTTGTGCATTAGGAAATAGATTTGCAGACCTCTTTATTGCTTGCAGCCGACCATCACATGGTCTTGTGCATCTGCTGGTGTGGTCAGTATTCTCCATGTTCATCTAATCCTCAAACTGTGAGTAATTGGTGGTCTAAAGCCTTGTATTTTGGGGGTGTTCACCCATGTCTGGGGTTAAGCATAGTAGAAGTGGTTATCTGGCTTGAATATGCATCATTCCTTCCATTCATCCATTTCCAACATTTTGTTGAGTTTGTAATGTTCCCGAGCATCTCTGAGATACAACCTAGGAGAGTTTCTTGAGGTGATAACAGGTCCTCATTATAACATTCGACATCACTTATACAATTTTATATATAATAAATTATTATTACAAATACTTCTGTGTATTTTAACATTTAAGTCAACAAGCCTATAAGTTTTGTTGCTTCAGTATCAGAGCCATGGCCACAATATAATCATGCGAGTCTTTGAACGTTGTTCGCCACACAATATGCCATTACGTTTACGACCTGAATGCATTGAGCAGTTTAGTAAAATTCAAGAAGCATTTCGGCAATTAGAAAAATCATGTGCAGAAGTTACAACATGTCTAAGAAAAGTTATGCAGAAGAAACACAACAAAGTGAAGCAAGAGAAGAAGATTTTGATCAAAATGATGATAATGAACATGAAGATGTGATAGATAATGATGAATATGAAAAGGATATCTATCAGGATGAGGCTCTAGTTGAAGTTGATCTTGATGTGGATGAGATGGTGATGTCGGAGGCATAGACGACTAAAAGGCTTCTCAATATTTACAACAAGCTCGCTTGCGAGGGTTTCACCTCCAAGCAAATCGAGCAGGCTTTGTCCGCACTTCCGGGTTCAGAAGGAGTGGCACTGGAGACAATATTAGATTGGCTATGCTTAAATATTCCTAGAAATGAGCTCCCCTTGAAGTTCTCAAGTGGAGTCTCAGTTCTAGAACATGAAGGTGTAGAAAAATCAGTAAATGTAATTTCAGCTGCTCGTGCAAATTGGGTACCTTATGTAGTTCAATTTGAAGAGTCTAGGGAAGAGCCTGTGTAATATTCCTAATTAGCTATGGCTAATTGGAATATTCGATTTTGCTCAATTTTGCCTTCTATAGTTATTTATAAATAAAAAGGTGAGGAAAAGGGGGACATAACTCACCTTTAGAATAAAGCCACTCCCTAGTAGCACAACGTTGTGACTTAAAGGGGAGCCAAGGGGGCCAAGGGACCACGCAGAGATGGGGCCCACGCAGACACTTGGAGGGATTGCACAGATGGAAAGGAACACGTGGCAAGAGAGGGACTGTGTTGGAGGAGGTGGGCCTTGGGATTGAGAGAGGCCAACGCTATAAAGGAGAGGGGAGCCTCCTCATTTTGTTATTCGATTATGTGCATTTGAGCTAGTCACTTCGACTTAGAGCACGCTGGCTGTTTAGCTGGTCTGCAGCACTGTTTAGTGCATCGAGTGTCTCCATTCGGAGATCTTACCCTTAGCCCTGGGGGACTACGAGTGCCTGCTTGGGCAAGGTAGTTGTCCGCAGTCTTTTGCAGGAGGATTGATCTTTGGAGGGAGGAGGAACTGAGCATTTTGGATAACTGCGCAGTCTTGAGAGAGGGATGCAGTTCTTTTGGTGGGAGTTCTAGATTGAGGGTTTTGCGGAGGATTTGAGTTGGGAGATTGAGTAGGGGATCAGCCCTTGCATATTGGAGGATTTTGGCAGAGTTTCAGGTGGAGTTTTGGAGGATTCTATTCAGTGGCAACGCAGAGCCTTGAGGGACAGCATAGATCCCCAAGGGGGTGATTTTCGGGGGTCGGCTATTTCAGAAAAGCTTTCTGGGTTTTTTTGGGTTTCTTGAGTAGAGTCTGATTCCAGAGTTTTAGCATTTTCTGAGGAGGGGAACAGCCCCAAATCCTCATTTGATTTCCAGCAGTAGCAGTAGCACGACAGTTCTCCAGCAGCTTGGACGCAATTCAGAGAGAGGCCATTCCTTTGCTATTCTGAGTGTATTTCTTCACTTGCCTTGTGCAAGTCGAGGTGCTACCTGTCTGATCACCTCTTGTACTCTTTCCATTACTCAGTATAATAAAATGGCTTAGCATTTCTCTCTGCATTTCTTGAGTATCTGCTTATATTTCATGTTCACATTATTATATGTTGTACCACTGTTATTTTTATCACTTTGAGTTTCCCGATCACTATATCATTTGGACGTGTTTGGTTGGAGTTTGCTTGGGTTTGAGGGATATCCCGGAAACGGGATATTATAGCCTATTTCTAAAATTGCACTTAAGCCAAAAGTAAATGTCAAGGATGAGCAGAAGGAATTGCTTCAAGCAGAGGGAGCAAATTGGATTCGACGTTATATGAGCCAACAAGAGGAATCTGAAAATGAACATGGAACAAGTGATGGTGAAACTACCAATGACTCAGATTGGAGATGTGGATAGAATCAAGTAAAAAAACGTGGCGTAAAACTATCTGAATGGCTGTTGATCAGGCAACACGTGTTGTATCTGTTGTTGCCGAATTCCAGACTGCTAGACAAGCAGCCATGGAGGCTAAGGTAGAAGGGGATAAAGAAAAACAAGCGATGGCAGGCCACTTGATACGTGAGCTTAAACAAGAGATGATTTCTTTAGGAGTATCTGAAGATATACTAAGCACAACTATACAATGTATGAGACCTACCAAACTAGATAAAGCACAAGTTGGAGATGGTTCATGCTCCAAGGAAGAAAACATTCCTACTGGCGGAAGAGGTGAAGAGATAGCTCACATGTCCTCCATGGCAAATTGCTTAGACCACAATTCAAAAGTCAGAAGAAGTATGTTGAATTTTGGTACTATTGATAAGGTGACTGCATTCATTGACGGGACCATCATGGAAAACAACCTTGTCAAGCCAGATGGTGAAATACTTGTTTCTTGTCAAGCAGATCCAGTTATTGCAAGTGGAGGAGGAGAAGAGGAGCAAGAGGCAGAAGAAATGTTGGGTTTATTTAACGAAGATGTTATGCCAGATGAAAATTTGCCTGGGAGTATTATGGAGATGCAAAAAAAGGAGAAGGTTTTTTCTTGGGCACAAGGAAAATCTTCATAAAGATTTCTAGGAGGGGAAATGCTTTTTCATACAGTTTGAGCATCATTCGCCCAACGACAGGACAGGGAAAAAATAAAAAAGTTGAGGATGTATTAAATTTTCAATTTCCAGATCCGGACTATGTCTTTGAATCTGTTTATGATGCACAGAATGGAGTTGCAACATTGGCTTTGTTTCATTTATTCCCTGATCTGCCATTATATCAAATTGTTGCAAAACCTTATCAAACCCTGTGTCTGAAGTGGCATGCCAATGCAAGTGAAGAAGCAACTAAGCAAGAGGATAGTGAAGATGCTTGTAGGGCAATTTTTGTCAAGTCATTAGTGAATGTTGATGCATCTCATTCAAATCCCAAGGATGGGAGGGGGGAAGGATTTGATCATCAAGAAGTTACTGATAGGTCCAATGAAACAAATTTGGCTTTTCGTTCAAACACACTAAGAGAGGAGAGATTTGAGTTAGACAAAATTTGTGAATATAAATGGTATGGACATTAAAATGGGATTTGAAGATCTAGAAGAGTGTTTCTGTTCAGTTGATGATGTTCAGTGGGATAAGTGGCCTCAGGATTTACAAGAGGAAGATGTTGAAAAAGTCAGCAAGGATTCTCAGATGCTGGCAGATATATTTGTGAACTATGACTGTGATTTAGAGGCTACCAATCTGTTTGAGCGAATGGTCAATGCTTTGTCAAGAATTGCACAGGGTACATTAAATACAGATCCCAACTCCATAACTCTTGCGCAGAACACATCCATAAAAGTATCATCACTACGGTGTCTTGTGAATGTGCTAAAATCGTTAGTAACGTGGGAAAATGCTCATCAAGTATCAAAGGAGCATACAATCAATAGTACACTTCCCGAAAAGGAGTCTAGTTCAGTTGGGATTCTACCAACAGATGAATTTAGGATCAAAGAGGACATACCTAGTCAGTTTCAAAAGGCCAAGGCTCATAAATCAACAATGGAAGCTGCAATTGCAGAGTTCAATAGGAAGGCTAATAAAGGTGTTGACTATCTTCTGTCTAATAGGTTGGTCGAGAAGACACCCCAAGCAGTAGCACATTTTCTAAGAACAACACCTGGCATGGATAAGGCGATGATTGGTGATTTTTTGGGTCAGCATGAAGAATTCCCTTTTGCTATTATGCATGCTTATGTAGATGCAATGAACTTTGTTGGCATGAAATTTGATCATGCAATTCATGAGTTTCTTAAAGGATTTCATCTACCTGGTGAAGCTAAAAAAATTGATTGTATTATGGAGAAATTAGTAAAGCGGGAGAATGCAGCAAGCGACCATTAGTTGTTGGTCATGGATGTCCACGCTCTACGTTTAAGAGATAGTTTGTTGTGGTATGTAGGGTTTGATTTGAAAACCTCAGCGGAGTCAGCACTTGTTGGATTTGACGCATTTGGGCTCTTTGAGGGATGGGCTATGAAGGCGATGATGAGTATTTCGTCAAGGGGTGTGCCCGAACGACATGCCCGATCGAAGGGTGAACAAGTTCTGGCGTCGATTCGAGCGTGGATCGTGCGTAATTGTTGCGTCGATTCATTTGGCTCGATTGATACTATTGCGTCGATTCATGTGGCTCAATTGATACACCGTATAGTGTGACTTGAAACAAGTTACCGCATAGTTACAGCGTGGGTCAAGTTTTTGCTTTCGACACTGTCTTTAAAGAAAAATTAATTAAGATTGACCATATATCAATCACGATGTAGAAAATAGCCTGGTATAATACACCATGCCTAATAAGAGCATGCATGCCTAAAATTACAGACGTCGTAGAATTCGAATCTTGCACATGAATAGAGCTCCAAAAATTGCTAGAACCTTTATAAAACATTCAGAAAAAGCTTATCCACATGAATTTGGTCTCAACAATTTATACAGAGAACATTCGCGATGTAAAAGATATAAATTTACATAACCACATAATTTAGTTAATTAATTAGAATTATTTAAATTAATTTAATTAATTAAATTATATATATATATATATATATTAAAAAAACAACATTATTATTAAAAAAAATAACACCCTAGTTCAAGACAACATTACCAAAGAATTCTACATGCTAAGGTACCAGTGACGAATTATACACGCCGAAGACGACCTACACCGATGTGAAGAAAATCGTCAGCTACAAGCTTTGAGGACAAAGCTTCTGAAGGAAGGGGCAATGTTACAAATATAAATTACATAAAATAAAGTGAATATAAATAATGTAAATAATAAAATAATAAAATATTGATTATGTTAAATAGTTATTAAGTTAAGTGAAAAGGCATGTCTGCAAAGACATGCCCAATCGCGAAAGGACACCTGCCTAGTATATATGCGGGTCCTCATTATAACATTCGACATCACTTGTACAATTTTATATATAATAAATTATTATTACAAATACTTCTGCATATTTTAAAATTTAAGTCAACAAGCCTATAAGTTTTGTTGCTTCAGGGTACAGGGGAACAAGTATCTAGCACGGCTAGAAGCTTTGCCCAAATTTACAGGAAACATCAAGATGAGAGCGACAATAATATAATATATTAAAATTTAATATATATTATAAATAAAAATGATAATATAATATATTAAAATTTAATATATATTATAGATAAAAATAAAATATATGTTTACAGCTTAACTTTTACTTTGAAAAGGCATCACATCCTTCACTTCCAATGGGCATATGACCAAAAAGGGCCCTGTTCTTCCATTCATGTAATGAAAGTTATTACCATACGATCATTTTTCCAATACAACAAAGAATATTATGGGAATTAAGTGTACATATCTCTTATGTTGAAAACCCAGCTTTTGTAGGGCTCCATTGCCAAAATTTTATGTTATACTTGAGATTCAACCACACAAATATAATCATTTCCACTATTTGTGAGGATAAACTATAATTACCAGATTCTCCTTAAGGCATCCTGCACTTGCATCAGACTCCTTAGAGAATCTTAGATCCGTATCAGATTCTTGGGTTTTTATTGAGTATATTTTGGATCAGACCTGTTTTTGGTATAAGAGGATCTTGATCGCAGTGGTAGAATCGTGGCAGATTTACCCATTAGTTGTTGAAGAATGTAACTAGCGTTGGTCTTCATAATTGAAGTCGAGTCATGTATCTATCAAAAGAAAGAAAAGAAAAATTATTTCTTTATAGAGTTATTAAACCATGGGTTTCATGCTTGGCTCAATGGTCAATAGGTCAAAGCACCCATTGAGTGCTCTAGGGATTTTGTTGAGTCAAAGTCAAATTTATTATGTAAGAAACCCTTCTTGGGTTCATGATGTCAAAGAAATAAATTTATTTTGTCATGTCAAACCCTCCATCCATCAAGTTGGCCTCAAGCTCTTCTAAATTGGTTCCAACTTCACCTTCTACAAGTCAGCTTCTCCTATTATTCATGTCTGCTCAATATATTGGCATAAACAACTATATATACCCAAGTGAACTCGACCAAATGAACAAAATGTCAAGAAGTTTAGACATAATTATAGGACAACGAATTTAGGGTAATTTGGATCATCTACAAGACCGAAGTATTGGGTGACTACAAGACCAAGGCATCATGTTGTTGCAGGACGAAATTGTTATTAGAGAGTAAAGGTCAAATTGCAGAGAGGCCTCTATTCATATTTGGTCGGCTTGATGGACGGACGGGTAAAAGTCTATGTCAAAGGTCTTGATTGTCTTACTTTGATATGAATCTACTAAGGAAGAATTTGACTGGGTTTTCCCCTCCATAGGGGTTTTGCCCTAGCTGAGTGCCTACATTTGATGTCTCTTTGTTTTATGGTTTTGATCGCTGTTTGATGAACAAAGAAATAACTATAAGAAGAAGAAGAAGAATTTAATTAAGAAATCACAAGCATCTATCAAAAGTAAAGAGAAATCAATATAATAGATGACCTGATCTCATTTTCCTAGATTTCTCAACATGGTAACAGAGCTATGGCTGTGAACAGAGGGTAGCAAGAAGATCATTTTTGGCGTCATTCCAACTCTATGAAATCAATTTCCCCTGGCCGATGTTGTGGAGACATTAAGAACAAATTTTTGTGCAAAATATCAAGTCCTAATTGCAGAGATTAGGCCTCAGTCCTTATCAAAGGTAGCGAGGGTATTTAAAGAGCTTTTTTCACTGTTTCAAGAGATCAATTAGGAGAAGAAGCAACCCTCTCCTAGCTGCATCCATTGGCATGAAAAATGAAACCCTTTTGGGCACTTTCATTAGCGTTAATTCCTGCAATTAGACCATAGACCAATCTCCAAAAGCAAGAGCATCAAAAAGGACTTATTCTTGTGGAGCAAAAGGTTAATCAAACAGATCAAGTAAGGCCGCAGTCATTGGCATAGGAGCAAAGGTCAATCAGAGACCTAACAAGGTCTGCCATCTCCATCAAAGCTTCCGGAATTTATTATGCACAACTTCACATCTCTGGTATGTACATTTCAGTCATTAAAGTTCATTGAAGTTTTGGGATTGTTTTGAAGAAGCCAATGCACCATAAGACCTACCCATCGCTAACTTATTTAACCCTAGAAAGTATCCAAGTCTTCTATCAAAAGTGCAAAGTTTTGTAGTATTATTTTTGTCCATAAGTACCTCAGACAAAGCATTGAAATAGTCTCTATAACTCTACATACACTTGATCCAAAGTAAAACTCATTGGAGCATTGTAAGACATATTTGTAAGTTGTTATCAAAGGTGCCAAAATTGTTAAAATTGGCAACTAGGGCCAAACTCCACCTTGGACAGTCATATGATGGAGATGATATTTTTGTTGGATTCCTCTTTCCAAGAGGTGTAGGATTGATCTAAAGATCATCTCATTCTGACATGTATAAATGGAATTATGAATTTATTTCTTCTATGGACAAATCGTCAAGGTCGGCCAGCGAACTAATGTAGGCTCTGAAGCCCAAAAGTCATGTCTTTTCATCCTCAACATTGCATATAAATAGGAACATCTACCTCATTTGGACACTCATCATCACTCACATATCTCTCTCTCTCCTCATCTGATTGGGTCGTACGGATTTCTGGGCAGCTTCTCTCCTCCACACGTGCGAAGGGTTCACTGTACTTTTCTATTTTCTGTGTTGACCAAGTTGCAGCAAGTTTGACCAGCATTGACCGGGCAGCAGTTGACCTTGTTTGACTGCATTTTTCTTGGGAGAAATTCTGTTTGGGCAGGCCGCATTTCTTGGCACAGATTTCGAGGTTTTATGGGTTGTTTGACCAACGTTGACCGCAGGTTTGACTCTGTGTTGACCGAGTTTGACAGACTTTTTCTGGATTGTTTTGGGCTAATTCAGACTGTTCTTGGAGGCCAAATTGATTGGGTTTGACCGAGTTGATTTGGAGGAGTAATTCTGCTAAGTTGAAACTTGACCAGCGTTGACTTTCTAGTTAGGGCCATAGTTTTACAACTCGGCCGAGTTGAAACCGAAACGGCCGTTTCGGACCGAGTTGAAACCGAAAACACTGACCCGGCCAGCAACCCGGCTCGGCTGACCGAGTCAGCTATGACTCGGCCGAGTCATCCAATGACTCGGCCGAGTCATAGCTGACTCGGTCAACCCGGCCGAGTCCGTTATGACTCGGCCGAGTCAATGTGGGCACGGCTGGGCAGCGTAACAGCTCATAAAAAATGATGTACAGGTACAGCAACTCGTTTTTGCAGAGATTAGCCCCAAAAAAGTGATAATTCGTGGCCTTGAGTGCCAATATAGGGCATACGCAGCTGATAGTCCACTAAGTGTTGACTTTGGTAGCTCATATGGCCAGCAAGAAGGTAGTTTCGACCTCTGTTCTACTCACACCAGCAAGCAAACTCATCCCTTATGTATTTGAGGCCACACCAACGGAAAAAGAAGGGTATGCGTTCAGCTTGAGAGAGGCCACACATACAGCAAGTAAACTAGAGGGAAATTGTAATGTGCCAGTGGAATTTTGCCCTAATTTACCCTAGGGGTTTAACAGAATTTCATATAGAACGTGCAATCAAGGATATCAATTAATACCGCAAATTTTTATTCATAATGTAAATTCTGTAATTCAAATGCAATTGTCAAAAACAATACAGTGAAACAGTGCTAAATAATGTCCACTGAATACTTCAACAGTTAGAAACCAGTCCACAATTTACAATACCCCAACCATCCACAACCTAATTATGCAGCAACATAACTATTCACAATGTTTAGCAGTGATTCTCAACAATCAGATTATAATTCCGAATACAAGTTCGATAATTCCTTTCAAACTTCAATTCTACAGAGATATTGAGATCTAAGTATCCCTAATTTCTTACTGTTCCAAAACTATGTTTTTTTATAAAAAAAATAAATATTTAATGTATTTTTTACAACGACCGAGTCATTGAAATCGCGCCGGCCGAGTCATTACCGAGTCCGAGTCCGAGTCGGAGTCGATCCTCGGCCGAGTCCGAGTCCGAGTCCGAGTTGTAAAACATTGGTTAGGGCATCCTGTTGACTGCAATTTGACTGGACAGATTCGACTGTGTTTGGGCAAGTGAATTTTGTATATTGTACTCTCTCTCTGTGCTGAACTTTTGAAGAATAATAAGAAGACTTGATCAAAGGGTTTCCCCACGTTAGGGTTTTTCCCTAGCATCCGCCAAATATTGTGTCCTCTTGTCTTGGCTTGTCTTCTTCTTTTTATTTATGTTCTATCTACATTTACTATCATGTTAATGTGATTGCTAATCTGGAAATTGATATTGGGCTAATAAGAAAAATTAAAGTAAACTGCTCTTAAGCATAGAACATACCATTGTTATCTAAAATTAACATGGTATCAGAGCTAAGGTGAAGACAAAGCCCATGCAAGAGTGAAAAGAGAAATCATTGAAAGAGCAATCACTGAGATTGGTTGGACAAGGACAAGATTCAATGGCCTTCGCATCTTACTTCAAACTTGATGACAAGCTCAATGATAAGTTTGATTATCATGCATGGAAGATGTCTCTTGATTTAACTTTGGAAGAATAGGATGTTATGGACTATGTGCAAGGAAAGATTACTGAACCTCCTTCAAATGCACCGGTTGCCGCTAAGACAAAGTACAAGAAAGGTGAAGTCAAAGCTAAGAAGATTATCAAGGATTCTATTAACAAGCATTTGGTTGCATACATCTCTGATTTGAACACATCTAAGGAGATGTATGACAAGTTGGTTGGCATGTTCAAGGTTAGCAATGCAAACCAAGTCCTCTTTCTCAAAAACAAGTTGAAGGACATAAAGAAGGGAAGAGGTGAAGATATCCAATCCTACTTCATGAGGATTACCGAGATCAAAAATGATCTTCTTTCAATTGGAGAAGTTATTGTTGATAGGGAGCTCACTCTCATTGCCCTTGGAGGTCTCCCTCGTGAATGGCATGTGTTCAACACTACTATCTTCAATAATGATAGGATTCCAGGTTGTGATGAATTGTTGTCTAGATGTACTCAAGAAGAATCAAGGTGATGGAGAGAGACATGCCTTCCGTTGGAATTTCTACGTCTAACCGTTAGAAATTCTTCCTGTGCTATCTAATTTATTTCTTCCTACTTGTTCAGTTACTTAACAAGTTATTTACCATGTAAATATTGAAAATAAATACAAGTACAGTATCAACACATACAGATAATCAACTAAAAGAAACAAGCACACAAGCGACATCATTGTTTTTGGACTAATGTCCCCAGAAAAACCCAATGTGGGTAAACCGGTGTAGCTATTCAAAGGGTTTTATTATTATGCAGTTTCAGAATACAACCAGGGTGCCAGAAAATGGCTCACCCAATAGAAAATGCCATCGGCAATAGTACCCCTTAGTTGAAGACAGATGTTCCGACTAAATCATTGGATGAACGATCCCACAACAACAATACAACTTTATGTTGCTCTGCGTCACCCTATCCAACTCTCCAGCTCCAATCTGTCCCACGAAAATCTCCCAGCGCTGCCTCTAAGGCCTACGTCAGCCTCTCTGGCCCAGCGCCAGCCTATTTGGCCCAGCGTCAGCCTCTCGGGGCTCTGCGTTAGCCTTTGGAGCCTTTGTGTCTCACACGCTGGCCCTCACTAGCTCTGCACAGCTCCTAGCTGCCTCTGCGTGGCCTGTGGCTGCCTCTGCATGGCCTCTAGCTGACTCAACTGCAACTTAGATCACTTCACTCAATTTCCTCAGCAAACCCTACCCCAAAAAATCAAGTTCTTGATCTCTCTTGGTGTGTTCTCCAACTGACCCTCAAGCCTCCTCTTATACTTTTCTCGTTGGCCCATCAACAGCTAAGATTAGATTTAGCTTGATCTATGACTTTTGGACCCTTCTAACCCAGTTTTATATTAATACCCATTAATATTTTATTTTTCCTAAGTTTAGACTTAGGAACTCCATTAAAAATATTAATTATTTTAATATTTCCCAAACTGGTTAGATTCTGCCCAAACCATTTATGGGTCTTGGAGATCTCATGCAGTGTTGATAATATCGGTATCGGGAAAATATCTGCGAGGGTCCAGAAAATATCTTATCGGCAATATCGGCGAAAATATCGGCAAATATCGGCAAGCATAAAAAATGCATAATATATTCATTTTTTTCAGATTTTTAAACATATAAAGCAATAACAACATGAAATAAACACATTGGCACATAAATATGAAGAAAACACTGATATATATGATGTCAAATAGAAATGATATATCAAAGGCGATACCAAATCGTGCTAATCCCTGATAATTGTCCATTCAAGGACTCAAATGTGGAGAACCAATACAAAATAACATCACATATAATAATAAAAGTATCTCATCATCATGAGATACATGTAGCATAACAAATAAAACTAGCAGCTATCTATCTACTGCCCTCTCCCCCTTTTACGGGAAAACATGATGGGCTGTTTGCCAGGCCTGCCCCTAGTAGTAGAAGGCCCTGACACTGCCTCTGCACCTAATGTTAAATAATGAGTGCTAGGCATGGAGCTATGCTCTCCTATATCTATAGCAGATGGTGTTGATGCTGATGCTCCCGCAGTGTCCTCCTGCTCCTCCTCTAAGTGTTGCTGCTCCTCTGACTCCGAGTCCTCCTCTTGCTGCCCCTGCTCTAATGGATCATCTGCCACTGGCTCTAACCATGAAGGTGACTCCTCCAATATGGGCTCCTGAGACTCCACCCTCCACGGAGACAATACATCAATATTGTCTAAGGAAATGGCATCTGGATCCACTGGTGATTCTATTTGCCTCACTCGAAGTCGGATGTTGTAATGCACATACACCAAATCGTTGAGGCGTGCGAACTCCAACTTGTAAGAGTGTCAAAAAAAGTAATGAGTCTTGACTCTTGACTCTTGACTCTTGACACTTGAAGGTCATAAATTAAAAATTAAAAATTACAATAAGTGTAATTGCTCAACTAAAGGCTTGAGTTCAAAGTTATACCTGTTGCGCTTTTTGGCGTGTATTTTCTCAAATACACTCCAATTGCGCTCACACCCTGAAGAGCTACATGTTTGACTCAAGATTCGTATAGCCAATTTTTGCAAATTTGGTGCCCTTGCACCATAGCTTCGCCACCAAATATCTACAACAAAATAATGAAATAAAAAATTCAAAAACTTAAAAGTTAAAAGTTAAAAGTTAAAACATAATTAAATTCAAATTTCTAATTTCTAATGAGTGATGACTTGTCACTTACGTGGCATGAAGAGGGCCCTTTCCTTAATGGCATCATCAAAGCCAAATAGGCCAACACAATCCTGATAACACTGTACCTCGCGCTTGATTTTGCTACGAAGCTCAGAATCAGGTACCATCCTCTGAATACAGGAATGGAGCCCTTCCATCACCTCGCCATCAAAATCAAAGTTGCATTTGTATGCAAATGCAGGGTTGAGGAAGAGTGCTGCTGCATGAATGGGTCGATGAAGCATCCCTGTCCACCGACTATCGATCACATCCCATAACATCATCTGCCTATTAAGGCCAGCAGAACCCTTGTCTGCATAATAGGAACGAATGGCCTCCTTGGCCCTATCCATGCCCTCATACAAATAAGGCATTGCAGGCTTCTCTCCATCCACCAATCTAAGAACCTTTACTATAGGTTCGCTAACTGCACATGCTTCTTGTACTCCACGCCAAAATGTCTCAGAGTACACCATTTTTGCAATGGCTCTCCCATCAGGTCTCCTGTTGTATCTACAATTACGCCAATCATCAAACACAAACATTTGCTTCAACTCGAACTGACATCGAAGCAAAGACTGAAGAGTAATAAAGGTTGTGGCAAAACGTGTGATGGCAGGACGCCGCAACTCCTTGTTTCTAGTGAACCTCCTCATAAGGCTAAGAACAAAAGCATGGTTATAAATAAACTTGGGGATGCTCCTAGCCATATCAACTGCCTCCTTGATGAAGGAGAGTTTCCCCATATCCTCAAGCAACAAATCAAGACAATGCACTGCACATGGAGTCCAGAACAATGTGGGATGCCTCTCCATAAGCATTCTGCCGGCAGACACATAATTAGCTGCATTGTCTGTTATGACTTGCACCACATTCTGCACACCAATCTCCCGAATGAACCCATCTAACAACTCACATATCGTTGCTGCATCTTTGATATGCTCTGATGCATCCAACGATTTAATAAACATGGTACCTTTAGGACAATGTACCAAGAAATTTAGAAGGGTCCTACCCTTCCTATCTATCCAACCATCAGACATCACTGTGCATCCAGTGACTTCCCATGTCTTTTTCAACTCCGCCAATCTAGAGTTGATGTCCTGTTTTTCTGCTTGAAGAATTGGCCCCCGCAACTCCTCATATGTGGCACTTTTGTACCCTGGGCCCACAACAGCAATAGCATCACACATTGGTTGCCAAAATGGATTGGTTTTTGTGATGCTGAGAGGTAAGTCGCTCCAAAAAATACACCTCCCCATGACTCTATCTGCTTCTTGCTTCTCCTTTTTTTTAACAAGCGATTTTATGCCAGGTTGTGCTCCAGCTCCTGTTCGTGGAACAAAAAATGATGACCTCGCATTCACACTAGCAGTAGCGCTAGCATGTGATGGTGTGCCAGTTGTGGAGCCCCTCCCACTAGGGCCAGTAGGGCCACTACCCTCAACATCAAAATCAGGAGAAGATATCCCGAAAGATCTACCTGCACGTTCAGCTTTGTTTCTTTCTGCCTCTTCTTTCTGTCCTTTTCTTCAATTGCCTCAAGAGCTTTTCGTATAAGCTCCGGACTAGAAACTTCACAAATGCCAACATCATGTCCAGTGAGTCTAGCAAGATGGTATTTCAGTCGTGTAACCCCACCTGTCATCTTGGTCCCACACAATTTGCATGCAAGATATGCACGATTTGTCCCACCATCAGGGATCCCATACTCCCAAAATGGGTCCAAGTTTTTTGGCATATTTGTATTTTGTAGTGGGCTAACTCAAAAGGAAACCTACAGCACCAAAAAAAAATTGGAATTAGTAACTTAATAAGTAATACGAAATTACAAATAAGTTAATAACCACATCATTTTACAAAACAACATCCTTATCTCTTAGATCAGTGGAGGAAAGAAATTTTATTTCTGAGATTTTGCAATTTGTAATTGACCTGTCTAATTTAAAATTTTAAACTCTGCTGCGTAATTTTATTTCTGATACAGACAATGGTTTTTAACTTTTTATTATCTATAATTCAAATTTCAGAGACAGCTCCCAGCCTAGATTAAATAAATTTTAAAAAATGTAATATATAACCCTTGTTTTTTTAATATATAAAATTCTTAAGAAAATGACAGTTAATTTGTTTTGTTTGCAAGATAGTATTCAACATATATTTTAGATTTTTCGCGGCAAATGACCAAGTCAATACCAAAGCTCTTGTCACTTAGGTTGAATGGCTTATGATTCATGATACCACTCACGGATTAAACTTGCGAATGAGAAATTGAACCCACTGTCCAATTGACATTTCTGCAGAATTGACATTTCTGCAGACTACAAATATCAGAAAAGCCATTCAATAGCTTCGCCAAGGGCAGGTAACTGGAGTCTTTTATTTATCAGATACGGCTAAATAAATAAATTGCTGGGAAGACTTTTGGGGAAGCGGTTGATAATTTGAGACAGTGGAAGACTTTTGGGGAAGCGTTCGTGGATTCCTGAAGACGATGAAACAAATTTTTGGAGATAGAATTATAGTTCTCCACCCTGTAATCAAAACATAAGACTTTAAATTACTGGTTTGGGCTTGAAGATGAATGACGAATTTGCTTGAGCAGATCTGCAAATGTGCCTTGAGCTTCTCTTCACAAAAGTTATGCTTCAGGTGCACTGACACAGAAGTACAACCTCTTTAATTATTCAAACTTGACTGTAAACTTAGGCAAGAGAATAGACACAGATCTGCAACAAAGATGTATTCCATGGCGTCTTCAGATTTTTCAGTCGAATAACTGTAAAGAAGTGGGCAGAATATAGACTACTGAGGTCCAAGGTTTGTACAGGGTATAGTGCTTCTGAAAAACGAGGTCCGACAAATCTAGAGGTGAAGTCTTTTTGTATTTGATGCCACATATTTGTGAGTTCATGATTCATACCTGTTCTTGGCAGCCAAACCCTCCTTCGCAGCCAAACCCTCCTTCGCAGCGACCGCGTTCCGTCTCCAGCTCTCACAAAAACAAAATGACGTGAATAAAAAACCCAAAAATCAATTTATGCAGGCCGCGAGTCGATTTCAACCTAACCGGCGATATTTTCAATCGTCTCGCGATATTTTCTAAAATATCGCCGAAATATCGGAAATCGCGCGAGAATTTCAAAACAGGAAAATATCGCGATATTTGCGAATATCGCCGATATTTCGGCGATATTATCAACACTGATCTCATGTGCTATAGTCTCTCCACCAATTTTCGTGGCTATAGCACATCGAATGCTACCCCAAATCAACACTCCATCTTAGCGAAGACTGTGCTCTAGTAATACTCCTCACTGAGCATCACCCTGATCATCCAACATCGGTCCCTGCGTTGATGTTAGGCCTCCCCGCCCAACATCCTCTGCACTGTTGCATCATGTATAGCTACCCATGGCCCTACCACTGCTGCATCCGTACGGCAGCCCCCTCTACATCTGTGTTGCTGCCCATGGCCCTGCCACTACCACTGTTGCATCTGCACTGCATCCCTTCTCATCATGCTACATTGTGCTGCCCATAACATTGCCACTGTTAACGGCTGCACTGCAACTCAGATACTGAGAAGTAAGTAACTAATCCTCCCAATTTTGACATCTCTGTCAAGCTAGAAACACTCCCAAGTTGAGGCTGAAGCTCCCTCTGTCGCTGACAAGTGCTCCCTCTACTGACCTTTGTGCTACTACAACTCCATGCATCTCGCACTGTTGCCTCACGTTGTCCCGGGACTCTTGCACTGTAGCACCCTCGGTCGCTCCATCCGCATCTGTCTCTATCGACATCTGCTAGTACTGCTACTCCTCTTCGGGGCTCCCGTAGCAAGGTATAATCCAAGAGGTTGTGTACCTCGAGGATCTTGCCCCTCATCGCCTGTAGTCCGTCTAACTACAGCTCGATGTCTCCCCACTTCCTCTCAAGTGGCACATGAGCACTCATGGCACAGACGTCATCTGTCTCCACTTCTTTCTCCGCCCTCACTGGCGCTGCCTTGGTCTCAGAAGCCTCTCCCTTTCTCTTCTTCCTCGGACACTGGTTGCATAGTGACCCAGTTTCCTACAGTGGAAGCATTTGACCTTGGAGAGGTCCTTCTTCTTTCGTTTCTCCTGCTTTCCCGCAGATGTTAGGGCAGCATCCTCCTCTTCCTCTTTTTTGATTCTGACCCCCTTGTCGCTGCTTCCCGCCTTGGTCAGCCGTCTAATCTCTTCTTAACGAAGAGCCGCCCAGAGTTCCTCCCAATTCGGAAGGCTTGCCCTGCCTAGTAAGCTCTGGACAAATACTTCCCAATCCTCTGAGAATGCGTTAAATGCGGTCCTCACCAACATCTCCTCATCCAGCCTGGCCCCTATGGAAGTCAGCTGGTCTCGGATCTCTGCCAATCGCCCAAGGAAGATATCTATCTGCTCTCCCCTCTGCATCTGGTATGACCGCAGCTGATTTCCTAGAAGCATCTTTCTCTGCACGGAAGTATGTTGATACAAATTCTTCAGGGCATCCCACATCTCATTTGTCGTACCCTTCTCGGCAATATGTGGTACCACATGATCCTTGATCTCGTCAAGAATGATGCACTTAGCCGTGGCCATTGCCTCCTCGTACTTCTCATTTTCATCCGGGTCAACTGGGATCGCTATAGTTTTCAAGGCGAAGTGTTTGATGCGATACCTATCTAGAATGGACAAAATCCTGGCCTTCCATACTACGAAGTTTGAAGCTCCGTCCAGTCTATCCTGATCTCTTAGCCCATTCACTGCCATTTCACTGCTCCTCTTTCGACTCTTTTGAGTCTCTCAACTTCGCATCTGGAAGTTCTCGATTTGACTCCCTCTAAGCCTCGATTTCCCTTCTGGAAATCTCTCTACCAATGTCGAGATGCCCCACTCCAATCATTTGTGCAGCTACACCACTAATCTGGATTTCTTAGCTAGAAATCCTCGGCAGCAACTCCCTCCTCCTTAGTCTTGCCTGGTTAAGTACTGTTCTGACCACAGTACCCCACCAGCTTTGCTCCGCAACTTACCCACAGCTTCCTATGTCCCAACGATCTGAAGATTAGAGCCTCTAGGCTCTGCGCAATCTCGGCACCAGCAAAATCTGCACCTCCTGGCCACAGCGTTGATCCTTCCTGACTGAGAAAGATGATCGGGCACTGTGTAGGTCAGGTCTACTCCTCTCTGCCTCAGCGCCGATCCTCCTCTTGGCTCGAACTGATGACGCAGGCTCTCTGCGTCGCCCCTTCCTTGCTGCTTTCTGCTAGGAACAGCTTCTGTCACTCAGGACAGTTGTTTCTGTTGTTGCTGCTCTACTCGGTTGATGCTTTCAGTTATCTTGTGATCTGCACAACGCTTTGATACCATGTTGGAATTTCTAAGTCTAACCGTTAGAAATTCTTCCTGTACTATCTGATTTATTTCTTCCTACTTGTTTAGTTACTTAACAAGTTATTTACCATGTAAATACTGAAAATAAATACAAGTACAGTATCAACAGATATAGATAATCAACTAAAAGAAACAAGCACACAAGTGACACCGTTGTTTTTGGACTAATGTCCCCTAGAAAAACCCAATGTGGGTAAACCAGTGCAGCTATTCAAAGGGTTTTATTATTACGCAATTTCATAATACAACCAAGGTGCCAGAAATGGCTCACCTAACAGAGAATGCCCTTGGCAGTAGTACCTCTCAGTCGAAGACAGATGTTCCGGCTAAATCATCGGATGAACGATCCCACAGCAACAATACAGCTTTCTACTGCTCTACGTCACCCTATCCAGCTCTCCAGCTCCAATCTGTCCCACGAAAATCTCTCAGCGCTGCCTCTAAGGCCTGCGTTAACCTCTCTGGCCCAGCGTCAACCTATCTGGCACAGTGTCATCCTCTTGGGGCTTTGTGTTAGACTCTGGAGCCTCTGTGTCTCACACGCTGGCCCTCACTGGCTCTGCACAGCTCCTAGCTAGCTCTGCGTGACCTCTAACTAGCTCTGCGTCAACCTCTCCCGGCTTTTGCGTTGATCCTCCCGGTACTAACTCTGTCTCTCTGCTATGTATTCACTACCCCTAAGCTGCAACTTAGATCACTTCACTCAATTCCTCAACAAACCTTGCCCCAGAAAATCGAGTTCTTGATCTCTCTTGGTGTGTTCTCCAACTGACCCTCAAGCCTCCTCTTATACTTTTCTCATTGGTCCATCAATGGCCGAGATTAAATCTTTAATCAATCGCTAAGATTAGATTTGGCTTGATCCATGACTTTTGGACCCTTCTAACCCAGTTTTATATTAATACCCATTAATATTTTATTTTTCCTAAGTTTAGACTTAGGAACTCCATTAAAAATATTAATTATTTTAATATCTCCCAAACTGGTTAGATTCTGCCCAAACCATTTTTGGGTCTTGGAGATCTCATGTGCTATAGCCTCTCCACCAATTTTTGTGGCTACAGCACATCTGATGCTACCCCAAATCAACACCTTCAAATAGGAATGAACCTACTACATTCTCCGCTCATGCTAAAAAGAAGAACAATGTAGGTTCAAAGAAGCAATGCTAAGGAAGATCGAGATTCAAATATGGAAGGGAAGATACTTCATTTGTAACAGGTTTGGCCACTATGCTAGGGAGTGTCCTAATAGAAAGGATACACCTCGGGATGATGACAACAACCACAACAATTTCAAGGTCAACAACAATCAAAGGAATGGCAGATTCAACAACAAAGGAAAAAGGAATGCTCTCACTACTCAACATGGAAATGGTTGACCTCCCAAAAGATCAAGAAACTCCAGGTATGATGAATCTAATGTTGTAGATAACAAGCAAAAAAAAATTACTCAAAATGGAAATGGTTGACCTCCCAAAAGATCAAGAAACTCCAAGTATGATGAATCTAATGTTGTAGATAACAAGCAAAAAAAAATATTATATTTGCCCCCTCTATTGCCTCTCCACCAGATACCTTGGGAAATTGGTTGATTGATAATGGTGCCTCAAGGCACTTTCATAGGTATAAGGAAACTCTTTCAAATCTTATAGAAAAGGATACAAATTTGGAAATCATTCATGGGGACAATGCCACCTACCCTGTAAAGGGAGTTGGGAATGTTACTCTTCAATTGAATCAAGGTAACACCATTCATCTACAAGAAGTACTATATTTACCTGATCTAAAGAAGAACCTGGTATCTATCTTGGCAATGGAAGACAAAGGATTCAAGGTGGCATTCATCGATGGAAAGGTACGTGTTTGGAAAAGGAATTTCAAAGAAGCAATTACTCTTGGATTCAGGGTTGATAACCTATATCAAGTTGGAGGAAGCCCATTGGGAGCTATGTCTTGCGACACATCACTTCAATCTGAATTATGGCACCTGAGGTTTTCTCATTTACATTATAAGGCACTACCTGATGTAAGGAAGATGGTGACATGTATGCCCGAATTTAAAGTAGAACATGAAGGTGTTTGTCAGGGATGTGCCGAAAGAAAACATAGAAGGGGACCATTCCCCTCAAGTGATAGCAAGACTACTGACATTTTGCAATTGGTTCATTCTGATCTATCTAGTATGTTTCATGTGATATCTTTGGGAGGATATTTATATTATGCTATCTTTGTGGATGACTTCTCTCACAAAACTTGGATTTATTTCTTGAAGAAGAAGGACGAAGTGTTCACATAGTTTCGTTCTTTCAAAGCCTTGGTCAAAAATCAAACAGGGAAGAAGATCAAAATATTGAGGACCGATAATGGCACTGAATATAAATCAAAGGAGTTCAATGACTATTGTAGAGAAGCTGGCATTAAGAGAGAGATTACTACCACACTCCTGAGCAAAATGGTGTTGCTGAAAGGAAGAATCATTCTATTATAGAAACCATTAATCCCATGTTTCATGATCAAAGTCTTCTGGAGTTTCTATGGGCCGACGCTGCCAACACTGTCGTGTATGTTCAAAATAGATGCCCACATCAAGCATTGGACTCCAAAACTCCTGAAGAAGTTTTCATCGGTAAGAAACCTAATGTTTCTCACTTTAGAATTTTTGGTAGCCCTATGTATTTTCATGTGCCGAAAGAAAAGAGAAGCAAATTGGATGCATCTGGGAAAAAGGAACATTTGTGGGCTACAATGAAACTTCTAAGGCATATAAAATCTATGTGCCTGGTCAAAGAGAAGTGGAGATAAGTCATGATGTCACCCTCGATGAAGATGCTACCCTTGGGAAGATTACTAACCTTCCTATTCCAAGGAAGGATACAGAAACAGATACAGGAAAACAGGGACAACCGCAGGATGAGCCGATGCCCAATGTTGAAGGACCAAAGGATCCCATTGATCCACCTCCTCATGAGCCCTTCTCCTCAAAAAGGAGGCCCTCACAGCTTAAGGAAACTCTCAAAGATGCCAAGAATCATATTGCGCCTAGGGGAACTTTTCGTGAAAGTCAGAAGCCGAATAGGTACCAAGGGTACTTAACTGCCATGAGCACCATTGTTCAATCTGAGCCTTGCACATTCGAAGAAGTTATGAAGCACCAAGTTTGGAAGGATGCTATGAACGAAGAGTATCAATTGATTAAGAAGAATGACGTCTAGGATGTGGTCCCTAGACCCAAAGACAAATTTGTTGTCACCTCAAAATGGCTCTACAAGATCAAGCATGGAGCTAATGGAAGTGTTGAAAAATTCAAGGCTAGATTTGTTGCTTGAGGCTTCTTTCAAAAGGAAGGTGTGGACTATGATGAGATATTTGCACCAGTTGCTCAATATACCACCATCCATTCGATTATAGCCCTTGTTGCCTCGCAAGGATGGAACCTACACTAGATGGATGTCAAAACCGCCTTCTTGCATGGTTCAATTAAAGAGGAAGTTTATGTAGAATAATCTGAGGGGTTCGAAGTTCAAGATTGTTAGACACATGTATGCAGGTTGAAGAAAGTCCTCTATGGGTTGAAGCAAGCCCCCTGGACTTGGTATGAGAGGATTGACACCTGTCTGATGAAGCTAGGATTTACAAGAAGTGAAGTTGATCCAAACCTTTACTTTAAGGTTGAAAATGATAGACCTCTCATCTTGGTATTTTATGTGGACGATCTCTTTCTAACAGGTGCAAACCCTCTTATTCATCAATATAAGAGGGAGTTAGCTTCCGAGTTCGAGATGAAGGGCCTAGGACTGATGCATTATTCCCTAGGATTGGAGGTCTAGCAAAAGCTAGGTGGATTGTAAATCTGTGATTACTTAAAGGGAACTTAACTTCAAGAAGTTATGTGAAAGTGCTGCTGGGCCCGATTTGGGAAATCCTTCTGAGTATCGTCAACTCGTGGGGGCCCTGATGTTCTTGGTGAACTCCCGTCCAAACATATCCTTTGCAGTGAATACATTGAGTCAGTTTATGGTCGAGCCTCATCACATACATTGGATTGTTGCCAAGAATCTCTTGAGTTATCTTCGGAGCACAATCACCTATGGACTGAGATACACTGTCGAGAATGTGATGTTGATTAAGGGTAGCATCAGATGTGCTCTAACTCCGAAATTTTGTGGAGGGGCTAGAACACATGAGATCTCCAAGACCCAAAAATCGTTTGGAGAAATTCCACCTGGATGAGGAGTTATTAAAATAATTAATATTTTTAATGGGTTCCTAAGTCTAAACTTAGGAATATAAAAATATTAATGGGTATTAATAAGAATATGGGTGAGAAACTTCTAAGTGACAAGGATCAAGTCTGTTTTAATTTTAGTCGTTGATTAGGGACTTAATCTTGGTCATTGATTCATCAACAAGAAAAGTATAAGAGGAGGCTTGAGGGTCAGTTGGAGATACACCAAGAGATCAAAGAGTTCGATTTTTCTAGGGCGAGGTTTGTTGAGAAAATCAAGCTAGTGATCTGAGTTGCAATGAGAGGGAAAATTCGGCAGAGGGACTCCTGTCCAAGGACGAGAATACATAGCAGAGAGGCAGGGCAAGCACCAGGAGAGACAGCGCAGCGCCAGAGAGGGTGACGCAAAAGCTAGTGGGGCTAACGCAGTCCCTTAGAGGCAGCACTGGGGTTTTCTATGGGGCAGAGAGAGCAACAGTTCAACATATCGACTTCTAAGCAAGGGAGGCTCACTGAGAGGGTGATGCAGCTCCTAGAGGAGGTGATGCAGTTCCAGCGCAGAGCTTGGAGTAGCCATCGCTGCCCAGCACTGGGGACAACATTGTCATCTGTGGGGTTTGATCATCCAGTTGTTGGATTCGCCAAAATATCTATCTCCGAATAGAGGTACTTCTGCCATGTTTATTCTCTGTTGGGTGAGCCGGATTTGGCACCCTAGTTGTATTCAGAAATCTGCTTAATAATACAAACCCTCTATATGCTGCACCGGTTTTCCCGCATTGGGTTTTTCCGAGGACAATTGTCCAAAAATAGCAGTGTCCCTTGTGTGATTGCCTCATTTTATTTCAGCTCATGATCTGCATGTATGTGTAGTTTGCAACAGTGTTTTCATCGCTGTTTAAAATAATTAAATAACTTGTTGAATGTAAAGAACAAGTAGGAGATGATAAACCAGTGATTGCAGTAGGATTTCTAATTTGTAGATTCTGAGATTTTCACATGTGAGGCTCCATGGTTATTCTGACGCTGATTGGGTTGGCAGTGTTGTGGATCGTAAGAGCACATCGAGATGTTGCTTCTCTCTAGGTTTTGCTTCAATATCCTAGATGAGCAGGAAGCAGAAATCGGTTGCTTTGAGCACCATCGAGGCCGAATATATTGTTGCTAGTATGGCCTCCTGTGAGGCTATTTGGTTGAGGAAGCTCTTTAGTGAGCTGTTTGGACATGTGTTGGATACCACCGTGATCTTCTGCGTCAACCAAAGTGGGATTCGCCTTTTTTAGAATCCCATGTTTCATGATCGCTCCAAGCATATTGATATCAGGTACCACTTTATCCGAGATAGCAGTTTTGCGCATCTTATGAGAGAAAGCGAGTTTCAGAACATGTCGCTGAGCTAGAAAACAGGAGGAGGTTCCAGTTTATTTTTTTCCAATTTTTGAGTTTCGCAAATTTTGCAGCTTTGTAGAGATGGCCATATGAGATTGCCAGAGGAAGTTGTGTGAGTTAGCCAGAATGCAAATCTGGGTAGCAGATCAACTTCTAGTTGTCGGAGATTGGTGCTAGAGGAAGTATGAGTTATCCAGTGCGAGTTGCAAAGCGAAGGATCCCAACCAGGGACTAGGCTTGAAAGGAGATAGTTGGGCACCAGATCCAAGAGGAGTATGAGACTCTAGTGTGCCACATCACCAGGGTCCATTGAGGTGTCCTCCTCATGGATCATTACCTTGCTACAAGGGCCCACAATATACAGTAGTAGGATTGATCAATGTCGGTGATGCAGCCTGATTCCACAGTGACAGTTGTAGACTAGTTGCAGAAAGATTTTGAGGAGCGCAAAGCAGTGTTGACAGCAGAGCAAGAGGCTCAGTAGCAGAGTCAGCAATAGTGCATATTCCTTAGTGGACAGTGCAGAGTCTAGTAGCAGTCAGATGCTCAGATGACAGATGCAGACACAGTCGATTCACCATTTCGGATGCTTCACAGTTGCAATAGTTGCGGTTGCAGCAGCAACAGATGAGAGGGAGTTGCAGTGCAGATGCAGAGTTGGCAGCAGTATAGCAATGTCAACAACAACACAGATGCAACATCCGAGTAGTGCAGTGGTTGGTGGGCAATGGCTAGACATCAACCGCGTCACAGAGGGTAATACAGAGACAGGGTGGTGTAGTCATGGTGCAACACTAGAACACCTTCCTCGCAAAGAGGGAGTGTTAGTTTTTGTAGCATCAGAGGTGTTCTAGTCTCAAAACTTTGTGGAGAGGCTAAAACAAGTTCTCCATAACCCAAAATCGTTTCTGAAAATTCCACCTATAAGTGTCTCAATTAGATTATTAGATTATTTTTAAATATTTCCTAAGTCTAAACTTAGGAAAAGGGATTAATTAGTCAGTATTAATTGAAATAAGGTGTGAATCATCTAGAAACTCACACGGATCGACTTTGATATGATCTTAGCTCTTGATTAAGTTTTAATCGTGGTTGTTGGAGTACTAATACAAGATTATAAGAAGTCGATGGGTAGATGGAGAACACACTTGAGATTGATTTCCTTGGGTAGTTCAATCCTCCAGAGAGCACCAACAGTTGCCAAAAGAGTTCGAGTCAGAGAAGAGGGAAGCAGAGACAGAAAAGGGCAGGGACAGTGAGTCCAAAGGAAGATTTTCCAGATTCGGAGAGTGCATTGCAGAGGGGCAGAGATAGCCACAGAGAGGTTGACGCAAGGGCTGCACAGAAGCCTCTAGAGGCAATTCGATTTTGTTGGAGAGAAGTTGGGTTTCAGTTCCAGAGGTCAGGAAAGTATTCCAGAGGGCCGAAGAGACAGTTTCTCAGTCAGTGGCAGACAGGATGGCTTGAGGAGCAGTTGTTTCAAGCAAAGTGTAGAAGGTACTGTGTTAGGGTGACACAGGCTTGCACAGAAGTTGTTTGGACAGCTCACTTGGAGCTGGCAGTCAGAGCCCAGATTGCTTGTGGGGTGAGGAAAATTCCTCACTAGATTTTTGCTAGTTTTTTTCTCTGTAGGATCGCCAAATTTCAGCATCCAGTTGTACTCAGAATTTCTCACTACTACTTAATAATAAAAACCCTCCGCTGTTGTACCGGTTTTCCCAAGTTGGGTTTTTCCGGGGACTTTTGTCCAAAACAACTGTGTCAAATTTATTGTGTGTGCGCCAATATTTTCTCAGTTTACAATTTATCTTCCGCAAAATTCAATTTGGTGAAAATCGCAATAGTGAATTATTCATTGTTTGTGTGGGCAAATAAACTATTAATTAATTTACAGTTAGAAGAATAATTTTCAGTTGCTGCAATAGTTGAAAATTTCACATGTATATGATGCTATTGAAGAAGTGAAAGAAGAAGAAAGCTTCCGACAAGTTGTATTTCGATAACTTGATGATGATATAAGTAGCATCATAATGACGCCGAAGGTTTGTATTTACTTATATATATTTGAAGGTTTATTACTTATTTGTGATTGTGCAGGATCTCTCTGTAAAAAGATTGGATGTTTGAAGCATTCTTGGAGTGGTGGATATATATTCGATTTAATTGATAAGGAGAGATGAAGCATCTTGTGGCAACAAGATGCTTGGGAGGTCATCTAGCCAGCCTATGTGTTGATGTCTAGATCCCGAAGTAGGAGCGTGTTGTTGGTCAAGGAGCTCCGACCTTGGATATGCACCTAGATCCTTGGGTTGGTGTTAGAGCTTAAAAGTCTGATGGTACCTAAAGTGGCTAAAGCTTGAGTACACCTTCATCTGTCTAGAGCTTGGGTATCTAATCTGTAGCACTGCGTGCGTTGTGATTCTTCATAGAGTATATCATTTGAGATCTTCCATGTACCTTTGTATATACGTTATTATGGATACCTCCCTAGTTAAGAGGAAGCGTTGAAAAATGTAACTAGTGTCGATCTTCATAATTGTATTTGAGTCATGATGTAATGTATTTGTCAAAAAAAAAGAAAAAGAAATTTTATTATAAAATGATTTGACTTATTAAAGCATGAGTTTCATGTTTGGGTCAATGGTTAATAGGTCAAAGTCTCCATTATAGACTTCTAAGGTTTATGTCAAGTGCCCTTGCCCATGTCATAATGTAAAAGACCCTTCTTGGGCTTCATCTATCAAGAAAGAAATTTATTTTAATGTAAAATAGGTCCTTTAGGTCTCCTCCACCAAGTTGGCCTCACCAAGGGAATTCGACCTCACACAAACACTATATAAAGGCAGCAATTCGACCTCATTTGGAGCATCACTCAAGAAGTTTGATCTGCAATTGTTGGAGGCAAAAAAAGGGTGTGAAGTTCAAGGAAGAGGAAGAAAACCCTAGCAAACAAGAAGGAAGGTTTTATCAAGCAAAAGGAAGTTGAATTTTCTCTCCTTGTCCCACACGTGCAAAGTTATTGGATTGTTGTTGGGCCTAAATTTTGGAGTAGCTGGGGGTCGAAATTTTGGATTATTGTTGGGCCGAAATTTTGGAATAGTTGGGGGTCGAAAATTCTAGGTTGTTGTTGGGTTGTAGCTGTTGGACAATAAGAGACTACTGAAGTTTGTTGAATCATATTGGAAGGCTGACTCGATGGAGGAGGAAGGTATATTTGTCAAGTCTAAGGTCTTGGTCTATCTCAATTTGATTAGTGAAAGAGTTTGACTAGGTTTTCCCCTAGAGAGGGGTTTTAGCCTTGGCTGAGTGCCTACATCTGGGGTCGTTGATCTTCATGTTTTATTTTGATGATTGCTTGAAGAAACTAAGATAAAAGAAGAACATAAAGAGAAGATAATAAAACTACAAGAATATCACAAGTAATTATCAACATAAGAAAATCTTTTTGCCTTTCTAATTTTCTAACAAGATCACAAGAAGGTGAAGTCGGTGCCTCTTAGAGTTGGATCCGAACTATTCTAGGTTATTTTAATACATTCAAAAGTGAAGACAAAAATTATGTGCATCAGTCTGCAATCTTGAAGGAAGACAAAGAAACTACAGTCAAAGCCTTGTCCTAGACCGCAAACCTAGGCTTGAAACATCTGAACTCTATTCGAAGTCTTATCTATGCTTGGTATCTAAAACTCTGAATTGAAGCTACAAGGATGACATTTGAATCCAATTAAAAGCAGATTGGAGAAAGAAAAATCGTTGTGGAAAGGCCAAAATTCTATTCATAGAAGGCCAAAGACCTAAAGACACCTAGAGAAATGAAGGCCCTTCACTTCATCCTTTCATGGCACTGAGGAGCCTAAATTAAGTCAAAGTATTGTGATAGAAAGTTGAACCCTAATAATTTTGTGCATAAATAAGACCGAGACCTAACAATGTTTAAAGTCAATGAAAAAGTTATCTTAAAGGAGAGAAGTCCACATGCCTTGTATTACTGAAGGAAGAGGACCACATCAACTTCGCTATGATGAGAAAGAGAGGTCAAGACATTTGTGACTATGAACAAAACTACAAATAAAGGGTCACAGGATCTATCTCCTTAAGAAATTCGTAAGGCATATTAAGAGGCCTGGTTTGGAAAGTTTTGTAGGAGAAAACATCATGTGGTTGCATTATGAACAGGAGTCGTGATATAGTTCTTCGGGTCAGCATAAGAAATGCCTAGTAAAGGTGTCAAGGCCGACTTACATGGAACACCTTTTGGGCTTATTTTTAAATAGCATATACAATAATGTGGAGCCCTAGTCTAAGGGCCTAGGTTACAAATATTCTTATTCCAGAAGTTCACATTAAAGGCAGTCATTGTGAAAAAGATTCATATCCTTGTTACCACAGTGACTGTGTTAAGTCAATGTTGTAAAATGATCAGTACTAGATCTACTTCAACAAAGGTTTAAAGAAGTCTTATAGTTTGACAAAAGTATGTCATCTCCAAGAAGAAATAGGTCCCAGACCTATTGTCATTAATTTGAGAAGAAGGGATTTCTGAAACTAAAAAAACATAGAAGAGACTTTCATGGAAGTTTTGGAGTTGGTAGAAGTGTAGAAGCCGAAAAGAGCATCTTGAGTTGGCACTACCATTGGAAGCATCATGACATAAATGGAAGTTCTAGTACCTTTGAAGTCAATCCTTAACTTTGGCATCTTGGAAGGTTTTGGCAGCTTTTGATCTCGGAAGGCTAGGGTATGTGGTCCTTAAGGTACATATAATTGTCCTTATACATAGAGGGTCTAACATGAATTGCATTACGGTTTTTTGGGTTTGTAGTCTTCATCTTCTTAAAATTTGTTCGTAACTAGGGTTTTGTAAAACCCTAGTTGATACTTGGAATCCCTTGTCAAGAGAGAAACCCTAACCCTAATATGTGTTGAGAAATCTAGGGCAACTAGATTAAGTGATTTCTCTTTTTGATAATTGCTTGTGATATCTTCTTACTTATCCTGATTAGTTTCTTCTTCTTCTTATTATTATTATTGTGTTCTTATCATCAAACAACTACAAAACCATAAAGAACAATAAGACAAGAGGGCACAAGATATAGGTTGTCAACCTGTTGTAGCCACTACAACCACCCTCCAAAATTTTGCCTTAGCCTGTTTTGGAGCCTCCCTACCAACCTTACACAACACTTTGTCTTGCTTCGTCAAGTACTCAAGCTTCAGTGTTTTCCTCACACAAAGGCAGCGTGTCGATCACAGTTGATCCATTCCCCTCACAAGCTACTTACCCGGACTTGGTCCAGCTGCAGGCTAACCAGCTCCCCTTAAAAATTGCGCATTTCTGAAGGGCAACCAGTCTTCCCTCCAGGAATTGCGCAATCCTCTCTGACATCCTGTTGGGCTCCAGGATTGCACAATCCTGCCAGCCAACCCTCCCAGCAGGATTTGCGTAATTTTTCCCAACAGCAGGTTGTTCAACCCAGGATTTGCGCAAATCTGGGCAGCAGTCAGCTATTGTGCCCAGAAATTGCGCAAACCTCCTAGGCAGTCAACCCATCTCCCAGCCAGGAATGCGCATTTTTCCCAAGCAGTAGAGCACTTGCAGGCATGGACACTCTGGTTGACCAGTTCCACCCGGGACCGGGAAAAATTGACTTGCATGCATGCATGACTTGATCTTTCCCGAATAGCAAGAGACAACATGCAAAGGGCATCCCATGATTCAGGGAGCTATTTTTAGCAGTCGAGGGTTACATGCAAAGTTGTTTTAGAAGTTTCCCTCCAAGTGTCGCTTTTTCCTAGATTTGTGGCATGCGCGTCATGAGACCAAACTTATTTATTTGACGCATCAGAGCTCATTCATTCACATCGATCTTGGATCTCTGACATCCCACAGCACATCCAGGACTCTTCGACACATCTGGCTCAACTATTCACGGGTAAGTGGCCTCAACTTTTCTTTTTCAGCATTTATGTCGCTTTTTGTGTATTCACTTGTGTGAGTGTTGTGAGCTTGATTTCTTTGAATGCCTGTTGCCATTTACATATATTCTAGCTTGTCCTAGCTCTATTTCAGGTTTTGTTGCTATCTCACTGCTGTCGCATGCATGAAACTATTTTGCACGGATGTTCGCCCAACCGGCGAACTGCCTCACCCACATGCATGTTGATCTGTCTGCTAATTCTTTCATTCATGTTTTGCATGCACTGTTAATCACTTTTGTTATCACTTGGTGTCGCCATGCATTTCATTGTCTTACTTGCTTTCAGTTGCCCGTCGGCAAGTCGAGCCAACCTTGGCTCGGGCTTTGCCTTCACCTAGGCTGCATTGCGCAATCTGGGAAGGAAGGCTCACCTTCCTCTCCAGATTTGCACATTCTTGACCAGCACTGGCATCCAAGACTATTTTGCGCATTTCTAGAGGACAGTGGCTGCTTGGCCCAAACATTTGCGCAAATTTGTCCCTGGGCCAGCAGTCCTTCCCAGCTAGTATTGTGCATTGCGCAATCCCACCAACCAGTTGCCTGATGGGATTACACATTTCGCAAATCCAGCAACCAGTCTAGCCTCCCAGACAGCCCAGACTGCCTTTTGCGCAGTTCTGGCAGCCAGTCACCCAGCCTCCCAGTGAAATTTGCGCAATCTCGTTCATCAATTCCCCAGGTATGCGTTGTGTCCTTCCCCAGGTTTGCTTTGTTTTCACTGACATATTTCTTTCCATGCATGCTGCTTGTTTCCGGATCTTTCAGGTGTTCATCTAGCTCAATGGCTTCCAAGAGGAAAGGATCTCTGGACACTGATGGTATTGCAGTTAGAGCAACAATTGAGCAGGTGTCCTCTAATCTGCCAATCTACAAAGATACGAAGTTGTATCTAGAGAAGGACATCAAACTGAAGTGGCAAGAGGTGAATGAAACATTCGCAGGTACTTTGGGGAAGACCTTGAAGATCGTCAGGTATACGTGAACATTCATAAGTCCGATTTGTACCGGATTGCATGCAGATACCCCGTGTTCCCATGCGCGGACATGATTCACTGGATCGTTTCTCACACTGACCTTGAGCAGTGTTAGTGGGACGAAGCTTGCAACCTTCTGGGTACGAGATTACGATGAGATGTATCAAATGGCCGAGCCCATGATTGTCATAACTCCTCCATTCAGCTTGCCCAACAGCAGATCTCACTCCAGAGACATTCTGAAGGATTGGGTAAAGGAGCCAGCGCACTTCAGGATGACACCCAACCAGATCTACAAGACAAATATATTGAGGAAGACGTACCAATACTTGGTCATATTCGCATGTCAACTGAGTGGCCAAGCAAGCACTGAGACCTTCCCTCAGAGTTGGGTGATCACGTTGGACCACTGGCTAGAGAAGGAAGACCAACAATTGGTCTGGCATACTGGCTCACCAGCTGAAGGAACAAGTCATGAAGGCTCGACAGTCACCTGACGGTATGAATGCAGATATGTTCGCCTACTGTTGATTTTGGATAGCATTGAATGTGCTCTAGCCACGAAAATTGGTGGAGATAAGGAACATGAGATCTCCAATACCCAGAAAGGGTTTGGGCAAATTCTAAATGATTTGGGAGATATTAAAATAATTAATATTTTTAATCAAGTCCCTAAGTCTAAACTTAGGGAAAATAAAATATTAATGTGAATTAATATAAAACTTTGTTAGAATGGTTCAAAAGTCATGGATCAAGCCAAATCTTATTTTAGCCATTGATTAGGGACTTAATCTCAGTTGTTGATTTGTCAACGAGAAAAGTATAAGAGGAGGCTTGAGGGTCACTTGGAGACCACACTGAGGGAGATCAGTGAGTTCAATTTCTGGAGTGGGGTTAGCTGAGAAATTGAATCAGTGGTCTGGTGAGCAGTCAGGAGGCAGCAAGTATGGAGCAAAGAGGCAGGATCAGCCACTGGAGATCAGCGCTGAGGCAGGAGAGGCAGACGCAGGGCTTTTCAGGCAGACGCAGAGGCAGCAGAAGATTGTGCAATCACTAGTTGGGCCTGCGTGGGTGACACAGAGAGGCCCAGGGCTGACGCAGAGGGTTTGAGAGCCACACAGAGGTCAGTCGGGCTGACGTTGTCATTGGGAGAAGTGCTGGAGAATTACTTCTCTCTATGGGTAAGCCAGTTTGGCACCCTGTTGTATTGAAGAATTGTTGAATAATAAAATCCTCCCTTGCTGCACCGGTTTTCCCACATTCGGTTTTTCTGAGGATTGTTGTCCAAAACATCTGTGTCAATGTGTTAATGCTTGTGCATATGTTTGTTTCTGTATTACAGTGTGATATTTGCAATAGTATTTATTTTAATGTTTACTGAAGCAATTTCATAAATAACTTATTGTTGAATAAGCAGGAAAAATAAATCAGTCGCTGCAGTGATAGAATTTTCACACTTACATTTTAGATGTAGTTTGTGCCCAACATGAGTTCCTGGGCTTGGAGTGGGCATGGTCACCGACGGAGACTGTTGTGAACACGTATTTCAAGCTGTTGTCCGAATGCAGCTTCAGAGGAGTGATCATACAACTGTCTGAGCATTTTGTCACTCCAGTATACAAGCTGATATTCGAACAGATCCACCCTGGTATGCCTCACCGTTCAGCACGTTCACCCGAGTGTTCAATGTAGAGAAGTCTCCGCATGTTCTACCAAAGTTCGCCTTGGACGTGCTTGTCATGCAGGAAGTAGCGTACCACATCTCGGCAGGATTGACAGCTAGACTGCAGCGGAAGAAGAAGGCACCTTGGCCCGCTCTTCCATTGCGGATTGGATTATATGAGATCCAAAGTATCAAGCAAGCGAATGTCGAAGCAAAGCAGATGAAGAAGTATCATTTCAACCTCCGAAGCTTCAACCCGTATGACCCACATTGCATTATGAAGGATCACTGCGCAAGAGTTCAATTCAACTGGATCCATGGGGCATGTCATTGGGCTGAGGAGGACTCATGGAGATACTGTTACAATTCCTCCAGACCCAATGAACAGGTCAGCTTCGTCGTAGAGTGGTTAGCAAAGCAGCATGAAGCAGTACCATGGAGAGCACCAACAGTAGTGGCAGCAGCCGCAGAGGCAGCAAAGCCAAGCATACCTGTACGCGACAAAGGGAAGAGGAAGATTGTCGACCACGTGGAGGAGCAAAGTTGGAAGTTTCGAGCAAATCCACTTGTAGAACAAGCAGTTATGGCTATTCAAGCGAAGAGGCAGCAACGCGACAAGCGAATCGCGCGAAGGCAGAGGGATAAGAAGAGAATGCAAGAACCATAGAAGGAGTTGCATGAGCTAAGGGAGCAACTCCGGAAAGAACAAGAGTTGCGCCAACAGGAGCAGGAAGCGCAGCAGCAATAAATTCAGCAGGGGGCGCATCACGTGCAGACAGACGAAGCAGCGCCCGTACAAGTAGTTGATTCATCTAAACAGCTGGCATCAGGCGAACAAGGTGAACCATCGCAGAGGCAAGACTTTGCTCATGAGATAGAACAGGCGCTTGAACAATTGGATGCAGACATGGAGCAGCAGGAGTTGGAACAGGATACCGACCTCATGCCTCACCACAAAGAAGTCGACTCACCCGCTTCACTGCGTCCCAATGATGAGCAAGTCTCGAATGACCAAGGAGGCACTGAGATCCTTGGTGGTCAACCGGAAGCAGAGATGCACAACATCTCCTTTGACAAATCTCATCACAGAGTTGTGCAGTCTCAGAGAGTACCAACTCCGGAGGACCAAACATCCCCTGCGCAATTTGAAGAGCAAGTGATTGTGATTGATGTGCACAAGCATCCAGCTGCTTTGGCCGATGCAACTAGAGTGTATGCCGAAGCCACTAGCTCAAGTGTTCGTTTTCTCATAGCTGAGAATGAGCAAATGGCAAAGGAACTACAGGTGGCCAAGCAGGGAGGAGACTTGGTGACAATGTCCGCCCGAGCTAAACTGAAGAAGGCAATACTAGATGAAGTATTGTCCTTGGACATAGTTATGCGAGCATTGTACTCCAAGTTTGGTATCGTGCATCAAGCAATCGTTCATCTCCACGGATGGCAACAGCGATGTGCAAGAAGAGCACGCATCTTGAAGAACATACATACTGTTGTTGATAACATGCAAGTATGGACGATGAAGTATAAGGGAGGCCCGCTTCACTTGCCAAAGATGATGAAGGCTAATGCGGTTGATCTGCAAGCACATATCCGGAGTCAGATCCAGAACTATGAAGACCTACCGTAACTCATCACTAGCATACAGGCTCCCATGCACGAGTATTCAAAAGCATGGAGGTTATAGTGCACACTCATGCGATCCCATCACTTGGCACTTTCACTCAGGCGAAGACCAAGAAGCAAGTCCGACAAGAGCTTGACTCGTACTTCAATGAGTTGATGTGCACCGCCACCAGCCTAGACTTGCCTATCAATGCAGACATCATGCGCAAGTACGTTGTTGGTCCGGCCACACAGAAGACAATGATGCGCATGCTCACAGAGGAGCCTGCGCAGTGTACCTAGATGCTATGGAGGCAAGGTTCAGGCTTCAGACGCATGTCACAGCAAAACACACGGACACTCTCAAGGACTACCAATCTTGGCATCAACATGTCACTATTGATCACCATGAGGATGTCGAGCAGTTGGACTTCTATTGTTGTCTAAGGCTGAATGATGTCTAGTTTGGCTTGTCCAAGCCATTGTTCACATGGGTACATGTGCATTGTAATGTTGAGTCATGTCAAGTGTAAGTCAAGTGTCAAGAGTGGATGTAACAGTCATAGAGTAGGTGAAGAGTCATGAGGGTAGTTGAATGGTCACAAAGGGGAATGTCAAGGTTCACCCCACCCTTTGCTATAAATAGTCCCTCATAACTCATTGTATGGGCTTTTGATCAGCCAAGCTTCTACTAAGACTAGCTTGAAGAAGGCTTGGACAGTATTGTAACGCACCTTGGCTTCTCCACTACACAGAGCTAGTACATCTCTTTGGAGGAACAGGCGGATGTGGCTGTAACATTCCATTGTTGGGGCTATCAGGTTTACAAGGATGTACTTTATGATTATGACTTACACTTCTTTATATAATAAGAGCCAGCACATTTTCATGCATATGTTGTTATTGTAGTTGGACTGCTCCGGTTGCTTTAATGATATGTGTTGTTTAACTTACATACTTGTGTACGAACTGATTCACATGCAATTATATGAATCATGTTGTTAATGTGTTGCATATGTTGTTAATGTTGTCACCGTCCATGTCGACTGCTCTACCGGAAATCAGACAGACCTTTCACTTGAACCTTGCCATAACAACCGTCACACTCGTCTCGGACTGATCCGTGAGTGTTGTATGTGTTATCTTACCTTGTATGATGTGACTGTTGCATCTGAGTGGACTGCTACGTCGGAAGTTCTGCATGTCCTTTGTGTTGTGTGTTCCTAACCGAGTTGGGATTGATCCCTTTCAACCTAGAACTCACCTTCACCTCCTTCCCCCTTCGAAGTGTTGGAACCTCTCATAAGCCTTCCTGGACTCACTGCATCAATCACACCCTTGTTGCTGACAGAGTTATTCTACTTGCCTCTATACGACATCGCGGTCAAGGCATTACCTTACGACCCACTAATGGGACTCCTACACCAAACGGTTTGAGGTCTAATTGGGACTTCTTACGAGGGAGATCCCCTTGACATGCTGGTGGGTCCAACACCGTCAACACAACCAGGGAGATCCCCTTGACATGTTGGGGGGTCCAGCACCGTCAACACAACCAGGGCCAAAACCTCTCCTCTTGAGAGGAAAACCCACAAGAACTCTTCTCTTCTTATAGAACTTCAAATGACGAATTCTAACACCTTTGACCCTTGACTAAGACCCCTCCAAGAAAAAGTCAGACATTTTCCTTTTCTTGCCAAGTCAGACCAAGTCAACCTTGCCTTGATGTTGTTGCAACTTCTTCTTCATTCTCAACTTCAGTTCTACAACAGTAGACTACAACTTCGACCTCTCTTCCTGCAATTCTCGGCTTCCTGTACTCTTCTGCAATTTTCGCGAGTGTGACAGGTATGTGGCAGTTTGAGTCCTTTTACTCCTTTTGGCTAGGTTTCTTCTCCTCAAGATCTCGGCCTACAAATTAAACTATTTTGACACTGAATTTTAGCTCTTTAGTATGACTGTAATTCGATCTTTGTTCTGCAGTGGATGCCCTAGTTTTTCGCACCAATGATGAGAGTTACAACCCAAAAAATAATCCTTGAAACTTAGCTTTTCCTTTCCTTATTTCTCCTCTTTCTTTGTTGGTTATTCTTCTTTCTTCTTGTGCTTCCACGAGTTGCTTGGATTATCTCATTTGCAAATGAGGTAGAGTCCTTTATAGGCTTCTTGTCCATGTTTGTAGGTCGACTTGTCACTGTCTCTAGGCCAACTTGTCACTACTTAATAGGTCGACTTGTTACTTGCATCATGACGAGGTTTTGGAGGGTCTTTTGACTCACTTTGACTCTAATAAAATTGTCTTTACAATATGTAACATGCCCAAATGGGTCCTCAATACATGACAATGACTCAATTGACCTAGAAGCACTCAATGGGTGCTTGACCTAAAAATAAATTTCCCTTGAGCATGAAACCCATGCCTCAAGATCAACAATAATAAATTTATTTTTCTCTTTACATCACATACATAAAATCATGATTACATATGTCATTATGAAGACCGAACCTAGTTACATATTTCAACACTCATTCTTAACTAGGGAGGTATGCATAATCCATACAAGGTACTTGGACATTTTCAAACTAAAGAATTCTCATAAGAAGAGTCGAATTGGTAAGCCATCTCATAAGCTACTTCTTTAGCTTATGCCAGAAAATCTCATCATACCAACCAGCATTGTCACATAGCAAGGCCTTGACTAACAACTCTATCTCTCCACGAGATCAGAGCACAATGCCGGTGAGACCAATGACTGATAGACACCATCATCATTGTCTCTAAAGGCACATACCCCACCCGAGTGTTCACTGGGTATGTCCTTTTAGGACAATTACTATCTTGGAATGACACATCCTCAAGGAATTTCCTCTTCGACTACTCTTATCTTGGATTCCCTACCTCATCCTCAAAGAGTTTCTGAATCGACCTGAGATGCTTACCCAATCCTCCATTCTTTCTTCACAATATGAAGACAAGAATGATGTGTCTATCTCTCCTCATGGCCTTCACTAAGACTTACGGTTGTTAGTCCTGGTCTAGTGCATGACACATGAAGTAGAGAACCATATTTGTCACTCTCTCTTAACCAGGGACAATTAACCCATTCTTATAAAAGGAATGTACCCAAGCTCCCTCTTATTCAGGGACTTGTCCAAGCTCCCTCTTAACTAGGGGTTTGTTTCCAACGGCTTTATGCTCTTTGGTAGAGATCATGGTACCATCAGATGCTTGTAGAGCTCCTCCTTTCAATGTCATGAATTTCATCTTCATCAGTATGGAGCCTTCATCTTCTAGATTTTTCTTCATAGGGCATAAGCCATCTATCACTTTCCATCACAAACGATATCAGTCACGTCATCCTTCTCTTCATCAGAAAGTGATCTTCTAGTCCACATCTGGCTTTTCTTCATACAACTACCTCTTCCAAGTCATGTTTCTTTCAGGGTCTTCCATCCAACCACATGAGTGCTAGTTGTAGGTGACATCTACAGCTCTCTTTCGGTAGCCCTACATCAAGCCATCCAGATGTTGTTCGAAAATAAAAAATGAACATCAAATCAAAGTTACCTTTTGTTATGGCCTTTCATCATGACATTTGCTTCTTGCAACATCAACATCCTGCATAAACACATCTCCAAGACTTTCAATGTCAAGGGTCTCCTTTTACAGACCTTATCAGGGTCTTCATACCTTCTCTATGGAGATGTCACAGCTCATTCTTCTAGTCATTGGATGTTAATTTCTTATCTTTTCTTATGTGACTATAGTTGCATCTTTCATGGTCTCTTCTTTCTTTCTTCACATATTACTCGCCAGGAACCTCCATCTATACTTCCTTCATTTTTGTCAACCACCTCATATTCCATATGAGGACATATTATGTTGATTTCATCTTGTTAATATGTGAACCATGCCTTCATGTATTTTTTCAAAGGAAGAAATTCCTTTTCTTCGATCATGCTCATGAGGTAGAGCATTCACCCATGCTATCTGCAACTATATAATGAAATGGCTTAAATCTATATACATACCTCTTTTCTTGTTTTGGTCATCTAGACTTCCTTCAACAACTTCCTGTTCCTGCTTGAAAGTTCTTCAACCATGCTGCATTCCTTTGTTACCATATCATCATCCTTCTAGACAATGAATCCCATACAAGGTGGATTTCTCAACGAGACATTTGCTTCTTTCAAGTAGAGGTGAATTTTCTAATGAAGATTCCAACGGAGGATCTTGATTATCCTCATCCTACAAATGCCCCTTCTCAATGATGATGATGCATGATGAACTCTTTCTATTTTCTATCATGCTAGGTGACTTTCTTCCTGCATACTACTTATGCTTTTCAATGAGGCTACCAAGGGTTACCTCCCTTCTATGATGACTGTTACATCCATGTAGACTTCTACTAGAGATATCTTTCAAGCTTCTATAAAGATGTTACGAGCTCTTGTTTCGATTGTCTGCTTCTAATATGATGCATCCTATCATGCTTACAATGCTTTCTACCATGATAGCTATCTTTTACAACACTGAAAAGAACATAGCGAAGGAGATTGTCTCATTCATAGTATAGATCTTTCACTTCCTCCTCCTTTTATTTCTTCTTCTCAGATTCTTCCACTTCTTCAGTGACATGGGCTTCATTCCTTCCTTTCCTTTGTTGTCCTTCTTGAATTTTGGACAATCCCTCTTAAAGTGCCCATATTCTTGACAGCCATAGAATTGGATTTTTGACATATCAAACTTCTTCCTTTTCCCAAATTTTCCTTTTCTCTTACCCATGGCAGAAAAAGCTTGAACTTGTTCATTTGATCCCACATCACTTTTTGCCTTCAACCAAGTTTCTTCAATCTTACATAATGACCAGAGTTCACTAAATGGAGTGGCTTCCTTCTTTCCATAGATGCTTGATACGAAGTTGCCCTATTCATCAGGTAGTGCATTGAGCACAATTGTGGTCATCTCCTTATTGGACATTATTTCCCCCAACTCTTGCAGTTGGTCTCGTATTTATGACACCCTCATTAGATATGAGGTTATCCTTTCTTCCTTTGATACCTTCATCTTATATGGTTTGGTTTTCAACGATATTACTTCTCCAATGATGCTTACGCAAAACAATTCTACTAGCTTCTCATAGATTTCTTTAGATGTCTCCAACTTTGATTCATAGGGTATGAGGGGATCTTTGATGGATTCTATATGAATCCTTTGAGCCCTAATTTTTCCTTTTCATATACTTTGACAGTGCTTGAGCTTCTTCTTGTGATGGTTTGGAGGCCTTACCATTGATATGACCAATAACTTGATTCTCTATGAGTTCAAATCTGTCCTCTTTTTCCATGCAAGGAAGTTTGATGACCCAATCAATTTGTTGCTCTCCTTGCAAAATGAAGTCATTTTGATAGATTCAGACATAGATATAAAGATACTTACTTGTCAAGTGAAGATACTCCTAGATGATGAAATCTTCAACTTGATGCCTTTTTTGATGATGTTGATAATAGAAGATGTCTTCTTGATGAAGATGTCTTCCTTCAAGTATGCTTTGATAGTGATCCTTGACTCAAGAAGAGGGAGATCACCTTGATTCCTTGATGATGATGGCAGAGCTTCTTCCTGCTTCCTTAAGATGTAGAGGCTTCAATATGCCTCAATGTGTAGCCATTTTAAAAGAGGAGGAAGGGTCCTTGAGATCTTATTTGTGATGATGATTGAGAAATGTATGAGCTACTCAAGAATGCTTCAAATGTAAAACCCTTCTTCGAATGAGCTAGGGTTTTGAGGTCCTCTTCTTGTTGTTGCTTCTAGATAGTGTGGTCCTTGAATAGTTCTTGATGCTCCTTAGATTATTTGGCCCTTATGTATCCCTTCTTGATGATTCGATGTCCTCTTTAATGTCTTGATCTTTCTCGGTACTTCTTCTTCAATCTGCGTTTTCTTGTCTTGTTACCTTAGCTCTGATACCATGTTGAGAAATCTATGGCAGCTAGATTAGGTGATTTCTCTTCTTGATAACTGCTTGTGATATCTTTTTACTTATCTTGATTAGTTTCTTCTTCTTATTATTATTATTGTGTTCTTATCATCAAACATCTACCAAACCATAAAGAACAATAAGACAAGAGGACACAAGATATAGGCTATCAGTCAAAGCCAAAACCTCTCCTTTTGAGAGGAAAACCCACAAGAACTCTTCTCTTCTTATAGAACTTCAAATGACGAATTCCAAGACCTTTGACCCTTGACTAAGACCCCTCCATGACCAAGTCGGACTTTTTCCTTTTCTTGCCAAGTCAAACCAAGTCAACCTTGCCTTGATGCTGCTGCAACTTCTTCTTCATTCTCAACTTCGGCTCTGCAACACTAGACTGCAACTTCGGCCTCTCTTCCTGAAATTCTCGGCTTCCTGTACTCTTCTGCAATTTTCGCACGTGATAGTTATGCAGCAGTTTGAGTCCTTTTATTCCTTCGCTTGACTAGGTTTCTTCTCCTCAAGATCTTAGCCTGCAAATTGAACTAGCTTTTCGCATGTGTGATGAGAGTTACAGCCCAAAAAAAAATCATTGAAACTTCTATTTTCGTTTCCTTGTTTCTCCTCTTTCTTCGTTGCTTATTCTTCTTTCTTCTTGTGCTTCCACGAGTTGCTTGGATTATCTCATTTGCAAATGAAGTCGAGTCCTTTATATAGGCTTCTTGTCCATGTTTTTAGGCCGACTTGTCACTATCTCTAGGCCGACTTGTCACTACCTGATAGGCCAACTTGTCATGGCTTGTTAGGTCGACTTGTTACTTGCATCATGACAAGGTTTTGGAGGGTCTTTTGACTCTACTTTGACTCAAATAAAATTTCCTTACAATATGTAACATGCCCAAATGGATCTTCAATACATGGCAATGACTCAATTGACCTAGAAGCACTCAATGGGTGGTTGACCTAAAAATAAATTTCCCTTGAGCATAAAACCCATGCCCCAACATCAACAATAATAAATTTATTTTTCTCTTTACATTAAATACATAAAATCATGATTACATATGTCATTATGAAGACCGAACGTAGTTGAATATTTCAATAATATGTTTGTTCCCTCAGAAATCCTAGCTTTTGAGGGTTTGTAGATAGTCTAGGGTGTGTGGCAAACCCTAATGAGGGTGGAATTAGATGGAAAAGTTGGGTTCAAACCCTGGGATTAATGTTTCAAAGGGAACTATCTAGGAACTTAGGGTTTTGATCTGAAAACCCTAAGAATTCTCCCTCTAAGATACCACGGTATCCCTAGATTGTCAAAATTATAAGCATGCTCTTGTACTTGTATATTTTGCTTGGTGGTACTTGTTGGTGAATATTGCAGAAGGAAGCAAAATGAGAAGGATGACTAAGCAAAGCAAATTCTATGTTTTGATGAGCATGATGGAGGGAGGGAACTATAAAAACCATGAGAGAATTGTTGCTATCAAAGTTCATTGAAGGAAAAATGTTAACTTGGTGTTGAAATATGTAACTAGGTTCGGTCTTCATAATGACATGTAAACATGATTATATGTATTTAATGTAAAAAGAAAAATAAATTTATTGTTGTTGTTCTTGAGGCATGGGTTTCAAGCTCAAGAAAAAATTATTTTCAGATAAAGCACCCATTGAGTGCTTCTAGGTCAATTGCGCCATTGTCATGTATTGAAGACCCATTTGGGCATGTTACATATTGTAAAAAGAATTCATTTGAGTCATAGTTGAGTCAAAAGACCCTCCAAGACCTTGTCAAATGTGCAATCTTCAAGTCGGCCTTCTCAAAAGACAAGTCAGCCTAGCCTAGATACAGTGACAAGTCGACCTATTTGATGTGACAAAAAGCCTATATATACAAGGCTAGTCGACCACCTTTAAAGGGATCCAAGCACACACAAGCAGCTCGATCTAAAGCATAGAACATAGCGAAGAAAGGAGATGACGGAACAAGGAAGAAGATGTATTTTTTGAGGTTTGATTTTGGGTAATCTCTTACACGTGCAGGTTGTAACTAGGGCATCATATCACCTATAGAAAAACAGAATTACAGTCAGTCAAGAAGCCAAGCAAAGGGTGAAAGAAGCACCGATATTCAAGTCAAGTCATTGGAGAAAGGATTGTTGCCCAAGCGAAGGAGAAGAGAAGCCATCTTCACCATATTTTTGTCACACATGTGAATTAGGGATTGCTACAGGAAGGCCGAAAATCACAATCAAAAGTGCAAGTTTGAAATTGAGGTCAAAGAGGAAGCAAGCAATTGTTGAAAGGCTAGTTTGACTATCACTGACTTTGTGGAAGAGGAGCTCATCCATAAGAAGTTTGACTTGGTCTTGGAGGGGTCTTGGTCAAGGGTCATAGGTCTTGGTATTCGTCAATTGAAGTTCTATAAGAAGAGAAGAGTTCTTGTGGTTTTTCCTCTCAAAAGGAGAGGTTTTGGCCCTGACTGATAGCCTACATCTTGTGCCCTATTGTCTCATTGATTTTATTGTTTGGTAGTTGTTTGATGATAGAGAACACTGATAATAATTAAGTGAAAGAAGAAGCGAATCAAGTTAAGTAAAAATACATCACAAGCAGTTATCAAAATAAGAGAAATCACCTAATCTAGCTTCCCCTATATTTCTCAACACTTGGTAATCAAGTTGGATCCTTGGGCACTCTGATACATAAAGGTAGACTCATGAAGACGGACAATGAGGATGTTGATGTTTTGTTGAGAAGGTCGTCATGGTGAAGTAAGTCTAATGTTGATATCTATTATTGGTTATTTGGTTAACATGTTGTTTTGCTACTTGGAAAGATGTTGCAGGTGTACATGATGATAATTGAGACAAGTTCAATTGTGTGGATATTAAGGGAAAGTTCAACATCTGGTACCTAGCATCCCTGAAGATCAAGATGTGCTCATCTTGGGATTGGAAGGTAGCAGTGTGAAAAGATAACCTGAAGGTCTAGAAGGAAGATCACTTTCATGAGGAAGCTATGGTCAACTTGAAGTTTGGGAAGGTTCAATAGAATGCCTTCATTGATAAAGTCGAGACGAAAGTAATGTGTAAGATGGATGACCTGGAACCTGTCGTGAGAAGATGGCTCCATGATCCATGAAAGGAAGCAAGCTTTGTACAATGATATGTGGAGGAAAGAGGGAGCCATGCAAGCTATAAAGAACTAATAGTTGGTGCTTTTATGAAAGACAAGGAAGTTGAGAAATATCCTCTAGGTTTGAGAGGGAGTAAAAGGAGTCTCCTTGAATAGGAGCAGGATCCATTCTCTAATTAAAAGGAGAATAGAGATATCCTCCTTGATTGGGAGGGGGTATGGTTGAACACTAGTTCTCCCTATGTCATGTACGAGACCAAGACTACTAGTCGTAAGTATAGTGCATGCTTCATGGATAGGGAGAATGATGACTTGTTTGGTTCTCCTTGTGTCAAGTACTTTGATGGATTAGGAGTCGGGACTGATGTCCTAAGTCAAGTACATAGACATGGATAAGAGAATGTTGGATAGAATAAGCATCTTGGACAGACATTCTTGATTCATGTAATGTGATGGATTAGGATGGAGATCCTAAGTCATATGGACTTGAATAAGAATGGTCTGACGATAGGATTACTCCAACTATCCTAGGTGGAGTATGTGCCATGATGAGGCGGTATGGTGTCCTATGGAATGCCTCCCAGCATTGTGCTATGATCTTGTGAAAAATAGAGTGTACCTATCAAGGCCTTGGTAATGTAACAATGTTGGTTATGCTGAGTGATGCTTATCAATTTGGATCTCTTCTTATAAAGAACTTTTCAAATGGAGTATTGCCCTTATACCAATTGGACAATTATGAATACCTCCCTAGTTAAGAGGGAGTGTTGGAAATTGTAACTAGTTTCGGTCTTCATAATTGTCATTTGTCTCATGTCATGATGTAATTCTTATGTATTAAAGAAAATTATTTTGTAAAGTATGGGTTTCATGCTTTTTGTCATTTGGTCAATAGGTCAAGCATCATGTTAGTGTCTGTCAGTCCTGTGAGTCACCAGTGATCAAATGTACTCTTTCAAAGTTTTTGTTAGGGTCCTAAGTCAAATTTTTATAGTTTCAATAGGTTTTCAAATAAAAATTTGTTCACTGGTTAGTGTGTTTACTATTTAGGCATGTTACTACTCCCTACATTTCATGGTCAAGTTGCCATTTTGGTTGTGTCATCACTCATTGTGACAAGTCATTAATAAAGTGTCTTGATCATCATCTCATGGTCAGTCATGTCTCAAGGTCCAATTCATCAGTTTCATACTCCATTAGATGTCATCATTAGGTCGAGTCATCAAAATGGTCGAAAAAGAGTCATGGCATCACTTATGGTAAAACATTATGGGAGTAGTAATTAGGGAGAATAATATTCAAGGAGATTTCAGCTTGTTTCAACATCTTCATTCATATTTCATATACCTCCCTCAACCCCCCTCATTCCATCTAAAACCCCTTTTTCCTTGAGAAGATCCTTAAACCCTAAGTCAAAACCCATTTTTCCTTGGAAAAACTCATATTCCATATTCAAATTCCCAAACTCTAGCCTTATCCTAAAGTCCCTTTGTATATCTCTCTTACCGCATTTCCATTTGTTTATACATTGAAACTCTAGCCGAAGTCCATGCTTCGATAATAGTCCAACTCTAGCCGTTGTTCCATTTTCCTTTGAAATGTTTCAAAACATTAGTAAATAATGTTAAAGTCCCTTTTAAGGGCGGAGACCCGCATCGCATATCACTCTCGGCGCATATCACATGAAAAATAAAACAGCACCCGTCTTCCCTTCCCGATTGGGTTCCTATTTCCATCCAACGGCTCTAAGGCCTGTTAGCTTTGTTGGCATTTGGCCCAAAAATGGATCCAAAATACTCCCAAAGTCTCCAAAGTTTGCTTTAAAATCATGGAAAGGGATCCAAAAATGCTCTTTGAATCTTCAACTTTTGCTTAAAGATCATCCAATGATCAAAATCCGCGCGAGGAGAGCCCTTGGAAGGGCAGAAATACACTATCGGGAGGCAAAAACGCTTAAAAAACCATGAAAAACCCACAATTGCTGGCTTAAACAGTGAATGAACAGCCACCGTTAGATATGGCCGATCAACGGCTCAGATCTAGGCAGCTAATCGCAATCGGCCGAGCAGAGGGGACAGTCTAAAGGCGGGCGCATGACACCGCTGATCAATGATTGCCGATGATCGAATCGGCGGGTCGCATCGGCGGGAGCATATGTTATATATATAGAGGCCCGAGGATTGAGCGACTCGCGATTGCGATTTATCGCATCGACGCTATACCAAGGGTCGGGGCCTATGCACATACGTATTTGCGATGCGATAACCGGACCCAACGGTTATGTAATACAATATTTGATAATATTCGAAGTCCGCACCCAAGCCATTTTTAATGTATTTTCCTGTGTATTTCGTTATGTAAAAAAATACAAAGGGAAACAGGGACAGCGCCGATGCAATATAATCCGAACCTGAAAGGGTTTCGTGAAGCAAAGTGGATATATTTTCAAGTCCGCGGAAGGCCCATTTTTAATGTATTACATATATTTTCATTGTATAATGAAAATACAAAGGGAGGATTGGCGAGTGCGATTGCGATGAGCCCTGGACCCGAAAGGGTCCGGGAAGCGGAATATATGATATTTGAAGTCTGCCAGGGCCGTTTTTTCATAAATTTTCAATGATTCGACATATTTCCAATGTAAAGGAAAAATCATAAAATAGGCAAGATTTTGGGCGGGCCGTGTGCAGTAAGTGGTTTAGGCTGAGCTCCGCCCGATGCCATACAGCTGCTGCCACATGTCCAAGACAAGGAGAGAGAAAATCGTCGTCATCGGGCGACTAACTCTAGTACAAAAGAAGCGCCCGAAATGGATCATCACCGTTGGATCTGGGACTCCCAAATCAACGGTGGAGATGTGTTGTCACTGCGAAGGCGAACCCAAGAGGAGAATAAGCCATTTCTAAGGATTTCATAAGTCTGAAAAGGACAGAGGTGGGCGGGATTTTCACAGTGTCGCTGCATTTTTTTGTTTAAAACAGAAAACAGCCATGTATTAACAGAAAGGGGCCATTTAAAGGGATTATAAGGGCCCGAAGACCCATTCCACCATATAACAGAGCCCGGGAGACATATTGCCAAGAAACAGGAGCCCGGAAAGGCAAAGAGAAGGGCCACAACGCAACGCAACCAAATCAAACAAAATCAGGGAGCATCAACAGCACAGACAGCGCAACAGCCACACCAACAAACGTTATGGAGCATCTCTGGCACAAGATAACTCCCAGACAGCGCAACAAGCCACCAAAAATATCTAAAAACGGTTACTCTGCTGTCAGAAGCAGAAAACTCCGCTCCCATGCTTGCTTAGAGGGCAACAAATCAGTTAGCAATGCATATCAGACAGATTAAGACTCCGAGCCTCTTAGAGCTCAGGAGCATTGTAAACAGGCTATAAATAGCTGAGTTTAAGATGTAATAGAGGTTCAACTTCTGGAGATTATTGCTCCTCTGTTCTTTCAAGCTCCTCATCTTCATTCTAGATATACAAGCTTCTTTTGCCATAATATGTTCAACACCCATTCTCTTTGTTGTTCTATGCTTGCACTTGAATAGTTTGTTCATGTTTTCTTTGTATCTAAGGCCAGATAACTGTCATCTTATCTCTGCTTTGATATATGAGATCTGCAAGCTTCTTTTCTGCCTGTAGCTAGCCATCCATGTGTGGTCATATATGCATCTACCAGTACAGTCAGTATTCTCTTTTGTTTCCTGTAGCTAGCCATTCATTTATGTTTATGTAGGCAATCTGTTGGTACAGTCAGTGTTCTCCATCTATCTACTGAATCTATAAATTATTGAGCGTTAGTGGTCTAAAGTCTTGTATTGGTGTGAGTGTTCATGCATGTCTTGAGTGAAAATAGAGCTGAAATGGTTATCTAACTTGATCCAAACCCTCATTTATTCCAATAGTTCAGAGAACAATATTGAAGACTATATGTTACCACGCATCTCCGATCTGCAACCTAGGAGAGTTTCCTAGAGTGATAACATAATTGGCGCCGTTGCCGAGGAGAGAAAACTGAAGCTCAACTTCCCTGGGAAACGACATAGATCCAGCTTTGATGATAGACAAAGTCTGGGCACATTTTTTGTTGTAATCATCTATCATCTATCTCCGATCTGCAACCTAGGAGAGTTTCCTGGAGTGATAACATAATTGGCATCATTGCCGGGGAGAGGAAACTGAAGCTCAACTTCCCTAGGAAACGATATAGATCTAGCTCTGATGATAGACAAAGTCTAGGCACATCTTTGGTTGTAATCATCTATCTGCCAACTCTACTAGAGGTTGAACCTCTTAGCGACTCCACTTCATAGTTTTGGCTCAGTTTGTGAGGCATACTCAGAGAAACCCTCAGAAGTTACAAGCTGACCCAGTGCCTAACCCTAAAAAGATCATCAAAGAAAGAAAGGTATTGCAGAAAGGAGCATCAGGTTCAGGTAAACCTAAACAATATTCTATATCTCTTCAGGAAAATCCTGCAATAGAACAAATACATGTTGAGAGTACAGATTCTAATACTAGCAGTGAACAAAAACTCTCAGAAATTCATAAAGCTCCTTATTCTTTAGGTTCTCTTTTTGTTGTAAGCCCAAAGGAAACCTCACCTCCTATCCATCATACTCCTTTAGTCTTATCAGTCACTCCTCAGCCCTCTGTCATTCAGACTTCGAGTACTCTTTTAGCCACCATAGTTATGGCAGGTCCACAAGCACCTACCAAAATGGAAAGAATCATAGCTGCTAGGTATGGGCCTCTAATACTGCCCACCCCTTTAAATTCCATGCCTACTGGAGAATATCAAAAATATAGGCCTAAATTCACTAGGACTAAAGGTGTTACTGCTGAAGAACATCTTAAGTCATTCTATAGCTATGCTGATAATCTGGACATTAGTGAGGATGATGTGTGGATGAGAGTCTTTGTCCAAAGCCTAGATGGAGAGGCTAGGAAATGGTTCAAAGAACTAACCTCAAGATCTATAGCAGATATCTATGCTTTAGATGATGCATTTCTGAAGCACTGGGGGATAAAAAGGACCTCCTCTACTACCACACTGAGTTTGGAAACTTAAAGAGAGAAAATGGTGAGCTGCTGTCTGATTTTAACAAAAGGTTTAACCGTATGTATAGCAAAATACCAGCTAAAGTAAAACGCACTTCTACCTCTACTAAACTCACCTATGCCAGTGCTTTTGATTCTGACTTCTACCAACTGTTGAGGGAGAGGAGATGTGCTACTTTGGTTGACATGCAAGAGGCAGCCTTGGAAGTGGAATCAAACATCATGGTTGTAGAAAAGCTCAAGGGAAATGTTGATAGAAGAAGACAGAGAGGCGAGTCTTCATCATCCTTTGATCCTAAGATAGATAAAATGACCAAAATGATAGAGTCATTAGCCTCTGAAATCTCCAAACTAAAGGTTGAGCAGCACCCAGGGAAGGGGAGAGCTCCTAATACCTTTGCTCCTAGAAATCCAAATCCAAATCCATATAGAAGAACTAATGAGCAGTTGCAGATTTTGCAAAGAAACAAAGATGCTAATGAAGACCAAAGGGTGAGGGCTCCTTTTCAAAATACAGTCATGGAAGAAGAGCAGTTTGAAGAAGAAGATGAGATCCATTATGTTGCAGGAAGCGCCCCCCCCAGATCCTAGGCCCGAAGCGCGCCCCGTACGGAAGCGCCCCCGGAAGCGCGCTTCCGAAAATGGCGAAGCGCGCTTCGGCCTTTTTAATGCGCTTCCTGGAAATTAGGAAGCGCCGGCCCCGAAGCGCGCTTCGGATGGCGCTTCGGGCCAGGAAGCGTGCGCTTCACGCAGCGCTTCGGAGCGCTTCCTCCAAAACCGCGCGCCCAAGGGAAAAAAACATCATTTTTTTAATTTTTTTTTAAAGTTAACTTAAGTTAGCATTGAGGGGGTGGGTTAGGGTGAGGTTAGAGTGAGGTTAATGTGAGGAATGAAAAGAATAAAGCCCCCATTCATTCCTCATTTTCTCACTTTGAGTTTATGAGAGTTGGAGAAGAGAAGAGAGGAGAGGAGAAGAGAAGAGAGGAAAAGAGAGGAGAAGAGAGGAGAGCTTGGAGGAGTGAAGAAGGAAGAGCAAGGAGAAGGAGGAGGAGCTTGGAGGACTTCATCTACAAGAGCTAAAGAGGTAAGTTCAAACCCCAAACTCCCTTATTTTTTGTGACAATTTTTTTGTATTTTTCTCCTCCCTCTCCTACTCTTTCCCATTGTTTCTACTTGCTCCTTTATTTACAGGTTGTCCACCACCTATATCCATATTCCAAGATGGTGTTCTTTTGGCTTCTATGTATCATTCCACTCTTGGTTTTAATGATGGCAAGGGTGAGGAATAGAAGGGAAGAAACAGAAGAGGACATTGGTGATGGTCCTAATAGTAGTGACCCAATGTATGATGAGGAGGAAGGGTTTGAAGAGGAAGGGGATGAACTTGAAGGGGACACTGAAACACAAGATGGGAAAGCTACATCAACACCCTTGTGGAACTATGTGACCAAACTTGATGGGGGAAAGGGTGGTGGATCTTACAAATTTGTGTGCCCTCATGGTTGTCATGGAGGAAAACCATATTGTGGTTCATATACCCGTCTGAGGAGGCATCTTTGTGGGGTGCTGGACAGTGATGAAAAAAAGGGTTCTGTGGGGGTACAAATTTGCCCAAACATTTCAACTGAAGAAAGAAGAAAATACATCCAAATAGAGATGGCTGCACAACAAAAAAACAAGAAACAAAAAACTCATTCTGAATCAAGTGCAACCTCTAAATTTGGTAGTTGCTCATCTCCTCATGGTACTTCTGCAAGCTCTGGAGGTAGAAGAACAATAGGGGATTTCCTTAATGTTGCTGGGAGGGATGATGTGGATGGAAAGATAGTCCGTTTTCTTTGTGCTTGCGGTGTACCATTCAATGTGCTTCGCTCTCCCTATTGGCATGAAATGGTAAAGGCCATCAATGAAGCCCCAAAAGGATACAAGGCCCCCAACTATGAGAAAGCTAGAACAGTGTTATTAGAAAGAGAAAAAGCTAAGGTTCAAAGAGCTTTGACACGTTTTACAAATGAGTGGATAGATTCTGGGGTATCCATTGTATCAGATGGGTGGACAAATATTAGAAACCAACATTTGATAAATGTTCTTGGTGTTTCTTCTAGTGGTGCAGTATTTATTGCATGTCATGACTCCTCCTCCATCACTGCATCTGCACAAAACATTGCAGATCTCCTATTGAAATCAATCAAAGATGTTGGTCCGAATAATGTGGTTCAAATGATCACAGATAATGCAGCAAATTGTAAGGCAGCAGGAAAAATTATCGAGCATACTCATCCACACATCTTTTGGTCTGGGTGCCTGGTTCACACATTGAACCTTTTGATGCATGATATTGTGAAACACAAAGATTGTGGGTGGATTGCTGAGGTTTACAGGAAAGGGAAGCAGCTCATTAAATTCATCACAGGGCATACAAGGGTAAACTACTTCTATGGCACTTACTCCAAGTTGCAATTGCTTAAAATTGCAAAGACAAGATTTGCTAGTTATTACCTCACCTTTAGGCGGCTAGTGAGGGTGAGACAAGCTTTAACTAATCTGGTGTGTGCTGAAACATGGGATGAAATTAACACTGACACAGATGGTGCTAATGCAGTCAAGGACACTGTTCTTGACAGTTACTTTTGGTCACAGGTTAAATATGTTTTGCAATTCACCAAACCAATTTATTACATGATCAAGTTTGCAGATTCAGATCGACCAGTAATTGGGGAGGTGTATGAGCAAATGGATAGCATGTTGGGGCAGATTAAAGACATTGTTGAGCCTAGAGATACCACCTTGTACAATTATATTCGTGTAGAGGTGCAAAACCGATGGGAAATGCTAAATATTCCATTGCATGCATTAGCATATGTTTTGACACCTAAATACTATCATCCATCATGGCTTTCAACACCAGCACCTGGGGGGGGAAGCAGGAGAAAACCACACCAAGATAAAGAGGTTCACGAAAAATATATGGCTGCATTGAGTAAATTAATCCCTGATGAGGAGGACGCTGCATTGGTACGGAGACAGGTGAGCAACTATACGCTCAACACTGGTCCATTTGGGAGCATGCATGCAATTAAAGATCGAGAGACTTTTTCTGCTCTTGAGTGGTGGAACATGCATGGAGGGGGTACTCCACTTCTACAGAGTTTGGCATTGCAGGTGCTATCACAGGTGGTAAACACTTCTTCTGCAGAGAGGTGTTGGAGCTCTTATTCTTTCATCCACAGTGTTAAAAGGAACAGGTTGAGTTTAGACCGGGCAGAGAGCTTGGTTTATGTTCATTACAACTTGCGATTGTTGTCCCATTACTGTGAAGATGCAAAGTCTAATAAAGACTTGTTGATTTGGGACAAGAATCCAGAGGAGCCCAATTTGGAGGATGGAGTGTTGCGACTAGAGCAATTAGAGGATGCTCTTTTCCAGGTATGTCCATTGTGGTATGAATTTTCCAATTTTCCCTTATAAAGCATTTCTCTAATTCATGTTTTTAATTTTTTTGTTAACTAGTGTTTTTTTTTTTGCATGAATTTTTTGAGCGATTCTAGGATGATGATGACCGTGTTGATATGCCACCACCCCCACCCCCATCTGGTCCCTTGGTTCCTAGGTTCCATGGTTCAACACCAACAGCAGGGGGTTCTTCTTCATCAGTTTCAGTGCCACGACTTACACAGGCACCATCTTCTTCATTGCCACCACATGGAGGCCCGCCACCACGTTCTATTCGTGGTGGAAGGAGGAGAGATTAGTAGATATATTCACAATCTACTACTTTTTGTCATAGATTACTCATTAGACTTGTAGACTTGTGAATTTGAATTTTGAACCTTTTTGGCTTGGCGGTGACCAAGTGACATATTTTGTAAACATTATTATTTGAATTTTGGACATGACAAATGTTGACAGTTGCTCACTTGCTAGATAAATCATAATATGCTCTATGTTTTATGTTTTATAATATGCTTAAATGTTTTATGTTTTATAATATGCTTAAAAATTTGATGTATGTTTGTAATAGCTAGAATATAGATGATTGTTATACATACTAGTAACTACAATGGAATCATGGATGCCATATCTATCTTGATTTATGCAAAAATATGCATGTTTTCATGTCTTCTACAATTAATTTGGTATTTGGGATGTTTGTTTTGAGTATAAATGCAAAACAATATAAAATATATATATATATAGCAGACGCTTCGCTTCCTAGATTTTTGGAAAATGACACTTCCGCGCTCCCGCTTCGTGCAACATTGTTTGGAAGACAAAGGCAATGCCTCCTTTTTTACCTCAGCTGCCTATGAAATGTCATTATTCAATGACCAGATTAACCAAGAATGGGATGTTGAAGCTGCTCTACAAACTGTGGATCAGCAAAGATATGATCTGAGGTCAAAGGTAAATAATGCCAAGGAAACTCCTGTTCAAAGAGTTGCTGTCCTGGCAGTACAGCAAGCTAATAAGCAGAAACAACCGGCAGTTGACCCCATCGTTCTCCAAGCTCCAGCTCATGAGGTTAGAGGTCTTGAAAACTCTTCTCCTCCTTTCAATTTTCAATCAGAAATTCAGAAGCTAAAGATACCCATGCCTCTGATTGAACTATTGAAGAATGAGTCCTTCAAAAGATCCATCCTCGAGGCCCTTGAGCCTAAAGCCATCCAAGCCTTCACTGATTGTGTGAATCTGCAAGATGACAAGTCGGCTGTTATTCTTAACCCAATGATTGAAAATTGTGAAGATAGCTCCCCATCATTCTATGTCTCTCTGACTATCCATGATAAAATCCTTCACAACTGCCTTCTGGACACTGGAGCCAGCCATAATCTAATGCCCAAGGCTATCATGGATGAGTTGGGTCTTGACATCACAAAGCCTTATCATGACTTGTTCTCTTTTGACTCTAGAAAAGTGAAATGTTTGGGATTAATCAAGGAGCTAGCCATCACTTTGTCTCAGCTGCCTATGAAAATCATGATGATGGATATTGTGGTGGCAGACGTATCCCCCAAGTTCAGTATGTTACTTTCCAGAGGTTGGATCAAGAGACTAGGTGGATCATTACAAAATGATTTGTCTTATGCTACTGTCCCAGTCTTCGGAGGAGAGAGCAAGAGATTATACAAAGAGGCGCAGTTGACTTATATAATCAGCGATGAAAGGAATCTCATCAATCATCCCATATATGCTGTTGACACTGATTTTGGAGCATGTATTCTCCATATTGAAGAATCTCAGTTGGCCTCCACATAGCTCAAGAAACCAATTTGCCAGATCGCAGAGGAAGAAGGCCCACAAATTTGGGACATGTTCTTTCATGGGGCTTGCTCTGAGGAAGCTACAGGAACAGGTGAAGTCCTTGTGTCCCCCACACAAGAATGCATTGATTCATCTTTCATATTAACTTTTCAGGTCACAAATGACACAGCAAAGTATGAAGCAGACCTTATTATTCAGCAGGTGTACAAAACCTCCCAATCAAAACATCCAAGGCTGAAAGCATATAGAGAGGAGGTGAAATATAGACCATCTCTGCCTGATAATATCAAATGCTGGAAAGTTTTTGAAGTAGAGGATCAAATCAATAGGCTTTTGCAAGTCTTTGATGAATTGGCTGATATACACATTGACCAAGAGAAAGAAACCTTTCATAGAAAGGTAAAAAGGGTCAATTTTCAGTTTGGTGACTGTTTTCTCAAAAGGAATGCATCAAAGGAAGGAGGAGACGTTTTTGATGACCCATTCGATGGGCTATCCTTCGAACTTTATTTTAGTTAAGGCTTTCAAGCCTTGGTATTGTAAATATGTTGTTTTCGAGTTTTTATTTCATGCTAAATAGACTCCATGCCCAATGCAACACTAGGAGGAAGATTTGATCTTGTTTTTTACAGGAAAGGCATTGATCTGTAGTTCTTGAAACCTCACAGGGAGGCTTTCATCCCCAGAAGGATCCAGTGTTAGCTTTGTTGGTGTTTGGCCCAAAAATGGATCCAAAATACTCCCAAAGTCTCCAAAGTTTGCTTTAAAATCATGCAAAAAGATCCAAAAATGCTCTTCGAATCTTTCAATTTTTGCTTAAAGATCATCCAATGATCAAAATCTGCGTGAAAGGAGAGCCCTTGGAAGGGCGGAAATACACTATCGGGAGGCAAAAACGCTTAAAAAACCATGAAAAACCCACAAACGCAGGCTTAAATAGTGAATGAACAACCGTCACTAGATCTGGCCGATCAATGGCCCAGAGTCTAAAGGCGGGCGCATGACACCGCCAATCAGCGACCGCCGATGATCGGATCGGCACGTCGCATCGACAGGAGCATTTGTTATATATATAGAGGCCTGAGAATTGAGCGACTCGCAATTGTCATTTATCGCATCAGCGCTATACCAAGGGTTGGGGCCTATGCACATATGTATTTGCGATGCGATAACCGGACCCGATGGTTATGTAATACAATATTTGATAATATTCGAAGTCCGTGCCCAGGCCATTTTTAATGTATTTTCCCATGTATTTCGTTATGTAATGAAATACAAAGGGAAACAGGGACAGCGCCGATGCGATATAACCCGGACCCGAAAGGGTTTCGGGAAGCAAAGTGGATATATTTTCAAGTCTGCGGAAGGCCCATTTTTAATGTATTTCATATATTTTCGTTGTATAACAAAAATACGAAGGGAGCATTGGCCAGTGCGATTGCGATGAGCCCCGGACCCGAAAGGGTCCGGGAAGTGGAATATATGATATTTGAAGTCCGCCAGGGCCGTTTTTTCATAAATTTTCAATGATTCGACATATTTCCAATATAAAGGAAAAATCATAAAACAGGCAAGATTTCGGGCGGGCTATGGGCAGTAAGTGGTTTAGGCCGAGCTCCGCCCAATGCCATACAGCTGCTGCCACGTGTCCAAGACAAGGAGAGAGAAAATCGCTGTCATCGGGCGGTTAACTCCAGTACAAAAGAGGCGCCTGAAATGGATCATCACTGTTGGATCTGGGACTCCCAAATCAACGGTGGAGATGTGTTATCACTGTGAAGGCGGACCCAAGAGGAGAATAAGCCATTTCTAAGGATTTCTTAAGTCCAAAAAGGACAGAGGTGGGCGGGATTTTCACAGTGTCACTATGTTTTCTGTTTAAAACAGAAAACAGTCATGTATTAACAGAAAGGGGCCATTTAAAGGGATTATAAGGGCCCGAAGACCCATTCCACCATATAACAGAGCCCGGGAGACATATTGCCGGGAAATAGGAGCCCAGAAAGGGAAAGAGAAGGGCCACAGCGCAGCGCAGCCAAATCAAAGAAAATCAGGGAGCATCAACAACACAGACAGCGCAACAGCCACACCAACAAACGTTATGGAGTATCTCTGGCACAGGATAACTCCCAGACAGCGCAACAAGCCACCAAAAATATCTTAAAGCGGTTACTCTGTTGTTAGAAGCAGAAAACTCCGCTCCCATGCTTGCCTAGAGAGCATCAAATCAATTAGCAATGCATATCAGACAGATTAAGATTCTGAGCCTCTTAGAGCTCAGGAGCATTATAAACAGGCTATAAATAGTTGAGAGTAAGATGTAATAGAGGTTCAACTTCTGGAGATTATTGCTCCTCTGTTATTTCAAGCTCCTCATCTTCATTCTAGAAATACAAGCTTCTTTTGCCATAATATGTTCAACACCCATTCTCTTTGTTGTTCTATGCTTGCACTTGAACAGTTTGTTCATGTTTTCTTTGTGTCTAAGGCCAGATAACTGTCATCTTATCTCTGCTTTGATATATTAGATCTGCAAGCTTCTTTGCTGCGTGTAATCCATGTGTGGTCATATATGCATCTGCCAGTAAAGTCAATATTCTCTTTTGTTGCCTAAAGCCTTGTATTGGTGCGAGTGTTCATGCATGTCTTGAGCAATGTTTTAAGACTCCGACTCCAACTCGGCCGAGGATCGACTCCGACTCCGACTTCGAAATGGTAATGACTCGGCCGGCTCGATTTCAATGACTCGGTCGTTGTAAAAAATACATTAAATATTTATTTTTTTATTAAAAAACATAATTTTAAATATTTTAACCATAATTTTAAAGATTTTCATTCATGTTTCCAAACATACAACATTATAATATAGATGGAAGACAACATATGATCAAAGTAGGCTCATGAACCAATCCACTATATCAAAATGGTACCCAATGGCAATACATAGTCAACTGTCATACATGATCAAAGACTCAAAACAAAATACAAATAACCAAGGAGGCTAGAAATGGCCTCTACAACAAAAGTAAACTGTGATGGTGACCAGACTGCAATACTAGTACTACTGGCTAGTAGCTACTGCCAAAGGAGCCAAGATCATCTCGACCAATCTCTGGATCATCATCATCAGAGTCAGACAAAGGGCCCCATGGCTCCTCATCATCATCATCATCGTCTCCAACTGCAACTGTAGAAGTGGTACCAGTACCACTAGCAGGCTGTGCAGCAGATGCAAGCTGAGATAGAGTAGATATGCGGCTGCACTTCTGTCGTGGCTGAGCAGAGGAAGCACCTACAACTGGAGTCCTACTCCTTGCTGGCTGTGAGACTGAGGCTGGTGGATTGGGATCTGCATTCAACTGACCAGGCTGAAGTTGAACAACATGTTCAAGTTCATCAAGATCCTCATCAGGATCAAACTCTGGTGGACGACTCTTCACTACCCAATCTGATGTTGGATCAATGTCTTCCAACACAATGGGATCTGAATCAGGTCTTGTTCAGCAATTGGTTTCGTCTGAGCCGAAGGTTGTATTGGACAAAAACTAGATCATTCAACCGTTTTTGATCCAAACAGTTTCTCTTCTTTGTGTGAATCCTCTCAAAGACAGACCAATTGCGCTCACACCCAGATGCACTGCAAGTTTGACTCAAAATACGAATTGCAAACCTTTGCAATTCAGGGCACTGGCCACCAAAGGCCTCCCACCATTGTGCTGCAAAAAACATAGGAGTGTAATGAATTATGAGTTAGATGAAGGCTGAAGCTCAACAAAATTACAAATTATATCTAACTTTCAAATTATAAATGATTTAACAAACTTTAATAAAAAAGGTAAAACTGTAAAACCATTAAGAAATTGAAAATTGAAATTTTTGTTTACCTGGCTCATCTGCTTCTCTTGCAATCTTTGCTAGGTTCTTCCCAAAGGTACCTATTGCATTGCTGAAAGATGTGACCTGTCGATGTATCTCCAGCTGATCAGACTCCGATGGGATCATGCGTTCAATGCAATCAACCAGTCCATCTCTGACCTCCCCCCTCAAAGCTCCTGACTCCTTAGCTTTATAATGATACCGTGGCTTCAAAAAATACCCAGCTACATGTATAGGGCGATGGAGTTGATTGTTCCATCTTTCATCAATGATTGCCCAAATGGGCCCATACTTTGCCACTCTATCCTTGTATGATGTCTTTATTTGCTCCTTTGCTTGATCCATAGCCTCATAAATGAAGCCCATAGCCAACCTTTCCCCATCCACCAACCGCAACACCTTAACTAGTGGCTCAGCAAGCTTCACAATCTCTGCTGCCTTTCTCCAAAAAGTTTCTTCATGGACTTTCCTTTTCAATTCTTTGCCTTCTGGTTTGTTAGACCAATTGCTTTGATTCCATTCATCACTGGAAAACATCTTTTGCAAGTTTCTATGTTGGGAAAGCATAGATTGCAATGTCAAAAAATGTGTAGCAAATCTAGTGATGGCAGGCCTAATAATATCCTTGCCTCCAGTGTGTTTCCTCATGAGACTCAAAACCAGTGTATGATTGTAGATAAATTTTGTTATGCTTTTGGCATTATCTACAGTGTTTCTGACCCAATCTAATTTTCCAATATCCTCAAGCATGAGGTCTATGCAATGTGCAGCGCATGGGGTCCAAAAGATGGTCTTGTGTTTTTCCTCTAACAGTTTACCAGCAAGAACATAGTTAGAGGTATTATCTGTGATGATTTGAACAACATTAGCCACCCCCACCTCCTCAACAACCTGATCCAATAGCTGAAACAACAAGTGGCCATCTTTTACCTTATCAGATGCATCAACTGATTTTAAAAACATGGTTCCCTGTGGGCAGAAGACAAGAAAGTTTATTATGGTACGGTTTCTTTGATCAGTCCATCCATCTGACATGATGGTACACCCTGTTCTTGCCCATGAGTCCCTGAACTCTTGCAAATACTCATTAATGGATTGAATTTCTTTCTGCAAACGAAACCCCCTTAGCTCTTGCATAGCAGGGCCTTTGAAGCCTTTTCCAGCAGCATGTATGGCATCAAACATAGGCTCATAATATGGTGAACGAGCAGCATTAAAGGGGATATCAGCATCATACCACCATCTAGCTATGTAGTCACAAGCAGTCTCCCTCAATTCTTTCTTCCAATGGTCATCTAAAGTGGGCTGAATTTGACCTTTACTAACTTCAGGACCATGTGCATCTGATGGCGAGGAGGGAGTGAAATAACTTTTGATAGTCACATCACCCTTTTTCAAATTCATTCTACCCTTTCCCTTATCTTGAACAGAACCAAAAGAGGGAGGAACATAACGGAAAGGGTTGGATGCCTCAGTTTGAGGGATAGAGGAAGAACACTCAAAATCATAGTGGGTGTTGGTAGCCATCATTTTTTGTATCTCCCTCTTCCTCCCAATTTCAGCCTGTATCTCTTTTTGCCTAGCCTTATCTTCTTTAAATTTCTCAAAGCTGGCCAACAAATTCTTTCTAATCTCCCCAATTTCTGATGAGGTACATGGGGTAATTTGGCCTCTAATCCCTGCCAAGTGTTGTTTCAGCCTATTAATGCCCCCAGGACCTTCCTTAATTTTCCTATGGCAAAATTTGCAATGCATCTGACTATCAACCATTTCAACATATGCCCAAGCAGGATCTTTTGCTCTAGGTGCCATTTTTTGACTAGGAAAACAATCTGAAAATGAAAAAAAATAAAAAAATAAAAAATAAATAAAAAAATTGATTCAATGTTCATTTATTTGACAAAAAACACTCTCTAAGCTTTCTTGATATGCACCTAAATCTTACTAAGCAAAAACAGATTTATAGAGGTGGAAAAAAATACCTCCAGGCACAAACTGCCTCCTCAAGCTTGCTCCAAGAATCAGCTCCTCAATGCTGCTCCAAATGGCTGCCCAAGAAGCTCCTCACTCCAGCTACAATGCTCCTCCAAGACTCCTCACTGCTGCTCCAAAACAAGCTCAAGAACTGCTCACTAATTCTCAAAGAAGACTCTCACTCAAATGCATAAGACTGCTGTGAGTGAATGAGAGCATTTGGGTGTCTTAAATAGGGTTTGGGAGGGGGAAATGGACCCCAAAAGCATTTAACAAATTACTATTACCCTTTGGAATCCATAAACTGCATTAAACATTTGAAAAATTACCAAAAAAGTGAATTTTTTTTAACTTTTTACGCTGCCCAGCCGTCCCAAGTGTGACTCGGCCGAGTCATAACGGACCCGGCCGGGTTGACCGAGTCATGTGTGACTCGGTCAATCGGACCGGTTAGGTGGCCGGGTCACTCCTCAGGTTAATGACTCGGTTCGACTCGGCCGAGTCGGTTTCGAATCGGTCGGCTTGTAAAACAGTGGTCTTGAGTGAAAATAGAGCTGAAATGGTTATCTAACTTCATCCAAACCCTCATTTATTCCAATAGTTCAGAGAACAATATTGAAGACTATATGTTACCAGGCATCTCCAATCTGCAACCTAGGACAGTTTCCTGGAGTGATAACAAGGCCTTTTCGGCCCTCCCCACTATGTTTCTCTTTATCGACGAGGGGGGGGGATCCGAAAAGCGGCTTTCCCTGCCGCTACGTGTCCTCCCCTCATCATTTCGCACCCCCCCCCCTTTAATACCATAAACCGCTTTTACCCCCCTCCGAAAGCAGTTTTCCCCGCTCCCACCATAATCCACACTCTGGTTACGTCACCCTCCATTTTTCGCTCCACCTCTACTCCCCTACTACCACGTATCACCCTTATGCCTATCAGATCGCAAAATCTTAAGTTCCCCTTCCGCCGAAACCCCTTCCCACTCATCAATGGCGATGTGCGATTTCCTTTGGACGCGATATGTTATATATTGTGATTTTTAAATTTTCAAGTCCGTTTTCTTTGTGAAGAAGGAAAAATCCGTGTAAAGGCTCCTTTCTATATTGCTATTGCGATACAATATAGGCCCATCCCAAATGCGATTGTGATAAGGATCAACGGCCCAGATTTGATCGGCCCGGATCAAACAGCTCAGATCGATGGTTCATAATTCTTCTCGATGGTCAATATCAGTTCATTTTTTCACGCCCCCAGCCGCGATTTCTCGTTGTTTTCATATAACTTTCCATATTTTCTCAACTGAAAGACCACAACCTCCATTCACAGAGCACCAAATCACTCATTTCACTGCCGCTCAGAGGACAATGAGGACCTTTTCAGCATGTTTTAAGCAGCAAAAGGAGACAACATTGCACATTCATTACAACAGTTTTCAGAACCAAATGCAGTAAAAAGTGGAACAACAGTGCAATTCATCAGCTAGCAAGATTAACATAAATGTTTATTCGAGGCCTCAGTTACACCAAAATGCCCAAAACAGCACCAGAGCTCAGCCAAATGATATTTTTAGCAGTTTTGATCTATTTTTATGAATTTTTGTAACAAATCTTGAATTTTGTTTCAAGATATTTTTCTGTAAATGATTGTATAAATACTTCAGATTTCGAAGTATTGTAGGTTGGATGTTTGTGAATCATAGCTTTGGAGCTAGTGTACATTTTGCAGTAATATAACAGACAGTTGCAGTTATTATCTTGGGATTCTTGTGGTATGTTTCTGTGACAGTGTTTTCTCTAATATTTCTTTTCCTACCATCTCTATGCTTTTCTTGTGATCATCTCATGAGTTTTAAACAGAATTCATAGGTTATATGCTTTGTTTTGTTGAGATTTTCATGCTAGTGTTCTTTCTTCTTGATGAATGAATTCATGGTTACATGCTCATTCTGATCTTCTATCTTTTCATCTTTGCACCACCCCGACAACTTATTTCTGTCACTGATCATGCCTACCTTGCCCCATTATATCTCTACAATTGATCATTAGAAACCTTAGCCTAGTTCCTAGTTCTATGAGCTTCATCCAGCAAACTCTAAAATCAAACACCATTGAACTTAATATCTAGCCTAACATCTGAAACACCTCTCCAGTCATTTCATTAGCTGTGAGATTCTTGAGAGAGCCCTCTCTGATTTGATAGGGCTAGCTGCCAAGTCTAAAGATTAGTTTGAGGTTACCTCCTTGGCTTCCTTTCTCAACCTTGGGACACTGAAGAGTGTTAACACATCCATTGCATGCTTTTAGGTTTTTGTCATGCGTCATGGTCATTATCACATTGTAAAAGTCCCTATTGGGCATTTGTATCAAAGAAAGAAAATATAATTATAATTATAATTGTAAGCATCTTGTATTCCTCCTAAGCACAAGTTGGCCAACCCAGATTGAAGGCGGCCTAGAGAAGGGTTATGGACCCACTTGGAAGGCTATATATAAAGATGGAATTCGTCCTCCTTTGAGACTCAAGCAAGCTCGCATATCTTGAAGTCTAGTCTACGGTTTGAAGAAGGAATAAAGGATACGCAGAAGGGAGAAAAAGTCCAACATAGTGTTGATTTCTGGTCGAATCGGATGTGCTCTAAGCCTCAAATTTTGCAGGGAGGCTTGGACACATGTATTCCACAATACCCAGAAATCATTTTTGGAAATTCCACCGGGAGACAGCTTTATTAAAATAATTAATTATTTTTAATGGGTGCCTAAGTCTAAACTTAGAAAATTAAAATAATTAAAGGATATTAATCTAGCTGTGGGTGAAACTTCTAGAAAAAGACGAGGATCAAGCCAAAATTATCTGAGCCATTGATCAGGATCTAATCTGGGTCATTAGTTCTCAACAAAAGGATTATAAGAGGAGGCTTGATGGGCATTTGGAAAACACATAGAGTGGAAATCAGAAGATCGAATTTCAGAAGCATAGCAGTCGCTGGAAGAGGAATTCGAAGTGATCTTTTGTAGTGAGGGGCAGGGATAGTATCCGAAGGGAAGTTTTCCTAGGCCAGAGAGTACAAAGCAGAGAGGGCAGAACGATGTCCAGTGAGGCTGACGTTGGGCCACGCAGAGCTACGATGTGGTAGCGCAGAGCCTGAGAGAGAGATCGAATTCCTATTGAGGAAATCGAGTTTCAGAAGCCGGGAGCAGGGCTGTGACACCGGGAGGCTAAGAGCTAAAGTTTCCAACCAGCAGAGGATCAGAAGGAGGGGTAGCGCAGTCCCAGCAGAGGATCAGAAGGAGGGGCAACACAGTCCCAACAAAGGTGACGCAGAGACTGTGTGGGATTGACACAGTTCTGTGTAGAGGTTGATGCAGTTTTGTGCAGAGGCTGACGCAAAAGGGACACACAGGCTCATTTCCAGCGAGATCAAAGATGGTTCTTCCAGTGATAGGGTGAGATCATCTCACTATTTGTTTTGCCCAGTTTCTCTCTGTATCGGATAGCCAGTTGGGCATCCAACGAATTGTACTCAAAATTACTATTGCTTAATAATAAAACCCTTAGTCGTTGCACCGGTTTTCCCACACTGGGTTTTTCTGGGGACATTTGTCTAAAAATAATGGTATCACTTGTGTGTGTTATTTCTTTCTTGCTCAAATTCTTGTTTCTGCATATTATTTAAAGTTGTGAAGGTTGCAATTGTGTTTACTTTGATATTTACAGTAGAACACAGTAAATAACTTGCATCGATTAACAAGTAGGAGAATTAATATCAGTTTGCTACATTAGAGATTCGGGTGGATTCTCGAATTTTCACATGGTATTAGAGCTGCAGGTGAAGCAAGAGAGCAAAGCCGGAAGAGCCCAACGCTGAAGAGAAGGAAGGTCGAAGTGTTGTGTAGGCAGCAAATTGAATCCTCAGAGGGATTGTGCAATCCATGCCAGGAGGGCAAATATTTTCAAGGAAGGTCTCTCTTTGAGTGAGTCGACAGAGAGGTTAGACTTCCAAATCGAAGTTTGCCAGTGTCAGAGGGAGCAGCGCAGCAACTTCAGCAAAGAGGAAGTTTTCTACTGAGATGCAGTTTTCTAGAGCAATTGTTGGGGAAGAAAAGCGTCAAAAGGAAGGACACATTGTTGAGGGTATTCCTTCCTTAGAGAATTCCGAGCCAGGGAATTCAATTTCTCTATTGCTGAGCAGCAGCAGAGAGGAGCGGATCTACTAACTCCAACAGGGAGTGCGTAGGCCAGCCCAGTGTTGCACAAAGGAAAGAGGAGGTAGTTCGATGGCTCATTGGCAGAGATGGCAGCAAATGGGTTGCGATATCAGGATCGATTGGAGGGGGCATCCAACTATGTGATCTGGAAGGCAAGGATTTCTTGCCTTCTGGATGAACACGATCTCAAAACTTACGTCGACAATGTGATAGTTGTACCCGCAGATCCAGATCCGCTCAAGAAGTACTAGGCCAAGATGGCGAAGGCCAAGAGGATGATCCTCAATAGAGTGAGGGATCATGTAGTGTGTCACATTGTCAGCAAGGATACTTCTCGGAAAATGTGGGAAGCTTTGACCATGTTATACGAAGGATCTTCCGAGCAGCAGAAGATGTACTTGGAGCAGAAGATGTACTTGGAGCAGAAGATGAGATCCATGCAGATGCAGAAGGGGCAATTCATTGATCCGTTCCTTACGAAGCTTCAGGAGATCCGAGACTCATTAGCAATTGTGGGGTCAACACCTCAGCCTACCGAGATGGTGAGGCTAACCCTAAATTCGGTCTCAGAAGGGTAGCAAGTGTTTGTCCAAAGTAACCTGGGCAGAGAAAGATTGTCGGATTGGGAAGGAATGTGGGCCACTCTTCAACAGGAAGAGATGAGGAGAGACTTAGTCATGTGCAAACTTGACAGTAGCAGCAACAACAATGAGAGTATCCTGGGCAGAGAAAGATTGTCGGATTGGGAAGGAATGTGGGCCACTCTTCAACAGGAAGAGATGAGGAGAGACTTAGTCAAGTGCAAACTTGACAGTAGCAGCAACAACAATGAGACGAAGCCAAAGGAGGAGGATGAGAATGCAACCCTCGCATCTAAGGGGCAATAGGAGCAGCGCAAGAAAAAGAAAGATATTTTGAAGATCAAGTGGTTCCGGTGTGGCGAACTTGGTCACTACGCTACACAGTGTCCTCTCAAGAAGGACAAGGACAAGAAGCATGATCTGAACACTGCATCCACACAGATCGAGGAGTTTGCCATGATCACCCAGAGGTGGGGTGATATAGAACTGTAGTTCAAAAGAACTGCAGATGGGCAGGATCCTTGAGGAGTCCACCTCTTGGATCAATACCTTGCTACGGGAGCCCAGACCAAAAGTAGCAGGATGGACCGGGTCAGTTGATGCAGAGGAGTGTTGGAGTGACAGTTGCAGTGGCTAGGAGTGCCAAAATCTGAGCAGCACAGAGAAGAGTTGGCAGTAGTGCAGTTGGCATAGTGCAAAGTCAGCAGTAGCGTAGAGGCTTCGGAGGGTCAGTGTAGAGACTAGTAGCAGTCAGAACTCCAGCAACAAGATGCATCATACTGAACACATGTTCAGTAATTTTGGATGCTTTTTCGTTGTTGATGCAGCAGCAGCAACAGTTGGAGAAGGTTGTAGTATAGATGCAGTGTTGGCAATGGCAATGTCAACAACAGTATAGATGCAGCATTTGCGCAGTAGTTGGCAGGGAGCGATGTCAGACATCAGCGGCGCAAAGGGAGATGTTACAAAGCAGGGTGATGCTTCAGCAGGTTGCATTACTAGAGCACATTCCTCGCTAAGAGAGAGTGTTGATTTCAGGTAGCATAGGATGTGCTCTAAGCCTCAAATCTTGCAGGGAGGCTTGGACACATGTATTCCACAATACCCAGAAATCGTTTTGGGAAATTCCACCCGGAGACAATTTTATTAAAATAATTAATTATTTTTAATGGGTGCCTAAGTTTAAACTTAGAAAATTAAAATAATTAAAGGGTATTAATCTAACTGTGGGTGAAACTTCTAGAAGAAGATGAGAATCAAGCCAAAAGATCTGAGTCGTTGATTAGGATCTAATCTAGGCCGTTGGTTCTCAACAAAAGGATTATAAGAGGAGGCTTGATGGGCATTTGGAAAACACATCGAGTGGAAATCAGAAGATCTAATTTCTGAAGCAAAGCAGTTGCTAGAAGAGGAATTCGAAGTGATCTTTTGCAGTGATGGGTAGGGATAGTATCCGAAGGAAAGTTTTCCTAAGCCGGAGAGTACAAGGCAGAGAGGGAAAACGACGTCCAGTGAGGCTGACACTAGGCCACGCAGAGCTACGCTGTGGCAGCACAGAACCTGAGAGGGAGATCAAATTCTTGCTGAGGAAACCAAGTTTCAGAAGCCAGGAGCCGGGGTGTGAGACCGGGAGGCTGAGAACTAAAGTTTCCAGCCAGCAGAGGATTAGGAGGGGCAGCGCAATCCCAGCAGAGGCATTGCAGAGACTGTGTGGGGTTGACGCAGTTCTACGTAGAGGCCGATGCAGAAGGGACACAGAGGCTCATTTCCAACGAGCTCAGAGTCGGTTCTTCCAGTGACGGGGTGAGATCATCTCACTATTTGTTTTGTGCTTGCTCAATTTCTCTCTTTATCGGATAGCCAGTTGGGCATCCAACGAATTGTACTCAGAATTACTATTGCTTAATAATAAAACCCTCAATTGTTGCACCGGTTTCCACACACTAGGTTTTTCAGGGGACATTTGTCCAAAAATAATGGTGTCACTTGTGTGTGTTATTTCTTTCTTGCTTAGATTCTTGTTTTCGCATATTATTTAAAGTTGTAAAGGTTGCAGTTGTATTTACTTTGATATTTACTTTAGAACACAGTAAATAACTTGCATTGATTAACAAGTAGGAGAAGTAATATCAGTTTGTTGCAGTAGTGATTCAGTTGGATTCTCGAATTTTCACACATAGAAGGAGAAAGCTCGGATCCCTGTTAGAGATAATTAGAAGTATGTTCTATTGGAGAAAATTTTACCTCGCTATCCTTGAAGATCTTGAAGAATGTCTGGCTGGTCGATTTGTGTCTTGGAGAAGAGCAAGAGGTCTTGTTTGGTCTTGGAAGTCTCCTTTGAAGTTGATAAGAAGAGTTCTGATGGGTTTTCCCCTTGGAGGGGTTTTGCCCTGGTGTGGAGCCTATATCTTGTGTTCATGTGATCTTTATTTGTTTTTGGCATTTATTTGATGATGAAGAACATAATCATAATTAAGAAAGAAAAACACTAATATCATAGGTAAATGTCATGAAAGGAAAACATTAAATTCAAGAAGTTGCCCTAATCCATTTTCCAACATAGTCCTTGAGAAATTTTGATGAATTTCTTTAATTAACGGACTTGATGTTTCATATTGTTTTATTGATACAAGACCCTTGGCCCAAATCATTGCAAAATAAATTAGAATTGTTGAGTTGGGGTAGCATCGGATGTGCTCTAGCCATGAATATTGGTGGAGAGGCTAAAGCACGTGAGATCTCCAAGACCAAGAAATGGTTTCAACAGATTGTACCCGCTTTGGGAGATAATAAAAAAATTAATATTTTTAATGGAGTTCCTGAGTCTAAACTTAGGAAAAATAAAATATTAATGAGTATTAATATAAAACTGGATTAAAAGGTTCCAAAAGTCATGGATCAAGCCAAATCTAATCTTAGCCATTGATTAGAGATTTAATCTCGATCGTTGAAGGACCAACGAGAAAAGTATAAGAAGAGGCTTGAGGGTCAGTTAGAGAACACACCAGAGTGATCAGTCATTCATTTTCCTAGAGCGGGGTTGCTAAGCAAAGTTGAATCAGTGATCAGCAGCGAGGGGTAGTGAGTACGAGGCAGAGAGGCAGGGACAATACTGGGAGACTAGCACAGAAGCGGAGAGAGTGAGAGCAGCAGCCAGTCCAAGCTACACAAAGCCCAACAGAGGCAGCGCAAAGCCTAGAGAAACTGCGTCATCCACGCAAAGGGCAGAGGGAGTGACACAAAGGCTCCTAGATGCTGCGCAGTGCCTCAGAAGGCTGACGCAAAGGGTCCTGGGGCTGACGCAGGTCAGCAGGAGGCTGATGTAGTGGCCAAAAGGGCCAACGCTGAGCTTCAGTTGTGCTAAGGGTTTCGTGGGACAGGTTTTCTAAATACCTATTTCTGAATATAGAGGTATTGTTGTCATATATTTTTCTATGTCGGGTAAGCCGGTTTAGGCACCCAGTTGTACTCAGATAAACTGCATGATAATATAACCCTCGGAATAGTTGCACTAGTTTTCCCGCATTAGGTTTTTCCGAAGACATTGGTCCAAAATAACGGTGTCACCGGTGTGCTTGTTTTCTTTCAGTTGATGGTCTGTAGATGTTGATACTGTACTTGTGTTTATTTTCAATATTTACATGGTAAATAACTTGTTAAATAATTAAACAAGTAGGTGAAATAAACTAGATAGTACAGGAAGAATTTCTAACGGAATAGACTTAGAAATTCCAACAAGAATAAAATACTTATAACATTTCTTGGTGCTTCCAATACCTAATAAGATTTTTCAGTTCACTAGAATTCATAATCTCTGGATGTTCTTACAAAATATCTCCACTCACAAGAAATTGAGTGTATTATCCACTTTATGAATAAGGAGGGCATCTCCCTACAGCATTTCACCCATGTTATGTATGAAGGAATTTCACATTTGCATTATTAGTGTAGTGAGAAACTACATGATCTATGGAGTCATGTCACTAATGACTCCTTTTATAAGTTATGTATGACACATTAATTACACTTTAGACTGACCTGACCTCTTCAAAACAACCCCCCCTTGAGGGCAACTAGAAATGAGATTTTGCACACCTGAAAATATGGTTAAGTGGGTTCCATGTTTTCGCGATGTCTTGATTGGTTGTTTGATGCTTTATTAGCCTGGGTGGCTCCAAAGTCTGACACAAACATTTCTAATTTGTTGCCTTAAATCAAATGTTCTCTCACACATAGTCACCAGTTTCCTTGGTTCTACAGAGTTACCTTTCCTAGTCAGTAACAAATAATCCAAAAAAACCATGCCCAGGGCATGCACTCATCAAGTTCATGTGAACGTGTTGCCTAATTTGAAGTCTCCATTACCCTCCTTTGGACAAATAACCTAGGCTGAAATTTGGGCCACCATGAGCTATGCAGGATCTTCTTAAAAGAAGCAAAGCCTGCCACAGCAAATAAATAATATATTTAGCAATTGAAACTTTGAGGGTCATTTAGCCTTAACTGATTTATATTTTCTTAATCTAAAAATAGATTAATTAATTAAAACATATCCAATTTAAGAGAACACAAATCAAAGACACTGACGTACCAAATCTTAAATGAATATATACCACCTTACCTGAGAGTGTGCATCTTGAAAATCTAAAATATCACAGGTTTTATTGTCCTTTCTAAACAAGCACATACAAAGAGAAGTTTCATGTAAATATGAATACCCAAGCTTCTTGCTGAAATAAGCATACCTGCATTCTGGGAGAATTTTGATGCTCCAAACTGTGACACCTCTGATCCACAGAGCATAAATCACTAGAGAAAGAATCCTGCCTAGACTTCAATAAAGGCTGCAAATTTTCTTTATGTGAACTCTGAGTTGCAGAAGAAATGTGAGAACAACCAAGTGAAGAAGGGGACTTGCTGGGAGTAAAAAGTACCCTTGAAAGTGTGTTACGTTCCCGTTTCCTGTCATTGTCTGTAGATGCTGAGGGTACCATTTTTGTATTTTGTGAGGATGTAGATGCAGCTAAGAATTCGTGAAAAAAATTCCGATAAAGTATGAGGAGGCGCTGCTCAAGACCTCTAACTTCCCCTTCAAGTGAATCAATCTCCTCCATTAGCTCCATTGTCTGCAGGATAACATATATTCCATCACCTATCTGATAAAACTTAGGAAACTGTTCCCATAGTTAATTTGAAATACCAAATAGTATTTTGTAAGAATCACCACAAGCAGCAAAAGATAAATTATTACAGTTAGAAAGAGTTTGCAGCTAATACAATTGAATGAAATTGCCCATATGAATGACATTTTCGCTCCATACTCACAAAACTAATAAAAATAAAATTTTGAGAATTAAATTTGAAAACCAGACAACATAGGCATATTACATCTGGCAAAGAATAGCTGCCATGCCTGTATGAGATCATAAAAATAACACAAACAAATGGAATGCTTTCCTGAAATTCTGTAGAATAATGCCTAATTAAGATACACCAATGAGGAATAGATAGAAAGGAACTAGGGACAATATATACTGATGTCATGTTGTCATAATTCTTAGTGTGTGTTTATCACCAATAAGTGATCAGCTTTGAATAATCATAACTCTTGTTGTTGCTGCTGCAATATACCTTTATTAGTTACACTGCATGTTCCTGGAAGGCTGGCTAGAAACATAGGTTAACTCTTGTTAGCAAGATATCGTATTCTTTAATTAGATTGTCTCGAGATCTTTTGGACATTTTCCGTGATATGTAGGACTTTGGGAAACTTCTAGAGAAGTTATCATTTCCTTCACAACAAGATGTAAACTTCTGTCCAGGGTTCATAGTTCGAGTGGTTGGGCGGACTGTTTGTTCTCCTCCTCACTCGGGTGCATTTCCCACAAGCAACATGTTGGCCCATTGTGATATGGCTAGAAGGGTAGACACTACCTGGGATAGAGGTCCACTTCGATGTGCCTCAAGACACCTCAGCCTTGCTAAGTCACAGGTTATTGGTATATCTGGCTTGCAGGTTGTTGGATATACTCTTGGGTTATACTAGCAGCCTGTGGGTTTGATCCCAGGCCTAGCCTAAATCACTCCATTGAGTTACCAATTCCTATGGTTAAAATAAACCAAGATGCAAACTTCTTTTATCCTAGTTAAAATTCTATGTAAATGTTGTCTTCTCCATGAACTTTTCCATAACCAATCAGTGCTAATGCAATCGAATATACCAATCGACAAACATAAGCTCATTTGCAAGAATGGAAGTATATTAACTTGAGCATCATTATAGGTTGGCAGAATTATCTTTGACGTGGGTGCTTCTAACTCATTTTGATGTCACAAGTTTTGTAAGCTCTAAAATTGTAATTGTTATTGACAAGTTTCTCTTTAATCTGAGTAGAGGAACTATCATTGATTCATTATTTCCCATTTGCCTATCATAAATTTATTTTAGTTTTCATATTTGTTTTTCTTTTATTTTTCATATTTGTTTGATCTAAGAAGCAGAATCAAAATTATTTAATGCAAAATATGTTCCCCTGGGTTGGTATCGGTTTTTTGCCAGGAGGGAAAGATGTTAGTAAACCTAACCACTTAGCATCTCTCTGTTTGCTTTTTCAAATTTGTGTGCATATAGACAGAAATATTTTCCTTGATATTGATATCTTTGTGCATGTTTGCCAACATTTAATTTTTCATAATAGAAGTTTCTCACAAGATGAGACCAAATTAATACGTTTTCCACAAACTTTGGAGTACCCATATTATATAGCATAGCATATAATATAGCATATTCTATAATGATCAGTACCCATATGCCATCGAGAAATGAGTTCTCGTCTATTTCTGAAAAATAAAACCCTTAGAAGAAAAGATATTATTGAATAAAAATATAATAAGACAGAAAAAATAAAAATAGAGAATTTTTATAATTGTGAACTAACTTAAAAACAATCGTTTTAATATTAAATTTTAATATAATACGCTAATAACATATATATCACAATTTCATGTGATCTACCATTTTTGATAATATATTTTAAAAATATCCAGCAACTTCAATAAGAACCTTTGAGAACGTTTGCTAAGGTTAATCTCATTGTTAAAAAGTAAATCTCTATAACTACACCAAACATGACAATTTCCAACTTATGGACATGACTCAAGGAAATAAGGTTTGAACAATGAGGGAATGAAGGGTTTGTGAGGGCACAAGGGATGAGGCACACAGCCTATAGGAGAAAGATGCCAACTACTAGAAGGAAGATAACCAATAAAAGCAATGAACCAAAAACTGACTGATGTTCTGACAAAAGACCACAGGACAGTTGGCCTTTTAGTTCTTCTTTTGTCTTTGCGTGGTGTCATCCCAGCTCAATCATTGATGGCACTATCATTTGAATAGCTCTTTATCCTTAATAATAAGTTCTTGAAGGTTTGCTTTGATGTTGTGGCCGTGTACCATTCAATGCTTCAACTCCAAGATGGGCATTAGCATCCATATTTGCAAGCCTGACCACAACCTTGTTAACACTACTTTTAACACGGATACATTCAATGTGGTAAAGAGATTGATTTTGAATGACCTTCCGAAATCAACTCTTATATATTGAGGCTTAAGGCTATCTTAACTTTTAAGCCCTTCATTGCTTCAACATTATGTCCCCCCTTAATGGCAGGCAGCTTGCTTATAGTGATATGTGTATGTAGACTAGTGATGGTGGGCTCCAGAAGAGATCTGGTGAAGATATCAATAAGCTGATTCGCAGAAGGAACAAAAATTGGCACATGGTGTTCTTTAGCATGGAGATGCTGAATGACGTGCACCCAAATATCAATGTGTCTGATTCACTGGATTGCAAATGAGATTAATAGTACCATGATTGTCACAAAATAAAGTGGAAGGAGGCTGTTGAGCAAGACCGAGGTGATGAAGTATCATCTATATCTAAGCAAGATGCTTCCCTGCATGAGTTACACTAGCTTATTTAACTTAAGTGGAGGAAAGATCTACATCTTGTTGCTTCTCGGAGCACCAACAAACCAATACAAAACCAAGAAAGAACAAGTATCCCGATGTAAGAGCACCACTCATCGAGATCACCCACCCAATGCGTGTCAAAAAAATGAGCCAAATGCCAATGCTAGCTAACAAGAGAAGGCCCATGTGAGGGATGCCATTCAGATAATGTAATATATGCTTGGCTTGGCAGCCTTCCAATGATTCTCACAAGGCTCTTGCATGTAACAAGAACACATACCAATTGCAAAGGAGATACTTGGTCGAGAATGTGTAATATAAAGCATATTATCAACCAAGGATTGATAAATGGTGCATCAAATACAGGTGAAAGGTACTCATCCTGAAATTCCGTTGCTAAAGTAATAAGAGTACTCATTGGGTTGTAATCCCCCATCTTAAAATACTACAAGAGACCAAGGTTTAGTTACTACTAGATCTACAAAAGGGAAATCCCAACAAAAATTTTCCAAAATTGAAGTCCCAAAAAGAAAGAAGCAGCCCTGAATTCGTCATCTCAAAAGAGTCCTTAAGTTGTTGCTTCATGTAAATTTCATTCCTGAAGTAATAAGAGTACTCATTGGGTTGTAATCCTCCATCTTAAAGCACTACAACAGACCAAGGTTTACTTACTACTAAGGCTACAAAAGAGAAATCCCAACAAAGGTTTTAGAAATTTGAAGTCCCAATCAAGAAAGAAGCAACCCTAAATTGGACATCTCAAAAGAGTCCTTAAGTTGTTGCTTCGTGTAAATTTCATTCCTGAAGTAATAAGAGTACTCACTAGGTTGTAATCCTCCATCCTAAAAGTGCTACAAGAGATCGAGGTTTACTTACTACTAAGGCTACAAAAAGGAAATCCCAACAAGAGTTTTGAAGTACCAAAAAAGAAACAAGTAGCCCTAAATTGGTCATTTCAAAAGAGTCCTTAAATTGTTGCTTCATGTCATTGATCATGAATGTGGAACGGTTATGCAAAAGGAGGTCATCCACATATCACACAACAATGACAATTTTTCCATTTTGCTGTCAAGTAACGGGATCTTCCTCAACTTCATGGCTAGTGAATCCACTACTGGTAAAGAAATTGAGAATCTTCTCATACCAAGTGTGAGGTGCTCACTTGAGAGAATATAGTGTTTTATTCATCTTACAAACCAAGAGAATAAAACCATTCTATACAATCCATGATGATTGCGGCATATAAAACTCTTCTTGGAGGTCTCCATAGAGAAAAGCACTCTTAACGTCCATCTAATAGACTTCCCAATTCAATGAAGCAACTACAGATAGAATCTTATGATTTGAATCCATACAAACAACTAGAAAAATCATCTTATATAGTCAATGCCCACTTTCTAAGAGATCAAATGGGCATCTCCAACCAGCATTAGGGTTATTGGGTTGCAAGAAATGAAGGAGGGTGTTGGTGTTCTCGCTATGGCAGCTACAAAGGAAACTATAAGGATTGAAGGGAGTTTGTCATTCTTGGAAATAGGAGGACAAATTGTGCAGCACCCGAACTTGCAATTGCTTGAGGACAAGCAATGTCGGGAAGGGGGAACTGTAATGTTCCCTCCTAATTAATTTCCATAGGGAAGACGAAGTAGCCTATCCAACCTTGTAGGCTATATAGTCAATGATAAAGGGGGAAACCCATTGTCCAATGTTTTGGGGCAGCGTTGGGTAAATTTAGGGTAACTGGGGCAAAAATCTTGCCAAAATTGGGGCCAAGTGGAGGGAAACTTGTAACCCTTCACACTAAAATAGGGAGAAGAGACCCCATAAGGAAGTTATATATAAGAAAGAGATAAAATCATTTCATCATCATTGATTGGTTGGATAATTATGTTTTGTGAGTTGAGGCTCTAAGGGTTTTAAGACCCCTTTTTCCCTTGATTAGTTTCGGTGGAGATAATCCCACCCTAGATAATCCTCTATCTTTCATCTGGTATTGGCAAGCAAGGAGATCTTTGTGAGTTAATTGGCTTAAGGAGACAAATCTATGACATCTTCATACATCCCGAGGCCTTTGTGTCGGGCAACAAGGCATTTTAAGGCTTCTATCCAAAAGCAGTGAAACAATCTAAGGCCAAACCCTAGGACAGCAATGTAGTCTCATTTTGGAGCAGAGAATGAAATAGGACTTTGCGTAGGCTAGCAAACACCTACCAGAGCTTGGTGGAAGTCATTATAGGGTAGCAAGCCCTCACATGGACAAGTGAAAAACTATTTTGCAACTTTGAACTGGTGGTTGAGACAATCCTAGGGTAGCAGAACCCTCAACTTGACAACGAGACGTAGCTTCAACGTGTGTAATAACCTAAGGAGAATTTCGACCTATCTAAGCCAATTGGGTAGCAAAAACCTTGTTCTAAGGCCACATGCAGATCTAGGTGCAACACGAACCTATTAAGGCCAATTAAGGATAATGATGAGACAACAAAGCCTATCTAGGCTTCTCTGTGGCTACGAACCAACCCAAGAATGAGTCTGGGAAATGGTTCCCTTTGGAGAAGAGATAGTGGTAGTTTACTCCCCCCATGAACCTGATTTGAACAACAGAGGTTACCTGCAGTAAAGGGGATGGCTCTCCAAGCGGTAAACTAAGGCAACAGTTTTTTGTGACAACCTGGACGTCAAGGTAATGAGGGTTTAAATTAGACCTACCCCTATAGTAGCATGTTTCTTATAGCACCACAAGGCAATAAAGGGTTGTCTAGACTCTAAAGTAGCGGAACAAGTGGCTCATATTTTCCAAGAAGATTTGTCGATTAAGGGGTTGATTTGGGCAACAAGTCAAGTCTACGGTAGCAATTCAATCAGTTACAAGCTATAGTTGGAAGGAAAGAAGTTAGGACAAGATTACTGGTAGGATTGTTAGCAATTTAGCAGTTGTTATGTACTTCAATTGTAGTGTGAAACTTGAAGGACTGTGGACTAAACCCAATATGTATGGAGGACTAGTTTTGTGTTTATGAATTGTGGATGGTGTGAAATATAATCTTTGGCATACTATTGTTCTTAATTGTTCAATGCTATAACTACATTACGAAGCCTATGAGGGTACAAAATGATGTATCTTGTTGATGTCACTTAACTGTTCATTGTTGCATCTTAATTATCATTGGGAAAAGTTGTAAAGGACATTACGTTATTAACACAATATATCTTTATGCTCTTGATTACCCTAAGGGCAAAAATTTTGTAGGGACATTACAACAACTATATATAATGAACCATACGATAGTGTAAAACAAATGTATCCTCAACTAAACAATTCGTCAATGATTGGCCACCAAAGCCAGAAGGATGGTAATGGGGTTCAGGTGTGCAGGTTGTTTATCTGTAAAATTAGGGTTTCTCGGCAAAATGATGGAGTCATAACTAACTGACTATTCTGAAATCCCTAGTCACATGGGCATATCTCTCTCTAATGCGGAGTTCAGGTAGTATTGGGCAATTGTTGGCCAGTTATTTGCGTTTTCGGGTGGGGGAATTACATTGAGGGAATTATCAGTTTCTAGCCTGGATTTTGGCAGTATTGGGTCTTTTTCTTCCAGTTTACCTTAGGAAACACAGTTTCTCCCCTCCCCCGGGTTAATTTTAGTGTTTCAGAATCGACAGAGTCAAGCTAGGTCAACTTATTGGTCCCCACTATTTTTGGGGGGTTTAACTTCCCTGCTTTAGGGCCACTGACTGGTGCTTTTCAGACACCAAGGTTAGATATTCATTTGGATTTTTCACTGGGTGGGGATTCTTTACCCTACTTTGTTATGGAAGGAGGCTTGCCCTCATCGGCCACGAGGTTGGTGTTGACCACTCCATGTCAACTACTCCATAGTTGTACATATTTTCGCGCATGGATTTCCATCATGTCCGAGCACTCGTATGATCCGCAAATTCATCATTATCAGCTATATGTACACTAGAGTTTTGTAAACCCATTCTGCATTTTGTAATGTAAATGATCCTAGTAAGACAAATGTATGTAACAACCTATGTAAAAAAAAAAAATTGATAATGATTTCTATCCTAGGAGATTTTTAGTCTCACTGATTCATATGTGTTTCTAAACACGGATGATCGGCAGAGTTTTTCCCTCCAGCCTCACCCCAAAGCTAGGGTGGATTTTGTTGTCAAAATTTTAAATGAATCCTAGTGTTATTTATCGAGTCTTTGTAAAGTGATTTTGGAATAATTCTAACTATTTGGTTATATTATTTTATTACAAGTCACTTAGTCTATAAGATCATATTTTGTGTCGCAGAAAAGGGTAATTATTGGGAGTCTATAATGAATGGGTGTTCCCCCTTCATGGGTTAGAAATGTAATATTTCATGTAAAAAATATTTAGTGCATGGTCTCTCATAGTTAGACACCATGGCTAAATATTAGAGGGTTGGAAAAATTAATAATCCCCTCATGAGTCAATTAATTAAAATTTCTGGTTAAAATAAATTAAAATGCTAAAGCCAGAAATTTAATTAATTTAGGTCCTAGGAAAAATTAAATTCTCCAACATTTAAAATTCGTGGGTTTTAAAGTTTTTAATTTTTGGAGGTCCCCGGCCAAGGGAATATTGAAAATTTCAAGATATTTTGAACCCTTGGGCCATAGTAGTTAAGTCAAAGTCAACTTTTTGCAGCAATTAACTCAAAATAATCATTTTTGAATTAATTAAAAGGAAATTAAAAGTGAAATTCGAATTTCCTCAAAAAGTAACTTTATTTCAACGGTGATGATTAAAAGATTATTTGATCTTCATCAACAATTGAGATTGTTTTGACGAGGATCAAGCCAACTAGCCATTGGAGAATTCTTCTATAAATGAGAGGCCTCTCTCCATTATTTGGATCTAATCTTTGAATCGTGTACTTGCTTTAAGAAAGTTCTTGTAACTTTTTTCTAGTTAATAAAATGCAAAGACTTTGGGGTTTCAGATCGTGGTGTTTCTCTTTCAGATTTATGTGGTAATATTGTTCTTAATACTTTGCCGCTTTTATTTGCATTCGCTAGTTAATAGCCTTTAAGAATTGATATGTGTACATGTATCTTGCATAGATTTCTGGGTTTTAAAGTATCATTTTAATTTGATAGAAATAGAAGGTATCTCTATTTCTTGATAACTTTATGATCATTTTTAAAATCTATATTAATCTAACAAGCAGATTTAAGTGTGTAGAAGTTATCATTCAGAATTTGGGCATATGGGGAAGTTCTCAGCTGGACCAACTGACTCTCAGTTTACAAAATCTAAAAGAACCCACTATATTTTTAATTTTTGAAGTCATTTTATAGAATATTTTAGTTGCGGGGTTTTTCTTTTAGTTTACCTTAGGATCGCAATTCCCCCCCCTCCCCCAGGTTAATCTTAGTGTTTCGGAATCGGCAAAGTCAAGCTAGGTCAACTTATTGGTCCCCACTATTTCTGGGGGGTTTAACTTCCCTGCTTTAAGGCCACTGACTAGTGCTTTTCAAACACCAAGGTTAGATACTCATTTGGATTTTTCACTGGGTGGGGATTCTTTACCCTACTTTGTTGTGGAAGGAGGCTTGCCCTCATTGGCCACGAGGTTGGTGTTGACCACTCCATGTCAACTACTCCATAGTTGTACATATTTTCGCGCATGGATTTCCATCATGTCCGAGCACTCGTATGATCCACAAATTCATCATTATCAGCTATATGTACACTGGAGTTTTGTAAACCCATTCTGCATTTTGTAATGTAAATGATCCTAGTAAGACAAATGTATGTAACACCCTATGTAAATTTATTTTTTTGATGATGGTTTCTATCCTAGGAGATTTTTAGTCTCACTGATTCATATGTGTTTCTAAACACGGATGATCGGCAGAGTTTTTCCCTCCAGCCTCACCCCAAAGCTAGGGTGGATTTTGTTGTCAAGATTTTAAATGAGTCATAGTGTTATTTATCGAGTCTTTGTAAAGTGATTTGAGAATAATTCTAACTATTTGGTTATATTATTTTATTACAAGTCACTTAGTCTACTATATCATATTTTGTGTCACAGAAAAGGGTAATTATTGAGGGTCTATAACGAATGGGTGTTCCCCTTTCATGGGTTAGAAATGTAATATTTCATGTAAAAAATATTTAGTGCATGGTCCCTCATAGTTAGACACCATGACTAAATATTAGAAGTGTTAAAGAGAGAGTCCATACAGGTTGGTAGAATTTTTATGTTTGTGGAAAAACCTGTGAACAATTTTTGAAACCAACGTTTCAGACGAGCTTAGTGAGTCTATCATCAGAGCAATGTGAATTGTACTTTGAGAAGAGAGAGCGTGAAATCATGGAGCTATTAATAGTTAATTGAAAAATATTTGATGTCTTCTTTTATTGTCAGCTTTCAATTGACCAATTGATTAATAATTATTTATTTATTTATTTATTATTATTATTTTTTTAAATATTTACTCATTTATTTATTTCTTTATATATATATATATATATATATATATATTATATATTTATTTTTTTATTTTTTATTTTTTTTAATTGGTGATTGATTATCTTTAGATTAATTAATTAATTATTTTTTGTTTTTTTTTTGTTCTCCTTAGATGCTATGTTATATATTTAAGTTCTTTGCTATGTATTAAATGCTTTACTAGTAATGTATATAATTTTAAAGTACTAGTTTGAAGGTTTATTGAAGTTGTCTTATTAAATTATATTTAAATATTAGAGGGTTGGAAAAATTAATAATCCCCTCATGAGTCAATTAATCAAAATTTCTGGTTAAAATAGATTAAAATGCTAAAGTCAGAAATTTAATTAATTTAGGTCCTAGGAAAAATAAATTCTCCAACATTTAAAATTTGTGGGTTTTAAAGTTTTTAATTTTTAGAGGTCCCCGGCCAAGGGAATATTGAAAATTTCAAGATATTTTGAACCCTTGGGCCATAGCTATGTTGCGGGGGAGCGCCCCCACCCCCTCGAACCCGCTCCCGAATCGCGCTCCGGGCGGGAGCGGCTCGGGAGCGCGCTCCCTCAAAAAAAATTGCGCTCCCTGGTCTGTTCGGAATCGACTTAGGGAGCGATCGCTCCGGCGCTCCCGGAGCGATTTTTAACGCCCGGGAGCGATCGGGGAGCGATCGCTCCCCGATCGCTCCCGGGCATTAAAAATCGCTCCGGGAGCGATTCGCGCGGGGCCGGGAGCGGGTCGGCAGAAAAAAATTCCGCGGACCCCAAAAAAATTAAATTTAAAAAATAAAAAAATTGGTTTTAAAAGGCCAATGGGCCAAAAAAATATTCATTGTTACTACATTGAGCTTGAGTTTGGAGCTGGAGCAAGAGCAAAGGAGCGAGGAGCAAGTGCTGAGGAGCGAGGAGCAAGTGCCAAGGAGCGAGGAGCAAGCCTGCAGAGGTAAGTAACTTAGTAATTTAGTTAGTTTAGCTGGTTAGGTAGTAATTTAGTTAATTTAATTTAGCTTATTGAGTTTAAAAATCATGTATTTAAATTAAATTAATAAATTAAATTAATTAATCCCAATAAATTAAATTAATTTGCAGATTCAAGAATCAAAACCCTACAAACATCAAACACCATGGACCTGGCTATATTTCTTGGCATTTTCCTCTTCCTAGTCCCTTTTATGGTTATTATGGTGCTGGAGAGTAGGAAACGAAGGGGCCAGCCTCAAACTGAAGAGGGGGATGAAGAAGCCGGAGAAAGTCAAATGGGTGAAAACCCCGGTGAGGAGGAGCTGGAGGAGGGTGAACATGACCCTCAAAAAACTAAACAAGACCAAACTCCATTGTGGAAATATGTTAACAGGGCTGAAACAGGGAGAGGGGGTGGAACCACTAAATTTCATTGCCCCCATTGCAACACTGATTACATAGGTTCATACACCCGTTCTAGAAGACACCTCTGCGGGAAAAGGCCATGGGATGGAGAGAAACAAATAGGAATCAAAACTTGTACAGCGGTGTCAGCAGCGGAGAGAGCCAAATGCAAAAGGGAAGAGGAGGAAGCCCAATACAGAACAAAAAAATCAAGGGGTTTCTTTGAACCAAGCTCACAATCACAAAGAACTCCTTCAGCATCCTCCCAAGGCAGTGGATATGGACATGGAGGCACAGGGTCATCATCTTTAAGGCGTAGAACCATATCAGATTTCCTTGATGAGGGGTGTAGGAATGATGTGGATTCAAAAGTTTACAGGTTTCTCTATGCATGTGGGATACCATTCAATGTTCTTCGCTCACCTCATTGGCACGAAATGGTTTCTGCCATAAATGATGCCCCTAAAGGATACAAGAGCCCTGGGTATGACAAGGCAAGAACCGTTGGCCTTGATCATGAAAAAGCAAAAATATCACATTCTTTGAATAAAATGACAAGTTCTTGGACTGACCATGGGGTGTCCATTGTATCTGATGGATGGACAAATGTAAAAGGAAAGCCATTGATAAGTGTTCTTGCTGTGTCTGTTAGTGGTCCCATCTTTCTAGCTACACATGATTACTCAGACAAGTTCAAGACCGCCATCAACATTGCAGAAGCATTACTTGAAACAATTGAGCGTATTGGCCCATACAATGTCATCCAAGTGATCACTGATAATGCTCCTAATTGTAAGGCAGCGGGAGCAATTATTGAGGATAAATACCCCAACATATTTTGGTCTGCATGTTTGGTTCACACATTGAACCTTTTGTTGCATGATATTGTCAAAAACAAAAATGAACAATACCAATCGATTGGTAATTTGTACAAGAAAGGCAAACAGATGATAAAATTTATTACAAATCATAGCAATACCCATGGCCTTTTCCGCAGTCACTCGAGATTGGAGTTGTTGAAGATTGCGAAGACTAGATTTGGTAGCTATTACCTCACCTTTAGGTGCCTTTTGAAGGTAAGAGAGGCATTAGCTAGCATGGTAGCAAGTCCACATTGGCAGGTGTTAAAGGACTTAGGAAAGGGCTACAAATGTAGCTGACATGGCAGGTTTTGAAATGGTGGAGGAGGTCGCTCTTGATGGGCAGTTTTGGACAAGTGTGAGGCAGGTATTGGATTTCACCAAGCCAATTTATCACATGATTCGGTTTGCAGATACAGACAAACCAGTGATTGGCGAGGTGTATGAGCAAATGGATACCATGTTGGGGGAAATAAAAGACATTGTTCATAATAGAGATCCCAACTTGTACAAACTGATTCATGATTGTGTGTGTGAACGGTGGAATAGGCTTAACCTTCCACCACATTGCTTGGCGTATATCCTTATGCCAAAATACTACTCTACATCTTGGTTGGGCCAACCTGCAGCAGGGGGTGGGGTTAGGACCAAACCCCATTTAGATCCAGAGGTAACTAAAGGATATTTGGAAGCATTAGAAAAGTTGGTACCTGACAAGGAGGAATGTGCAGCTATGCGCCTTGAAATAGGCAGATACTTCAGTGGCACTGGTTTGTATGGTAACTTCCATGCAATGGACGACAAAGATAAATTTGAATCTCTCACATGGTGGGAAACATATGGCGGCCACGGACTTTTGCCAAAATTGGCAAAAAAAGTTCTTTCACAGGTTGTAAATTCTTCTTCTGCAGAGAGGTGTTGGAGCACCTACAGCTATATACATAATGTGAAAAGAAACAGACTCAATGAAAACCGAGCAGAAAGCTTGGTTTATGTGCACTACAACTTGAGGTTGTTGAGTCATTACTGTGATCAGGCTAATGAGGATCCCACATATAAAATTTGGGACAATCACCCAAAGGATGACAATTTGGAGGATGGCATTGTACATATTGAAGAACTAGAAGAGGAACTTGTAAGGGATGAAAATGAAGCAGCTGCAGCAGCCATGCCACCTCTACCTCCACCTCCACCATCCAGTAGCAGTGCTCGAGGTCCAGGTCTTGTTCCTTTGTTGTGGCCACCTCCATCTACACCCTCGCGTGGAGGTTCTAGTTTTGGTCATCAGTCTGTGCAGGAGACTCCTAGAAGACCACCATGACCTGCTTATACTCCTGGAGACTCGTGGCAAGGGCCACATGTAGATTTACAGTTTACTTGTCTTTTTTAGTTTCTATTAGACTTTAGTTTTCATAACTGTTGAGTTTTGAGTCCTTGACTCTTGACTCTTGACTCTTTCATATCATAATGATATTTTTTGTAAACATTATATCACTGTGACAATGAAAATTTGAAGTTTGAAGTTGGGCCTTGGCAATTATAACTCATTGGTAATGATTGTGAATTATGAATATGATGCTTTGTGAAAGACTAAAGTTGTTTCATTTCATCTCATTATTCATGTTTCATTTTATAAATTTTTAACATTTCATATCATGTTAACAGTTAGAAGTTAGGACTTAGAAATATCTTCGATATTACTTCTTGTAATGGTTAAACTTAGCTTACAAGTACAACTTTGGTGATCAATGATGATAAATGTTATTGAATTTTCAATTCTGAAAGCTTGAAGTTGAAACTTTAAGATTGAATTTGATGAATCATGATTTATAAGACTCAATATGTTGCAGTTGTAATATGTATTTTACTAACTTGTGGACATGATTGATGACGATTATAATTTCTAGATGATTGATGTGATATGGTTCAATGATCAATCTATGTTTTTTTATGTTTTTTATGTCTAATTCATCATTCTACATGTTTTTGTTAACATATATGTATCAAAAATTAAAAAATATAAAAAATATATATATTTTTAAAAAATCGCTCCCGGATTCGCTCCCAAACTGGGAGCTTCTGAAAATGGTCGCTCCTGCTCCTGTTTTCGCTCCCACTCCCGCTCCCAAGTAACATTGGGCCATAGTAGTTAATTCAAAGTCAACTTTTTGCAGCGATTAACTCAAAATAATCATTTTTGAGTTAATTAAAAGGAAATTAAAAGTGAAATTCGAATTTCCTCAAAAAGTAACTTTATTTCAACGGTGATGATTAAAAGATCATTTGATCTTCATCAACATTTGAGATTGTTTTGACGAAGATCAAGCCAACTAGCCATTGGAGAATTTTTCTATAAATGAGAGGCATCTTTCCATTATTTGGATCTAATTTTTGAATCGTGTACTTGCTCTAAGAAAGTTCTTGTAACTTTTTTCTGGTTAATAAATGCAAAGACTTTGGGGTTTCAGATTGTGGTGTTTCTCTTTCAGATTTATGTGGTAATATTGTTCTTAATACTTTGTCGCTTCTATTTGCATTTGCTGATTAATAACCTTTAAGGATTGATCTGTGTACATGTATTTTGCACAGATTTCTGGGTTTTAAAATATCATTTTAATTTGATAGAAATAGAAGGTATCTATATTTCTTGATAATTTTATGATCATTTTTAAAATCTCTATTAATCTAACTAGCAGATTTAAGTGTGTAGAAGTTATCATTCAGAATTTGGGCGTATGGGGAAGTTCTCAGTTGGACCAATTGACTCTCAGTTTACAAAATCTAAAAGAGCCCATTATATTTTTAATTTCTGAAGTCATTTTATAGAATATTTTACTTGCGGGGTTTTTCTTAGGCTTGTGCCTCTTTAAAATTTCAAATTTATTTCAAAATTTGTGCAAAAATTTGTTTAAATCTAGCTAATAGAGGACTTTGATCTACAGATCTGTTAGATCTATAGAATATTATTGTAGATTTGTAAATATCATTTTTTTAATTCATTGGGGTTTTGGGTATTTCATATTTTTGTATATACATGCTTTGAGGTTTTTCTATCTTTTGTTTGTACAGGAACAGATCTGAAAATTGCAGGTGATTTTTGTGGATTCCAGAGAGAGATCTAAGCCTTGGAGGGCATCTCCATTTTGTTTGCAGGTTGAAGATAAATTTCAAGAAGATCGTGGGCAAATTTTTTTAGGGCCTTGAGGCCCTGCGCTGGCCATCTCCAGCCTCTTTCTCGGCCTCCCTTTCAGCCTTACGGCCTCCCCTCTTTCACCAAAATTCTCTCACTAATTTTTCCTAAAAATTTCCCAAAAAATAATTTACAAAGCTTTTCACAAAAAAAATATGAGTTGATGATTTTCAGTGATTCGGGCAACATATCTTCAGGTGTCTTCAAGCCCCTAAAGGCTGACTGGTACACACCCTCTAACCTTTCCTCATTTCATTTTGAAAGCAAGGTTAATATTGGCATAGATTTGCAATTAGCCGGAGTTTAGCAACAAGATTTAATTTACATTTTTATTGTTATATAATTGTAGAAATAAAGGTTAGCTTCAGTAACTTTTGCAAACAAATTTCTGAAAGTTGTTTTACTATTGTTCATTAGTTTATTTCTGAGTTTTTAGATCAAATACATCAATAGATCATAAAGAATTAAACTTAGAATTTTTCTGAATTTAGCAGCAAATTTAATTTACATTTTTACAATTGTATAATTGCAGAAATAGAAGTTAGCTTCAATGACCTTTGAAAAGAAATTTCTGAAAATTGTTTTACTGTTGTTTAGTAGTTTATTTCTAAGATTTTTAGATCAAATACATTAATAGATCAGAAAGAATTAAACTCGGAAATTTTCTGAATTGTAGTTATTAGTTTATCATTTAAAATTCTCTGTTGTTATACATAGAAATTTCTGAATATTGCATTTACAGGACTGTTGTTTATTGTTGGCTTTAACATTTGATGTAAGAGCAGATTACTAGACTGATATTTCATTAATGTGATCTGAGTTTAAAACATTTAGTTTAATTTCTGAAGTTCATTTGTTTTTTACATGCTTATGCAAGTAGGACTAATCTAGTTTTACTTATGCATCTAATGATCTTGATTGAGTATTTCATACAAATGAATTTTTGAATTTAAAGGTGTTTTATTCCAGCATTTTACATTTCAGTCCATTGTGCATTTCAGTAATTATTTGTGCAGATTTTACATTTTGCAGTGTTGGTATAAGTACCTGCTTTCACATTTAGATCACCACCTTTCTGAGCCTTAAGTTAAGTAACATTTAAGACATATTTCAGAAATAATTTTAGGCCCTCATTTAACTAAAATTAACCAAGTCCCTGCATTTCACATAGTTTTAAATTTTGCATTTGCATATGAGACAGTCGAGTCTTTTCAGCAGCAGTTTCTCATCCTTTACTTGAACCTTATTTTCTTCACAAGATAGTTGACTCCACAAGGCACTGGTATCACTTTCTTCAAATCATTTTGAATCCTTAAAATCTTGCGCAATCTAAAACAAGTATTGGTTGCTTAGCTGTGTCTCCCAAGTTGGTTGGTTCCCAACTAATCTTTCATTTTTGCATTTCCATAGGGTTTACGCCCCTTAGTCTACTATCGAGAGACAACTCAAACGAAGTGATTGGGGATCAGTGTGACAGCCCCCGATCTGAGCCGTTGTCACGGTGCCTAGACATTTTGTGCGACAACAGCTAGTATTAGAGGATTTCTAGCTGGCAATGAGTAGTCCCTTGAGAACTTTCCTGGTGGATGGGGACGTGGAATTCTTCCAAATGGGACTGTAGTTTCTAACCAGCAAGACAGGTAAGGTGAGGGTGGCGAAGCCTCACACTCACCGACTAAAGTGTCGTCTGGATTTGGACCCAAACCAAAAAAGGATAGGGTTCTAAGAAGTGAAAATAACCCCACTGCCTATAACCTCAGTTTAGGAGTCGGCCTCGAGATGGAACAGGCCAAATCATTGGCGAAGAAGACTTTGGTCGATCGGACCATAGGGAGGAAGTTTAGCATTGGGACTCTGCAAGAATGGCTCCAGACCAAAATTGCCCCAAAGGTAAATACTCCTCCTGAGATCTTCATACTTGTTGAAGGATGGATTCAATTAAGTTTGTACTCTCATGAGGAGGCTGAAGAAATTGCTAAGTTTGTCTGTTCAACTGGTTCTACTCCTATTTCGTTCAAATTTTGGATGCCACTCTTCAATGCAAGTCGTGAAAGGTTAGACTTGGTTCCTATGTGGGTTTCGTTGCCTAGGCCACCGTCAAATATGTGGAACGAAAAGAGCTTCAAGGATCTTGGAAATAGCCTTGGGGTTTTCCTGAAAGTGGACTATTCGTTTAAAGAAACCAAGGATATGTCCATGGCCTGGATACTAGTTAGCCTCGATCTGCAAAATGACCTTCATGAAACCATTAATATTGGCAAAGGTTATGAGCGGCTTTAGATCCTTGACTATGAAGGGGTATCGTTTAGATGCAAACAATGCCATAAATATGGGCATACAGTTCGCCACTGCATTCTCCCTTTCAAAAAAGGCCTGTTGCACGGAGTAAAGAAGAAGATGAAGATGGATCATTTCTCAGATTTGGGGGCATGCTCAAAGGGAGGGGTCGAGGATATAAATATGGAGGTCCCACCTTCCTCTGAGACGTCAGTCTCAGGGTCACTGGCTCAGGATCAGACCGATAGTGAACTGCTTTCTCCTTAGGTTCCTGGTGGGATGTCTTCTTCAGTTGTGCATCCTTCAAGTTCTCCCTCTCTCCTTCCTATTGTTTCTCCACTTGATATTTCTTTATCGAGTCTGGGATATGATTGGGATCATGTGTCTAGGAGCTAGGCCTGCTTTGTCGCAATTTGTTTCTAGGGTTTCCTCTACTCGGGTCATTTATCCTATTCCCTCACTATCAATGGCATTGTCCTCCCCGAGAGCCTTTATATCCTCTGGTGCCTCTAGTTTCCCTAGAGATCATGATGTAGGAGAGATTCTTTATAACCTTCGTTCTAGATAGATTTTCCCCTCTTTTGAACATCTGCCTAGTGGCTTAGGCCAAATCATGCTCTCTGCATAGAAGTCTCTTGGGAGGAACTCAACCTTGTCTAAGGCCAAAGAGAAAGCTAGAGAAGAGATGGTTGCTGGAAAGAAAATATCCATTACTGGGGCGCTTAGAGCATTAAACGCCTAGGGCATGGTGTCCTAATGAAATTTCTATCATTCAATTGTAAAGGTTTGGCAAGTTCCTCTAAAAACTTGCGTTGAAGAGGTTGGTGAAGGTTGAGGATCCGAATGTTATTTTCCTCCAAGAAACCATGGGGGATGTGGATATGATCTCTAAATCATTGGAATCGATGTTGGGAGGGTGGTGTTTTATTGCCTCGAATGTCTGTGGTCGTTCTGGGGGTCTTGTTATTAGTTGGGATACTTGCAATGTTTCTATTGTAAATTTCTAGAGTATTAATGCAGGGATGGGGCTTGAAATTTTCTCTTTGAAGCTGGGGGCATCTCTCATGTGTATTAATCTCTATAGGCCTTGTGAAGGCCGTGTGGATTTTTGGAATCCTTTTTTTGATTTGAAGATGTTGGATGTCGAAAAATTGATCATTTGAGGGGATTTGTGTGTTGTTAAGTCCTAGGGGCCACGAGCCAAAGTGGATAACCTCTCTGATTTCTTTGTCAGCAAGATTATGAGTAAAAATTTGTTGGATATAGAGCCTGCAAAGCTAAAACCTTCTTGGAGAAACCACCATGTTGGGGAGGATCAAATTGCTAAAAGTATTGACAATTTTTTAGTGGTGGAAGCGATGGTGGAGTGATTTAATAATATTTGTCAGTGGATTGGGTCTGGGGGTGAGTCTGACCACTCACCATATTGCTAGAGATTAAAAATCATGGTCTCAAGCCTGGATGCCCGTTTAAACTAAATTCCTCCTCGATAAAAGATGAAGAGTTTGTAAACCTGTTCAAGGAGGTTGGGCCTCTTATGTTCCAAACAATGGAATTTCGGTAGCCCAACATTTTGAAGAAAACCTCAAACGAGTCAAGAGTTTGGTTGTGGATTAGGCCAAGAAGAAACTAAGAGAGGAGCAAGAGCTAACTAATATCAAAAGGGAGATTCTTGTTGTCTCTAATTCTTAGGATGGGGGTTTCTAAATGTTGAATCTAGAGATTCATTGCTTCAGTTGGAGTCCAGCACAAAGGCCATCCTAGAGGCTCAAGAAGTTGCATGGAGACTGAAAACTAGAGCCATATCGTTTGAATGAGGGGATGAGAACACAAAATTCTTCCAAGCATATGCTAAGGGAAGGAAGATGTGTAATACAATATGGAACCTTCAAGATGAGGGACGTAGGGAGGTCTCAAATTTTGAGGGTCTTATGTCTCTTGGTCATGCACATTTTCAAAAGCTATTCAAAGAACTTGAAAGGGATAATATAGTCGAAGTAATCAAGCCTGCCCAATTATTCCCTGGGTTTTTGGGGGATGAACATAATAGAGCCTTGGCAGAGGAGGTCTCAAAAGAGTAATTGAAGGTTGCTCTTGCCAGCTTTCAGAAAGACAAAAGTCCTGGTCCCGATGGGTGGGAGATAGAGTTCTTTGAAGGGTTTTATGAGAACTGACACGAACTTGTTGGTTGTTGTAAATTAATCTAAAAGGGAATGTAGGGTTATAACATGTTTCAACATAACTTTCATTGCCCTTATCCCCAAAGTGGACAAGACTTCTTTCTTCATTTGAGGACTTCTATCCTAATTCACTTTGCAACTGTATCTGCAAGGCTATATATGTTGAGAAATCTAGAGGCAGCTTAATTAGGTGATTTCTCTTTCTTTGATAACTGCTTGTGATGTTCTTTTGCTTAATTTCATGTACTTGTAGTTAGCTCTTCTATACTTGATTATTATAGTGCTCTTTAATCATCAAACAACTACCAAACAATGAAGAACAATGAGACAAGAGGACACAAAATGTAGGTTGCAATCTAGGGCCAAACCTATCCTCTTGAGAGGAAAACCCACAAGAATTCTTCTCTTCTTATAGAATCTTCAAATGACAAATTCTAAGACCTATGAGCCAAGACCAAGACCCCTCTAAGACAAGTCAAACCTCCTTTTTGATGAACTTCTCTTCACAAAGTCAACGCCAGTCATACTAGCTTCCCAACTTTAGTTTTTGGTCCTTACTTCAAATTTCGATCATTGTTTCAGTCCCGCACTTTTTGGCCTGCCTGTACCTCCTACAATTTCGCATGTGTGGGAAGATTGATAGTTGAGAAGACCTTCTCTCTCCTTCATTTGATGTACTTTCTCTTCTTTAAGATTTCAACCTGCAAACTTGATTATGTTAACACCAGAATTTGTCCTCCAAAGCTGATTGTAATGATGTCCTTACTTTTCACACGTGTGGAAGATGTGGCCCTGAAAACAGTCCCAAAAATTTCAGTCTCTCCTTTTATGTTATCCTCTTTTTCGTTGGCTCTAAGGCTTCCTTTTCCCTTGATCAAACTTGTTTATCTGCTTCAAAAATGAACTTGAATGGATGTCTCTCAAATGAGGCCGAGGTCTCCCTTATATATAGGATTCTTCATGGAGGTCAAATGGCCCTAAAGAGGCCAACTTGTCACTTTCATGTAGGTTGACTTATCATAGCAAGGTTGACATGTCTTGGAGGGTCTTTTATGACTCAACTAAATTTATTGACATGATACAACATGCCCTAATAGGGTCTTTACATATGATAATGACTCAATTGACTTCTTGACTCAATGACAAAAACCTAGAAGCACTCAATGGGTGCTTGACCTACAAATAAAAATAACCTTGAGCATGAAACCTGTGCACAAAAATAATAATAATAAAATTTATTTTTCTCTTTTCATCAAATACAATCATGATTGCATTAGGCATTATGAAGACCGAACCTAGTTACACATTCAACGCTCCCTCTTGCATATAATTTTCGGTTCTTACTTTAGATCTCGATCATTTTTTCAATCCTACACTTTTCGACCTGTCTGTACCTCCTGAAACTTCGCATGTGTGGGTAGATTGATAGTTGAGAAGACCTTCTCTCTCCTTCGCTTGATTTACTTTCTCTTCCTTAAGATTTCAGCCTACAAACTTGATTATGTTGACACCAGAACTTGTCCTCCAAAGTTGACTGCAATGATGCCCTTACTTTTCGCACGTGTGGAAGATGTGGCCCTAAAAACAGTGCCAACAAAATCAATCTCTCTCCTTTTATGTTATCCTCTTTTTTGTTGGCTAGAAGGCTTCCTTTTCCCTTGATCGAACTTGTTTATCTGCTTCAAAAATGAACTTGAATGGATGTCTCTCAAATGAGGTCGATATCTCCCTTATATATAGGCTTCTTCATGGTGGTCGAATGGCCCTAATGAGGCCGACTTGTCACTTTCATGTAGGTCGACTTGTGGTAGCAAGGTTGACTTGTCTTGGAGGGTCTTTTATGACTCAATTAAATTTATTGACATGATACGATACACCCTAATAGGGTCTTTACATATGACAATGACTCAATGACAAAAACCTAGAAGCACTCAATGGATGCTTGACCTACAAATAAAAATAACCTTGAGCATGAAACCCATGCTACAAAAATAATAATAATATTATTTCTTTTTCTCTTTTCATCAAGTAAAATCATGATTACATTAGACATTATGAAGACCAAACCTAGTTACACATTTCAACAATGTCCAAAGTTATTGTCAAAAGATTAAATACTATCTTGTCAAACTCTATTTCAAAAGAACAATTCGGCTTCCTTGAAGGGAGACAGATCCATGAAGCCATTGGGATGGCCCAAGAGGGGCTCCATAACATCAAAACTCTTAGACTAAAAGGAACTATCATAAAACTTGACCTTTCTAAGGCCTATGATCATGTGAGTTTGATGTACATCAAACTTCTCTTGACTCACCTAGGCTTCAGGATTGATTTTGTGAATTGGGTGATGGGTTGCATTCAATCGGTCTCTTTTGTTGTTCTAATAAATGGGTTTGCCTCTTCCTTTTTCCATGCCCAGAGAGGTCTGAGACAAAGATGTCCCCGTTCTCCTTTATTATTTCTATTGGTAGCAGAGGGTCTCAATCCACTATTAGCAGATGCTAAACGTATAGGAAAATTTCAGGGTGTTGTTATTGCTAATGCCCTAGCAATTACTCATTTACTTTTGTTGATGATATTCTAATTTTTTGTAATGGTGCATGTAGAGATGTGGCTAAATTATTTGAGATTATTGACTTGTTTGGAAAAGCTACAGGCATGGTGGTTAATGACAGAAAATCCTCTATTACAACTCAAAACTTGGCAAATCATGAAGTGTTGAATCTTAGGAATACTTTTCCTTTCCTTTTCTAGAAATGAATGCAAGCTTAAAATATTTGGGTTTCCACCTGAAACCAAACTGCTACAAGAAGGAAGATTGGTCATGGTTAATCGCAAAGATAGAGAAAAGATTAAAAGGTTGGAGCCTAAGGTGGATGTCAAGGGAAAGGAGGCTTGTTCTAGAAGTTATTTCGATGTTTTGGATGTCTGCAGCTTGGATCCCTTGGGGAGTTTTAGAAAGAGCTAGAAGAAGCTAGAAGAATCTATTTTAAATTTTTGTGGGTTGGCTCTTAGGAACACTTCTTTCTCCCTTGGGTTAAATGGAATTGTGTTGCGATGCCTAAATCACTTTGTGGCTAGAGTCTCAAAAATATTTTTTGGTTCTCAAAAGCTCTAGCAGCAAAATGTGGTTGGAAACTTATGTCCACTCACAACCTGTGGACACTAGTGTTTTATCAAAAATACATTCACCCTTACTCTCTTAGGGATTGGGTAAGGTTGAGGGACAAGTCCTGAGTTAACATCTCATATATGTATTCTAATTCCATTCAGATGCTCATTATAACTAATTTCTTTGAGATAAAGATTTGTAATTGTTGTAAACTTTATACCCTAAACTTTTGGCTCATTAAGATTTTGAAATAATAAATAATTTTTTATTAAAATATTCACAAATAAGTTTTATATTCCTAAGTCAATTGGGCTTTTCTCGAGTGGTTGGGAGGAATGATTGTTATCCTTCCCACCTAGGTTCAAATCCTGCAAGTAACATGATGAGCTTTGTTGCAATGGCTTCAAGCCTTGTTGATGAGTATCAACAGTCCCTTGAGGACCGAAACATGTACATTCCTCGCATGGAATATAAAGATACTTCTCATAAGAAAAAAAATGTTTTATATTCATAAAAAGTACATAATGGAATTCACATTATGATTTAAACTTTAATTTTAAAGAATTGCCAAATTTATATTCTAAGTTATAAATAAATTCTTTTAACTTTATTGTGGGTATGCAAGTCTAGAGATATCAGCGTTTGAGAGGAACTTTTAACTAGATATGGATATGACTTCTCCCAGAAGTCATAATCAACACAGCATATTTAATGTGTTTGAGCGAAATGAATTGAGGGTCATGCATATTCTAACTAAACAACAAAGTTATGTTCTGAATATCGCGATTGGGATTAAATCGACGAGGGTCCAAAATCGGAAAACAAAAAAAAAAAACCCATAAAATTGAGAAAAAATCGACAAATACAAAATTATTCATTTTTTTTCAATTTTTTTAATATCTAAAACATCCACAACATAAAATAAATGCATTGACACATAAATATGAAGAAAGAACTAATATATAAGATGTGTAATATCATTTCTAGTGCTACATCACACATAACAGTGAATCATGCCCTAAATACTAAGTCCTGAGTCCCAACTTAGCCTCAAAATATCAACAAAAATATATAACAATGTATCTCATATCATGAGTCATAATGTCATATACAATTAAATGAACCAAATAACTAATACTATTGATTTCCTCTGCCCCTCTTGTGACAAAATGCAATAGCTTTCCCTCTAGATGTAGACGGCGATGGAGCTGACAGTGGCGCTAGCAGTGGACTCTGATGTGCTCTAGAAGCTGAAGAACTAAGAGTTATAGGAGGTGGGCCACGTCCTCTACTGGTGACAGGGGTAGGTGGTGTCACCTCCTCTTCCTGTTGATCCTCCTACTCTACCCCCTACACTACCTCCTGCTCTAAACAATCAGGGGCCGACTCCATGATAGGCCTCTCGGCCTCAACCCTCCATGCAACAATGGTGTCAATCCCATCCAATGAGATGGCCTCCACATCAGGGGTCCTCTTAAGTTGCCTCACCCACAATCGAAGATCGTAGTAGATGTAGACCATGTCATTAAGTCTCTGGAACTCCAACCTGTACAATGGTCATAAATTAATAAATTATAAATAATAAAATTATAATTATAAAAAATTATTATTTAACAGATTCAAAAAATTAATTGGAAATTTGGAATATTCTAGCCGGTTGCGCTTCTTAGTGTGTATTTTTTCAAATACACTCCAGTTGCGCTCACATCCCAAGGAGCTACATGTTTGGCTAAACACTTGAATGGCAAGCCTTAAAAGATTGGGTACTCTGCCACCATAGCTTCTCCACCATGCATCTAGAACAAATAAGATAAACATAAGAAAAAAAATGAAATTTGAAAGTTGAAGCAAAGTATGAACTTGAAAAGACGATGAAATTTGAAACAATGTTACAAACTAAATCTTACCTAGCATTTTAGACTTCCAATCCACAACAGCCATGTCAAAGTTAAATGTGACACCTACCATCCTATATGTCTCCATTTCTTTGGAGATTTCTGCACGTTCTGCTGGAGATGGCACCATCCTCTGAACATAAGTGAAGAATCCATCCATGACCTCAACATCAAATAAGAAACCACAAGAGTAAGAAAATGTGGGGTTCGGGTAGATCCCTGCAGCATGAATAAGACGATAGAGTGTATTGTTCCATCGCTCATTAATCACTTCCCATAGGAGTTGTTGTTTCTCAAACCCCTCATCTCCCTTATCATCATAGTAGCTCCGAATGGATTCTTTGGCCCTATCCATGGCCTCATACAAGTAGCCCATTATGGGCTTGTCTCCATCAACTAATCGAAGAACCTTTACCAAAGGTTCAATAATGCTACACACCTCCTGCACTCCCACCCAGAAGCTTTCCTGGTATGAAACTAACCTGCATATGGCATCTCCCTCTGGTTTGTGGCTAAATGCCAAAGCACACCACTCCTCTAAAAGAAACATTCTCTTCACATCCCACATAGAATTCAAGAGGGATTGAAGAGATATGAAATTAGTGGCAAATCGTATAATAGCAAGGCGCACCAACTCCTTGTTGTTGGTGAAAGTTCTGATCAAACGAAGCACAAATGCATGATTATATATAAATTTTGTAATGCTTTTTGATGACTTGACAATATCCTTGACAAAAGGAATTTTTCCTATGTCCTCCAACATCAAATCAATGCAGTGTGCAGCACAAGGTGTCCAAAATAAGCTAGGATGCCTCTCCATAAGCATCTTGTCAATAGCAACATAATTTGCAGCATTATCCGTTATGACTTAGACAACATGTTGTGGACCCACCTCTTGAATGAACACATCCAACAAATCACATAATAACCTTGCATCTTTGATATGTGTAGACGCATCAACGGTTTTCATAAACATTGTCCCCTTGGGACAATCAACCAAAAAGTTAATAAAGCTTCTACACTTTTGATCGGTCCAACCATCTAACATCACAAAGCATCTTGTGCATAACCATGATTCCCTAAACTCCTCCAATGTCTTAGTGCATTCAACCTTTTCATTTTGAAGAATGCACCCTCTAAATTCATCATATGAAGGGAATTTGTACCCTAGGCCAACAATAGATATAGCATCAACTACGGGCTAGAAAAATGGATTGTTCTTGGCAACACTGAAAGGAATATCACTCCAAAGAAGAAACTTGACCAACAACTTGTCAGCTTCTTCCTTCTCCCTTTTTTTAATAACTGATGAGATAGATGGTTGTGCACCAAGTGTGGTTCTAGGAACAAAAAATGATGAGGTAACTATAGGGTTGGGTGTAGATGTTGATGGTGAAGTAGAACCAGTACCACTCTCATAGTCAGCGCCCAATCCTGACACTCTACTTTTGCTATTTGACTCTTCAGAGCTGACTTGGACAATTTGGTTGTCTCTATTTCTTCCAATGACTTGAGGGCTCTTCGGATGATTTCTAGATTTGTACTTGAGCAAGGCCCTACCTCATATCCAGGAACTTGTGCAAGGTGATACTTCAATCTATATACCCCCTTGTCATATGATGCCCACATAACTTGCAAGTCAAATTTGATCTGTCAAACCCTCTATCAAGTTCACCAAATTCCCACAGAGGGTCCAATTTCCTTGGCATGTTTATAACTTTGTTGAACTCTTGAGTTTTAATGTAATGTGAAGTTTGAAGTTTGAACCTAGGGCATAAGAAGATTTGCAAGTTAAAAAAATAAAATTAAAATTTACATACAACATGTTGAATTTTTTACAACAAAAAAAAACGTCAACTCAATGCAACAATAATGGCCAAAAATACACAATCAAACTCAAGCAAAAATGATAGAAAAAACTAGGGCACAAGAAGAAATTAAACAAATAAATCTAACAATAAAGTTTTTGCATTTTTGACCAAAATAAACCCTCTCCACTAAATGCAACAGAAATGAAAAAAAAAAAACACAATCAAATCCAAACAAAAATCATGAAAAATAAATGGGTGATAGAAACCCAAGGAAAAACAAGAAAAAAACAAAAAAAAATGGTCAAATTTGATGCCCATACCTAAAAACCATGCTTTGTTGAAGAAACTTGGTCCAAGCTTGAACTTTTTTGCTTGGGATGCCAAATTCTTTCACTTTTCTCCTCTCTTGCCCTTGTAGGTGAGTTATCCTCTTCCTTACCTCTCGCTCTTGCCCTCTGTCTGAAAAAAAATGAGCAAAAAAATACCAAATTTCACTTTAAGAAGTCGTCGTTTTCTGTGGCAGTGATATTTTCAGGTTGGATCGCGATTTTTTCGCGATTTTTTGAAATTAAAAAAAAAAAATCACCGATAAAATTGTCTCCACAAAAAAATTACGATGTTTGCATCACGGCAACAAACAAGGATATTATTCATTTGAAACCCGATGTCCATTTGGTCATAATGGTTTGCACCATTTCAACGCATGCCTACTTATTCAAATTATAACTAGGACACTAACAAACCTTGCAGCCATTCAGTACACTGAATTTAACAATCCCATCAATGAGTTGTAGCTTGATCATTTTTCCTAAAAGAAAACTTGAAGTTATGGGCTTTGCATAATAGAAAAGCAAGCACATCCATTGTTGAGACTAGATTGTGATGTTGGGTGGAAGATAGAGGTAGGTTTATGAGTTGGGACTCCCAAAATAAGTAAAAAAGGTGTAAGATTCCACAACTTGTGCCTTGAGCATGAAATGGAGTTTTATAACACTTTTTGGTTGGAACGAATGTCATCACTTTACTTTTACTGAGGTTATCCTCAACACCTTTCCTTCATAGGAAGATAAAAGCAACCAAGTTGCTATCATAGCAAGTTTAGGGTAAGAGGATTATTAATGTCAATAACATGAGAAAGAAGATCAGCATAACGTGAAAAATGAAATCTTGTCTAGATGAATATTCTATAAAGTTTTGTTTCGAAAGTTGTTAGGACTTAGGAGAGAGAGGGCATCCACATATAACCTCAGGATGCAAGAAAAGAATAACAGTATCCTATAAAGGTGTCAGTATGACCAATCATCATCTCATTCAGTTTCTCATTACTGCAATAAATATATCAAGGGAAGTATCTGAAGCCTTTCAAAATTCAAACATGTAAAGGGTTTATATCAAATAGCATTCTGAAAAGCAACAATAAATAATAGAAGAACAGTGTCTAGACTCTAGCCTCAATAAGAACGGTGAGGATATGGTCCTTTCCTAACGCTACTAATGAAAACCTCACCAAACTTGTGCGTTTAACCTAGTTATTTTCACCCATTCTAATAAGAGTTCCAATAGCTATAGAAGAGAATTTGGAAAGCAAGTAGCAAAATGATAATGGAAAAGAAGGATGAGAATGATCTTTGAGAAGTAATTTGCGACTTGTAGAACAACCCTCTTAACCTCAAGGTGAAGGATCCACGAAGAGAATTTGGAAAGCAAGTAGTAAAATGATAATGGAAAAGAAGGATGAAAATGATCTTTGAGAAGTAATTTGCAACTTGTAGAAAAGCCCTCTTAACCTCAAGATCAAGGATCCAGTGACAAAATTGAAAAATGAAATCAAACTTGTCTAGAGAGAAAATAATCAATATAAGAAGGAAGATGCAGCACATGAAAGAAACGATACACACAAAGTTCTAAAACTTAAAAACATAATAGCGCAAATAATTGATAGAGGGCACAAATGTGAGAATAAAAACATATACAATGAGCCCTTATGAGAAGCTCTTTACAATCTAGACAACCCAATGTGAGGTAAGATGCTTTAGAGACATGTACTAAGACTTGTAACATATCAAGCTAAGGGAATCTCACCCAGAATCCACCTCCACTGATCTTCCGCTTGCCAGGAAGATTACAATTGTTGACATAATTCTAGCGGCAAGGCACAGCTATTATTCCTCCTGTTGTTTCCCCTCCTGCAACTTAAAAAATGTCAGAGCAGATTCTCCAAAGTAATCTTTGGGCAAGCAGAGTGGATAGAACAGAATTCCTTTGGTAGCTTGGAATTTTTTCGCTTTGCCAAGAGATCAAGGGGAATTGGGCCTTCTTAACATATGAGCTCAAGGAGCTACTCTTGCTAACAAATAGGTAATACAAGCAGTGAAGGGGAATGCTCCTTGGTTGTTGAGAAATCTAGGGGCAGCTAGATTAGGTGATTTCTCTTACTTTGATAACTACTTGTGATGCATTTTTACTTAACTTGAATAGCTTCTTCTATCACTTGATTATTATTACGTTTTTACCATCAAACTCTACCAAACAATGAAAGATCAATGAGACAAGAGGACACAAAATGTAGGCTGCTAGCCAGGGCCAAAACCTCTCCTCTTGAGAGGAAAACCCATAAGAATTCTTCTCTTCTTATAGAATCTTCAAATGACGAATTCCAAGACCTAACACCCTTGACAAAAACCCCTCCAAGACCAAATCAACCTTCCTTCTTAATGAGCTTTCCTTACACAGGTTACAGCAACAACCTTTGACCTTCCAGCAACAACTTTGACCCCAGCAACTTCTCCGGCTACTTCCAGCAACTTCGACTTGCCTAGCAACTTAAGAAACCCTAACACAAGAGAGAGAGAAAGAGAGAGATCCAAAAACTTTGATCTTGCTTCTTTTCTTCTTATCCTCGATTTTCGTCCTTTTTCTTTTGGTCTTGCTGCTTCTTTCTTCTAGTGATCAAACTTGCTTGTTGTTTCCTCCTAATGAAGTCGAGTTCCTTCTTATATATTGTTAAACACACATGGACAGCAAAGAATAGGAAAGATAAATCAGTGAGTACATTTTTTATTAACATCAGATATACATTTATAGTAAAATATGTGACTCTTGGGTTTCAGATCCCAAGGTCTCTTGGACTGCTTTTGTCCATTCGACTTCCACACTAACCCACTTAGGATTAGGTGTCCAACATTCCCCCCCTTAATCCGAAGGGTTATGTATGAGTCCAAGAAGAAAGCTGTAATACAAAATGTGCAAAAATGCATGGCAGCACTATGCTGAATGTGCTCTATGAAATGTTGGTATAAAGGGCAGTGGTTTAAGGATGACCACCAACACTGGAACGCTTAGTGCAGTTCCCGGAACTCTTCCAAAACTGGCAAGAAACTGAAGTTTTCTGCTAGAGGAAGTGATCCTATTGTTTTAAAGAGGGAAACCTTCAACCATAAAAGGGAGGTCTCACCCCGCATAAAAGGTAAAACTTCAACCTGAAAAGGGAAGTCTCAACCTGTGATGGTTTAAGGATAACCAACAACTCTGGAATGCTTAATGCAATTCCTGGAACTCTTCCAAAGCTGGCAAGAAGCTGGAGTCTTCTGCTATAGGAAGTGTTCTCAATTTTGTTCCTGGAATGCTTCCAAAACTGGCAAGAAGCTGAAGTCTTCTGCTAGAGGAAGTGTCCCAGATTGCCAACTGAAGGCATGTTCACGGGCATCTTTGTCTCTGGCTAAAACTCTGAAACTAGTGTAGCAGGTTGTGGCTCAGGCTCGCTTGATGTGACTTTGAAGCTTGTAGATGACCATCATTTCCCCCCCTGTCAGATACAAGGTGAGAAGATGGAGAAAACTCAACTGCAAGACTATTCAATACTCTGGAACAAGTTCTGATATGTGTTTGGAATATCTTCTTGACTGTTGATGCCCATTGCCAAGAAGCGATCCATCCAAGATGAATCTTTGTTCTTGCAGGACGTTTATTTATGAAGCATCTGTTTGAAGAATGACTGGTTTTATGACAGTGCTTACATGGATGAAGATCAAAACAGTAATCTTTCAAATGGCCAACTCGGTCACAGTGTTGGCATTTCACAATCTGTTGTTGTTGTTGTTGCGGAAGAGGGGCAGATTCTGGAACAGCTGAAGCTGAACTGTCATGAGAAGCAGGTGAACTGTCATCAATGAATCCAACACTCTGAAACTGAATGGGCTTTGAGTAGTCTGGAATATGAAAGGACAAGTCCTTGTCATATCCAAGACCAGTTCTGTGCTTGTTGTGGACAAGCTGTTCCCAAGGTCTGATGATGGGCTTGGGAAGTGCAGACTGAGTTTCTGCATCTGCATGTACAACTGCTGCTTTATTGGGTACTGAATCTGAATGAACTTGAACAATATTGACTTGCTGTTTATGGGAGTCTGCTTCATTGTTCTGAACAGAAACAGGTTCAGAATGACTCCTTCGTTTTAATTCTTCTTGCTGCAATTGTGATTCAAGCTGCAAAAACTCTATCTTTTCTTGTGCATATTGTAGACATGTTTGAATGTCTGAAAGAGAGGCTTTGTTAATTTTGACTGTGCTGTCAGCAGTGGACTTGATTAGAGTTTTTAGTAACTCTAATAAGCCATAACAATCTATATGGCAAACCATCATTGTTGCAAGCAAAATAGCAAAACAATTATAGCAGAGGTAGATTTCCAAACATTTGCATAACAATCTATTTCTGGTAGGAAAGGAACAATCCCAATTTATTTGGCAAAATACAGGGTTTACATAGAAACATTGATTACAGAAACCTGATACTAGATCCGCAAAGTTTGTCCTCGGGGTTATTGTAGAAATCGTTTCTCCAACTCAAATCCTTGTTCTAGTGGGAAAGTTGAAAAAAACCTGAAAAGACAGGATTCCGCCAGATTTTCTTGAAAGACAGCCGTAAACTTTAAAGATATCTTCCCTCACCTAAAATGGAAGAGCCTTTGCCAAGCTATGAGCAGCAATTACAGAGTTTGCTTCGCTGGAGATCTTTGCATGTTCTGGACAAAATAGGAACGGCCTCACTATTTTGGTCCTCCTAATAAGCGGACTTGACCAGTATTTACAAATGCTTAGCGATTTTCCAGTACTCTATTGCTATCTTCCTTTCAGCGTTCTTTTTCAGATCAAGGGCGAAAATACAAAGTAAAACTGGAAATGGCAGCTGTGGAGCAGGCCGAAAACAACTTCGATGCCAACTACAGCCACGGCCACGGTTGAAGATACACGTGAATTTGCTCCTCTGAATTCTGGAAAGGTTCAGCCCTTAAAAGCAATTAAACTCGACCCTCCAATTGTGAAGAGTCTTCCTTTCACGACTTGCCTTGTTCTTTGCACGTTTTGCCTCAGTTTTGGAAAAGTAAATAAATATCATCATATGCATCCAATCAATCCAAGATAATAATACATCGAGATCCCATTAAAATCAAAATTGCTACAAGGTTTTGGTTTCTCTATTGTTCTCCACTTCTGAAGTAACTCTTAGAAAGCTCAGCGAGGCCTGGAAAAACTTTAGCAAAACTAAGTTCTACAGCAGACACGTCATTTCTTCTTTGCTCCCCTTGCAGCCTGTTGTGCAGGTGCTGTCGGTGCCTCAGTCGGTCCCTGGGCCAATCTTTCTTACCTCCTAGCAATCTTCGGCTTGCTAAAAATCATTTCTGCGTTGCTGATCTTCATGGAGTCGTTTCCAATGTTGGAGTCGACATCTCAAACATCTACAATATCATTCGAAGAGAAAGGCAAGGGAATGTTCAATCAAATCTGCATCATCACTTGCGCCCACGCATATTAACTTCCCTTGGATTCGCTTCTCTGTTATGTCCAAAAACTAAACATGTGTCGGCACCTTTATCAAAGATTCGTTGAAGGACTGATTTCAACAACACCTTACTGCATGAAATGTTCCCTGAATACCCGGGTGGCAATTTGGGTTACTTTACTAAGGTGGTGAAGGAAATAAACAGCAGCACGGTTCTTGATCACCAGGAAGGCTTACGCATACATTAACTTGCTGACATCAGTGGACATGTGGTGGGGAGTATATAAAGATAAACCATCGGGTATCAGGACATGGGAATGCATGCTAAGAACACTGGAAAACGGGACCATGAAGGGAGGAAGAATGATGGGACCATTATGAGAAAAGTAAATAAGAGTAGCTCAATAACCGACATTCTGAAGAAAGGAAATGTGACCAGTTCTTCATCACACCGACCTCCTTTACTTGATTCCTTCTACCCAAAGTTCAAGAAGAAAAAGGTAAATTCAAGATTGGTAGACAGCAGACTTATCACAAAAACTGTGCACAGTCAATGCACAAGAAATTGTTACTTCGTTGGTTCTAAGACCGACATTGTGCCCTAAAAGATTGCAGACAGATTTCGCCAGTCCGAAATGGCATAGAACTGTGCTCTAACACAGAACGTAATGTCTCTCCTGGGCTGGTGTAAAAGAGCCTGGGATTTCTCAAACAAAAACCAGTCCATGTACCAACGAAAATAGCGAACCCCAAGCAAAATAATCAAAGATTAAATGCTCGCAACCCACCTTAAAAGATCAAGCTCCACGTCAGAACTCAAACCGTAGATCTACAATAAAGACAAAAATTGATGCTAGAACCCTTCAAGAGATCTGCCCTTCATTTAATGTTCCACCCACTCAGAGTTTATTGTAGAGAAAACGACTTTCTCAAATGGGCAAATGTATTGTCGAATGTCTTCGCTTCGAAGTTTTGGCCGTAGAGAAGAACCTCACTCATGCGCAGTCTCTGTATAGTTTTACAAGGAATGGGACAGAAAAATATCAAATAGCGCAGGCGTTCAAACCAGGCAGTGCACAGTCTCAGGACAGAGGCGCTCAGGACAGAGGGCGCAGAGAATCAACATCATTGAGACGCAGGACAAAGGCGTTTATGTCAGAAACGTTTATGAATGAGTGAGAGAGCTGAAACGCTTATGGACAGAGAGCGCAGGTAAAAATATGGCAGACACACATGTCAGAAGAACCGCTTGGACAGTGCTGGACAGGGCCAGGAGCAGCTAACATTTAGCTGAAGAAATATTCGTGAGAAAATATTCCCGAGATGCAGAATTGATGGCAGAAATGACTGCACAGAAAGGCCATAAGACAAATGGCTCACATTAATTTTGCAGGGCAGGAATACGCCTGCTCTGATACCATGTTAAACACACATGGACAGCAAAGAATAGGAAAGATAAATCAGTGAGTACATTTTTTATTAACATCAGATATACATTTATAGTACAATATGTGACTCTTGGGTTTCAGATCCCAAGGTCTCTTGGACTGCTTTTGTCCATTCGACTTCCACACTAACCCACTTAGGATTAGGTGTCCAACATATATAGGCTTTCCAGGGGTACGAATTGCTTCCATGAGGCCGACTTGATCTTTCATGTAGGTCGACTTGCTTGACAAGGTCTTGGAGGGCCTTTATGACATTTTTGACTCTACAAAAAATTTATTTATAAGATACAACATACCCAAAGGAGTCTTACAGGTATGACAATGACTCTTTTGACTTCATAATTCTATGACAAACCTAGAAGCACTCAATGGGTGCTTGACCTACAAATAAATTTACCTTGAGCATGAAACCCATGCATCAAGAATGAAAATAATAATAATAAAGTTATATTTTCATCAAATATATTAAATAATGATTACAATAGACATTATGAAGACCGAACCTAGTTACACATTTCAACACTCCCTCTTAACTAGGGAGCTATTCATAATCCATACATGGTACCTAAACATTCTCATACTGAAGAATTATCATAAGCAAACTCGGATTGGTAAGCCATCTTATAAGCTATTATTTCAGCTTATCTCATTGCATCTCATCATACCAACCAGCATTGTCACATAACAAGGCCTTAACTAATAGCTCTATCTCTGCACAAGATCAGAGCACAATGTTGGCAAGACAATCACTGATATACACCATCATCATTATCTCTTAAAGCACATACCCCATCCCGGTGTTCACAAGGTATGTCCTTCTATGACAATTCTTGTCTCCAAATAACACATCCTCAAGGAATTTCCTCTTCGACTACTCTTACCTATTGGATGCCCTACCACATCCTCGAAGAGTATTGGAAACCAGAGTCTTACCCAATCCTCCAGTCTTTCTTCATAACATGAAGACAAGAATGATGTGTCTATCTCTCCCTCTCAACTAGGGAGGATATACTCATTCCTATAAAAGGAATATTCCCAAGCTCCCTTTTAACAAGGGACTTGCCCAAACTCCCTCTTAACTAGGGACTTGTTTCCAACAGCAGTTTTCTGCTCTTTGGTGGAGATCATGGTACTATCAGCTGCTTGTAGGGCTCCTCTTTCTGCATCATGTCATGAACTTCATCTTCTTCATCATGGAGCCTTCATCTTCTAGAACTTCTTCGTAGGGCATCAGCCATCTTCTCCATCACTTTCCCTTCAACAAATCATAGTGTTGAACCAATAGTCATGTCATCCTTCTCTTCATCAGAAGCGATCTTCTAATCCACGTCTAGCTTTTCTTCATACAACTACCTTTTCCAAGTCATGTTTCTTTTAGGATCTTCCATCCATTCTCTTGGGTACAAGTTGTAGGTGACATCTACAACTCTCTTTCGGTAGCCCTATTTCAACCCAACTAGATGTTTTCAAAAGTCAAGACAAACATCAAATCAAAGTTACCTTTTTAATGATGGCCTTTCATCATGACATCAGCGTTTTGCAACATCAACATCCTGCACATGTATGAACCCATCTCGAAGACATTCATACCTTCTTCATGGAGATGTCATAGTTAATCCTTTTTGTTATCAGACGTTGATCACTTATCTTACGTGACTATAGTTGCATCTTTCACGAACTCTCCTTTATTTCTTCACATATTGTTTTCCTTAGGATCTTCTTTACATGGTTCTTTCAAAATAGGAAACATGATTGTCAACCACCTCATATTCCATATGAGGTCATATTATGTTGATTTCGTCTTATCAATATGTAGAAGAGTTCAAGGCACCTTGTCTACATGCCTTCATGCATCTTTCTAAAGGAAGAGTTTCTTCTTCTTTTATCATGCTCATGAGATAGAGAATTCTACCCAGTCTATCTGCAACCATATGATGACGTGACTTTATCTATCAAATATATATATATACCTCTTCCTCCTTTTGGTCATCTAGACTTCCTTCTAGCAGATTCCTTTCCTTGCTTGAAGATGAAAGTACTTCAGCCAACTTGACATGCTACACTCCTTTGTCACCATACCATCATCCTTCTATACAATGGATTCCGTACAAAGTGAAATGTAGACAGTCAGCAAGACACTTGCTTCTTCCAAGTAAAGGTGAACCTTCTTATAGGATCTCGATGATCCTCATTCTAGAAATGCTCCTTTCTAATAATGATGACGTATGATGACCTTTATTTATCTTCTATCTTGCTAGATGACTTTCCTCCAACCATATATACTTCTACTTTGGTTGTCCTTATATGCTTCCAATGGAAATGCCATCAGCTACTTCCTTTCTATCAGGATGTCTGCTACAATCATGTAGACTTTCTACTTCAACTATTCTTCCATGCTTCTATGATGACGTCATCTCTAACTTGCTATAATGCATCCTATCATATTTGTGATGCTTTCTATTCTCTTTTATGACTGAAAAGAACTAAGTGAAGGAGATTATTTGAATCATAGTAGAGATCTTTCACTTCCTCCTTTGATTTCTTCTTTTCTGATTTTTCTACTTCTTCGGTATCATGGGCTTCATTTCTTTCCTTTCTCTTCTTGTTGTCCTGCTTGAGTTTGGGACAATTCCTCTTATAGTGCCCATATTCATTACACTCGTAGCATTTATCTTTGACATATCGATCTTCTTCTTTCTATGAGGAACAAACTTTCCAAACTTTCCTTTTCTCTTGGCCATGGCAGCATATGCTTGATCTTGTTCATTTGATCCAACGTCGCTTTTTCCTTAAACCTAGTTTCTTCAATCTTACATAATGACCAAAGTTCACTGAATGGAGTGTCCCATAGATACTTGATACAAAATTGCCCCATTCATCAAGTAGTGCATTAAGCACAACAATGGTCATTTTTTATCACACATTACTTCTCCTAGTTCTTGTAGTTGATCTCTTATTTGTGACACCCCCATAAGGTATGAGGCTAGTTCTTCTTCCTTTGATACCTTCATCTTGTATAGTTCGTTTCTCAATGATATAACTTCTCCTACAGTGCTTATGGAAAAAAATTCTACCAACTTTTCATAGATTTCCTTCAATGTCTCCATCTTTGCTACATAGGGGATGAGTGAATCCTTGATTGATTCTATAAGGATTCTTTGAGCCCTTATTTCCCCTTTCATATACTTCAATAGTGCTTGAGCTTGCTCTTGAGATGGTTTGGTGATGGAGCCTTTTACATATTCAATAACTTCATTTTCTATGAGGATCAAATCTATCCTCTTCTTCCATGCAAGGAAATTTGATGACCCAACCAATTTGTTGCTTTCCTTGCAAAATGAAGTCATTTTGATAGTAGATTCAAACATAGATATAAAGATACTTACTTGTCAAGTGAAGATGCTCCTTGATAATGATATCTTCAACTTGATGCCTTCTTGATGATGTTGCTTCCTTGATGATCTTCTTCAAGGATATTTGAGATGTGATCTTTGCTTCAATGTGAGGGAGATCACCTTGATGTCTTAGATGATGATGGCAACGCTTCTTCTTACTTCCTTGGATGATAATGTAGAATGTGGAGGCTTCCCAAGGTGCTTCAAATGTAGAGTCCTTCTTTCAATGGAGGTAGGGTTTTTGAGGTCTTTTTCTTCTTCCAAGGGTTGTGATGATGTGATCCTTTTGATGTGATGGATGGTCCTTCTTGATGCTCCTTAGTTTGCTTGACCTTTATGTATCCTTCTTCAATTGGATGATCTTCTTCAAGTTGCCTTTCCTTGTTGTTGTCACCTTAGCTCTGATTCCATGTTGAGAAATCTAGGGGCAGCTAGATTAGGTGATTTCTCTTACTTTGATAACTGCCTGTGATGTATTTTAACTTAAATTGATTAGCTTCTTCTATCACTTGATTATTATTATTATATTCTTATCATCAAAAAGCTATCAAACAATGAAAGAACAATGAGACAAGAGGACACAAAATGTAGGCTGCTAGCCAGGGCCAAAACCTCTCCTCTTGAGAGGAAAACCCACAAAAATTCTTCTCTTCTTATAGAATCTTCAAATGAAGAATTCCAAGACCTTAGGCCCTTGACAAAGACCCCTCCAAGACCAAGCCAACCTTCCTTCTTAATGAGCTTTCCTTACACAGCTTACAGCAACAACCTTTGACCTTCCAGCAACAACTTCTCCAACAACTTTTCTAGCATCTTCAACTTCCAACAACTTCGACTTGCCCAGTAACTTCCAGCAACTTCAAAAACCCTAACACAAGAGAGAGAGATCCAAAAACTTCGATCTTGCTTATTTTCTTCTTATCCTTGATTTTCGTCCTTTTCTTCTAGTCTTGCTGCTTCTTTCTTCTAGAGATCGAACTTGCTTGTTGTTTTGTCCAAATGAGGTCAAGTTCCTTCTTATATATAGGCTTTCCAGGGGTACGAATTGCTTCCATGAGGCCGACTTGATCTTTCATGTAGGTCAACTTGCTTGACAAGGTCTTGGAGGGTCTTTATGACATTTTTGACTCTACAAAAAATTTCTTTACAAGATACAACATGCCCAAAGGGGTCTTACATGTATGATAATGACTCTTTTGACTTCATAATTCTATGACAAACCTAGAAGCACTCAATGGGTGCTTGACCTACAAATAAATTTACCTTGAGCATGAAACCCATGCATCAAGAATCAAAATAATAAATTTATTTTTCTCTTTTCATCAAATACATAAAATCATGATTACAATAGACATTATGAAGACCAAACCTAGTTACACATTTCAACATTGGCAACTCCTCTTTCAGAACCAAATCCAACAGGCTCTTCACATTCAAAGCATTAAAGGCCCCGTTAGGTTGTGTGGCATAATCAGGAATGATAATACCTTCACACTTTCAAGGTTCAGCTTCTCTCAAAAAGGTGTGGATTGTGTTACCCACCACTTCGTGGGTGATATCCCTAGGAGAATTTGTTCTCCATGATGAACCTCAGACGGCAGCCAGCAGACCCTTGCAGCCTTCTTCTAGCTCGTTGTGCCATTTCTCTGCCACCTGAGCCAGCCACGTGGTCCCTCACCCACCTATATTGATCTTATGTTTGAAGGTGGGCCTCCCGAATCTAAAGGTATGTCTTGTCATTTGGTAATTGAGTATTGGGTTTACTTATCATGGACACTTCTGGGTATGGATTGATGGGGGGATTTGGCCGAAAGGGTGGGCATAGTTTGTGCTCTTGTTCCCTTGATCTCTTTTGGATGTTACCCTTGGATCTTAGTCCTTGGGATCTCCTTTATTGACCATTTGGTTCTACGGTGGTACTACTTGGGAAACCCCGACTTTTGGTGCATGGTCCTACTCCTTTATCTACATATATTATTCCCTTTCCACTCACTATACCCCCATTCATCATTTCTCCCACTTGGATCCACATAGAGCCAGCCTCCCTATCCCTTTGCCCACACCTTGGGTAAGGCCTAGAATGATGCCTCGGAGGTTGAAGCAGCTAAAAGAAAAAGAAAAAAGCATAATTGACCACATTTAACAAGAAATTGTACCACAAAATGCAAAAGATGGTCGGGACATAAATAATTAGCACGTGGGCACAAGCCAATACATGAGCTCTACCCCAACCCATGGTCATCACCCTCGTTCCATAGGCCCTAGATGAGCCTCCTTTATCATTCGGAAACCCATGACTGTCCCAACCCCTGGAGGGCAATGAACTACCCTACCTAAAAGGGGTAATCATTGCTATATCTTACACATCGTGCTCTTGTCCTTTGAGCCCCGAGCAGTTAATTAAAGAAAATTCATAAAAGGCAAAAGGCATATAAAGAAGGGTGGAAAAATCAAAGTCGGGGCACCTCATGTACCACGATTGCTCCCTCCTACACATTATATACCCAGGTGTGGGCTTCCCCTTATCTAGCTAACCCTATGCCCCAATATGTGGCCCAAGATTGCCCCTCTCATTCCCTGCTCCATTCCACTTATTTGTCACTTGCTACCCCCATTAGAGGGATGTACCTTGGACATACTATCCCCTTTAAGGGTTGAAACCACCTAATAAGGTACTTGGTTAACCCCCTTTGGAGCTTGGAGACACTAGCAAATGCCAAAGTCCACTACGGAAGGGCATGCCATTATGAAGTGCCCACTTTATTATCCATGATTTGTAAACTCTTTTACCCAATTATTTTAATGACTGGTTGTACTGGAAGCCTAGGGGACGCATTGGATCTTATGCAGGATCACAAGTGGTTTCCATTTGGGTTTGGTCTCCCTATACGGGATCCTAGCCCCCGGAGGTTTACATTGGCACATATAGGGTGTGCATCGAGAGCCATTGACCTCCACAGCAGCGGAAGGCACTCCACGGATCTTCATCGATGCTCAAAGACTACTAGCGATCCACTTTTGGGATGTTGGTGATATGCTTGGTACATTATGCGTAGCAGGCCCCCACAAGAGCCCCACCCACTTGGCAGGTGTCCTAGGACTTGTACGATGTCATGACAGCATTCATTCCACCACTCGGACCCTTGCAGAGGATCTACAGGCATCTCCGATTCATATGGAGACCCATGGGGTCATTTATGTGCCCTCAAACCCACTAGGAGCACCATAGGTCTACTACTTGGAGAACAAGGGGCCACCCCCTTGTCCATCATATTCTGAGGAATTTATTCCTCAATATGGCACTTCAGGACATTATTAGGCCTTTGGAGGGCCCCACGACATGTACATATTATTATTTGGCCCCTTGTGAGGCTTATTTTTACACTTGTGAGCTAGTTTGGTGGGCTTGTCACCAATAGGGGTTTTATTTGCACATTATTTTATCATTAGGGGCTAATGTAGGCCCATAAGCTAATTTGGAACTCCTTAGGAGGCTATATATTGATGTTAGATGCATTCATTTGGATCATCAATTGACTGGGGATCTCTCTAATCATTGAGAACTTCACATTTTTTCTTTGAGGATATTTTTTGGAGATGGATGAATTTTGACGTATGGATTTGGGCTATTTTTCTTGTCTTGGAGCTTTGTCTTGCAAACGAAATGTTGGTTGGATATATTCTATAACGTTGTAAGTAAATTTTGACGTTGTTATTCTTGTTGTTGCATACTGCTAAAATTAGGGCTAGTTGCTGCATAATTGAAATGTGGAATTAAGCATGTTTTAGCTAATTTAATGTATGGGCCAATGTTATATGAATGAAATGTCCTAAAGATTATTTGTCTCGATAAGCTTGCATCATTTGCTTTGAAGTATAAATGCTTGAAGGTCACTTTTCTTTTCTTTCTCTCAACATTGGATGAAGCTGACTTTTCGGGCCTCCTTGATCAAGAAACCAAGTCCTTACTCATCATCATCCTTGACTCCATATCCCCAAGTGAATTAGGCATTGATCCCTCAAAAAGGGTGATCATTTTAACCCTCTTTTTAACCTTTTCCCCTTTTTCCCTAGGTCTAGCCCCATTAGGTCACCTAGGGCATCAATTTCCCAGGAATTGACCCAAGGGAAAATTTTGATCTCCTACAGACTACTGCGTTGGTGGGTCCTCTCCCTCTGCTCCAAATTTGAGGCAATTCTAATGGTGGAATCTCTAGGAATCCCAAGCCCTAGCTCTAGGATCTAATTTTGCCTAGGCATCCCCAAGGCTAGATCTCAACAGGATCAATTCAACCTTTTGAAGTAAATATTCTTGTTTGGTCATTTCCTTTCACTTTGTCTAGGATAGGAACATCATTGGTTGCTACATTCCATCCCCAAACCTGGACTGGGTCCACTTGGCCCCGTGTGGTCCCACTTCTCAATAAAGATTATTTGTCAAGGACCATTTTGGAATCCAAGTTTCCCAAGGATTATAGGGATTAAGAACCTCATCTATAAGCCTATTCCTTCTCCCTCAACCTTCCAACCCTCACTCCTTACCCCTGGAGGACCAAGTCCCTTGCTTAAAGAGCAAGCAAGTTCCATTCTTCACTCCATCCTTGGGAAAGGGTTTCTAGGGTCACTTTCCACCTATCCATTGACATATACTTTACAAGTGATCCCTACACTATCGGAACTCCTCCCATCAGTGAAAGTCTGAAAAGGGCAGGGAGACTTAGCTATGGTGATAGTGGGCTAAGCCTCCACCATTGCCCTTAACCTAGCAGTTGCCCTCTTAGGATCCCCTTTTAGGTCCCCTGCTAGTTTGAGTGGTAACAGGTTGCATGGAAAATATTTCTTGATCTTCTCACATGGCAATATGAGGGGCCTTAGGATGCTTGGGATATTGTCAAGCCTGATTTGTAAATTGAAAACTTCTAGTGATTAACTAGGTCTCTTGAATATGCTTGCTTGCAAATGAGTAGCCATAAAAGGTCTCATCATTTGGAAGGATTTGTAGAATCCTGAGCATCAACAATGGCACACCTAGCATGATCTTAACCAAGCTTAAAAGCATAGTATTCAAAACCGATCAATTTATTACCTGGAGGGACCTAACTAGTAGAAAAACCAGTTTTTTATGTGCGTGGGCCTGGGTTTTGCATTTGTGGCCGGTTTATTGCCAGACCAACTGCAGACCCCACGCAACTCATTTTTCAGTGTTTTGGAGCAATTTTGAGGGAAACATGGGGTTGTTTCCCTCCAAAAACAATCCCTCCAAGCCTTTAAAAGGATGTCTCCCCTCTCATTTGCCTCACACATTTCATTCGGAGTTTTTGTGAGCTTGGAGAGTGCTGAGTTTTTGCTGGAGTAGTGGAACAACAAAGAGTTTGGGCTGAGTAGTAGCCACCATGCCTCCAAAATCGAAGGATACTGCATGGACTCATTGTGATATGATTGATGGCAAAATGATCTGCAAATATTGCCAAAAATATATTGAAGGGGTATTTACAGGTTGAAACAACACTTGGCTGAGATAAGAGGCCAAGTAAATCCATGTAGAGCACCAAATGAAGTAATAGGGCATATTAGGGCAGAATACCTTCGGAGGTTTGAGACTCAACTAGTTGAGAAGTTTGTGACTCAATCAGTTGAGAAGTTTGAGACTCAACCAACTGATTTTCATCATGATGAGAAGTTATCATGCCAATGACTAATATGTAGACTTGTAGTAGGCCAGTGGCCCCATAGTTTGTAGTATTTTTTTTTGGACTCTAGAGGCCATTTAGAGCCTCATTAATTATGTATTTTTTTGATGATATGTATTGTACTTGATGCCATTTTGATATATTCACCTTTACATGGTATATAAATGAGAAAACTCTGCATATTTTGTCTCTATTCGTTTGGAATCATGGTTTTAAATCTTAAAAATAGTTTTTTTCATTAAAAATAATTATTTCATGTATTTTTTAAAGACGGTTACTGAGATCTTATCGCTCCGGTTTCTCTAGTTCCGGTTTGAAAATTGGTTTGATAGGTGGACCAGTCTAGTCACCGGTTCCGGTTTTGAATACTATGCTTAAAAGTTAGGGCATTTTTCCTATGATTCTGGAAAGTTATCTCTTTGAAATGCAATGTCATGGACCACAATTGTTCTGAACGGATTCGAGGTGAAGAGGTGGCAAGCCCTTCTACATTATGTGGTAAAGAAAATCTATGATCTAGTAAAACAAACCAATGTTTTACGACTCCGACTCGGTCGAGGATCGACTCCGACTCGGTAATGACTCAGCCGGCTCGATTTCAATGACTCGGTCGTTGTAAAAAATACATTAAATATTTATTTTTTTTATAAAAAAACATAATTTTAAATATTTTAAAGATTTTCATTCATGTTTCCAAACACACAGCATTATAATATAGATGGAAGACAACATATGATCAAAGTAGGCTCATGAACCAATCCATTATATCAAAATGGTGCCCAATGGCAATACATAGTCAACTGTCATACATGATCAAAGACTCAAAACAAAATACAAATAACCAAGGAGGCTAGAAATGGCCTCTACAACAAAAGTAAACTGTGATGGTGACCAGACTCCAATACTAGTACTACTGGCTAGTAGCTACTGCCAGAGGAGCCAAGATCATCTCGACCAATCTCTGGATCATCATCATCAGAGTCAGACAAGAGGCCCCATGGCTCCTCCTCATCATCATCGTCTCCAACTGCAACTGTAGAAGTGGTGCCAGTACCACTAGCAGGCTGTGCAGCAGATGCAAGCTGAGATAGAGTAGATATGCGGCTGCGCTTCTGTCGTGGCTGAGCAGAGGAAGCACCTACAACTGGAGTCCTACTCCTTGCTGGCTGTGAGACTGAGGCTGGTGGATTGGGATCTGCATTCAACTGAACAGGCTGAAGTGGATGTTCCAGTTCAAGTTCATCAAGATCCTCATCAGGATCAAACTCTGGTGGACGACTCTCCACTACCCAATCTGATGTTGGATCAATGTCTTCCAACACAATGGGATCTGAATCAGGTCTTTTGTTCAGCAATTGGTTCCGTCTGAGCCGAAGGTTGTATTGGACAAAAACTAGATCATTCAACCGTTTTTGCTCCAAACGGTTTCTCTTCTTTGTGTGAATCCTCTCAAAGACAGACCAATTGCGCTCACACCCAGATGCACTGCAAGTTTGACTCAAAATACGAATTGCAAACTTTTGCAATTGAGGGCACTGGCCACCAAAGGCCTCCCACCATTGTGCTGCAAAAAACATAGGAGTGTAATGAATTATGAGTTAGATGAAGGCTGAAGCTCAACAAAATTACAAATTATATCTAACTTTCAAATTATAAATGATTTAACAAACTTTAGTCTTTAATAAAAAAAGTAAAACTGTAAAACCATTAAGAAATTGAAAATTGAAATTTTTGTTTACCTGGCTCATCTGCTTCTCTTGCAATCTTTGCTAGGTTCTTCCCAAAGGTACCTGTTGCATTGCTGAAGGATGTGACCTGTTGATGTATCTCCAGCTGATCAGACTCCGATGGGATCATGTGTTCAATGCAATCAACCAGTCCATCTCTGACCTCCCCCCTCAAAACTCCTAACTCCTTAGCTTTATAATGATACCGTGGGTTCAAAAAATACCCAGCTGCATGTATAGGGCGATGGAGTTGATTGTTCCATCTTTCATCAATGATTGCCCAAATGGGCCCATACTTTGCCACTCTATCCTTGTATGTTGTCTTTATTTGCTCCTTTGCTTGATCCATAGCCTCATAAATGAAGCCCATAGCCAACCTTTCCCCATCCACCAACCGCAACACCTTAACTAGTGGCTCAGCAAGCTTCACAATCTCTGCTGCCTTTCTCCAAAAAGTTTCATCATGGACTTTCCTTTTCAATTCTCTGCCTTCTGGTTTGTTAGACCAATTGCTTTGATTCCATTCATCACTGGAAAACATCTTTTGCAAGTTTCTATGTTGGGAAAGCATAGATTGCAATGTCAAAAAATGTGTAGCAAATCTAGTGATGGCAGGCCTAATAATATCCTTGCCTCCAGTGTGTTTCCTCATGAGACTCAAAACCAGTGTATGATTGTAGATAAATTTTGTTATGCTTTTGGCATTATCTACAGTGTTTCTGACCCAATCTAATTTTCCAATATCCTCAAGCATGAGGTCTATGCAATGTGCAGCGCATGGGGTCCAAAAGATGGTCTTGTGTTTTTCCTCTAACAGTTTACCAGCAAGAACATAGTTAGAGGCATTGTTTGTGATGATTTGAACAACATTAGCCACCCCCACATCCTCAATAACCTCATCCAATAGCTGAAACAACAAGTGGTCATCTTTTACCTTATCAGATGCATCAACTGATTTTAAAAACATGGTTCCCTGTGGGCAGAAGACAAGAAAGTTTATGATGGTACGGTTTCTTTGATCAGTCCATCCATCTGACATGATGGTACACCCTGTTCTTGCCCATGAGTCCCTGAACTCTTGCAAATACTCATTAATGGATTGAATTTCTTTCTGCAAACGAAACCCCCTTAGCTCTTGCATAGTAGGGCCTTTGAAGCCTTTTCCAGCAGCATGTATGGCATCAAACATAGGCTCATAATATGGTGAACGAGCAGCATTAAAGGGGATATCAGCATCATACCACCATCTAGCTATGTAGTCACAAGCAGTCTCCCTCAATTCTTTCTTCCAATGGTCATCTAAAGTGGGCTGAATTTGACCTTTACTAACTTCAGGACCATGTGCATCTGATGGAGAGGAGGGAGTGAAATAACTTTTGATAGTCACATCACCCTTCATTCTACCCTTTCCCTTATCTTGAACAGAACCAAAAGAGGGAGGAACATAACGGAAAGGGTTGGATGCCTCAGTTTGAGGGATAGAGGAAGAACCCTCAAAATCATAGTGGGGGTTGGTAGCCATCATTCTTTGTATCTCCCTCTTCCTCCCAATTTCATCCTGTATCTCTTTTTGCCTAGCCTTATCTTCTTTAAATTTTTCAAAGCTGGCCAACAAATTCTTTCTAATCTCCTCAATTTCATCAGAGGGACATGCGGTAATTTGGCCTTTAATCCCTGCCAAGTGTTGTTTCAGCCTATTAATCCCCCCAGGACCTTCCTTAATTTTCCTATGGCAAAACTTGCAATGCATCTGATTATCAACCATTTCAACATATGCCCAAGCAGGATCTTTTGCTCTAGGTGCCATTTTTTGACTAGGAAAACAATCTGAAAATGAAAAAAAAAAGAAAAAATTGATTCAATGTTCATTTATTTGACAAAAAACACTCTCTAAGCTTTCTTGATATGCACCTAAAATTTACTAAGCAAAAACAGATTTATAGAGGTGGAAAAAAATACCTCCAGGCACAAATTGCCTCCTCAAGCTTGCTCCAAGAATCAGCTCCTCAATGCTGCTCCAAATGGCTGCCCAAGAAGCTCCTCACTCCAGCTACAATGCTCCTCCAAGACTCCTCACTGCTGCTCCAAAACAAGCTCAAGAACTGCTCACTAATTCTCAAAGAAGACTCTCACTCAAATGCATAAGACTGCTGTGAGTGAATGAGAGCATTTGGCTGTCTTAAATAGGGTTTGGGAGGGGGAAATGGACCCCAAAAGCATTTAACAATTTACCATTACCCTTTGGAATCCATAAACTGAATTTAACTTTATCAAAAATCACAAAAAAAGTGAATTTTTTCTAACTGTTTCGCTGCCCAGCCGGAATGCATTGACTCGGCCGAGTCATAACGGACCCGGCCGGGTTGACCGAGTCACATATGACTCGGCCGAGTCATTGGATGACTCGGCCGAGTCATATGTGACTCGGTCAACTGAGCCGGGTAGCTGGCCGGGTCGATGTTCAGGGTAATGACTCGATTCGAAACGGCCGAGTCGGAGTCGAAACGGGCGGGTTGTAAAACAGTGAAACAAACATCCAAATTGTCCCCTGTTTGAACAAAAGGTGGGAGTTGTGGGATCCTAAAGAGCATTGGCTCAGGAAGTGACAATCCATTTGAAATAACAATCCTACTTCAAACACAGATTATAGGGGTGGCTTATGCTTCAACAAGGATTGGATGTTAAGCCTAGGGTTCATAAACTTAATCTTACAAACATTGCTTCTGCTGAAAAATGTGTAACTAGGTTCAGTCTTCATAAATATCAAATGTACTTTTGATTCTTGAATATTGTAAAATGAAAGAAAAATTATTATTGTTATTTTAGAGCATGGGTTTCACGCTCAAGGTCTATTATTTTAGAGGTCAAGCACCCATTGAATGCTTCTAGGGTTTGTCCTAGGTCAAGAAGTCAAAAGAATCATTGTCATGAGTTGAAGACCCCATCGGACACATTGTAAATTGTAAAGAGAATTAATTTTGTATTTAAAAATGTCAAAATACCCTCCAAGACCAAGTCGGCCTAGCATCTAAGAAGTCAGCCTATTTTGAGGAGCCTCATCCACCTTAGAAGCCTATATAAAGGAGGGAACTCGACCTTCTTTGGACACACATTCACTTCTCATCATCTAAGCGAAGAAGAAGCAAAAAAAGGCTAGTGAAAGAGGAGAAGGACAAAAGAAGAAGTGCTTTGGGCTTTTTCTCTCTCTCTATCCCACACATGCGAAGAAGGGAGGCTAGGGCTTATTGCTTCAAGGTCGAAATTCTCAAGTCGTTGGAAGAGGAGCCTAATAGGTCACCTTCTAGCCCTAGACAAGGAAGCAAGCCAAGCGAAGTTGTTGGGAGGCCTTGGAAGGCTAAATTTCACTCACACGTGTGGATGCAGTAGCAGTTGCAGGGGCCAAAAATTTCAGACTTGCAGTAGAGGCTGAAATTCTGTAGCTGGGGGTCGAAGTTGTGCTGCTAGAAGAGATTTGACTGGGTTTGACTTGGACAAAGGAAGCACATCATCAAGAAGGTCGGACTTGGTCTTGGAAGGGTATTGGTCTTGGTCTAGAGGTCTTGGAATTCGTCAATTGAAGAATCTATAAGAAGAGAAGAGATTTACAAGTTTTCCTCTCAAGTGGAGAGGTTTTGGCCCTAGCTTGCAGCATATATCCTGTGTTCTTGTGTACTATTGTTCTTCTTGTTTTGGTAGCTGTTTGATGATAAGAGCAAACATAATAATAAGAGAAGAAGCTAATGAGTAAGAGAGAGTAAAAAGACACCAAAAACAATTATCAAGAATAGAGAAATCATCCTAACTATTGCCCTATAGATTTCTCAACAGCGTCCACCCTTTGTGATAAAGGTGAGCTACTTTTAACAAGGAATTATCTCCCCTTGGCCAGGGGAATTGAGGATTTTTAAAGGAACTAGCTATACTTGTTAAAGTTAAAATGAGTATCTTTTATACAGATATTGAGTCCCTTCCTATTGGAGCTGCTCATATGCTTGCCTTATTGATCTTTTAAGGGTGGGAATTTCCATGTACACCTGTTGCTTATGTGATTTAACTCTCTTTGTTCCATGATGTAATTATTCGATAATTTGGGGAATCTAGTAAGACAATTTAAGCACAAGAGATTGAACAGTAAATGATGGACATGATGAATGAAAATATCTCCAAGTAATCTGTTGCTAGATTAACATATGGATTTGTTTTATATTTATAATGAAGTGTTGAAGCATGAGACTGTCGCTGATAAAGTTTAATGAGAGGATAAGAACATGGTCAAGCATATTTACAAATTGAAGTTACATTATTATGTGAATGTAATCAAGAATTAAGCATATTTATTTTTAACAAAAGCAACACCACAAATGGCAATACCTGACCCACAAAATGTTGATGTCCAGGTGAAAGGGCACCTGAAGCTTGGCCCATGGCCATTTCAAGGTCACGTCGCATGAATTTTTCATCTTGCAATTGCATTTGTAGTTGTGCAACCTGCCACATTTGAGCGCAGAACACGTTGAGAAAGATTAGAAGCAAAGATCACTTTCTCAAACGTGTAATGTTGAGTTTCACAAATTTCCTATTAAGTGGTGATAAGATGGAAGTTTAATCTACAGTAACAGAACTTTACTAAAATTAAGTGGCAAGAAAGTTTTAAAGTACATCCACGTTGCATGATAAAGGCAACAAATGTTGGAAAGTAGCAGTTGCCACCACTTATGTGTGGGTCCCTAGAAGCACAAGGAACAACTTCCATGAAGTCAAGTTTTAACATATGAATTTTTAAGTTGGTCATATAAATCAGAACTATGAACAGATAAATTTCGTGATATTTCTAGATGCACCCAACTCCCTATAGCAATTCAGTCTACCAATGTCTGGTTCTAAATTTTTCAAGTTTGATACTTATATGAATTAAACGCTTCATAATATTTATAATTTATTGAGCAATCCACTTTTAACAGAACATTTGCTATGAGTTTGAGATCCTTTTGTCATTTCATATGGCTATGTTTTAACTTTTAAGTGTACAGACTTAAGTCATTGCAATGACTAAAACAGGCAATAATAAACAAGTACTTATAAATGACATATATGGAAACTTGAAAGTAATGAAGTAGTCATTCAATTTCATATCCTTGATTAAATGAATGTAACAATCAAAAATTGTATATCACAAAAGACAAATCTTATGTTTGACTTCCTCCTATTACCCTCATGCTGACATAAGTGGTAAATGATCTTGTGCAGATTGGTGGTGTGATTCTAGCCTTCAAAAGGTTGGAATGTTGGTGAAAGCTGCTTTAGTAATACATATTTTTCTTCATTATGGTGGTCACACGGTCATGTTCAAGTCACTTTCATTTGGGGAAAAAGTCCTCCTCCCCAACTTCTCTCACACCTCTCTCATTGAGCATTTGTGAGCATTTGTAGATTGCAGTGCTGCAGTGATGAGACTTCATTCAGAGTGAGCTTAGAGCTGATTGAGCATTGTTGCAAGTTTTTTTCGGTGGATTTAGCATCTATATCAATGGTCCACTTATCATCTACAAGCTTGGAGGAGATCTGAGACCAAATTGATGTGCACATTTGAAGTTATGTCAAGAATATTTTAAACCCTCATTGTTTTTCTCCTAGAATTGCTGATTTCTGTTTTAGCAAATAAGTAGAGTTAAATTTTCCATTTGAAGATTTGTTTTCTGTTCAAGACATTACCATGACCCTCGAAATGTGAAAGGCACTGCACAGAGACATTGTAATGAGGTTGACGGGAAAATATCGCAAATATTGTAAGCAGAACAAGCGAGGGGGAATTCATGTATTTGCTAGTAGACCAGTTTTTCAACCTGGTTCCTAAGTGGGTTCCAGTCCAGTCTCAGTCTAACCCTCATCCAATTCTGGTTCTGATAGCTTTTAATTCAAAATTCTATAGTTCAAATTTTTCAACAATAAGGAATGAATATGTTTGCAAGGTTTCGGCTATTGAAAAGGTATTTTTCTACCCCTATTGATTTTTGGCTATCACTCAAGCTGAAGAAGACTTACAATTAAAGATTAGAATCATTCTTATAAAAAATTGGAGAATTTGGGGCAAATAAGTTGCTAACTGTTGCAGGGAGATTGCAAATGAGAAACTCTAAAGTGTTTATGTTTCTCTTTAATTTGAATAATGTATCTCTGTCACATTCACTCACTGTCTTGCCCATATTCATGGAGCCTTAGCTGGCCAGACTGGCCCATTGGCTTCTACACAAGGCCTTATGGAATCATAAATACAATCCTCTCTGCCTGGTAGAAGATTCGTTGCAACCCTGAGAATAGAAATTAAGCAGCTCAAAGCACAGAGGAAGTTCAAGGCAAGGTCTACCACAACGTAATCCTGATTCTGAAGAACCTCCCAATGATATCATTACCACTAAATAGGAAAAAGGCATGTGTTCCATAATTCCATTTAAGGAACAAAAAACTTGGGATATTTTGTGGGTAGAGGCCAACCCAAAATTGTTATTAGGCATTGGGTAAAAGAGATCTACAAGCTCATATGTATATATGCATATATATATTATTATATATGGTGTTGCACTCATAACAGGAGCCCAATTACAGGCTTCTTCCTCTTTCAATTTACCGAGAAAGTCTGTGTTTATGAGGTTATTACTCGTTGACCTTGGGAGTGAAAGAATACATTAGTTGCCTTTTCTTGGTGATATGAGGGCCTTTCGACAGACCAGAATGCATAGGTTTCTTATTTTGTGTGGGTTAAATGCCCCGGCCTCCCCATGCAATTCTAAAGTTTTCTACACCATATTTCTACACCAATAGTAGGCTTCATTTGTCATGAACATGCATGCTTTTTTAACCCTATAACACAGAAGAGGGTCTAGCTTCATGTTACTCTGCCAAAAGATTTGACTGAGTTTGTCCTTATTGAGGTGAGTGACAGGATGATTAATCAACTAGTCAGGTATATCAACATGCTAAACACTTGATTCCATTGACAAAGTCCAAACCTCAAAATCCATGAATACCCTTTATTGTCTCAGCCCACCACATGGCGACTCCTGATCCACAGGAAAACCAAGTTCAGAGTAGTTCACAAGTCAATACTGAAAATGATGGAGGGTGAATACATATGCATAAAAATAACCAGAACAACATGCCAATATTTTGCAACATTGGTTTAGACCTTTGAGCATTTTGGTAGATAGCCAGCCTGATTTTGATTTCTAACGGTGCTTGTGGAGGCTGCATGCATGACCTGCTCCTTTTTCTATAAAATACAGTTTATGTACATATTCTTAAGACAACTGAAGGAGGCTTTTTATTCAGAATAAAAATGATAAGATCAGTTTTGGCATTATTTTCCAAGTCATCGATGTTCTATTGTGGCAGCTCCACAGGGTGCTTTAACAGCTTTACAAAAGGTGATGAGGAGTTTCTTCTGTAATTGAACTTCTTAGAATATAGGTTGTCACTGTTGGCATGAGATGAAGTGTTTCCAAGAAAAGAGTAAGGTTCTGGGGGCTCAGTTGTTAGGACATTATGTGAAGGAAATGTGATGCTATGGAATTCTATTTCAACTTCAAAATGTTATGCAAACCAATCTCAGCATATCATTCTCAAATATGGTTAATTATTTAAAGGAGGTTCCAATGATTGAATGTTATTAGAGGAAATAAGTTGATATCTGTTTTTTTATCATGGAGGGTTAATAGTAAAAACCAGACATTGATCCAATAATTGGTTTGAATCATTAGCACAAATAATTATTAGACGTGTAGAGCAAAGTAGAGCCAAATTAGTTGATTCTGTTAAGGAGAATGGACACTTCTATATTTGACCTTCTCTTTGAGCACGGCTTGCTCTAGACCAAAGTACGGTTTTGCTTAATTTATATCAAGGAGAGTATATTGACTGTGTTTCCAGGTAACTGATTTGGTTTTCTGCTTTTGCTGGTCAATTTCGACAAGAAAAAGGCATGGGATTCAGAGTAAAATGACTTAGATATACAACCCACAAGAAGAATTTTGAATCAAATTTATAATCAAGCAATTTGGCTCAAAATTTATGCTATCACTTGGTTGATGGCTTTAGATAGAAATCCTATGCAGAATAATTCAGCAAAAAGATCCTTTCAGGATCCAAGTAGGTGCTATATTTTTTCTCTTTTGTGATTTTAGTGTTACAATTTTAAGAATATGGTTACAAAACTATAACAGCCTCTACTTATGTAATGAACAAAGTATGTATACTGAGCAGAATACTCAGAATATCTAGTATATAAGAAATTCCATCATGGAACAAATAATATTTTATATAAGAATATTTGAATACAAGTGCGATGATTACAAATGAGGCTGAGGGCCTACTTATATACCTAGGCATATACCCCTTCACCAATGGTCATGTCCTTAGGGACATACCTCTTCATTAACTAATTACTAGTTAATTAATCATTATTTATTATTATTATTGTTTACATTATTTGTATTATATATATATATATATATATATAACATTGTCTTCCTCTTCAAAAAGCATTGTCCTCAAAGCTTACTGATAAAAAGGCTTGATCTCTTTTTCTGTTTTGAGTGTTTTCTCGTTTCGGCAATGTAATCCTCGTTGATACAAGACGATATGATCTTCTAAGTGATAAACAAAATTGTCGCACTGAGAAGGGATCGGACCATCCTAAATTAATCTTCTATGGAGCTTGGCAATCACTTGATAGCTGGGATAATTTGTTATCGTCAGTGTGGATTGTGCCAACATCATTATTCTTCAGAACATGAGTTTGTTGTTTATGTTTTGAGAGATACAAATACGCAGACTAATTGGGATGTTTGCTCTTGTGGTTCGGATGTCAATAAGGAGTACTAGCGATTTGATTTTCCCTTATCATTTGTTTGGCAATTTCCCGATTTACTTTAGGTGTCGATGTTGAGTTGGTTACAGAATAATTACTTGAAATTTTCATCATTTGAACTGCAACATCTGAATATGTTTTTCCTTCAACTGGTTTGTCCTTTTCTTGAGTTGTGATATTGACTAGATTGGTATCCGTTCCTTTATCTTTGATTTGGATGGTTACATCTAACGACTTCGATACATCTTTCGTGTTGAGTTCTTCTAATTTACTTTTCAATGATTGCTTATCATTTTTAAGTTTCTTAATTTGAGTGACTAATTTCTCGCTATGGTCCTTAAGACGAGAAATTTATTTGTTTTTGTCAACAATGGTTTTGTCAACTTCCCTTTGCATATTTTGTATCGCTTTTTTACTTTCTTGAAGAATTACTTTTGAGATATCTTGTATGTCTTCTGGCATCACTGGATTTGGCTTCATAGTAACATCCTGTAGAGTTAATTTTTTTTCTTTTTGTATGAAAATGTCGAAAACTTATTTTTCATATTTAGGATGAAAGACCCTAGAGTTCCCATCCAGGGTGAACCCAAAATAATATCACCTTGATCATTCCATAGGGTTTGAACAGAGAATTGCGATGTATAATCCCCAATGTTTAACTGTAAATTGATTATGCTATATTTTTGTTGTTGAAATAGTCTAATTTTTCGATTATATTTGACTTAGGAATCACTAATTGGTTTGTGATTTTAGGTTTTATATAATTTTTAGCTTCGGCCAATGAGAAAGCAATAGTAACATCCTTTCCTGCAATAGACCCTTTAATTCTCAATAGCACTGAAGCATAATTATGTGAGGTTTCAAAAAATCTTCCTTCCTTCAATTCCAAATTAGATGCCATTTTGCTTGTCAAGGTGAACTTAGGGTTTTAATGGTAACCCTTTTAATTTTTTATTAATCCTTCAAAACTTTTCCCTTTTAATAATATATCTCCTTACCACTAAAAAACCTTTGATTTAGTAAGTAATTTGATAATTACTTAGGTTTTTAGGAGGCTATAATAATACAACACAATTTCATTATGACAACCTTCTACTTAAAATGGCTTGGTGATATAATAATTTTATTTAAAGGAACCTGGTGATGTGTGATTGAATAAGACGAGTCTTTGATATCCCAGGTACTCATATAGCTGGAGTTTCCCATTCTCTAATGTATTCGTCCACATCTCCTTTTTGTTGCAACCTGGTGAGTGTCGAGAAAAACTCTTCTTCTTTGATACCTTGGAACCTCTTAAAGAATGCATTTTTGAACTTCTCCCAACTGATAGCATGTGTCGTTTTCTTCCACCATGTATACCAATTATATGCTTCGCCTTCCATTTGCATCGATGCATGCCTCATCTTTTCATCGTCATTGTCAATACCGTAAATCTCGAAATATTCTTTTGCTTTATTGAACCATGCAACCCTGTTTCTCTCGTTACCGTCAAATTTGGAAAGTTCAAGTTCTACTTTTCGTTTATATGTAGCAATTGTCAAGGTGAAGAAGGGGTATTGATTCTAGAGCTGCATATTTGGGTATTGATTCCAAAGCTGCATATTTTGAAAATTCATGTTACTATTTTGTTGATTGGGTATGGAAGATGCTTTTGGAGACTCGGGAGTTTGATGTGAATCTAATGAGTTTGATGTATCCAAAGGATCTTGGTGTTGAGTAGCTTCATTATTCTGGTGTAGTTGATCAGGTGCAATTTTCAACCTTTCACAAATAGACTTCAACATCACCATTGTTTCATTATGAGCTACTATTGCTTCACTATGATTCTATCCACCTTATTTGAAAGGAATGCATGATCCTTTTTAAATTCGTTATGATTTTGCTCGAGTTGATTCTCTATTCTCTTCGTTGTGTCCTGAAGTTCCTCGATTTTTTCAATGTATCCGATAACCTTATTCTCAAGATCTATCAATTTTTTATTAAAATCAGTCATCATCATTGATGAAAACATTGATCAGGTATGTGGTGGTGTATATTTATCCAGCTTAACCTTCTTCCTTAACTTGAAATAATTTTTCTTAACTATAATTATTTATTAATTATATATAATTAATAATTAATTAATAACTATATAATAATAGTTAATTATATAATAATTAACAAATAAATGTAATTATTAATTAATTAACTATATATAATAATTGATTATTATATAATTATTATATAACATAATAATTAATAATAATATAATTATTATATATTGTTTTAAAAATTGATTAATAATAGGAGAGGTTACCAATACGAAATTTAATAAGGGTGGAACATTTGACCGAATGTGTAGTTTAAAAGAGACGGACAAGGAAGGGACACGAACGGACGGTGAAGGCAATGGACGCAAACGAACAGGCGGTGAATGGAAGAGTGGACGTGGAACGGACAGGCAGCGAATGGAAGAGTCGACAAACAAGGGAATACGGAGGTGTTTCACCGTAGAAGGGCGACAAGGAAAATGGAGAGGCAGTGATTGTCGAGACGGACAACAATGTGGCCAGACAAGAAAAACAGAGGCAACGGGGCTGGTGACAGTGGATGACCACGGGAAACACGCACAGAATAGAAATGAACAGCAACTGAACAGGTGAAAGAGGAATAGCGAGTAACAGTGGCTGGAAGCGATTTGTTGGTCAGGACGACCGCTTTGATACCAGATGGAGTGTAAAGAGCTCATATATATATATATATATATATATGCTTGAATGATGATACAATGAAGGAAGGCTCTGGCTTTAAATATAGCCTAGAAGCCATTACAAGAGGGGGCGTGATCTTTTATCGTGCCCCTTAGTTTAGAGATCAAATTAAATAAAGTTTTACAATAATTATATACATAACAACTTAATTATAGATTGAAATGTTTGCAAGAAAGATAGTTTACAGTTTTAGTTGTTATTCTTTCAAGTTTTATCTGTTGGGAGGTATGGATTTAGCAAAATGGAACCATTAAAAGCTTATCAGATTCTGAGTCTTCAAGGATTGTGACTTCAATTAAGGAAACTGCTGAGATACACTGTTTGGGACAGGACAAAGGTGACTTCTTTCTTTGAGATAGAGAATTATAGACATAGTAGAATTTTGTCTTAAGTACAGTAATGATGCTGCGATATCTAATAATTTCAGCAATATGTCAAAAAATTGATTGAAAGTGCTTATATGGAATATGTGTAATGCGGTAACCAAATGCAAATAAGATCTTACATCATGTTCTAGTGCAGCACGACGACCTGACAAATATAAGTGCTTCTTTCTGCAGTTAGCATTTTGATGCCAAAGTTGTTTTCCATATTCCTGAAAGAATTTAATAAAGAAAACACGTATAGTCAGGACTAAGAAAATATTAGGTTGTGCTGCATCTAGAAATTGTACCATGCAGAAAAAATTGTCAAATAATAGTTGTATATTTCTTTTTCAAGTATGCCATACTACTACAGTTAGTGTTTAAACAAGAATTCACTGAATATTTTTGTTAACTCAAAGTTTGGACAACATGTGACCCATTATGAATATGGCCTCGATAAAGGCATATGTCCAAGAAATGGACTGAATCTCACCTCCTTGCCTTGCTTTGAAGCTTTAGCAGGTGACATTTCCCAATCAGCAGAGTCAAGATTATTATCAGGAGCACTGACAAAAAATCAAACTGTTAAATAGTGCTTTACACAGTGTAGCAGATCTTCTAACCAACTATCAAATGCCATCCAATTGAAGGGAGCACTTAGCTACTGCTATATCATGATAACTTTGTATTTCCAATGAATATGCCACATAACTGCATCCATTCTGCATTGCATAGGTCCTACATACAAAATTGTATAAGCATATGATTACATTTGTGGTTACATCCAAACCTTGTTTATATCCAAGTGCAGTTACATCCAATATTTTGGATGCATAAAAGTCTTGCATTTAGGGTATTCAGCATCAATATTCAGTCGTTAAGGCACTCTCAGCAACCTACCAAAGAAATTATATAAAGTTGACAAATGGCCATAAAGGGTCAATGGCACTGTATATAGTAAACGCTACACCAGTGCTTCAAGAGGGTGCTTCAGGCATCTCCAAGCTAAAGACAAAATCATATGGAGAATCCCACAAGAAATTGCATGGGAGATTCAGTCGCTAAAGAAGAATCTAGCCTAAAGAAATAAAGAAAATGGAACCAATGGGAGTAAGGCATGGGGATGTCTAAAGAAGACATCCAACATCATCAAGAGAGGGATGGCCCAAGATCACCATTTTTTATGAGAAGAAAACAACCAAGCATGGACAGTTATCTATCCGAAAGACTATGTTTGCCATACAAAATAATTTGTGCAAATAATATTGATAAGTCAATGATATCCAACAGAATGTGCGAGACCAATTGTGTTTGGGAAACACATCGATAGATAGTTTACTTAATCTTTACAATCTATTGAATCATAATGACCTGATTACTCTATATTTATGCCATCTCCGTGTTACAAAGAGTAATCCCCAGATTTTGTACTCTGCCATAAATCTCATTGATAATATCTAAGAGATATAAAACTGATTTAATGTCCTATAAGTGGAGGTAGAAGCACCATCTCTTTAAGATTGCAAGAGAAGCATATCCTCATGTAGCTGATGCTAAGAAGCAGGTCATAAGCAAATTGTATGGCATGAATATTAGACCCCCTGCTAAATATTGGACAAGGTAGGCTGGATGACCCGGCATTTAGCCTCTAAAGGTAAAATTAAGCCTCAATTGCAGCTATTGTTTGAGTTCAACACCACAGTCAAGGTTTGGTATATTCTGATGAAGTGTAACAGACCTGATTGTGGTATGTTTCCAGTACTGGGATGCTATAATCTAGACTGAATCTTCTAAGGTTCATATCTGGTTTTGCAAAACAAGGATTCACAAATAAGAGAACATTTTCCAATTCAGGAAAGCTTCAAAGGCATGGGAGATATTTCATTTGCATGCATGCAATAAAAACATTAAAAAAGGCAATAATGAACAAATAGAAAAGATGAGGTGCGGCATGACGAATTGTATTAATAAGCTGCCATTACTCCCTTGATAAAGTAAATGCATCTTATCAATGTTCCATTATGTCTAGAGCAACAGCAAGGGCACATAATCTATTTTAACAGTACAACTCAGACTCTGCAAAAGCTTGGCCAACTTGAATGACCCTTTCCTTTTGTTTTTGCTTTAAAGTTTATAGTGATGCCTGACAAGTTTTTGGCTCAGGATCACCAAGTCAACTTCAAAAATTATTGAGTTACTCACAAATATATTTTGAGTCTTGACTCACCAGTACCCAAGATCAAACTCAGCTGCAACAAGTTTGACTCGCTGGAAATGAGATTTTGCCTGGAAGTTTAGGCACAAAGTCATACCCAACAAGTCATACTACTATGCTATCACTGATGAGCAATATAAAATGATTTTGGCCCATTATCCTACTTTTTTTACACGAGGTTGATTTTAGTACTCCTCATGTGAGATGAATTAGTTTAGATTATAAAAAGCTGAAGTCTGTTTTTGTCTTCAGTTACCACATAACTTTGTATTGTAAGTGAGACAATTCAGTACGGAAAAGTTTTTGGTGTGTGCTCTTTCTTTCATGTATTGCTACTTTGAAATTCAATATGGTAACAGAGCAGTTGTAAAGCCTATGAGCTTGTAAGGTAAATTGTAATTGTAGGAGCAGCCCTCCTTAAGTTTTAGGCCATAAAATGCAATGTTACCCCAAGTTTCCAGGAAGGGGGGACCTGGAACGGGGAAACATGCCCAGGGAGCATTATGGGAGAGATTGGGGTCCCTAACATAGGATACCCCATTTCTAAATTATTTAAAGTTTAAAAACATGAAAATTCAAAACATAAATGATAAATCTCATTGCATTACATCAATCATGATTCATCATTGTATTTCAATTTTGATTAGTCACCATTACAATTTGACAACTTATAAATGATACACACGCAATTCATCCATCACTATTGCTAGATAGGAGAAATCACTGATAAATTATCATAGCTATCTCGTAGGTTGTTAAACGCCTAACTGTATACGGCACCACACCTTGGATTTTAAAGACAACCAGTGTACACTTGGCTGTCAAATCTCTTAAACTCTTGGCTGTTAACAATTAAACACTTGGTCGTTAAACCCAAGCTATCCCAGCTAAATCCAAAAGTTGAATCTCTTTGGCAGATTGGTTGTAGCTGCTAGCTTAATCTCCTTGGTGGCAGCTCGGCTGTAGCTGTGAGTTCCTCCTCCTTTGTAGCTTGACCACAAATAACACCTCCTCTTCTTTGGCAGCTTGGCCACACTTACTGTGCAAGTGCCCAATGGTCACTCTCTTGCAAAAAATAAGCCTCACAAATCTACTTAGTAGCTCAAAATTTAAATAGTAAATATCAAATGGAGATGAAAACAAATATCATAATATGTCGAGGCAAGGCAACTTATGTTAGGTTCGGCAATTTAGGGCTTTTAAGGTTTTTTTTCTTTCTTTTTACTTTTATAAGTCTTTTCATTAAATTTACGTGGGTGGCATCCACACATCCCCTTTTTCAGGAGGAGGCACCCACATACCGATCTTAGAGCAAAACACACCCCCCATACTTCTAAAACATTTAGCTGTGTGTTTTGTGGAGTTTCACCAGAAAGGGGACATGGCAAAACATTGTAGAAAATCCACAAAAATTCTGATTTGCCTGAATGAACAAATCTGAAGCTAACTTGTAACCCCAGACACAGAATTTTTTCTATCAATTTGCAGCATAATAGGAACAGAAATAACACAGTCACACAATATTAAAAACACAATTTTTCTAGGGAACCCAACTGGGAAAACCCTCTGCTTGATTGAGAATTTTATTGATAGAAGAATGAGCAATAGATCTCTTACAAAAACAATCTTGTTTCAATAGAAACCAATCTGGTTTTCTCTGCTTGTACTAAGCTGAAACACCTGCAAGACTCTGATCCCTACTTCCCTATTTCCTTGCGCAAATCCCAAGGAAATTCTCCTATAAATCTGCACACAAGCCTCTCTTGGTACGTTGATCCTCTCACAAGCTCACACACACAAACACAAATCTGTGTTCTCTACTGCCTTGTCTCACCAACTCATGCTCACAAGACAATGAATAACAATGTGCCTTGATCCTCCTTTTAAGCTTTTCGAATAGGCTAAATCTGGCAAGTCTTTATTTTAGGAAATCAAACTGTTGGTTGAAGAGTTAACAAATGCTATCAAGCTGTTGTAACTCGTCTTGCCTTAATTTAGAGGTTAAGGCTCTCTTAGCTTGTCCTATCCCAAATTAAATCACACTAGAAGACAACAACTGAGCCTTCCACGTCTGCACTAGTCAAACTGCTTCATGCACACGTCGTAACTTTTAGAAATTCGCCCTAAATTTTAGGAACTCATCCTAATTTTTAGGAATTAGGGCCTAACTTACAGGAATTGGTTCCTAACTTATAGAAACTTGTGCATACTAAGGAAAAATTGCTTTTGGTCTCTTTGACTAAGGCACAAGTCAAAGAAGGACTTTTCTCGCTGCTATTTTGAACACTCCCTCTTAGTGAGGAAGGTGCTTCTGGAAGAACCTCGTCCACCTGGATTTGTCTCTAACACTAACACGTTCTCCACTACTACAGCTGCTCCCTCTGAACTAGAAGACTTCCCTACTTTCTTCTGCGAAACCTGATCTAAAGACCTGTTCTTTCCCACTACGCTCTATGAGTCTATCACCTTAGTCATAAGTGCCATGTACCTCATGTACCTTTGTGGCTGCTTCTTGTGGCTAAAGGTGGTACTGGGAGATCCAACTCTCTTTTGATTCTCCCCAAACAAATCCTTTGCCCACTTGGCTCGAACTTTCCCTATACTGGGAGTCACCGGCTGAGTGGCTGCCTCCACTCGCCCTGGGCTCTACTCCTCATCATCCTGTTGGTCAGCCCAATTGCCAACTAGCTTAGACTCAAATTGAGGAAATCGTTGAGGCTCCATCTTGAGAGCTTTATCCTGCTCTCACTCAACCACCACTTCTCTACTTTAAGCTCTCTCTACCTTGCTACTCAAGTTTGCAGTTGCACCTCTCTCTACCTATAACTTGTAGAGATTCTTCACCCTCACAACTATCTACTTCTTACATCCAAAAGCTAAGTGTTGGAGGTATGCCTTACCTCTGTTGAAGATGATATCATATCCTCAAGGGTAGCTACCAAAACAAAATTCTGCCTCAATCCTGGAACATAGAGACCATCTCTAAGATTAAGAGGATTACCTGACTCCCTCTGAAAACCGATAGTACCAACTCCTCTAATTGCATAGTGACCATCATCTCCTAGCTCAATTTGAAACTACATGTCCTCCTTTAGGTGGCTAAAACTCTTCTCGTTCCCATTCATGTGGAAGGATGCTCCTAAATCAATATACCAAATATTGTTGTCTATTGAGCTTGCTTTGCAAGCAATCAATGAGAAATATTTCTTGAACTGGGCAAAAAACACATCTACCTCCGCTGATGCAGCTACATGATCCTTACTAGACTCCTTCCACTTAGGACACTTAGTGGCATAGTGTCCAAACTCATGGAAATGGAAGTACTTGAGCTTGCTTAGATCCTTCTTCTTGCTCTTCTGACTCTGCCTTTCCTTGGCCCTTCTTGCCCTCGGCCTTACCTACAAGAGCAAAATTCTCCTCGTCCTTGGTCCTGACTGATCTCCCTTCTATGGTTCCTCTTTGGATCTCTTCTTGTATGTCGTCAGTCCAAAATCTTTCCCAACCAGAAAATTTCTCTCCCACTAACAACATCCTAGAACACTTTCCAAGACTTGTGAAGTCCAATTAAGGCAAGACTCACAAGGTCATGATCAAATACAACTTCCCCCACACCACCTAGTTCATCTCGAACTTGAGTGAATCTTGACAAATATGTGACAATGGGCTCATCTTGTTTCATTTAGATACTCCTCAACTTCTCCTTAAGAGCAAGCTTCCTGGTATCACTGGTACTCTGATATAACTTTAAGATGGCTTGATACATCTCATAAGTTGTCTTCTTCTCATGGATATGAGGTACTGTATGATCTCTTACCCCTTCTAGAATAATCCTCCTTGCCTTAATATCATTCTTATTATGCTCGGCCAATTGTTAGGGATCTTGAGGTGGAGCTATTGCCTGCTTGATGAACTCTCCCACCCCATTATCTTCCAACACTATCGTGATCCTCCCTTTCCAAGAGATGAAGTTCGATGCTCCCTCTAAGCAATGATCAGCTCTTAGTCCTTGACACGCCATTCTACCTACTTAGAGATCTCTCCAACACTTGCCCACTCACAGCCTTGTAATCATTCACAAGAAGTTGTACTTAGGGTTCAAATAATTCTGCCTCTCCTATCAATCTTATAGTCCTTCACAAGGACTAAACTTAGGGCTAAATAGGGCAACTACTAACAGCCCTCAAACCTGTACATAAGTTGCCCACAAAATTGTCCCAAACCTGGACAATCAACCTAGCAAACAACACCAACTTAGAAGAATATGTACCATACTTCAGACGTTATCTTTTGTCCCAAATATTTGGTCCTGTGCATGCACTCAAGACTGCAATTTTAGACCCTCTAGTTAGGGCTGACTGTGGCACTACAGAACAACAGTAACTCGACCTTGAACTACCCAAAAAAAAAACTTTGCTCCTTCTCTCCTAATAGACCTTTGTTCCTACGATGTCCTCTGAGCTCACTCAGCCCCTGTTCTAGCTCCCTTTTAGCCTTGCAACCCTCCCAAAACAGAGCTACAAGAGCCGACCTCCAGCATAAAACCCCACGGCCTATTCTTGAGAGAATTAACCCACAAAACTATGCACAGAATTGTCCAGAACTCATCCTCCAACCCTCTTCCTCAACTCGGCCTAGTCCAGTCACAAGAGAGACACCAAAACAAACTCCTCAACTTTGGCTAGACTCCTTGAGGCTGCAGTTGATCAGATCTCCTTCTCCTTGGACATGTTGCACTTGTGATGTGTTGGTCCTTATTCTGATCCACGCTCTAATACCATGTAGAAAATCCACCAAAATTTTGATCTGCTTGAATGAACAAATCTAAAACTAACTTGTAATCCAAGACACAAAATTTTCTCTACTCAATTTGCAACAGAATAGGAACAGAAATAACACGGTCCCACAATATCAAAAACACATTTTTTCTAGGGAACCCAACTGGGAAAACCCTCTGCTTGATTGAGAATTTTATTGATAGAAGAATGAGCAATAGATCTCTTACAAAAACAATCTTGTTTCAATAGAAACCAATCTGGTTTTCTTTGCTTGTACTAAGTTGAAACACCTACAAGACTTTGATCCCTGCTTCCCTATTTCCTTGCGCAAATCCCAAGGAAATTCTCCTATAAATCTGCGCACAAGCCTCTCTTGGTACATTGATCCTCTCACAAGCTCACACACACAAACACAAATTTGTGTTCTCTACTACCTTGTCTCACCAACTCATGCTCACAAGAAAATGAATAACAATGTGCCTTGATCCTCCTTTTAAGCTTTTCAAATAGGCTAAATCTGGCAAGTCTTTATTTTAGGAAATCGAACTGTTGGTTGAAGAGTTAACAATGGCTATCAAGTTGTTGTAACTCATCCTGCCTTAATTTAGAAGTTAAGGCTCTCTTAGCTCGTCCTTTCCCAAATTAACTCGCACTAGAAGACAACAACTGAGCCTTCCACATTAGCACTAGTCAAACTGCTTCACACACACACATCCTAACTTTTAGGAATTCGCCCTAAATTTTATGAACTCATCCTAAATTTTAGGAATTAGCTCCTAACTTATAGAATTGGTTCCTAACTTATAGGAACTTGTGCATGCTAAGGAAAAAAAAAAAAATTGGTCTCTTTGAGTAAGGCACAAGTCAAAGAAGGACCTTTCTCGCTACTATTTTCAACAAACATTTCACCAAGCATCACCAAGGGTGCAAAAAGCGAGGAAGGTGCATCCATATAACACAAATAAAATGAAGAAACGTGGAAAGATAGGTGTTACCCCTCATATTGCATGAGGATTGTATGTGTGACTTTTATCACATGATTCAGAGATTTCTAGAATGGTTTGATGGTTTTGGCCCCCAAAGGAGTTAGAATATGGAGTTTTGGTGGAAGTTGCTTTAGTTGTGCATCATGTTCTTTTCAATTTAATCGAGGCATTCTTCATGGATTGGAGTTGGGGAGGTCACGTAGTCAAGTTCTAGTCTACTTTCGCATTGTCGTTACATGGTTAGTTCATGTCTTAGTTGTTAGTATCCTCTAGTATGGTGGTGTATTTGCCTAGTGTTTTGCTAGTGTCATTTATATCCTGTCACATTTTTATCGTTGTACCTAGGTAATTTTATAATCCATCACATCTTCAATTTTTCCCCAGGTAGAATCCACATTACACTTGCAATTCATCACATTTTCTTTCCTATAGGGCACATGGCACATTTTACTTGTAATTCCCTAGGTTTCATTTCATAATAACCCTTCATTTTCCATAATTCCACTTTTTCACCATTTCAGTGTGTGAACACATCAAATTGGACTTACGACATTTCATTTGCCAATTAATTAATGCCAAACCTTAGGATGAGTGTTGTTAAACTATGCTGTGGAGAATATACAAGAGACAAGCTAGAGACTCTGAACAAGAAATGTACTATAACAATGTGCATAAGATTACATAAGGTGATGTTGTGTGTGTAGCAAGTTTTGTTCTTCCTATTAGGAACTGCTCATCTAATTTCATAATTACATTTAAACATAAATGTCATTTATTCCATACAACTTAATTCCACTTTATGATATTACATTATTACTTTAAATACATTTATTACTAATGAAATAAACATTACAAAATCTACACCCAATCTTGATGTCAATTTTTCACAACTCCCAACATCTCTTGAAATTTTTCGAACTTCTAGCTATTGAGTATTTTGGTGAAGATGTCTACCACTTGATCTTTAAACCTACAAGAATTCAACTCTATATGTTTGTTTTGTACTTGTTCTCTGATATAGTGATGTTAAATTTCGACATGTTTTGTTTTCAGATGATAAATTAGATTCTTTGTCATCTTTATGGCACTTTGGTTGTCACAATATATAGTTGCAGGCTGCATTTGTGGAAGCTTCAAATCACTTAAAATACTATGTAACGACACTACTTCACAATTTGCTTCAATCATTGCTCTGTATTTTGCTTTTGTAGTTGACAGCGCTACTGAAATTTGTCGTTCACTTGCCCATGAAATCACTCCACTACTAAGGGTAAAAGTATAACCTATTGTAGATTTCCTTTCATCTATATCATCTACTTAGTCTACACCTAAAAAACCTTTCAATATGCATTATCATTCGTCTCCAATACAATAACAAACTGTTAGGTACCTTTGATATACCTAAGTACTCTCTTTATTGCATTACAATGTGTTTCCCTACGATAGCTTTAAAACTTTGATAACATTCCAACTGCAAAATTTATGTCTAGTCTAGTTGTTGTAAGATAAATCAATCCTCCTACAAGTTGACAATAAAGCAATTCAGCAACTACCTTAAATTCATCATCTTTTGAAAGCTTTTAAGTTTACCTCCATTAGTGTTTTGCTAGGATTATAATCTTCCATTCTAAATTTTTCCAACAATTCCAAAGCACACTTCATCTGTGAAATGAAAATCTTGTTTGATTGTTGCCAAACTTCAATGCCCAAACAACAATGTAGTAATCCCAAGTCAGCCATATCAAATGATTTGCAAAGACTTATCTTTTTCTTCCTAAATCAAGTCATCACTACTACCTGTAATTATTAGGTCATCGATATATAAAATCATAATGATAATTTCTTCAGCTTTTTATTTGATATGCAAGTTAAGATCAAAATCACTTCTCTTGAAACCTCTTGACTCCATACAAGGCCTTCACCAACTTACATACTAACATTTCTTTTCCTTTAACTCCAAATCCTTCAAGTTGTTCCATATACCTTTCTTTTTGCAAAGCTCCACTTAGGAATGCACTTTCAACGTTCTAGTGTACCTACCATCCAAACTATGCTACAAGAGATAATGTCATTATAATTGTGATTAATTTTGTAGTCAGAGAAAATGTCTCCTCATAATATCCCTAACTTTATGCATATCCTTTTGCAACTAACCTAGCCTTATATTTATCAATAGAACCATTTGATTTGAACTTTGTGCAACACACCATTTACAGCCTATTGGTTTCTTGGTTGGGGATAATTCAACTAATTCAACTAACTTCCAAGTGTTTTTATCAAAGCACCATATCCCACTTGCCTTGCATCTTTCAATTCTTGTTTGTAATTTGTTTCATTAAAAGAAATCGAATCATAAGAATGTACACTCATTCTCAAAGCAAGATTCACTTATTGTGATGATTTTGACCTTGTTCTTCTCTCTCCTTGTTGTATCTCATATGACTTTGCATCTTAAAGAATTTAATAGAACCATTTTGGTCTTGTATGAGATTGGCTTTCATCATTCAAAGACTAATTGTCATTTTTTTCTTCCAACTCAAGCTCTACTTTTCCTTCTCCACTACTTTGTCCTCATCCCAATGTTGCACAAAGCAGGGACGAAACGGGGACGTTTTTTGGAAGCGAGGACGTGGAAGCGTCATTTTCCAAAAATCTAGGAAGCAAAGTGTCTGCTCTATATATATATATAATATTTTTTTGCATTTATATTCAAAACAAACATCCCAAATACCAAATTAGTTGTAGAAGACATGAAAACATGCATATTTTTGCATAAATCAAGATAGATATGGCATCCATGATTCCATTGTAGTTACTAGTATGTACATCAATGATTAATTATTCGAGCATCAACCATCTATATTCTAGCAATTACAAACATACATCAAATTTTTAAGCATATTATAAAACATAAAACATAGACCATATTATGATTTATCTAGCAAGTGAGCAATTGTCAACATTTGTCATGTCCAAATTCAAATAATAATGCTTACAAAATAAGTCACTTGGTCACCGCCAAGACAAAAAGGTTCAAATTCACAAGCCTACTAGTCTAATGATTAATCTATGACAAAGGTGGTAAATTGTGAATATATCTACTAATCTCTCCTCCTTCCACCACGAAGAGAACGTGGCGGTGGGCCTCCACGTGGTGGCAATGAAGAAGATGGTGCCTGTGGAAGTTGTGGCACTAAAACTGATGAAGACGAACCCCCTGTTGTTGGTGTTGAACCATGGAACCTAGGAACCAAGGGACCAGATTGGGGTGGCATCTCAACTCGATCATCATCATCCTGGAATCGCTCAAAAAATTCATACCAGAAAAAAACCACTAGTTAACAAAAAAAAATTAAAAACATGAATTAGAGAAATGCTTTATAAGCAAAATTCATACCACAATGGACATACCTGGATAAGAGCATCCTCTAATTGCTCTAATCGCAACACTCCATCCTCCAAATTGGGCTCCTCTGGATTCCTGTCCCAAATCTTAAGGTCTTTATTAGTCTTTGCATCATCACAGTAATGGGACAAAAATCGCAAGTTGTAATGAACATAAACCAAGCTCTCTGCCCGGTCTAAACTCAACCTATTCCTTTTAACACTGTGGATGAAAGAATAAGAGCTCCAACACCTCTCTGCAGAAGAAGTGTTTACCACCTATGATAGCACCCGCAATGCCAAAGTCAGTAGAAGTGGACTAGCCCCTCCATGCAAGTTCCACCACTCAAGAGAAGAAAAAGTCTCTCGGTCTCTAATTGCATGCATGCTCCCAAATGGACCAGTGTTAAGCGTATAGTTGCTCAACTGTCTCCGTACCATGGCAGCCTACTCCTCATCGGGGACTAATTTACTCAATGGAATCATATATTTTTTGTGAACCTCTTGATCTTGGTGTGGTTTTCTCCTGCGTCCCCCCCCCCAGGTGTTGGTGTTGAAAGCCATGATGGATGATAGTATTTGGGTGTCAAAACATATGCTAATGCATGCAATGGAACATTTAGCATTTCCCATCGGTTTTCCACCTCTGCACGAATATAAGTGTACAAGGTGATATCTCTAGGCTCAACAATGTCTTTAATCCGCCCCAACATGCTATTCATTTGCTCATACACCTCCCCAATTATTGGTCAATCTGAATCTCCAAATTTGATCATGTAATAAATTGGTTTGGTGAATTGCAAAACATATTTAACCTGTGACCAAAAGTACATGTCAAGAATAGTGTCCTTGGCTACATTAGCACCATCTCTATCATGTTAATTTCCTCGCATGATTCAACACACACCATATTAGTTAAAGCTTGTCTCACCTTCACTAGCCACCTAAAGGTGAGGTAATAACTGGCAAATCTTATCTTTGCAAGTTTAAGCAACTGCAACTTGAAGTGCGTGCCATAGAAGTAGTTTACCCTTATATGCCCTGTGATGAATTTAATGAGTTGCTTCCCTCTCCTGTAAAGCTCATTAATCCACCCATATGCTTCACAATATCATGCATCAAAAGGTTCAATGTGTGAACCAGGCACCCAGACCAAAAGATGTGTGGATGAGTACGCTCAATAATTTTTCCAGTTGCCTTACAATTTGCTGCATTATCTATGATCACTTGAACCACATCATTCAGACCAACATCTCTGATTGATTGCAATAGGAGATCTGCAATGTTTTGGGAAGATGCACTGATGGAGGAGGAGTCATGACATGTAATAAATACTGCACCACTAGAAAAAACACCAAGAACATTTATCAAATGTTGGTTTCTAATATTTGTCCACCCATCTGATACAATGGATACCCCAGAATCTACCCACTCATTTGTAAAACGTGTCAAAGCTCTTTGAACCTTTGCTTTTTCTCTTTCTAATAACATTGTTCTAGCTTTCTCATAGTTGGGGGACTTGTATCCTTTTGGGGCTTCATTGATGGCCTTTACCATTTCATGCCAATAGGGAGAGCGAAGCATATTGAATGGTACATCGCAAGCACAAAGAAATCAAACTATCTTTCCATCCACATCATCCCTCCCAGCAACATTTAGGAAATCCCCTATTGTTCTTTTACCTCCAGAGCTTCTAGAAGTACCATGAGGAGATGAGCTACCAAATCTAGAGGTTGCACTTGATTCAGAATGATTTTTTTGTTTCTTGCTTTTTTGTTGTGCAACATCCTCTATTTGGATGTATTTTCTTCTTTGTTCAGCTGAAATGTTTGGGCAAATTTGTATCCCCACAGCACCCTTTTCGTCATCACTGTCCATCACCCCACAAAGATGCCTCCTCACACGGGTATATGAACCACTAAATGGTTTTCCTCCATGACAACCATGAGGGCACAAAAATTTGTAGCTTCCACCACCCTTTCCCCCTTCATGTTTGGTCACATAGTTCCACAAGGGTGTTAATGCAGCTTTCCCCTCTAGTGTTTCAGTGTTCCCTTCAGGTTCATCTTCATCCCCTTCCTCTTCAAACCCTTCCTACTCATCATACATTGGGTCACTCATACTGGGACCACTATCCTCTTGTTCTTCTTCCCTTCTATTCCTACTCCCCTTTGCCATCATTAAAACCAAAAGTGGAATGATACATAGAAGCCAAAAGAACACCATCTTGGAATATGGATATAGGTGGTGGACAACCTGCAATTAAATGAGCAAGTAGAAAGAATGGGAAAGAGTAGGAGAGGGAGGAGAAAAATACAAAAAAAATGTCAAAAAAATGAGGGAGCTTGGGGTTTGCACTTACCTCTTTAGCTCTTGTAGATGGAAGTCCTCCAAGCTCCTACTCCAAGCTCCTCCTCCTTCTCCTAGCTCCTCCTCCTTCTCCTAGCTCCTCCTCCTTCAGTCCTCCAAGCTCTCCTCTCTTCTCTCTTCTCTTCTCCAAGCTCTCATAAACTCAAAGTGAGAAAATGAGAGATCAATGGGTGTTAAATCCCTTCATTCCTCACCCCAACCCAAGGTGGACCCACCCCCAACCAAGCAAAAGAACAAAAATAAAAAAATAAAAAAATAAAAAAACAATGCCTTTTTGGCCCGCGCAGCGGAAACGGCGGATGCCCAGCCGAAGCAGTTGCGATCCGTACAGATCGGACCCCGAAGCGCCACGCTTCGTACAGCCGAACCGTTGTACGAATCGCCTTTCAGTTTTTTCGACCGTACGCTTCGAAAATGGCAAGAAGCATGTTTATAAGCCCGATCCGCGTTTCGGAGGGCGATTCCCCCACGCATCCGTATGGATCGCGGATCAGGGTTTGATCCGGGGGGGACGTTTCCTGCAACACTGCCTCATCCACAGAGAGAGAGAGAGGTATCCCTACCTTGCACTTTGTTCCTCAGAGGCTCTCGCTTCAAATCCTCCCTCATGCCAAGGAAGAGGTTGGTTCTTAGAGTTGTATTAGCTTCTCCAATTGATTACTCTCTCCCCAAAGCACCTTCCCTCGTTCAGATTCTCCCTTCATGCGCCAAGCTACCTCCTACCAACTGGATAGGTACTAAACCAGGCCATCAAAGAGGACATCTACAAATTATACACTTAGGTCACCTAAACCTCAACTCAAACAAGCTTAGGCTCAAAGATGTCCTACATAAAGCACTTTTTGAATTTGCGAGATGGCATCATCATCTGTCCTACTTATGTGTGCATGCATTGAATGTACTTGCTCAAGATCCCTTAAGGGCAACTTCGAGTTGGCTACCATCAACTCTAGATAAAGATAGATCACATACCATAATTTGGTAGGATCTGCCAGGTGTGCTACCTTCAAGAACCAAAGACAAAGACGCACCTTATTTTTCAGTATCCCTTATACTATGAGACCAAAGCACACTATCATTGCCTTTATAAGTACTCAAGGGGCTCCCTCTCTACTTTCTTCTAGTATCAAGACTAGAGATGCTTAGCCCTCTTCATCAAGGAGATCTTCTACCATAGATCCCAACTCCTGCATGCCATGCCATATCTAGGGATGACCAAGTTGATCATCTCATGCTTCCTTATTAATCTGTCAGATCGGAGCAACAAATGGCAAAAAAAGTTCCAAAGTGCACTAAACAACAAAATGGTGAGACCCTAGGTTTCTCCTCAACCTCCCCCTCTGAAAGGCCAACCAATATTATCAAGACTTGACCATACATCAGGCCACATGTTCTCCAAGTGCTAAAGAGATCAACTCCAAATTGTCTTGGAGTAGAGTACTTCCCGCTTGTCAGAACACCTCCCAGACCTAGAGGAGTAGCCAAAGATCTATTCAAAGTTTCTTGCATTTGACCTCAAATGCTAGGAGTATCCCTCACTCGTACATTATCCCCCACCAAAATCATATGGTCAGACCCACTAATGGTTCCACAGGACTTTGACAGTGAGCCAATGCCCTATTCATTCCCCCCTTCATTGGCTAGCTGACTTAGGAGACCTTGACACAGTTGCAAGAAACACGATCCTTGTCTTACCAAGCATGTTTCGATACAGAAACATTGAAATGCACTTGAAACATGTTTCAAAAGGGATGAGTCATAATACATGTTTCACGTCATGTTTTTGAAACATGTTTTAACCCCTCTTGAAATGTGTTTCGAGCATTGTACAACACATTTCAAGCATTTTATAGCATGTTTCATTGGTCGTACAAAGCATATGAGCAACCATACAGTGCATGTGGGCCCATATGATGCGCTTATGTGGCCCATTTTTTGCCTTGGAACCACTAAAAACGTTTTTTAAGTGTTTTAAAAACATGCAACTTCGTTTATTTTCCATAATAAATATGAGGAAGAAGATGATGACTATTACCCTTAAGGATTTACTAGATTCTATGTTTACTGTTCATAGTTCATAGTTCATACATGTAGCAATATAGCCATTTTTATGTAACTACAGTAATCAGCAACTAGGTCTGTTTCATATTCACACGACACGAGGTCAATTCTAACTACTACCACTATAACCTCTAAGTGCCTATGTATGCCCCTTCCACGGACATGAGTTAATCAGGGGGAAATTGAACCCTGGATCTCATCATTTACATAACACTTCATAACATGGCTTTGCCAATTGAGTTGCTCGTCAAGTGCAACAACATTGTAGCCTTAAGGCTCATATAGAGAGCCTAATTTTGGATATATAGCCTCATTTATAAATAATAATGGATGTTTTTGGAGCTTATTACTCGCATTATGTTATATGTATCATTTATCCAATTTATTTTATTTTTCTTATTTAAATGTTCTTGGGCCTTGGGCCTTGGAAATTGCTCATTTATTCATGAATCCAAATTCGTATTCTAAATTATAATGTTAAACTTAAAACTTAAATGCTTTCTTTGAAAGTTTCAGTGTAATTTTCTTATATATGTGTGTGTGTATATCACATTTCCCATTTCCTAATTTTTGGGGGGTCACATTTCTAGCACATTACCGTTTCAGATATGCGTTTTCGTTTCCCCATACCATGCAACTTAGCCTTGATATCATTGACCACGTCATCCGATTTCGCTCTCACTCTCTCTATCACTCTTAACAGGTTCTTGAGTTGTCCAAACTCACTCAATATTTTGTAACATCATACCATTGTCACAATTTTATACATTTATGCATATGTTTTGATGTTATACATGTGTCTTTCTTGATATTATTTTCAACATTTCTAAGAGTTGTGTTTGCACTCCCACATTGTATTCAAAATTTCAAATCGGTTGCACTCTCCAGTCCCATTGACCTATTGTTGTGGTCATTCATTGGACATTAATATAATTATCTTATCTTATCTTATCTTCTATGCCTATGTCACAAGAGTTTTGAATTCATGTTATTCATTATCACCCTATAAAACTTCACCTTGCCATTTCAATATATGCACATGAAGGAGGCTCGAAGATGTCTTTCTACCTAGAGCACTTTTTAAAAATACGTGATGCATGATCATCTGCCCCGTATATGCACAGACATTGGATGCACTTGCTCAGGATCCCTTTGGGACAACTTCAGGTCAGCTCCCATTGATTTCGGATAGAGACAAATCACCATATGCCACGATCTAATAAGATCCGCTAGGTGTGTCAACTTCAAGAGTCAAAGACAAAGATGCACCTCATTTTTTGGTGTCCTCTATATTATGAGATCGAAGGATGTGATCATTGCCTCTATAGGGACTCGGAAGGCTCCCTCACTAGTTTCTTCTGGTACCAAGATCAAAGATGCTTAGCCTCTTCATTGGTGATATTTTTAGCCACATATCTCAACTCTTGCACGCCATGCCTCAGCGTGGGATGATGTAAGGGCCGTAAATTTAGAAATTAACAGGGTCTAGCAAATTCATGTTCAGAAAAATTGTGAAGCCTTAAATTCGAAATTTAACAGAGTTTAACAATATTTCTACTCACAAATATGAAATTTTAATACAAAATTTATCCATTCTTCTATCGAGTACCAACCTGTCTGCTCTGTCGCGACTCCTGCTCCCGCTGCATTACCAAAACGACTCCCTGCCAAACTAAGAGCACAGCTTCAATGCCCAGCTCCAAAGTACTTCAATTTCGAGGTACTCTGGCCCCCATGCCCAAAACTTCAAGAACAATTGAACTCAGAATGCCTTCTATCAGCTCAGTGATACTGTGAGAATTTCCTACTATCTCTCTGTAATTTTTCCAAAATTCCTCATTCCACTTCCTTCAAAGACCAACCCCCGTCTAAGCCGTACCCCTCCTCCTTATAACTCTCTGAATCACCGTCTTACTCCCTTTTCACTGCCTCAGTGTTCTATTACGTGTAACTCAACATGTTCTTCAATCCTTTTAACCTTGTCATAAGATTTGATTTAGTAGGTTATTCACCTTTAGAGAATGTGCTTAGTCGACAAGTTTAATTCTTTGACTTTATTAAAAGGTTATAGTTTTATGTTCTTTTAATTTTATTTATCATATTTCTTAAATTCCCTTATATTGTAATTAATACAAAGTATATAATTTCATTTATTATATTTAATAATTAACAATAACTAATATAATATTATGCTAAAGTTCTTATTTGTTTAATATAATTCATAATATTATAGTTAGTTTCTATTTTGTATAACACTTTGTATTTACTTTTATTTTGGATAATATGTTAATGATGCTTTTCATAGTAAGTAACCCATCTTAATATATACATTATATTCTATCGAGTTTGGTATTTACTCAGTGTCTCAGTGATTCATTTATTGGATTTTTCATAATTAGTTAACACATATACTAGTGCAGTGCATACGATGCATGCATACATAGCTATCATATGCATGCCTCGTATGCATGCTAATATTCACATTCTCTTTGTAACTGTAGGTGGGTCATTACAGATGAGCAGACCGATTATCTCATACTTCCCCATTGATCCATCAAATCATAGCAACAAACGGTAAGATGAGTTCCAAAGCACACCCAATAGCACAATGGTGAGACCCCGTGTTTATCCTCAGCCTCCCCCTCTACAAGACCACGCAATATTATTGAGACAAATTCAGAGAGATCAACTCGAAACAAATCTAGAGTAGATCACGACCTGCCCATCAGACTACCTCCTAGATCGTTAGAAGCAACTACAGATCTATTCAAAATATCCTTCTTTCAACATCAGTTGTTAGGAGTAGGCAACCAAGCTCCTCAATGGTTCCATAAAACTTCAACAATGAACAAGTGCCCAATTCGCCCTCCTCACCCTCTGCCATCAAACTCAAGAGACCTTGATATCATCGGCCCCATCATCTGATCTCTCTCTCTCTCTCTCTCTCTCTCTCTCTCTCTCGACAGATTATAGTGTTAAAGTAGAGAAAGTTAGAGATAGGATAGTTAACTAAAGTAATGTTAGTTATCTTCACTTAACATGACGTCCTAAATTTGGCCTCCAATCTTAGCCTAGGAAAGTTATAAATTGAGCCTAATGTGAGGTGCTAAGACACATAACATTAGCACAAGATTGAGAGAGGATTCTCAGTGAGCTTGTGCTGGGTCCAAGCAAATGCAGTGAGGCCAGTGATCAGTATTGTATTTTCTCAGTTAGGCCATTATGCCTGATACGGGAATCCAAGTAAGTCTCGTGATTAAATTATTAATGAAGAACTAGTGATTGGGCAGAAACTTGTTTGTGTATGTGTGATTCAGATTGAGTAATTTTTGCTTCCGCTGTATTTTTATGAGTTAGGAATCTGGCCGTGTATTCGTTCCACTTATTAATTGTTGGGAACCGAATATCGGGTGTTGGGTTCTAAAAGTCTAACAATCACAATTTTATACATACACATCAGCATCTTTCCTTTTATTAATTTTGCCTTTTTCTAGAGTTGCTCTAGAACTCCTACATTGTTTTAATAATGGTTGTACTCTTCAGTCCCATTGACCTGCTTTTGTGGTCATTTGTTGGACATTAATAAAATTATCTTATCTTATCTTATCATCAAAAATTACATCTCTACTAATAAAAACCTTTCAATAGAAAAAGTACATTTTATTCTTCCACCAAATAGACAGAGGGCCAGGGAAATTTGTTCATTCCATTCATTCACCTTGCTTGCCACCACCACTACTACTTGGATTTGGCCTCTTTGACTTTATATATAGGGGGCCATTGTCAAGGGCCAAAGTAAGAGTTTGTTCTCATTGAGCACCATTATGATTCAGAAGAGATGTTTCAATTTGACCATATTTAGCAATTAAATGGAATTTGCTAGGGAATTCCATTCCCTGCGTAACAATTATAAGTCATAATTACCCAGCTAATTGCAGTCAGTAGCCTACACATGTCCCTTTGTATCCAACAAAGGAAGCAGAGCCTTAAAGAGATTTTAGAAACCTCCGATTTTTAAGATTTTCCACAGATGGGTCTTTTATAACACAATCAATAACTCTCCTCTTTTAATTAGGTCTTGCTCAAGCACTTTGAACTTAACACCTGTATTTTTTACCTGCTTATGCAATTTATTATTGGGGATCGGTAGGACTTGATTAGATTGACCGTTCATTCAGGACCTGACAGGACCTTTAAAACCCTGCTCCTATATACTTATTTCTCTGGGCATGTATTTATTTCCAGTTCCAACCAATGACGTTCAGTCAATCGTTCATTCAGTTGATAAAACACCGGTGAGTGATCTAGTGGTAATTCAGTGCAGCATTTTGAACACAGAGACATACCCAACAAGCATATACTACTGTGTGTGAAATTTGAATGACTGCAACAATCTCCTTTATTTACTGATTCTCACTCATACTAATGTGGGCTCAATTCTAGGCCAATCTACAATTTACTAGTACAAGCGATCCTTTAAATTGACTAGAATGGTCATATCAATGTTGTTAACCCTCAATGATGGTAACCCACTAAAATATTGTACCCTGTTGCAAGCAATAAATAGTGAATAATGTTAATCCCAAAGGTGGTAACCCAATAAAAGGTATTTCTACTTGTGCATAGCACGAAAAACAAAATGTTGTTGATTCTTGACCCTCAAAGTTGGAAAACAACTAAAAGATATTTCTACTTGGTGCAACAGCATAACACTTCTCGAGTATGGAGGCAAGGCTAATACCGCTTATTATTATCACTAATACTAAGGTGAATCTAAGCTTGTCCCAATGCAGTTATAAAAACAGAATTTTTTTCTTGCAAAGGAGAATAAAAATTCAAAAATTATTATACTTCAACAGTATAAATACAGAGATGAAGTAGTGCCTCAAAAAGATGTGTAGTGTCAAGCCCTTCCAGTAGATGAAAGGAAATCAAATGTTTTCCTTGCCCTGAGGTCAAGGATTGCACAGTATTACAAGGACTTCCTTTGAATTAGGTGCCAAATTTGAAGAATAATTATTCGACAAAAATCATTGAAGTCACGCAAATTACAATAAGATAAAAGTTATGTGGAAAGAAGATATTAGACTAGATATCTATAAAATGTTCATGCCCTAGTTCTCATTACAGCCACAAGGTTTTCTGAATTGCAAGCTAGAGCTTGCTTTGTTCCACATGCTCGGCCATGCCTTTCCTAGCAGAACAAAAGTCTGCATCATCTGCCAGTTGCCTCTGCATGCAAGCTAGTTCTCACATACTGCAAACTCATGCCTTCTCCTATGGCCTGCAGGTAGGCAGTTGCCTGTTAGTGATCTTCTTGGCCTCCCATGGCTAGAAAAAATTGCAACTGTTACTAACTCTAAGAGTAGTCCAAAGGAGGTTTCATTGAATGGTTCTCAAAAGGGCATCCCTCTACCCTCATCTTTGGTTTCTCCGACTTCGAGTTTTACAACAGCACCAGCAGCAGGTACTCCCCAGAAAAAGACAATGCTTCTTCAGGAACCCCAAATCCTCGATCCTTCCATGATATTATTAGTCATCCCAAAGTTTCTCACCCCTTGAAAGGAAGGCTCCTCAAATGGGCAGCTCCGTTGTGGAAATAGTTAATGTATTCACCCCCAGCGTATATCGATGCTTAAGAAAAGAAGGCACCAATCTATAGATTTAATAGTATTGGCCACCATTTACAATCCTCGTTGATTGGATCAATAAAAACGAGATATCAAACAACACAGTAAGCTTCTGTTCAAAGGGGTTTTTCTGTCGTTTACATTGAGAATATTGACAATCGTAGGGAAGATTATGGAGGAGGGACCATGGCTCTGGAGTAGAGTTGACCTTTCCTTTGAACCATGGTTCCCTGAACACAACCCTGCTACAATGCCTATTGCATTGACCCCGCCATGGGTGAGACCGCTAAACCTTCCCCATGAACTTGAGGGAAAAGGCGGTTGTGCAGACAAACAGAATACTGTATGTAGGTTTATAAAAATGGATCAAGTCAGGACGATGAGGGTATTTTTTACTGTGCTAGAATTTGTGTGGAACTGGACTTAAGCAAAGGTCTGCTCAACAAGATCACCATGGAGTGTGAAGACTTTAAATGGTCCCAACAACTGGATGATGAGAATATCGCCTTCAGGTGTACATTCTATCTAAAGACAGGATATTGAAGGAATCGTGTCCAAGAATGATATACAATCACGTAGAAGAGATTATCAACACAAAGGAAACCCTGAATGGAAAATCATTCAAAGAAAAAAGAAGAAGAATGGCTGGTCAAAGAGGCAACTGAAGTGGGTGGACGGGATCATCTGCTGACAAAAAGGAAACCTCTAAGAACATTCAGATGCAAAACCCTGCAGTTCGTTAAGAAAATACTAGCAATGAAGATCCAACACAAGCAGTCAGCGGAACAAGTGATTCCATCGATCAAAGCTCTCAAAATCCAAAAGCGGAACCAAAGAAGAAATCAAGTATGGAGCATGGATAAAGAATTTCATGCTCTAGTTTTCGCTAAGATATAAGTCTTACAATCGTTTTTGCTTACAGGCATAGCTGGCGCAGCCTGTAATTCAGAAATTTTGATATATTTTGCTTCTGTTAAAAAAAGGTACTTGTCCCAAATGATCTAGGCATAGTTCACACTACACTGCAACTTACCTGGTGGGTACATTGACAAGTCTAGGGGGAAAACATGGAACTGATGCACCAAGTCCCAAACAAAGTATGATAATATGAACAGCTCCAATATCTGAAGTATTTGATAACAGTGAACTTGTCTAAAGCTTTGATCATCATTCCTTTTTCGAATGATTGCCACTTGACAATAATGAATTCAATGGATCTCTACATCAAATTATCACATCCATGTATAAGTGCAACAATGAAAGAAGAAGTTGAAGTTGCTGACCTTCTGGAGCGCCAATGGCGAGAAACCGCGAAGTGCAGATAGTTTGCAGACATGTGATTTGTGAAATCAATCCTCCTCCTCGATGAAGATGACGATGATGGCAACTCCCTTAAAAATCTATCGTTTTCTTCTTCTGAAATCTCATTCGGAAGCATATTCTCCTTTTCACTGGAGACTTGATCGTTGGCAACAGCAGCCATTGATTCCATCCAGGCTTACCTTAACAACAGACGATGTAATTTCATACACTTAACGTCACATAAAAAGCACCAGAAGAACCTGAGATAGCAGCATTTCCTTAAGCTTTCAAGGCAAACTATTATCCCAATAGTGAATTTACAGAGAAGACTGTGAGTGAGAGGAGTGAAGCTCTGCTGAGCGTTAGAAGACGAATTAATGTATTGACCAAATGACCCTTCTCACACACACTTATATTTATATGGAGACATATCTTTTCCCTTTGAATAAGAAAGCCATAGACCACCTTTATCTATTTTAGTACACTTTCGGGTGCTATTTCAGAAGAAACAACAAAATATTAAAGAATATATAATCAGGGATAACCCCATGGTGACAGAAAAGAATCCAAGGTGGTGCAAGGCAGTTTCTTCCAATCCCCTCCTGCAGGGCACCCATTTCCTTGCAATGGCAAGTGAGGTGAATTTGATGTTGGTATTAGTTATTGTTATCATTGTGACATGCAAACATACTCATGGTGCCCTGTCAGAGAAACTGCCCATGTCTTTTTGGTTGGTATTATCATTGTCATATGCAAACATACTCATTATGCCCTGTCAGAGATCTAGGGCCTTTTGCCCCTTTTCAGTCATCCCCGCCATTTTTGTTGAGCCCGGGCTACCGTCATGTGTAGTTATGCAACAGTGGCCCTTACTCCCATTATTCATGGATGGCCCATCTTCCACCGAAGTTATAAAATCATTACTTCCCCTTGATTCTAATTCTTCGCAGGAAATTTATGGAAGAGTTGTTATGGTCAAAAAGTAAAAGTCATCATGGCCATGACTGTAATAGAATGACATGAGATTACATTATATTAAAGGTATGTCAATATAAAGAATCTACAAGACACATGCCTGCTTTTTTATTTTATCCTAATTAGCGACAACAATCCACCTAATCTGTGTTTTTCAAGGTGATTGTGTTTTTTCAAGGGGATCCTGATTATTCCAGGTCTTTATAATTTATTTTAAGATAAGAAAGTTTATAATATTTTTAACATTGCGATGCTTGATTATCTGGAATTGTTTATATTTTCTTTAAATTCAACCCAAATGAATTCTTAATTAATTAAAAACAATTTTATTCACACTCTAAAATTAAAATTTTAAATTTATTTAAATAAAGAAATTGGTTTGTGAATCGGTGTGATTAAGTGTCTAGTTTAAATATTTAAGTTGGCAAAAAATTTGTAACTGGTATGGGCTATACTAGCTTTTAAAATGGCTGGATTTTTGTATAAAATTTTGAAAAAATGAGTTTTACACCACATAATACCTTAACCTTTGTCACTTTTTGCAAAATTACTCGAAATGTGTAACGGATATGGGCTACACCAGCCTTTAATATGGCTAGATTTTTGCCCATAAAATTTTGAAGACGTGAATTTTACACCACACAATACCTTAACCATTGCTACTGTTAGCTAACTTTAAATTATATTAAAAAACAAAAAATAAAATACATAGATAATTAAAATTGTTCGTGTTCAAAAATATTATAATAATTGATAAATTCATTATCATTTTATTAAAATATAACACAACTTAATTAAAAAAAATGATATAATATTTTTTTGGGCACTTTTCATAGTAAATTTTAATAAAAAATTTTAAAATTTTGAATTTAAATTATTAATGTTTAAAAAAATTTCAAAATGATTAAATCTATTTATGCTTTGTATTTTAAATAATAAAAAATAACAATCTCCTTTGAAATTGTATTTTAAATAATAAAAAATAACAATCTCCTTTGAAATTGTGTAATAGAAAAAACCATTAAATCTCAATTACTAAATACTTTAGAATATTTATATATTAATTTTTACTATTAATATAAATAATAAATAAAGAATATAAACCACATAAATTACTTCTCTCATTTTCATATTAAAAAAAATAAATAAATAAATGGGCAGTTGTCATTCCATTATTTTCATAAAATAAATGAGAAATAACAGTGATCATGTTCTTTTTGTTTGTGTCTCCTCGTGTGTTATAATATTTGATATGATAAAATAATACTTAGTATTATTAGATAATGTTATTATAATTCCGTAAAGTTAAGGTTGAGGGTGATTCACATGATGTGGACTTAAAAAAATAAAAGTCAAACTTGTTTCAGCTTTTCAAGTCTAATCATGAAGACTCCTCGAGATTCTAACAAAAGAATTTATCACTGTATGGGAATTTTGTATGCACAATCATTTAGTAAGTTTTCCAATGCTTTGGAACTTTGCTTAAAAATTTTCTCCTTAATTTTAATCTTGAGATATTATTGGAACTATCAATTTTGTAAAAGTTCTCCTTAATTTTAATCTTGAGATATTATTGAAACTATTAATTTTGTAAAAGTTCTCATTAATTTTAACCTTGAGATATTATTAGAATTATTAATTTGGTAAAAATATTGAAATTTTGTTTTAATTTTTTTTAAATTGAAGTTAGAGGTTTATTTTACAGTGTGATATGATGTGTAAAGATGTTTGCTCATCATCAAAATTGAAATTTTGTTTATTTATGTCTAAACAAAAAACTTACAAAATTAAAAAAATTAAAAAATTAAATAACGATACAAAATATTAAAATAATATTGACTCATAAAAAATAAAAAAATTAGATTCTTTTGATTTATATTAAATCTACATTTAAAATAAATTTATACTAATTCTTTATTACAAAAAACTATTCAATATCTTCCTTGTCTTAGACAAAACCTCATGTGGTCCAGTGTTGTTAAGGACCAGGGAAAGAATAAATAGTAAACTTGTTGCTTTAATAAATAATAAATAGTAATAAATAGTAAACTTGTTGTTGCTTTACTCTGACAATGGTGCACTTTGGTTGCATGAGTTGAGTGGAAAGACAAAACCTTCATCATGAATCACATGATGAACTTTGACATCTTGTAAAGTTATTAAAGTCCTCTTTTTTGTCTTTCCTCGTTTCACTGTGGAAAGTGCTTGAAGAAAAATGTATCCCCTGCATGTTAGATACTCATATCCTTTAATAATTACTTTATGAATTTGAGCTTTTCAGAAAGAAAAAAAATATTGTTTATTTGAGTGGTTTCTTAATTAAACATTGATAAGGCTTTTTCACTGAACCATTAAACAAAAATAATGATGAGAGTCATATGTTTTAATAATTGTTTTGTGTATATGTTTTATGTATATGGGCTTTTAAGCTAAATTTGGTTTATTTGAGTGGGTTTTTAATTAAACATTGATAAGGCCCTTTCGTTAAACTATTAAACAAAAATTATTACGGTTAATCAATGTTACATACTCACATATTTTCATAATTATGGTATGTATATGAATTTTTCAGATTTTTTTATTTATTTGATGGGTTTTTTAATTAAATTTTGATATGTATTTTAATAAATTATTGAACCAAAATAAAATTATGATAATTATCAATCATATTTTTATATTGATATAATAGTTATAGTGAAGGATTTGGTTATACTTATTTAATTGTCAATCATATTCTTATATTGATATAATAATTATAGTGAAAGATTTTGTATACTTATTATTAAATAAAGAAATAAAGATAACTAAAAGTTAAAGAGTTATTTATTGAATTTTATTATGATTATTTAGAGTTGGATTGTGTATTTAGTATTAATTGATAAAATATAAATTAATATAAAATAAAGCTCAATTTACTCTTTCTATAATGAAATAAGGAACGAGGAAAGGAAGCCACTTGGAATAAGAAGAAGGGTACCATGTTGAATAAGTAAATAAAACCACAAATCTCTTTCTCCACTATCCAATATTATTGGTATCATCCTCTAAAACTTCTTATTTTGGTGTCTCAAAAAATGCGATAATATATTAGAAATACATTAAACACAATAATACAAGAGTGGAGATCCAAGTACCCTCACATGAAGAAGGCTCCCTATCAGACTAGTTGTATCGAAATTCATCCTTCGCAAGAAAGACACTAAAGCAATAAATGAATAATCCATCCAAGCAAATCCTACAAAGAATAAAGATTTATGGAAGATGACACATAATGTTTTCTCTTATAGAGTAAAGCAAGGAGAAGATGAGACCAAATCACAAATGCAACACAAATCCATTGTTTTTTTGGCATATCTAAAGTGAGAAAAAAGTAACCTTAAATTCACATAACACTAAGCTATAAAGTAAAAGGGAGACGACTTAAAGGCTTAGGTGAATGTTAAACTAGTATATCCACTAACTCTTATATGAATACATGCCATTTATGCCTTTTCATTAGGACATGTTTTTCCTAAATAGCTCGTGAGCTTCTGAGACATTGTATGTGGGAGATAAATGTAAATTAGGGCCAAAGACATTAAAAAAAGGTAGGAAATAGATTTAAATGTTGGACATCAAGTGAGGAACACAACAAAGAGAGATTCAACACATATGGGTCACATTAACAATAGTGAGAGGTCCCAATGGCATTATTGTTCAAGGAGTGCATGGTGACCCTACCCTTGAAACTATGTCCAAGATGTGTGTGATGGGCATTATGTATGAAATCCATGCACTACAAGATGTAAAGTAACACAATATATAACAATATGATATACAATAATAATTTTGATAAGTTTATAAGTCCATTTAATTGGGATAAAGGTTTTGAGTTGGCAATTAAAGGTATTTTCTATTCTCTCATAAAAAATTTGCTAACAATTAGCTTTAAATTCAGCCACACCCCTTTGTGCTCCTTCCACTTTCAAGATAGTCAGTTCACATATGGTGGTTGTTTGCTTTAGGAGAGGTTTTAACCCCCTCACATACAACATTTGAACCAACAATAGTTAATGAAAAACAATATAGGCTTCTAGCTTAAGATGTTTTGTTGCTCCTTTCATCCATCCTTCCAAACCCCCATAATTTTTTATCTAAAGCATAGTCAAAATGTCAAGATCATGAGCATTCCTTTTAGATAAGGAATTTCCTTTTTCAAATGTTCTACATAATTATTGATGATGCCTAAATGAATTTTAATTTTCTATAATCTTTAGATGACACCTAATTCCTTTGATTATAATATTTTTTAAATGTTCTATATAATTGACTTTTGGAAGAAAAAAAACAATTTTTGAAACCATAGGAAACTCACATTGTAGGTACAACTTGAGTGGACCTAATAGTTAAAAATATGTGTTTCCTCCTAAAAGGTCATAGGTTCAAATCTAGAGGGAGGTTAAGTATGTAATCTTCGTAGACCTTAGCAATCAAATCATTGCACAAAAGAAAATCCTTTGTTCCACAAATAATAGGGTCTTGTACACCAATTTAGTGTTTGGCTTGGTTGTGACCTTAAAAATAGATTATTTATTATTATTATTAAATTTTGTAATTTTGCGAAGGCCAATTTATATACAACATATGTTTGGGCTTATGGTTGAATGAATATCTCTAACCTCTTTCTAAATTAACATTGATGGAATAGCATTACCAAGAATGAGTATAAACAATTGATTATGAAGAAAAAAAAAAATTATATAGACTCTATCATACCATGGCCATTTAGTTCAAAATGGTTGAATTCCTCCATGAGCAACTCTTACATGTTACGTAGCAAAAAAAATAAAAAATGAAAAAATATATAAAATATTAAGAAAATGATTCATCTTCTTTATGTAGCATAAGGCTTCCTTCCAACCATCTCAATAACTACTATCTAGTAAAAGATTCAATGACATAAATCATTAGTAATGAAAATGCATCAAGATAGTAATAAGTTAAATTATTCTAGGAAGGTATGACTATAAATATTATCTCTTTGAATATCCAAAGATTAAACGTTTTAAGCAATTATAAAATACTAAATAAAAAATAACAATTCTTCTATCTTACTTAAAAAATGAATAAAAAAATTGAAGAAATACATAACTTACTAAGAAAATGATTCATCTTCTTTATATAATGGTGATGAGTCAGTTTGCATTTGCGCATAGCGGCCAGAAATGGTTGTCTTTGCTACTGATTTGACAACTGAGTTATGATAAGTTTTCCCATCGTGAAGAAAAGCAAAACAAAACAACAACAACTTCCAACCATCTCAATAACTACTATTTCATCAAAGAAAAATTGAGAACATAAATTATTAACAATGAAAATACATGAAGTAAATTAGTTTATTAAAAAAAATATAATTATAAAAATACTATTTTAAAGATTAAATACTCTAAATAAATATAAAATACTAAAAAAAAATAACATTAAAAATATAAATATCATATTATTCAAGAAACAAAGTGCAAATTTTGATCAAATGTATGAATTTGCCCATATATTATGGAACGTTAATGCAATGAAACCTAGAAATAATTAAAATATAAAGTTTAATTAGTCACATATATTTGACTTTGGACCAATCTTATTTCCTCTTTCTAGCTGGGAGGAGTCCTGCGCTCTACAAATGATGATCATCTAATCTGGTCCCTTCCCTACTCTTCTTCTCATGCAATTGTAAAAGATATATATTTCGACCTCATTTCGAATTCAATCAAATCGAACAGACAACGCTTTCCAGTCTTCTGGTGGAAGCTTGGATGTCCCCTCAAAGTCACCTTATTCTCCTGGCTGGTGCTTTTCAACAAAAAATTGTCTTGGGATTCCTTGAGGAGGCGATCATGGCACGGTCCCAGTAGATGTGTTCTCTGCAAAATGGAGGAGGAGACAAACTTCCACCTTTTCTTCAAATGCTCTGTCTCACAACAAATCTGGTATGAACTTGCACAACTTTTTTCTTTTCAGCATCTTAACTTCATCTATGTTGATGCAGCGTTTGCCTGGTGGGGACGACAAAACACTCTTTGGCCTATTCTTCCCATCACCTTATGGTCTCTTTGGAAGTGGAGGAACCTAAAATTTTTTGAGGATTCTTCTATCTCTGCCAAATATTTTCTCTCTTCCATCTCTGCTCTTTATCTTCCAATCAGCTAAATGATGCAATGGTTTTTGTCCTTTATGATTTTGGGATTTGATCATATGAACATACAACATGATGGTAATCTGTTTTACATGATGTGCTATGTTGCTTATCGGTAGTATTCATGAGTTTCCAATCTCATACAGAACTATTCTGAATATCTTGTATATATATCCTCAATATAATATCATGATTTTATTTCTGAAAAAAGGCTATTGAGTTTGTATGTTTCTATCTTTTTAAAAGAAAATTAAATTATTATCAATTGATTATGAATTCCATATGATTCACTTTGTATGTTTTTTCTTTAATAATTTAGTTTTAATAACAAGTTTTTTTAGGAATGGATAGTGAAATCTAGTGAAATGTAATTTGACTTAGGCGTCTGTATATCGACCGAGGTGGATAAGTCGGTGTTGAATTATTTATTTTATTTTTAGTCGACCGCCATGTGAAATCGAAGAGCCACTACTTCGACTCTCCAACTGTGTGATCCATTACAAAATTTCCAGTTTCTTTTTCTTTCCAGCTGCCATGAATGCTCTGGCCTGATTTGCCATCTTGATCTGCCTCCATGCTCATGCTTGAGGATGATTGGGGTGATCCATCTGATTGAGGTTGAGACGACGATTCCACATGGTTTCTGCTATAAGAAGTGCATAATTCCTGCAGGGAATTCCCATTAATGGCAGGCGGGTGTTGGCGATAGTAGTGAGTTGCATGTGATTGAGAGGCAATGTTAGGTAATGCAGTGTAGAGTTCGGGAGTTGCGTGATCATGGTGGGTTGCATACTCTAGCGGAACCCAAATACCACTGAGAACCATTAAATGAGGAGCTTGGGTCATTGTTCCCGTTGCTTGAGGGCAGCCTGAGCTCGACAGTCTTCTCATGTGCAGACCATATTTCTATTCTGAATACAAAAAAAACAACACAATCATCTGTTCCATCGATCTTGCATTAAAATATCGTATAGTTTAACGAGGTGGAGAAGTTGCCCGGAAAGTTATGGAAATTCCGATCATATTTTGAGAAAATCTGGCAAGGATTTTTGTAAATCCAAATTATAGTTGTTAAACTTCAAAATTTTAGGTGCCCTAGGCATTTTTGATGGCGCTGAATCCATTTCCACCATCAAAAACACGATTCAAACGCTGCCTCTACAAGATTTTTTGAAATTTTTTTACCCGGATTCCGGCCACTTTTAGCTGTTCGGACAATTCCTCTGCCTCGTTAGACGACTCCTTAAAATATCTCTCTCTCACACACACATATATATTCATGTAACATGGATCCATCTATCTTTGGAGAAATCCCTCTTTATATCGATAAACATAGGGGAGAGGCTTCTATTGTGCAGGGCCAGTGGTTGTTATAGTACTGGTCCACACACCCATCAAAACATGACAAAAAAACATTCATACTTCAAACATAAATAGATAATATTAAGTTATATAAGTTATTAAATTATGTTCAAAGTAGACCCATATATTGATTGGGCTTACAATTGTCCAACACTAGCCTTTAGTACCACAATTTAATAATAAGACATCCTGTCCCAAGTACCTCCAGGTCTGATTTAGAAAACAAGGCAAAATAAACTTGCAAACATTCCATCTCATACTATCCAACAGTACACATATCACATCAGACCAACCCCAATAGATATATATTGGAGCAGCGACAGCCAAAATTCATTGATACCTGCATAAGAATAGGGAATGTATGTGTCAGCGATCACTGCATATATGTTCATCAATGCAACCTGCTAAAGGCAATAAATGACACCAACACACAAGGTTCACGAATTAAACACAAGAAAGCACACGGATCAACCATAAGAGTTTATCAGCCATTGGATCACATCCAAATCAATCCACAACACACATTTGAATTTGAAAAATGGAAATCCATGTCAATCCTCCCTACCAATCAAATTCAACAACAAAAAACTATAAAACAACCTCAACCCTTACTGAATTGCTTCATAAACTTTCATTCTACTCATTTGCAGTTGGAGACATACCATCAGAGACTATGTGCACATTGTAATCAGGTTTGAACACTTCATTTTTTTCTTTTTGTTTTTTTCTTTTAATATTCCATTAGTTTAGAGTATAAACTTCAATTTTTTCTTTCTGTTATTTTTTAACGTCCATTAATTACCATATGAAGCTATTGTGTGTGCAATTTAGCTACTGCGTCTGAAATTGCATACAAAAAATTAATCATGACCAACAAAGACAAAAATACCAAATAATCCAAACAAAACACATAGGCCTGATATTTCTATCAAATAAAGTTATGATATTTGTGGATGGAGATTCAAGTCAATGAGTTTAAGTTTTACATTTAGATCTTTAATAGGTACATATATATTTCACATCATAAAACTAGCAAAGCCTCTTGTTATTAAAGGTCCACCCATGGGTGTTCAAGGTTCAAAGCCATGTCAACAAAAATACCATAGAATGCAAACAAAACACATGGGCATGATATTTCTATCAAATAAAGTTTTGATATTTGTGGATGGAGATTCAAGTCGATACATTTGAGTTTTACATTCAATGCTTTAATAAGTACATATGTATTTCACATCATAAAATTAGCAAAGCCACTTGTTATTAAAGGTCTGCCTATAGGTCTTCAAGGTTCGAAGTCATGTCAACAAAAATACCAGAGAATCCAAACAAAACACACAGGGCTAATAATTCTATCAAATGAAGTTCTGATATTTGTGGATGGAGATTCAAGTCGATACATTTGAGTTTTACATTCAGCTCTTTAATAGGTACATATTTATTTCACATCATAAAACTAGCAAAGCCACTTGTTATTAAAGGTCCACCTGTAGGTCTTCAAGGTTCGAAGTCATGTCAACAAAAATACTAGAGAATCCAAACAAAACACATAGGCCTGATATTTCTATCAAATAAAGTTGTGATATCTGTGGATGGAGATTCAAGTAGATACATTTGAGTTTTACATTCAACTCTTTAATATGTACTATTATTTCACATCATAAAACTAGCCAATCCACTTGTTATTAAAGGTCCACCTGTAGGTATTCAAAGTTTGAAGTCATGTCAACAAAAATTACTAGAGAATCCAAACAAAATACATAGGCCTGATATTTCTATCAAATAAAGTTATGATATCTGTGGATGGAGATTCAAGTAGATACATTTAAGTTTTACATTTAACTCTTTAATATGTACATATTATTTCACATCATAAAACTAGCCAATCCACTTGTTATTAAAGGTCCACCTGTAGGTATTCAAAGTTTGAAGTCATGTCAACAAAAATTTCTAGAGAATCCAAACAAAATACATAGGCCTGATATTTCTATCAAATAAAGTTCTGATATTTGTGGGAGATTCAAGTCAATACATTTTGAGTTTTACATTCAGCACTTTAATAGGTACATATTTATTTCACATCATAAAAATAGCAAAGCCACTTGTTATTAAAGGTCCATATGTAGGTCTTCAAGGTTTGAATTCATGTCAGGTCTAAATTCAGAAACAAGAAATTAATGAAAAATGAAGATAACACAGAGGAGGGAGGCCTATGTTAAATCTCAAAAGGGAGGGAGGCCTATGTGAAATCTCAAAAGAATTGTTGCCATAGACCAAACCATTAATTAGACATTCAAATAACATTTATTGATATATGTAGGTTGCCATAGACCAAACCATTAATTAGATATTCAAATAACATTCGTAGGTATATGTAGGTTGCAAACACATAAATTTCCTATTCAAATATATGCAGGTTGCAAGTATTGATTAACCTTTTCATATTTAAATTTCTTATTCAAATAAGGCATGGTTTCTATTGTTGAAACAACTTCCACTGACATAGATAAATTTTAACAATATGCATGTTGTTGTAGCCATGCCACGAGTTTCAGTTGCAAATCGTATAAAGAACAAGAGGAGGCGATGGACCAAGATTGCCCAATTGCGATGAACTTCATCGGAAGAGGAAATGGTGGATGATGTGAATGTTGCCAATCCTCCCAGCAATGATGTTGAGAATGCCCATGTGGTGGAAAATCCTATTGTCCATCCATCTACCACATAGCTACCCTCAACCACAATAAAAGGTGCAAGCTCAACGAAGAAGATCAATGCCATAAGAGGGTGGATAAAGGAATACATGCTAGGTACAATTGATGACATAGAGTACAAGGGATATTCAATACGTGCATCTGCAAAAAAACATGGAATTGTAGCCTGTTGTAGCGGCTACAACCACCCTCCAAAATTTTGCCTTAGCCCATTTTGGAGCCTCCCTACCAATCTTACACAACACTTTGTCTTGCTTCATCAAGTACACAAGCTTCAGTGTTTTTCATGCACAAAGGTAGTTTGTCGAGCACAGCTTGATGCATTCCCCTCACAGGTTGTTCATTCAAACTTGGTCTAGCTGCAGGCTGAGCAACTTCCCCTTGAAAATTGCGCATTTCTGGAGGGCAACCAACCTTCCCTCCAGAAATTGCACAATCCTCCCAGGCAACCTGCTGGGCTCTTGGGTTGTGCAATCCTGCCAGTCAACACTCCCAACAGGATTTGCAAAAAATTCCACAGCAAGGCTGCTCAGCCCAGGATTTGCGCAAATCTGGACAGCAGTCAGCTGCTCTGCCCAAAAATTGTGCAATCCTCCTGGGCATTCAGCCCAGCGCCTAGCCAGGGATGCGCATTTTTCTCAAGCAATTGAGAAACTGCATGCATGAGCAGTTTGGTTGACCAGTTCCACCCGGGACCAAGGAAAATTGACTTGCATGCATGCATGACTTACTCTTCCCGGAATAGCAAGAGGTGACATGCAAAAGGCATCCCATGATTCAGGGAGCTATTTTTAGCATCTGGGGGTTACATGCAAAGTTGTTTTAGAAGTTTCCCTCCAAGTGTCGTTTTTTCCTAGATTTGTGGCATGAGCGTCATGAGACCAAACTTATTTTTTTAATGCATCAAAGCCCATTCATTCACATCGATCTTGGAGCTCTGACATCCCACAACACATCCAGGACTCTTCGACACATCCGGCAGAACTATTCATGGGTAAGTGGCCTCAACTTGTCTTTTTCAGCATTTTTGTTGCTTTTTGTGTATTCGCTTGTGTGAGTGTTGTTTGCTTGATTTCTTTGAACACTTGTTGTCGTTTACATGTATTCTATCTTCTCCTAGCTCTTTTTTAGTTTTCGTTGCTATCTCACTGCTGTCACATGCATGAAACTGTTTTGCAGGATGTTCGCCTAACCGACAAACTGGCTCACCCACATGCATGTTGCTCTGTTTGATGAATCTTTAAATCATGTTTTGCATGCACTGTCAATCACTTCTACTATCACTTAGTGTCGCCATGCATGCACTATCTTATTTGCTTTTAGTTTCCTATCGGCAAGTCGAGCCAACCTTGGCCCGGACTCTGCCTCCACCAAGCCTGTATTGCGCAATCTGGGAAGGAAGGCTCAACTTACTCTCTAGAAATGTGCATTCCTACCAAACACTGGCCTCCAGGACTGTTTTGCGCATTTATGGAGAATAGTGGCTGCTTGGCCCAAGAAATTGCACAAATATGTCCCTAGGCCAGCAGTCCTTCCCAGCTGGAATTGCGCATTGCGCAATCCCAGCAGCCAACAACCTGACTGGATTGCGCATTTTGCAGATCCAACAGTCAGTCCTACCTCCCAGACTGCCTTTTGGCAGTTCTGGCAGCCAGTCACCCAGTCTCCTAGTAGAATTTGCGCAGTCTTTCTCACCGATTTCCCAGGTATGTGATGTGTCCTTCCCCAGATTTGCTTTGTTTTCACTGACATATTTCTTGCCACGCATGTTGCTTGTCTCTTGATCTTTCAAGTGTTCATGTGTCTCAATGGCTTCCAAGAGAACAAGATATTAGGACATTGATGGTATTGCAGCTGGAGTAGCAGTTGAGAAAATCTCCTCTAGCCTGCCGGTCTATGAAGATACGAAGTTGTATCTAGACAAGGACATGAAACTGAAGTGGCAAGAGGTTAATGAAACATTTGCAGGCACTTTTAGGGAAGACCTCGAAGACCGTCAAGTGTACATGAACATTCACAAGTTCAGCTTGTACCGGAATGCATGCAGATACCCTGCGTTCCCATGTGCGGACATGATTCATTGGATCGTCTCTCACATTGACCCCGAGATGATGACCTTGAGTAGTATCAATGGGACGAAGCTTGCAACCTTCTAGGCATGAGATTATGATGATATGTATCATATGTCCGAGCCTGTGACTGTCATGACTCCTCCATTCAGCTTGCCCAACAGTAGAGTTAACTCTAGAGACATTCTGAAGGATTGGTTAAAGGAGCCAGCTCATTTCATGATGACACCCAACCAGATCTACAAGACAAATATATTGAGGAAGGCGTACCAACACTTGGTCATGTTTGCATGTCAATTGAGAGGACAAGCAAGCACTGAAACCTTTCCTCAGAGTTGGGTGATCGCATTGGACCAACTGGCTAGAGAAGGTAAACCATGCAACTGGTTCGACATATTGGCTCATCAGCTGAAGGAACAAGTCACGAAGGCTCGACAGTCACACGAAGGTATGCATGCAAAGATTTACATGTCCGCTTATATCCTAGATGCAATCTGTGCCCAACATGAGTTCCCGGGCTCGGAGTGGGCATGGTCACCGGCGGAGACTTTTGTGAACACGTATTTCAAGTTGTTGTCCGAATGCAGCTTCAGAGGAGTAATCATACGGTTGTCCGACCATTTTGTCACCCCAGTGTATAGGATGATATTTGAACGGGATCCACCCTACATGTCAGAGGAAGCAATGGAGGCATTGTTAGGCCTTGCAGATTGGTATGCCTCACCGTCCAGCACCTTCATCTGAATGTTCAGTGCAGAGAAGCCTCTGCATGTTCTGTCGAAGTTTGCCTTGGACGTACTTGTCATGCAAGAAGTAGCGTATCACATCTCGACAGGATTGACAGCTAGATTGCAACGGAAGAAGAAGGCACCTTGGCCCGCTCTTCCCTTGCGGATTGGATTATATGAGATATGGAGTATCAAGCAAGTGGATGTCGAAGCAAAACAAATGAAGAAGTACCCATTCGACCTCCGAAGCTTCAACCCATATGACCCACATTGCATTGTGAAGGATCAATGCACGAGAGTTCAGTTCAACTGGATCCATGGGGCATTTCATTGGGCCGAGGAAGACTCATGGAGGTATTTCTATAGTTCCTCCAGACCCAATGAATAGGTCGGCTTCGCCATGGAGTGGTTAGCAAAGCAACGTGAAGCAACATCACGGAGAGCACTAGCAATAGCAACAACAGTGAAGGCAGCAGAGCCAAGCATACCTGTGCACGACTAAGGGAAGAGGAAGATTGTTGATCGCATGGAGGAGGAGAAAAGTTGCAAGTTTTGAGTAGATCCACTTGTAGAACAAGCAACTATGGCTATTCAGGCAAAGAGGCAACAACGCGACAAGCAAATCGTGTGAAGGCAGAGGGATAAGAAGAGAATGGAAGAAGCAAAGAAGGAGTTGCATGATCTGAGGGAGAAACTCCAGAAAGAACAAGAGCTGTGTCAACAGGAGAGGGAAACGCAACAGTAGTAGATACAGCAGGGGGTGCATCATGTGAAAATGGAATAGGCAGTGTCCGTACAAGTAATTGATTCATTTGAACAACGAGCATCAAGCGAACAGGGTGAACCATCGCAAGGGCAAGACTTTTCTCATGAGATAGAATAGGCGCTTGAACAATTGGATGTAGACATGTAGCAGAAGGAGTTGGAACAAGACACCGACCGCATGCCTCACCACAAAGAGGTCGACTCACCTGCTTCTTTGCATCCAGATGATGAGCAAGTCTCAAATGACCAAGGAGGCACTGAGATCTTTGGTGGTCAGCCGGAAGCAAAGATGCACAACATCTCCTTTGACGAATCTCATCACAGAGTTATGTAGTCTCAGAGAGTACCGACTCCAGAGGACCAAACATCCCCTGCGCAAGTTGAAGAACGAGTGATCGTGACTGATGTGCACAAGCATCCATCTGCTTTGGCCAATGAAACCAGAGTGTATGTTGAAGCCACTAGCTCAAGTGTTCATTTCCTCATAGCTGAGAATGAGCAAATGGCAAAGGAACTACAGGTGGACGAGCAAGGAGGAGACTTGGTGACAATGTCCACCCGAGCTAAACTAAGAAGGCAATACTAGATGAAGTATTGTCCCTTCATACAGTTATGTGAGCATTGTACTCCAAGTTTGGTACCGTGCACCAAGTAGTCGTCCATCTCCACGGATAGCAGCAACGATGTGCAAGAAGAGAACGCATCTTGAAGAACATACATGCTGTTGTTGATAATATGCAAGCATGGACGATGACGTACAAGGGAGACCTGCTTCACTTACCTAAGATGATGAGGGCTAATGCGGTCGAGCTGCAAGCACGTATCCAGAGTCAGATGCGAAACTATGAGGACCTACCATAACTCATCACTAGCATACAGGCTTCCCATGCACGAGTATTCAAGAGCATGGATGTTGTGGTGCACACACATGCGATCCCATCACTTGGGACTCTCACCTAGGCGAAGACAAAGAAGCAGGTCTGATAGGAGCTTGACTCGTACTTCAACGAGTTGATGCACACCACCACCAGCCCAGACTTGCCTATCAGTGCAGACATCATGCGCAAGTATGTTGCTGGTCCAGCCACATTGAAGACAATGATGTGCATGCTTTCAGATGAGTTGGACAGAGGAGCCCAAGCAGTGTACCCGAATGCTATGGAGGCAAGGTTCAGGTTTCAGACAGATGTCACAGTGGAACACATGGACACTATCAAGGAATACCAATCTTGGCATCAATATGTTACTGTTGATCAACATGAGGATGTCGAGCAATTGGAATTCTATAGTTGTTTAAGTCATAATGATGTCTAGTTTGGCTTGTTCAAGCCATTGTTCACATGGGTACATGTGCATTGTAATGTTGAATCATGTCAAGTGTAATTCAAGTGTCAATAGTGGATGTAACAATCATAGAGTAGGTGAAGAGTCATGAGGGTAGTTGAATGGTCACAAGGGGGAATGTCAAGGGTCACCCCACCCTTTGCTATAAATAGTCCCTCATAACTCATTGTAGAGGCTTTTGGTCAACCAAGCTTCTGTTAAAACTATCTTTAAGAAAGCTTGGAGAGTATTGTAATGCACCTTGGCTTCTCCACTGCACAGACCTAGTACATCTCTTTGGAGGAGGAGGCGGATGTGGCTGTAACATTTCACTAATGGGGTTAGTAGGTTTACATGGATGTATTCTATGATTGGAACTTACACTTCTTTATATAATAAGAGCCAACACATTTTCATGCATATGTTGTTATTATAGTTGGACTATTCCCATTGCCTTAATGATATATGTTTTTTAACTTACGTATTTGTGTATGAACTGATTCGTATGCAATTATATGAATCTTGTTGCAAATGTGTTGTTGGTTTAACCATCACTTTGGATTGTCGACTGCTCTGCTTTCCAATGTGTGATGCAACTTTGCTCGTGTGTTCCCTTCCCAGCTAAGTACTGATACAGGTTGTCAAGGGGCGCACTCATCGCACCCCATTTGTGTTAGAACCTCTCATGCACCTTCCTTGACTCACTGCAACGGTCACACCCTTGCTACTTACAAAGTTATCCTACTTGCCTCTGTGCGACATCACGATCAAGGCATTACCTTACGACCCACTGTTGGGACTCCTACACCAAACAGTCTGAGGTCTAATTGGGACTTCTTAACAGGGAGATCCCCTTGACATGTTGGCGAGTCCAGCACCATCAACATTTTTGGCGCTAGAAGGAGGGCCTGATGACAAGCTGTGTTCTCTCATCCAGTTTTGAACCTTTGCACATCTTTCATGGAGTCTTGCACTCTTCTTCCCCCACGTTGTTTTTCAAATCGTGAAGATGTCTCCATCAAGGGGAAGCTTTCGATCTCTTGTCCACTTTCACGTATGATGGTGAAGGCAAAGTGGCCTAGCCTGAGCACTTACATAACTTTCTTTCCATGCTTCATGAGTAAGATAAGTTTTCTGACAAACAGGCCAGTTTTCTTCTTGCATACAAACTTCGCGAATCTCCATTTCGTTGGTTGCTCATCCTACCGGGTGACACTGTGCACTCATTTGAGCACTTGTGTGATCTTATTGAAGACACGTTCTATCATTTTGATCCAAACCATCTTGACCAGAAACTGTTACAACAACGGAGGGCTTTGCATGAATCGGTTATTGGATTTTTGGCAGTGCTTCCATGACTTGTAGTTTCAAGCTCCGAGGAGCCAGATGAATTTTGCTTATCTTTGGGAACGGTTCAAGTATTGCCTTAAGCAATATGCCCATCCTAAGAGAAAGTTTGAAATCAGGCCTCACTCAACATTCTTCGCTGATGGAGCTGCGCAATATCATGTGGATGTGGTCACTGTCTCGACTGACTATCCTCCTCCCTCTCATTCAACAACTCCACCACTGTCAAGTGATACTAAAGAGCATGCTCACACGCATGTTCATCTTTCACACTCTTCCAACATCACTTCACTCAAATTTCGAGCAGATTTGGTTGTGAGTCCTTCGAGTTCTCATATGTTGTCTTTTCTACGACCTCTGTCTTCACATTTAGGTGTTCCTCCAGATGATGTTGTCTTGTGTTCGTCCATTCCAGACTCTTCACTTGTTGTGAACGAGGAACAACCCACTGACGGAGTTGGTGTTGCACAACCAACGTGTGTTGTCATTCATGAAGAGTATGAGTGGGATCTCGAGCATCAACACTCGGCGAAGGATGACTCCCTTCCATCCAAGCCCCCTCCGTTCTTTCCTAACATCTTTGGTGAACCTGCCATCCATGATTTTGCATGTGTGTCTTCATCCATGGATGCACCCATTGTTGATCACTCACAGGACTCACCAGATGTTAGTCCATCATTCGACAACAGAGAGGATAAGCTATTTGTTGAAAATCCACTCGATCCTTCATCTGTCTTTTCTGGAAACATGGAGGATGAGTTTGCCCGTTGTTCATCTACCCCTCTGTTTGATTTATCTGATCATGAGGATGCCAAGGAATTCATTGAGTTTTCTGATCATGGTGGTCGTGATCCATTTGTTTCCAATTCTAATCACAATCATGAATCTATCGCAGTTGATCTTTCGAAGCCTTTGGTTTATGATGATCTACCTGATGATGAAGTTGAGACACCCAAGACTGTCGAGGCACTTGAGCCCGAGCTAATGGTTATGTCAGGTGCTCACTTTCTTGGGGTTAGTCTCACTTCCGATCATGAAATTGTTCAATCACCTAAGGCTCCTCGTCACTCATCAATATGCATTGAAGATCCATCTCACTCACAAATCACACTTCCTCCACTCAAACTGCATGATCCCATTGCTCATGCATTGGATGAGTCTTACATTGCAAGCACTCGTGTGCGACGCAAGTTATCTGTGTTTCTTTCATTTGCTTGCATGTTATAGTCAAGAGTGTGCTTGTGCTTCAAAGTTGCATGTAGTGTCACACAACACTTTGATAAGTCCACAAACTACCTATCATGCACATGCACTCACTTATGTCCCATGGGCACTTTGAAACATGAGGTGTGTCTGTCTTCATTGTTATACATTTCTTGCTTGCTGGTTCGCACAACTGGGTTTCTCGCAGACCAAGCCTTCACCAACATGGGTCTACCAATGCGCGGTGGCTGCATTGGAAGTATCACTTCACATGATCAGGCCCATGCACCGTTAGTGTAGTAGGAGTAGTGTTTGCTTTCAGTTGTTTACTTGCATGCTTGTTTTCTTACATGCTTCATTTGCTTGTTTGTTTGATTTCTTGTTTGTTTACTTGCTTCACTTTTACTTTTTCTTTTGCTCTTGCTTTGCTTTGTTGTTTGTCAGTTCGCTTGTTTCGTTCGTAGGATAGTTTTGCATGAAACCATGTATGACTCTTGAAGCAAGCTGGGTAAATTACAAGAGGGCTTGTACAACTATCACTACTTGGTTATCTGTCATCTTGCCTCTGTATGATAAGCTTGTTACTCTTAGTCCATGATACGTCGAAGGAAAATACATATTGTTCGAAGTGAATCTTGGTGAGAACACAACGCTTGCGTGCTAACTAGTGTCACCTTCTCTAGTCAGTTGTTTTTGGGTTAGCCCTTGTCAACTCAGTCAAGTAGAGTAAGGTGAGGGGGAAAACCTTAACAGGCACGTCATAGATACAATAAACTACTTCTCTGCTGGAACAACCTCTTCTGCTCTCAATAAGTCGGGATCCCTCTCCTGCCTCTAAAATGAATAAGTGCTATGCACAACAAAAATGAAAAGTCAAAAAAATCGAAAATGAAAAACGAATAAGGCGAAAGAAGAGGAAGGCTTCCTGCGCAGGGAGGTGATGCAAGTAACTCCGTTGGGGTATTGACTAGGCTCGCTGGAAGCGGAGCCATGTTTGTGTTCCTATGTGACTCCATTGGGGTACTGTCCGGGCCTGCTGACAGTGGAGCAACACCAGAGATGAAACTAAGACTCTGACGACTATACTGCTTGTGCACCTATATACCCCTCAAACACAATTGAAACAACTGTGTTGCCTTGGCTTGGAATGTGTGTCAATCGACCAAGATTTTGGCAGATTCTACATCTTACAATCAAGTTAGTGTGAAACCAAGATGAGCTGAGAACTTAACAATACTTCTGGAGGTATTAGACTTGATTTTCATGAACAAGGTCCATTCAGAGAGCTGGAGTTATACCAGTGTGTCCCCAAGTGTTGTAGCGGCTACAACCACCCTCCAAAATTTTTCCTTAGCTCGTTTTGGAGCTTCCCTACCAACCTTACACAACATTTTGTCTTTCTTCGTCAAGTACACAAGCTTCAGTGTTTTTCATGCACAAATGCAGCCTGTCGAGCACAACTTGATGCATTTCCCTCACAAGTTGTTCATCTAGACTTGGTCCAATTGCAGGCTGAGAAACTTCCCCTTGAAAATTGCACATTTTTGGAGGACAACCATCCTTCCCTCCAGAAATTTCGCAATCCTCTCAAGCAACCTGCTGGGCTCCAGGATTGTGCAATCCTGCTAGTCAACACTCCCAACAGGATTTGCGTAAAATTACCCAGCAGGGCTGCTTAGCCCAAGATTTGCGCAAATCTTGGTAGCAGTCAGCTACTCTGCCCTGAAATTTCGCAATCCTCATGGGCAGTCAGTCTAGCTCCTAGCCAGGAATGTGCATTTTTCTTAAGCAGCTAAGCAACTGCATGCATGAGCAGTTTGGTTGACCAGTTCTATCTGGGACCAAGGAAACTTGACTTGCATGCATGCATGACTTGCTCTTCCCGGAATAGAAAGAGGTGACATGCAAAAGGAATCCCATGATTCACGGAGCTATTTTTAGCAGTCGGGGGTTACATGCAAAGTTGTTTTAGAAGTTTCCCTCCAAGTGTTGCTTTTTCCTAGATTTGTGGCATGCGCGTCATGAGACCAAAATTATTTATTCGACACATCAAAGCTCATTCATTCACATTGATCTTAGACCTCTAACATCCCACAGCACATCCATGACTCTTCGACATACCCGGCTCAGCTATTCACGGGTAAGTGGCCTCAACTTGTCTTTTTCAACATTTTTGTTGCTTTTTGTGTATTCGCTTGTGTGAGTGTTGCTTTCTTGATTTATTTGAATGCTTGCTGTCGTTTACATGTATTATAGCTTGTCCTAGCTCTGTTTCAGTTTTCGTTGCTATCTCACTGTTGTTACATGCATGAAACTGTTTTGCATGGACGTTCGCCCAACTGACGAACTGCCTGACCCACATGCATGTTGATCTGTTTGCTGAATATTTCATTCATGTTTTGCATGCACTATTAGTAACTTCTGCTATCACTTAATGTCGCCATGCATTCATTTTCTTATTTGCTTTCAATTGCCCGTCGCCGAGTCAAGCCAACCTTGGCTCGTACTTTGCCTCCACCAAGGCTGCATTTCGCAATCTGGGGAAGGAAGGCTCACCTTCCTCTCCAGGAATGTGCATTCCTGCCCAGCACTGGCCTCCAGGACTATTTCGCACATTTCTGGAGGACAGTGGCTGCTTGGCCTAAGAAATTGCGCAAGTCTGTCCCTGGGCCAATAGTCCTTCCCAGCTGGAATCGCGCAATCCCAGCAGCCATCAGCCTGACTGGATTGCACATTTCGCAAATCCACCAGCCAGTCCTTCCTCCTAGATAGCCTAGACTTCCTTTTGCGCAGTTCTGGCAGCCAGTCATCCAACCTCCTAGTAGAATTTGTGCAATCTTGCTCATCAGTTTCCTAGGTATGTGTTGTGTCCTTTCCTAGATTTGCTTTGTTGTCACTAACATATTTCTTGTCACGCATGTTTCTTGTCTCCAGATCTTTCAGGTGTTCATCTGTCTCAATGGCTTCCAAGAGAACATGATCGCAGTACACTGATGGTATTGTAGTTGGAGCAGCAACTGAGCAGATGTCCTGTAGCCTGCCGGTCTATGAAGATACGAAGTTGTATTTAGACAAGGACATCAAACTGAAGTGGCAAGAGGTTAATGAAACATTCACAAGCATTTTTGGGGAAGACCTCGAAGACCGTCAGGTGTACGCGAACATTCACAAGTCCGAATTGTAACAGATTGCATGCAGATACCCCGCGTTCCCATGCGCGGACATGATTCATTGGATCGTCTCTCACACTGACTCCGAGACGATGACCTTGAGCAGTATCAGTGGGATGAAGCTTGCAACCTTATGGGCACGAGATTATGATGAGATGTATCAAATGTCCGAGCTCATGCCTGTCATGACTGCTCCATTCAACTTGCCCAATAGTAGAGCTAACTCCAGAGACATTCTGAAGGATTGGGTAAAGGAGCCAGCTCGTTTCACGATGACACCAAACCAGTTCTACGAGACAAAGATATTGAGGAAGGTGTACCAATACTTGGTCATATTCACATGTCGACTGAGTGGCCAAGCAAGCACTGAAACCTTTCCTCGGAGTTGGGTGATCGCATTGGACCAACTGGCTAGAGAAGGTAAACCATGCAACTAGTCCAACATACTGGCTCATCAGTTGAAGGAACAAGTCACGGAGGCTCGATAATCACACGAAGGTATGCATGTAGAGATTTACATGTCCACCTATATCCTAAATGTAGTCTGTGCCCAACATGAATTCCCGAGCTTGGAGTGGGCATGGTCACCGACAGAGACTGTTGTGAACACATATTTCAAGTTGTTGTCCGAATGCAACTTCAAAGGAGTAATCATATGGCTGTCCGACCATTTTGTCACCCAATGTACAGGACAATATTCGAACAGGATCCACCCTGCATGTTAGAGGAAGAAATGGAGGCGTTGTTAGGCCTTGCAGATTGGTATGCCTCACCGACCGACACTTTCAACCGAATGTTTAGTGTGGAGAAGCCTCTGCTTGTTCTGCCAAAGTTTGCCTTGGACGTACTTGTCATGCAGGAAGTAGCGTATCACAAACAGGATTGAAAACTAGACTACAATGGAAGAAGAAGGCACCTTGGCCTGCTCTTCCATTGTAGATTGGGTTATATGAGATCCAAAGTATCAAGCAAGCAGATGTTGAAGCAGAACAAATGAAGAAGTACTTGTTCGACCTCCAAAGCTTCAACCCGTATGACCCACATTGCATTGTGAAGGATCACTGCACGAGAGTTCAGTTCAACTGGATCCATGGGACATTTCATTGGGCCGAGGAAGACTCATGGAGGTATTGCTACAGTTCCTATAGACCCAATGAACAGGTCGGCTTTGTCGTGGAGCAGTTAGCGAAGCAACATGAAGCAGCATCACGGAGAGCACCAGTAGTAGCAGCAACAACAGAGGCAGCAGAGCCAAGAATACCTCTGCGTGACAAAGGGAAGATGAAGATTATCGATCGCATGGAGGAGGAGAAAAGTTGCAAGTTTCAAGCAGATCCACTCGTAGAACAAGCAACTATGGCTATTCAGGCAAAGAGGTAACAACACAATAAGCGAATCACGTGAAGGCAGAGGGATAAGAAGAGAATGGAAGAAGCAGAGAAGGAGTTGCATGAGCTGAGGGAGAAACTCCAGAAAGAACAAGAGTTGCATTAACAGGAGAGGGAAGCGCAACAATAGTAGATACAGTAGGGAGTGCATCATGTGAAAATGGAAGAGGCAACGCCTGTACAAGTAATTGAATCATTTGAACAATGGGCATCAAGCGAACAGGGTGAACCATCGCAGGGGCAAGACTTTGCTCATGAGATAGAATAGGTGCTTGAACAGTTGGATGTAGACATGTAGCAAAATGAGTTGGAACAGGACACCGACCGCATGCCTCACCACAAAGCGGTCGACTCACCTGCTTCATTGCATCCAGATGAGGAGCAAGTCTCAAATGACCAAGGAGGCACTGAGATCCTTGGTGGCCAGCCGGAAGCAGAGATGCACAACATCTCCTTTGACGAATCTCATCACAGAGTTGTGTAGTCTCAAGAGTACCGACTCCGGAGGACCAAACATCCCCTGCGCAAGTTGAATAATGAGTGATCGTGACTGATGTTCATAAGCATCCAGTTGCTTTGGCCGTGTTAGCCCTAAGATGCAGTGCTGCCATTTTTGAAGGTTGAAGGAAAGACCCAGCCTGCTTTGCTGTCCTTAAAGAGGGTCCCACATAGACCATTACCCCACTTTCTCACTCACTCCACCCACATTTTGCTCTGCTCGATTCCTAACCTAACCCTCACATCCCGACGAAACCATCTTTCTCCTTAGCCTTAAGCAAATTAACCCAAAACCCCCGCAAAACCTCACCTTTCCGCCATGTGCACCATCCACACATTTCCCAAGCACACCCTGTACCTCCGCGTCCTTCGCCGTTGACCTTTCCTTGTCGATCTGACGGCCCGCATTTCACCCGATCACTGAAACGTGCTTGATCTTTCCCCGCCATTAGATCACCCCCGCTAGATCTAACGGCTCTCACTCATATCGCACAGACAACTAGCGCGAAAAGTACCCGCCCGACGAGGGCGATTTCTCTCTCTCCTCCCCCGCTATGTGTCGTCCATTGAATGGAATTGGGAAAGTTCTGACATTTACCACTTACCAGCCGATGCCCTTCCGATAAAAACCATAACCGCCCGAGCCAAACCACCCTCGAGTGTTATCACCCGCATGCCTCTTCCACCCGATAACCGTCTGATCTGTCCATCTGAGATCTCATGGCCCGAACATGTCCCGCTCCCACCACGAACTCAAAACCCATGCACTCTATACTTCACTCCCTATCTGTTACCCAAAGGAGAAGATGGTCGGATCTATCAGCCTAGGGACAGTCTGACTGCTGAACCGAATTAATAGAAAGCATGGCCGAAGGAAGAAGGACACAGCCTGACTCAGAAAACAGAATTAAACAGTCATGGAGCTCTGCTGCCATAATCCATTCAACCACCTAATAGGGCAACACAGTAGCAAAATTGATTAATTTTTTCGTGATGGAAAAGAAATTGCGTCCTGGAATGCAATCAGATAGTTAATGCCAGTAGGTGGTCGATTAAGACATCTTCAACCCACAACGGCTAAGGATCATTGTAAAATGAAACTATAAATATCCGAAAGCAAGATGTAATCAGGGTTGTTGTTTTTGGGTTCAACTTCTGGAGATTGTAGATATTATGTTCCTTGCAGCGTCTCATCTTCATTTTCAGTAATACAAGCTTCTTTTGCTGTTACATGCTCAACGTCCATTCTCCCCTCTGTTCTAAACTTGCACCTAGATGATTTTATTCATGATTCCTTCTATGTCTCATGCTTGATAACTGTCACACGGAATCTGTCAAGGGTGCGGACACGACTGACCTTCCTAGAAGTCTAAGACATTCTAATGACAAACAAGACAAAATGGAGTGATCTTTCTCTAAATACACCTTTTACAACATGAAAACTACAAGTGTTTAGGCTTACCTTATTCCAAAACGCTGTTGTTGAAGTCCGTTCTTGACGATCCGGATGAGCTCCTCCTTCAAGTCAATTCCTGCAACCACAAACAATCAAACAATTACCAAGCACTTGCATTTCATATAATAAAACATATATTCAACATGCAGACCAAGGAACACATGAAATAACTCATTAACATAAGCTATTGAGAAAAATAAACCAGTTTGTATTAATAACGAAACAAAGAAACTCTTACAACCTGGCCTTGGTGTTGTGCAAGTTCCTCCCAGGGTCCATCAAGGGTTTTCCTCTACTTTGACAAAGCTCACCCTCTCCCAAGTAGAATCAAGTGAAGACAATCTCTCCTCACAAAGGCTCTAATGGAAGACCTAAATCCTGCAGCATTTACCCAAAGAAAATGTATAGCTCGAACCTCTCCTCCTTCTGGCTCAATGCCTTCATTTATAGTGCTGTAAAGAGGTTATTCAGGTCCACTATCAATGGGATCATCCCCCTCTATGGGTGGGATAGCTCCCTTATTGATGGGATAGGTTCCCCCTTAATAGAGATACATGAACCAACTGGAGGCGCATCCATTTCATCAAACCGACCTCTAGAATGTTCTAGAAGTAACCACAAGTAACTTTTTCAAGATAAAACTCGCGCATTTTGCCTTTTACAGAGGGACGCACCTGTCCCTTAACATACAGAGCGTCCATGGACGCATATTTTGTGAACATGATCAGCGTCCCCGCAGGTAAGGCTAGAGAGAACCTGCGACCCCAGAGATAAACATGATTTTTACAAGACTTTCTCTCTTCTTTGAGTTTGAGATGGATAACAGAGGCATGAGACTTGCCTAAGAGGGTAGCATGACTTGTTGATTGGAGCCATACTAACTGTAAGTAGTCAAGGTGACATTTTTTAGTGTAACAGATTGCCCCCTAAAGTGCGAAGCCTGGAATAGAATAGGGTTTTGTAATTCTAGGAAGGGTGAAGCGCTTTATCATTTCAAGGATTGCCTTGTGGATGGCCTGGTTGGAACCTGCAATTTTCAACACAAAATACATGGATAAGATTATATCATCACTGAGGTAGGCATTCCCATACTCAGATTCAAAACTTTAACTAATGGACTAACTATTCTGATATAGGAATGATCTTGCAGTACATCATTTTTATAGACTTTTGTAGACACAGTATGGACGCAGCCATCTGTTTATGATTAGTCTACATAGATAATGAATACAAAACTCCTCGCAGCCTGGATGGTAGAAACTAGATCCAGGGTCTTCACTTCTACTTCCCGAATTGGTACGATTCTAGCCATGTGATTAAATGATTCGATGTCGAACATGGTAGAAACCACTTGATTACCAGTCAATGATGTAAACTGTTAGCAAGCGTGAGAGAAACCACCAGTAATGTCAATGGTCCTCAAAGTACCAAGCACAACCCGTGAAATGTGAATAGATGTTTTGATGTCGAACACTTCACGGAATCCTTTGATCGAAAGTCAATGATGTAAACTGACGTCAAAGGCGAGAAACCTGCCATTGATGCATGCAGACTTCAAGGTACTGTCGATTCCTAAGTCATCTTTCTAAATAATGTGTCGATGTCGATAGAAAGCGACCCGTTGCAGGCAAGCCTGCAACACGAAATCATTGTTCAAGTTGAAGAAATGTTGCTGTAAGGACTGACTCAGGGATGGTCAATGGATGACAAGTATTTTGCAGATGAAAGTTTTGCTTGCAGACCTCTTGAACACATAACGACACAACAGATGGTTTGGTGACGAATAACTCAAAGTTGATCCCTGAACCCGGTTAAAGATTTTCAAAGTGATTTAGTCAACTGTGAGGTAAAAGATTTCCCAACCCAGGTGAATGAAAAGTGTCGTGTTCAAGAGCGGTAATAAAGTTTCTTCTGAGGCAAAAGGTGACAAATAGGTTCATTCTTCTCTTTTTTCCCCCACCATTTCTGGCAAGTACCTCTTTATTTTTAACAAGCTTGAGGAGGATAACATATGCTTGATTATAAGCTCATCCTTCGGACGAGTCCAACCTAGTTTAAATGCGAACCCTAGGAAGGAGTGGTTCGTTCCTGTTTGTAATTGAACAGGTCCTTTACTGTAAAAGTTTAACGAGCCCAGAATAGGAGAAACTCGGCGTTTTTCATTTTTAGAGAGTCTGAAAAACTTAAGGAAACTCCACGTTGAACTTTTTCGTATATTTGTGTCCCTCAAGCCCGAAAAAGTATAAAATAATACCTGGGGGAACCGCTTGATCTTGCGACCAAGGAGTACTTTCATAATAGAATCGTTGATCTGAAAAGTAAAAAGCGATCAAAGACACGTCGTTTTATTTCCTTATCGAGTTTGAAACGACAAAAACCCGGCAATCTTTTCCTGATTTTACGGTCAGAAAAGAGCTAAAAGGGGACCGTCTTTTAATTCCGTTTTAACGAGTGAAAAAGAAACACTCGGCGATCTTTTCATGTTTTAGGAGTCAGAAAAGGGCTTAAAAGATGACTCTGAAATTTTGTTTGTGAAAAATTATAATTTCCCTTGAAATCCCTTCGTCCTGCACAAAAGCGACATATTACTCATACCTGTTTAAAATAGGCAAAAATACATTTGAAAACATCTTTTCATGGTAAAAAATGAACTAATTCATCCAAAAAACCTATAAAAAGACCTTTTACCATGTCATTTTTACCGTTTCACTGTTGAGGTTGAAAAAGGAGCTTTTGACAAGAAACTTCCCGTGGTTGCTGCGGAAAATCTGACCGTCGGAATCGAACGCCGCTTCACCGAGGTATTTTACACATCCCACTCTTCATTTTTATCCGTTTAGTTTTTTGTTTTTGGTCTCTGTTTCATTTTTTGGGGGGGTTTTGGGTTCAAAATGCGCCCCTCGGCGGACGCAGGTGCCCTTCGGGTGGGCCGCGTCCCCCGACTTTTTCTCACACGGGAAAAAGGTCTGGGGACGCGGTCCGCCTTCAGGCGAGCTGCGTCCGGACGCCCTGTGCTAAAAAGCCGGGGTGCGTCTTCCGCAAAGGGCGCATTTTAAAACCCTAACTCTCTCAAAAAACCACCAAATTTTCTCAAATTAATTTCTAATTGACTCTTTTGATGTGCAGGGGCCAAAACATGTTGGACTGGAGAGAGAGAGAGCACGTAGAAGACGATGAAGCTGCGATTAACCACCAACCCTCTCTGGATGCCTTAAGAACATGTGGATTGTACAAATATTGGACCATACCGGGCATGAGGGGCCAGGTAAGATTTTTGGAATGGCTAGTTGAGCGATGGAACGTTCAAGATCAATGTTTTTACATTGGAGGGCACCAGCTCGAGATAGAGCCCTCGGATGTATACTTTCTCACTGGCTTGCCAAACAGAGGTGAGCAACTCAACCTTGCGGGGACCAGGCCGGGTGGCCAATCCCTTGATGATCTCCGCGAGGAGTGGTGCAGACCAGGGACTCACCATAAAAAAGGTGTGGAGATAAAGCACATCGCTCTGGCGGAACTTAGAGTTATTGCATTTACGGTCACTAGGATTTGTGGCGCGGCCGCCTTGCACATTGCTTCCGGATCCCAAATGCGGATGGCAGTTGACTGTTACCAAGGCACCATCTTCAACTGGTGCGAAGCTGTGTCGGCTCATATGAAGAGCCAACTAACCAAGGCAAAGAACGGACGACTAAAGACTTTTGGATATGGGCCTCTAGTCGTGAGCTTTGCCTTGGAGAGAGTTCCTATGCTGATCCCTCAGCAACTCACTGTTGATGTCTTGGGTCCTCGGGAGCCAAAGCTTGTTCGATGGGTTGCGGTAATGGCCCGGCATCCTGACGAGGGTGCTGCAGTGGTTCGATTCTCTGACAGTTACTTCGACTGGCTAGAGGGCCAGCTTTTTGTGATACAAGACTTTCCATATGCCGGAATGGATTTCAGAGGTGATCCGGACATGGTTCTTCCACAGGGAGAACAATGGGATGACAGAGGTACTTTCATTTTCACAAGTTTTCTAATTATGCATTTTTTTTATTTTTCATATATATCGTCTCAAAGTAACAGTAAAATTTTAAAAACGCAGATGTTGGACCACAGCGTCCAGCCAATCTCCGGCCTTACGACAGACGACATCCAGCTGCACCGGCACCGGCCTTACAGGATGCGACAGCAGAAGTACTAGCCGATTTGGAGCATGATCTAGAGCGTCTCACGGCAGATATACCTGAGACTACTATGGATGACATTCCAATGAGGCTTCAGCGCTTCGTGGTTGCAGTCCCTGGACCGTTTAGGAGATTTCTGCGCAAGATAGCCCGCGCAGTGGTGTCGTACAGAGAGCACCACCAGTGATTGACTAGTCACTTTTGTAGTCACATGTGACATTTTTGACTTTTTTGCACTATCATTTTGCCGATCATAAGGTGTGTTAAACCTATGGTCGAAGACGATGTATATATTTTTGGACACACTTCTATCTATATCTATATATCACTATTATCGGCTTATCTTGTTTAACATGTATGATGAAATGTCTTTAAATTTACTTGCATGATTATTATAAATGTCTGTCCAACACTTGAGAAGCAATTGCATCTGCTAATGTATTCAAAGACCTTGGAATATGTTGATATTCAATGTAATCAAATTCACGTTCCAAGAGACGCACTCTCAAAAACAACCTTAATAACACAGGATTTCTAATGGCATAAACTCTATTAAGCTGTAATACAACAAGTTCAGAATCTAACCTCACTATCAAACGTCGAATTCCAAATGAAATAGATTCGGATAATAATTCAACCACTGCACTGTATTCTGCAATGTTATTCGTTGTTTGACCGAGGCTTACCCCATGCATAGAAACTAACTCGTCAGAGGGCGAATAGATAACCCAAGCTGCGGAAGAGATATTCCGTGTACTACGACAAGCACCATCAGCAAATCCAATGTATGTTTGGAGAGGCGTCGACATCTACAATATCAAGAGTAAAACCAAGATGAGCCAAAATAATGACGAAAAAACACACTTGCTAAGCTAAGCACACTGACTAAACTAACACACTTGCTAGCTAGAAAGGAAATCTAACCTATCTAAAAATTTCTCCATCCACCATTTTAAGCATAATACCTCTTTAGGTAAAGTCCATTTCTGGGTTTGCCCAAAGAGTCCCCATCAAAATCAACTAACTCATAAGCCCCTTTTGCTAGCTTTCGCTTTACAATGTAGGGCCCATGCCACATGGGAACGAATTTTCCAGCACCTAGCTTATCGTTCGCTTGATCATATAATAGTACTAGGTCTCCTTCCGAAAAACTTCGAGGGGTTACATTTTTATCGTACTGAGCTTTCATTCGTTTCGCGTGAGTCTCGATAGCTAAAGTAGCGTCACGTCGAGTCTCATCTAATTTAGCTAAGTATAACAACCGTTTCTCCTCTTCGGAAGTAGCTGGAAGTAATTCGACAGCCATTTGAAGTGATGGGATTTCGCACTCAATAGGTAACACAGCTTCTAAGCCATAAACTAGCTGAAAAGGGGTGAAACCTGTTGAATTTTTCACTGAAGTTCGATATGCCCATAGTGCCGAAAATAACATGTTATGCCAATTCGTTCGATGGATACCAATGATCCGTCGAATCATGACGACTAGAACTTTGTTGATTGACTCAACCAAACCGTTGGCTTGCGGATAATAAGGTGTAGAGCTATCGTGGCGCAAACCAAGCTGGCTTGTAAGTTCAGTCATCATGACATTTCGAAAATGGCTTCCATGGTCCGTAATGATTGCTTGTGGGACACCAAACCTAGTTATGATATGATTGAATACGAAAAGTGCAGCTGTCTTGCCGCTTGCGTCGAATGTAGGCATCGCCTCGGCCCACTTAGTAAAATAATCAACCGCAAGGATGATATACGCATGCCCCCCGGCCGAGTGAGGGTTACAAGTAATAAAGTCAATGCCCCATTTGGCGAATGGACCAGCGGCAATTATAGGGTGGAGAGGAGCAGGTGGAGCGCGCATCTTGCGATCAAACACTTGACAGTTGTGGCATTTTCTGACGGCAAGGATACAATCTTTAAACATAGACGGCCAGAAATAGCCAGCGCGCAACACCTTCTGAGCTGTGGCATACCCAGACATATGACCGCCACATGCTCCAGAGTGACAATCATTCAAAACTCTCTCAGCCTCATCGTGAGTTAAACAACGTCGAAAAACTAAGTCTGCCCCCAGGCGATAAAGTGTATCTCCAATAATTCTGTATTGCTGGGATTGAAACCGAATTTTTCGACGGTTTTCCTTGGAAGTTTCAGGCCGAAAGGTTTGGGTTTGGAGATAGATGATTATATCCCCATACCACGGATCTACAGTGCTAATAAGAAACAAAGATTCGTCCGCAATGGACTCCTCTGCCACAGTCTCTGTGTCAGCACTCGGGAAATCACACATCAATTCCGCAAAGACTAAAGATTTCTTAGACTTGGACTTCTCAAACTCCAAGTCGAACTCTTGCAGGATGACGATCCATTTAGAGTACTTGCCCCCTAGCAGTTGTTTTGTCAAGATATAAATCATAGGGTTGCAATCTGAAATAACAGTAGTTTTGCGGAGAAGAATGTAGTGACGAAAACGCTGGACAGCTTGAACGGCTGCCAGGGCCAATTTCTCCACATGTGAATATTTTAACTCAGTTGGATTTAAGGTTCTGCTAAGGTAATATATCACATGCTCTGCGTTGAATTCATCTTCTTGAACTAACACCATTCCAATGGTGGAATGCGAAGCTGCGAGGTATAAGAAGTAGTCCTGGTTGTAGTTGGGAGGATGCAATAACGGTGCATGGGTCAACGCGTGTTTCAGTGCATCAAAAGATTGTTGAGCAATCTCATCCCAAAAGAATTGTACATTCTGTTTCAACAACCGTGTAAAACCTTTAGTGACCTCGGCGTAGTTAGGGATGAATCGGCGTAAAAAGTTTGCTTTCCCTTGCAAGCTTTGGAGTTGGCGCAAACTCGAAGGAGGAGACAATTGGATGATAGCCTCGACTTTCGAGGGATCGACGCGAATGCCGGTTTTGGAAACAACAAATCCCAGCAATCGACCTGTTTCTATACAGAAAACACACTTGTGGGGATTCAACCGAATTCGATAATGCCTACACCTCATAAAGATTGCTCGTAGGTGGACAAGGTGATCAGCTCGGTGTAAAGAATGAGCAGGCAAATCATCGAGATAGGGTTGCACAATGTGCTTGATGTCATGAAACGCATAAGACATGGCCCGTTGAAAAGTAGCACCGGCATTCTTAAGGCCAAAAGGTAATTTGCAATAAGCAAATGTCCCCCATGGACAAATGAATGCCGTTTTTGGTTGATCGGCAGGTAGAATATTGATTTGATTATAACCCGAGAAACCATCCATGAAGGAAAACATCTCACTTCCGGCACAATCATCAATAATTTGATCGATATAAGGCGTAGGATAGTTGTCTTTTGGACAAGCTCGATTGATATCCCTATAATCGATACAGATTCTTATTGTTCCTTGTTTTTTATTGACGGGAACAATATTCGATACCCAATCCGTTAACGGGATCGGATAAATGAAACCTGCTTTCAACAGCTTTTCGACTTCGGCTTTGATTGCAGCTGCTTTTCGAGGGTGAATCTGACGCAACCGTTGCCGAATGGGTTTAGCATCCGGGTAGGTTTTGATTTCATGAACAACAATGGCAGGATCGATTCCTGGCATTTCTTCGTAGGACCAGGCAAACACGTCGCGGAATTCTTGGAATAGGGCCTTGTAAGTTTCAATTTCTTCGTCAGTACATGCGGCACCTATATGAATGTTCTCCTTGATTCCGGGCTTCACTGAAATGTCAATGGGAATAGTACGAGAAATATTCCCTAAATTCAGCTCTGAATCAGAATGTTTCGTTGGATCCTGAGCGTCTTTGACATATTCAGCGGTAAAGATAGATGAAAAATCATTTTCAAAGACATCACCCTTAGGTAAAAACGAAGATCTGTGATGGAGATCGTCCCATGGTAGATCATCTACACTGAGGATTTCGCGAAGTTGTTCGTCAGATGACACTTCTTCGGGAAACGTTATCCGTTCTAAGGGTGAGGTGAAAAGTGACTCTTCACTGACCACATTCATTTGGTCGGTTGAATGAAAGTCGGTAAAAGACATAAGAGCTTCATAAGCAATCTCATACGGACTCAACGGCATAACATTACCGAGTGAGTCTAGCTCAGAGTCAGAGGGAACATACCAAGGATCATCATAAATAATGTTTTCTGACGTGATCATATGAATTGTTGCGAATGAAGGGTCTGCATTGAGTGGAGGGAGAGGAAAAGTTCCCAGTAAACCGGAATCCTTAACTAAACCTACACCAATGTCCCTATAAGGGATTGTCGTTTTGCCAACATGCTGGATAGTTTCTGAAGAGGTTGGGTCGGATGAAAAGTATGTCAGCTGATCAATAGTCACGATCTTACCGTTATGTGGAAACTTAATGACTCTGAAGACCGATGAAACGACCGCTGTCATAGCATATGACCAACTTCGACCCAAAAGAAGGTTGTAGTCTAGAGGGGCATCAACCACTTCCACATCCAGACTAACGGTTTTACCTTCGACCCCTATAGGCAATTCTTGTAGAATACCAAACGGACGGAACCCACGGCCATCAAAGGCCTTAAGGATGGTGGGGGATTGGTTCAATGAAGGAGAACCAAGCGATCTCCAACATTGAATCGACATAATACACGTAGAAGCTCCCTCATCAATCACAGTCCGATGAATAGGCCTGTTTTTGACTATCACTGGAATTTGGAAAGCCATTTGATGGGGGAGACGCGGTGTACTACTTTCTAGATCAAAGATCATTAGGTTCGGGTCCTGAACATCGACAGCTCCAATAGCCGACAAAAGCAATTTTCGTTGCGCTGGACATGATTGCAGCACTTCGAGTGCCGACATTGCTGAAGGTGAAACAGCTAAATCTTCAACAATGTTGTAATTCTGGGCTGCTCTCGCATGTGGATTGAAAGCGGACCTTCGAAGTACACCCTTGGCGGGCGGCTTAATCACTAAGTCTGGGTTAGGTTTTTCGATCTGTAGTGGATCGGAACCAGGAGCTGAGGTTGATGGGTTAGAGTTAGAAGATTCTGCTTCTTTACCATCAATAGGAGCCTTACTACCATAATCTTGCGATCGAGTCGCAATCCTGACATGAGACATCATCAAAATGGGTTCTTCACTGGCATTCGAAGAAGAACCTATCATCTTATTTTCCTGCTCGGGGAATGGATTCTTTAACACAGCAGGAGTCGGAGAACCTTTAACTATTTTCACTACCTCGGCCCGATGAGGGCAGTCTCTCGTAAAATGATCTTCTTCACAAATGAGACAAGGATAACGAGGTTTGCGCTTTTCGTCATTAGTTTCCGACTTTTCCGTTTTCTCCTTTGGAGCCTTGTCTGCTTTAGCCTTCTTCTTTCCTTTCTTCTTTCCACCGTTTTTGGATTTGGCCGTAGATGACTCTACAGCGTGAATGTCGGCGGTAAGTTCAGGAGGAGAAGACTCTCCTGTCGGAGAATCAGGCAAAGTGATAATTGGAGTATTGGAGGTCTTGGAAGACTTCTTCTTACTCTTCGTAGTCACGATACCGATCATACCATCAGCGGCATGAGATCCCGAAGGAGCAGCAGCGATTTGGTTTGACTTGGGAAGATCCGGTATTTTCTCGTGTAAAGTACCCGACTGAGTATAAACTAAGTCAAGGTACTGTGCCTGAGCAATGACTTGCTCCTCAGTAACTACGCCGGCCTTAGCTACATCTTCAGTAATTCTTGGTAATAATGATTTTACAAACCATTCAGCTAAAATTTGGTCCGGGATAAAAACTTTCACTAATCTCCTTCGACGTCTCCACTCATGGATGTGATCAGAAATGTACGTGGATGTCGATTGTTTTAGCGAAGTTAATAATTCCGTACCATTATCGTATCTGACTGGTAACTGAAAATGAGTTAAGAATGAAGTAGCTAACTGGCTAAAGTTGTAAAAAGAAGCCCGTGGCAACTCAATGTACCACTTGGCTGCGAGACCAATGAGTGTACGCTGGAAAAGACGTAAGCGGATAGAATCATCTGAGATGGAATTTGATGCACACCAGAGGTGGTAAGTCATCACGTGATTAGACGGATCCTCTCCAGACTTACCTTCGAACTTAGGTATATCGCTGGGCAACTTATTTGGCATTGGCGGCCAGAACGGAAGATATTGAATTGGATCGTTCGTTAGGCGCGTCAAGTCGGGTAAATCTAAAGTCGCAATAAATGGTAACTGCCGGTTAGGATCTCGGAAACTCTGAGTCACAATACCAGCCCCAGGAGGAGGATATCCAGGATAACTAGGAACAGGATTCGCATTGGGGATATTATATCCTCCTGGAAAACCAGGATTAACCGGACCGTACTGGGGTTGTTGAGGTGGTTGATAATTGTACCCAGGATACGGTTGATACTGGTAAACCGGTTGTTGGGCAGCTTGACCAGGTTGATACTGTCCCTGGTACGGAGGTTGAACAAATTGAGGTTGAGTAGTAACAACCGTACTTGTACCAGGTTGACCTGCAGGCATCTGGACTGTGGTTTGAATCGTGGGTCCAGACAACGGTACAGATGTCTGAGGAACGGTTACAGGGACAGTAGAAACCGGAGCTGCCGATACTCCAGATGTAAGCATGGTAGATGAAGCGGTAGCTGCTGCAGCCGTGTGAGGTGGAGTACTCGGTGCAATTGGCGGCTGAGTAACTACAGAAGTTACAGGGGTCTGAACACTTGACTGGACAAGTTGCGGTTGCTGGGATGGACCAGGAACTGCAGGTTGTCCTGCTTGAGGTACCGACTGTATACTTGGTTGCGACATCTGTTGACCCTGTGACGGATCCCATGTTAACATTCCAGGGTATTGACTCGTAACAGGTTGAGGATACTGAGATCCATAGCCGTATTGAGGATAGGGTTGATAACTGTAAGGTGTAGTCCCATATGATTGCCCTTGAGGTGGTTGATAACCTTGACCAGGGTATTGACCCGTAGGTTGATAACCTTGAGGTAAATACGAATACTGGGGTTGACCTTGACCTTGAGGTTGGTATCCTTGAGGTTGATACCCTTGGGGTTGATACCCTTGGGGTTGCCATCCTTGAGGTTGCCATCCTTGAGTTGATACTGATACTGAGGTTGACTTTGGGGTACATATTGAGGCTGGGGTTGATACCCTTGGGGTTGATACCCTTGAGGTTGCCCCCCAGTCACAAATGAAGTACCTTGAGGTTGCCCCCCAGGCATTAACGAAGGTTGCCCCCCAGGCGGTAATTGGCCACCTTGAGGTTGGTTAATGGGAGTTGAACCTGACATCATATAAACTTCACCTATACTCAATGGTACATTACCACTGTTTCCAACTAATAACCCATGATCAACAGGTTGAGGAGATGCTCCCGCAAAGGTACCAGAAAGTGACTGATACCCAGTAGGAACAGAAGGACCGCCATGTAAAAATGATTCAGGACTTTGCGAAAACACAGACGACTGACCAGACATATTTACAGGAGAATGAATTCCTCTGGGTGGAACCGGAGTACGAGGTGTAGAAAAACCTACTGAGTTGTCTAAAAAATTGGTTAATGCAAGGTACCAAGACTCACTTCTAGGAGGACTGTAAAATATGGATTCACGCTCCCTTAGATCAAGGGTAATTAGATCTTCAGAATCAGAAACGCCTATTTCTTCCTCTGGAACAAGTTCTTCTATAGCAATTAACCCAACAGGAAGATTTTCGGTGATTATTCTTTCTATTCTTGGTGAATCAGGAACACTAGGAGTTGGAGTAACAGGTTCTGAAATTTCAGGTTCTTCGCCTGTTTCACTGGCAGATGAAAAACTACCAGCAAGCTCGGAAACTGTAACAGCTTCGGGATTGTAACCTGTTTCTAATCTTTCGTAATCTGGATGGACTACCAAAGAAGATTCTCCTTCTTCAGGTGGACCTACTTTACTGCCACTAGGAGTTACAAGGACCTTTAAACCCTCTAAATAACTGGGGTCGTCTCGAGGAGGTGAACCCCTAAGTTCACGGGATCTTCTCAACAATTCGGCCACAGATACAACTTCAGGAGACTGGCCCGCAATACGACGGGACCTTCTCGGTAATTCCGCCACAATTAAAGATTTTAACTACAACACACGAAAACAAAGTAAAAAATTTCAAATCAAACCACCTAAAGTCTTCTAAAGAACCAATCAAATTTGAAGCACACGCCTAAATAATCTAGAGCGTCAAACCACACACAAACAGTAGTCTTCCGGACCAAAAGCGCTAGTTGGTGATTAGGCCCAACCTCGCAGGATTCAGTACAGAAATAGTGGGTGGAACAGTTACCCCGGCAACCTGCTTAATGAATAGACTGGACCAAGTTCCTCCACTTTAACCGTCTCGAAGTGAAGCGAACCCCCCAGAAAATCCAAGTGAGTATAACCGACGTCTGCTCCAGGTACAGTGGGACCTTCCCTCCACCGTCACCTTGGGTAGAATCCTAGATATTATGGCCACTAAGGTTACCAATCACAACAATTACACCTGGGGGAACAGTCTAAACTCCGACAGCACGCAAGGGCAGAGTAGCAAGCTCCAATCCCCTTACCGGCTCCTTGACAACAATCCAAGGTTTACCGATAAGTGACCCCTGGCTCCTCGACAATGGTTAATCCGAGGTTTACCGTTTGTAATACGTACTGTCTGGCGTCGTTCCCAACGAGGGAGGAATGATCCCCTCACTGGTTCGGACACGAGCTCGTGTTTCTCCTTTAAGAGGAGCTTTCCCAGAATGTAACTGAAACAATTGGATTTGTTCTACTCAAGATAGACTATCTGTTTGGTTTTGTAGTCTTGGAGAGTTAAGTACTCACCTACTCCAAGACCCTAGCCTAAGCTATGTTGGTGCTTCAGAGCCCTAGAAAAATAAAGATTACTAGATTGATTTTAATTTAAGCGTTACTTTTAAGGTTGTTTCTTAAGTCAAAAGGTGATGGAAGTGAAACTAGTGGTGTGTTGACTCGACTCGAAACCACTACAAAATGCACCTAAAATGATTTATCCACTACTTTACTTTTTCGATGAATTGCTTAACTAAAAAGTTGAGAGAATGCAATCCTTATAAAAGCAACTTCTTAATTGAAGACAATCAAAGAAAATATTCGTTTTTCTTTTCCAAGCATAAAAACATAACTTCTCTTTACATGCACGAAAAAAACTCTTTCCTTCTTTTGAAAACAAAAAGCTACTTGAAACAAGACTTTTAAGAAGATGTTTTTGTATTTTTCTTTTAATAAAGCAAATAAATCTAATATAACCAAAAATCAATCTTAACAACTCTGAAAATCTATGAAAATGCACTCATAAGCAAACTAAAGGCAAATTTACTCTAAGCAATCTTAACGAGGCCAAAACTAACAATGATTATTTCTAAGGTGTTTTACTTGATCACAATCAAATCAAGGACTAGCTTATTGCAGAACCAAAAACTAGTCAAAACAAAATTCTAATCTTTTTGTCCTTTTTGAAAATGGAAATCAATACTTTAAAAACAAGCAATTCGAAATTTGACCCAAAACAACTCAAATGACAAGTTGCTCAAACAAGGAGACTTTACGGCAGGCTCAACTTCTAAGAAGGTTGACTAACCAGAGATATCTAAGGCTGGAACAACTTTCTAAGCTCAAAGTTACTACAAAGCCTTTCCAAAAATCAAACCCTAGGTCTAAACTTCGTTGAAAACCACTAAAACACTCAAAGCTCACAAAACCAGTTCAGGTAAGAATTCTTGACAGGGTACTAAAGGATCTGGGCAGAAAACACTAAGAAAAAACAAAATCTAAAAGTAATTTAAGGCAAAAATGGAATTTTCTTAACTTTTACAGGAAGACGCAGGCCAGCAGTTGTCACAGGTGCGACTCCGCACTGTGCAGTCGACAACAGCGTGTCCAAGGACGCACTGTGCAGCACACAGAGACTGCGTCTTTCTGGAAAAAGGAAGAAAAACTAAAGCCAACTAAAGCTACAGCTAAGCCACCCAAATACTAATTCTCACAGTCAAAAACCAGAAAATAAAAATGATTTTCTCAAAGCAAAGTTCATATAAAGGAAAAGACTCTCTCATTAATGGATTCCCCAGCGGAGTCGCCAATTTGTCACACGGAATCTGTCAAGGGTGCGGACACGACTGACCTTCCTAGAAGTCTAAGACATTCTAATGACAAACAAGACAAAATGGAGTGATCTTTCTCTAAATACACCTTTTACAACATGAAAACTACAAGTGTTTAGGCTTACCTTATTCCAAAACGCTGTTGTTGAAGTCCGTTCTTGACGATCCGGATGAGCTCCTCCTTCAAGTCAATTCCTGCAACCACAAACAATCAAACAATTACCAAGCACTTGCATTTCATATAATAAAACATATATTCAACATGCAGACCAAGGAACACATGAAATAACTCATTAACATAAGCTATTGAGAAAAATAAACCAGTTTGTATTAATAACGAAACAAAGAAACTCTTACAACCTGGCCTTGGTGTTGTGCAAGTTCCTCCCAGGGTCCATCAAGGGTTTTCCTCTACTTTGACAAAGCTCACCCTCTCCCAAGTAGAATCAAGTGAAGACAATCTCTCCTCACAAAGGCTCTAATGGAAGACCTAAATCCTGCAGCATTTACCCAAAGAAAATGTATAGCTCCAACCTCTCCTCCTTCTGGCTCAATGCCTTCATTTATAGTGCTGTAAAGAGGTTATTCAGGTCCACTATCAATGGGATCATCCCCCTCTATGGGTGGGATAGCTCCCTTATTGATGGGATAGGTTCCCCCTTAATAGAGATACATGAACCAACTGGAGGCGCATCCATTTCATCAAACCGACCTCTAGAATGTTCTAGAAGTAACCACAAGTAACTTTTTCAAGATAAAACTCGCGCATTTTGCCTTTTACAGAGGGACGCACCTGTCCCTTAACATACAGAGCGTCCATGGACGCATATTTTGTGAACATGATCAGCGTCCCCGCAGGTAAGGCTAGAGAGAACCTGCGACCCCAGAGATAAACATGATTTTTACAAGACTTTCTCTCTTCTTTGAGTTTGAGATGGATAACAGAGGCATGAGACTTGCCTAAGAGGGTAGCATGACTTGTTGATTGGAGCCATACTAACTGTAAGTAGTCAAGGTGACATTTTTTAGTGTAACAATAACTGTCATCTTATCTTTGCATTGGTGAATTAGATTTGTTACTGAATAAGTCATCCATGTTTCTTTGTTTGCTAACGCTGGATAACTGTCATCTTATTTGTGCATTGGTAGATTAGATTAGCAAGCTTTAGTTACTTGCTGCAGCTGGCCATCATATGTTTATGTATGCATCTGTTGGTGTGGTTAGTATTCTCCATACATTCACTTAATCTGCAAACTATTGAGCATTAGTGGTCTAAAGCCTTGTAGGCTGAGGGTGTTCATGCATGTCTGGAGTGAAACAGAGTTGAAGTGGTTATCTGGCTTGAACCCAACCATCATCCATTCCAATAGTTCTTAGAACACTATTGAAGATTATATGTTACCAGGCATCTCAGAACTACAACCTAGGAGAGTTTCCTGGAGAGCTAATAGGTCGATGCAACCAGAGTGTATGTTGAAGCCACTAGCTCAAGTGTTCGTTTCCTCATAGCTGAGAATGAGCGAATGACGAAAAAACTATAGGTGTGTCAAGCAAGGAGGAGACTTGGTGACAATGTCCGCCCGAGATGAACTGAAGAAGGCAATACTAGATGAAGTATTGTCCCTTGATAGAATTATGTGAACATTGTACTCCAAGTTTGGTACCGTGCACCAAGTAGTCGTCCATCACCATAGATGGCAACAACAATGTGCAAGAAGAGCACGCATCTTGAAGAACATACATGTTGTTGTTGATAACATGCAAGCATGGACGATGAAGTACAAAGGATCCCTGCTTCACTTACCAAAGATGATGAGGGCCAATGCTATCGAGCTACAAGCACGTATCTAGTGTCATATCCGAAACTATGAGGACCTATCTCAACTCATCACTAGCATACAGGCTTCCCATGCACAAGTATTCAAGAGCATGGATTGTGGTGCACACACATGCGATCCCATCACTTGGGACTGTCACCTAGGTGAAGATAAAGAAGCAGGTCCGATAGGAGCTTGACTCGTACTTTGACGAGTTGATGTGCACCGCCACCGGCCTAGACCTGCCTATCAGTGCAAACATCATGCGCAAGTATGTTCCTGGTCCGGCTACATTGAAGACAATGATGTGCATGCTTTTAGATGAGTTGGACAAAGGAGCCCGAGCAGTGTGCCCGGATGCTATGGAGGTAAGGTTTAGGTTTCAGACAAATGTGATAGCGGAACACATGGACACTATCAAGGAGTACCAATCTTGGCATCAATATGTTACTATTGATCAGCATGAGGATGTCGAGCAGTTGGAATTCTATAGTTGTCTAAGTCAGAATGATGTCTAGTTTGGCTTGTTTAAGCCATTGTTCACATGGGTACATGTGCATTGTAATGTTGAGTCATGTTTAGTGTAAGTCAAGTGTCGATAGTGGATGTAACAATCATAGAGTAGGTAAAGAGTCATGAGGGTAGTTGAATGGTCACAAAGGGGAATGTCAAGGGTCACCCCACCCTTTGCTATAAATAGTCCCTCATAACTCATTGTAGAGGCTTTTGGTCAGCCAAGCTTCTATTAAGACTATCTTGAAGAAAGCTTGGACAATATTGTAATGTGCCTTGGCTTCTCCACTGCACGGAGCTAGTACATCTCTTTGGAGGAGCAGGCGGATGTGGCTGTAACGTTTCACTGATGGGGCTAGCAGGTTTACATGGATGTATTGTATGATTGGAACTTACACTTCTTTATATAATAAGAGCCAACACATTTTCATGCATATGTTGTTATTGTAGTTGGATTGTTCCGGTTGCCTTAATGATATATGTTGTTTAACTTACGTATTTGTGTATGAACTGATTTGTATGCAATTATATGAATCTTGTTGCAAATGTGTTGTTGGTTTAACCATCACTTTGGATTGTCGACTGCTCTACTTTCCAACTTGTGATGCATCTTCGCTCGTGTGTTCCCTTCCCAGCTGAGTACTGATATAGGTTGTCAAGGACACACTCATCCCACCCCCTTTGTGTTAGAACCTCTCATGCACCTTCCTTGACTCATTGCAGCGGTCACACCCTTGCTACTGACAGAGTTATCTTACTTGCCTCTATGAGACATCGCGGTCAAGGCATTACCTTACGACCCGCTGCTGGGACTCCTACACAAAACAGTCTGATGTCTAATTGGGACTTCTTACAGGGAGATACCCTTGACATGTTGGCGGGTCCAACACTGTCAACACAGCCTCAAGCATACATTATTGGATTAATGGGATCACTCTTACAAACTGTAGAGAGAATGTTATTGTTATGACTAAAGAGGAGGAGGCTGAGGTGGTTATTTGGTGTAACGATATGGCCCAAATGGGACATGGGTTAGAGTTGATACAACTCAAATCCACAGTAGCTCAAATCTGTCAAGGGAGGTCAAACCTCTTCAAAGATGGGTTTCCTAGCAAATCTTGGTGGAGTGGGTTTAGAAAAAGGACTTCAGACCTTGTGTTACGAAAAACCAAGGGTCTTGATAGAGACATGACTTTAAATTTACACCCTGCAATTGTGTCTAAGTTCTATGACATCATTTTTCCGTGCATATGAGAAACACTCTTATGCCCAAAACCATATCTGGAACTGTGACGAAACAAGCTTACAGGCTGGAAGGAACTGTGGTATGCAGGTAATTGCCAAGAGAGGGAGCAAAAATGTTCCAAAAAAATTGCCTAGGAGCACGAAGTGGATCACTATTCTTTGTTGTGTTAATGCAAATGGTTCTTCAATCCCATGTTTTTATTTATTCAAAGGTAAAACTCAACTTAAAAACTATATACATAATTGTGAACCAGGTGCATGCATAGATGCACACCCCCATGTATGGATGACAAAGGAACTCTTCTTGAATTGGATTTTTGACTTTGTTGCATCTGTGTCAGGTGGCGTCTCACCTTAAAATAGACACATACTAGTTTTAGATGGCCATGGAGCCACATGGTTGTACATACAATCAAGGAGGCTAACCATTTGGACATTGACCTATTAACATTGCCAACTCATATGATTCACATATTGCAACTCCTTGATGTCAGCGTGTTTGGGCCTTTCAAGAACTATTTCAGGGCAGAGCGAGCTTCATGGATGGCAAAGAATCCATGGGTGGATGTAAAAAGGTTTGAGCTAGCTGAGATTACAAGTAAAGCATTTAAAAGGGATCTAACACCTTCTAATATCAAGATTGGATTTAGGGGGACTGGAATTTGGCCACTGATTGTTGATGCTCTTATTAATGATACTAGTTGCAGCCAAGCATTTGTTGTGGAAGGTCAGGAAGTAGAGGACTTACATGACCAGGTTGATACCCAAGAAGATTTGGATTGGCAGGAAGATGTTATTGTTGTTGAAGGTATGATATCCCTTTCTCAAGGGAACTTCTATGATGATGAACATGTAAGTGAGACACAATTCAGTAATGACCCAATTGCCAATAACATGGAGGCTGCCACACCCACTGAAGCACCTACTAATTCTGCATGTGATATTCCAAATGAGGCAGTTGATTGTGTAAATGACAATGCAGATGTGGTTTCAGATGAGAATGTAACAAGAATCAATAATGACCAATTGAGCATGTCAACCCAAGTAACCCCACGATCATTGTTGGCAGAGGCCATGATGAATAACAATAAACATAATGTGTCATCCAACAATGATGAAAGCATGGCCATGCCTTCACAACTAGCAGAGTTAAGCACTAAACTGTGTGGACAATGGATCACTAGAAGAAGAGTCTATTCAAAATGAAGTACCAAACGAAGACAACAATGGGGTTCAATCAGGTTTCCCTGAGGTTGAAAGGCAAGTGTCAAACCATCAAGAGCATGTGACAATGAACCAAAAAATACTTGGTAGGTTCCTAAAGCTACCAATAGATAAAGTGAAGGCCTTATCAATGCATTCAGCAACATACTATCTTCGTTTAGAGAGGATTTCATAGTTACTCACCTCTGAAGAATATATGAACCTAATGTTTAAGTATGAGCGTAAGAAACTTGAAATTCAGGAATCTAAACAGAGAGAGAAGGAGTTGGCCAAGGAAAAGAGAGCTTCATGGATTGCAGCAACAACAACTCGAGCAAAGGAAAGGCTCGAAAGACAAAAAAACAAGGGAAGAGAAGGAACATCAAAAACAATTGGAAAGGCAAAAGCAGGAGGCAAGAAAGTCTCAACAAGTGTTGGAAAAAGGAGGGGTGAAAGACATAGAAGAGTATGGTGCAAGTCAGTTAGAGGAAAGCAGGATGATGTTCAACACTTTGGACCACATTGCAGATCATACACCATCGTACCAGGACCTGATTAACATCCAAGTCCCCCACTATCAGTTAGGGGTTATACCCACCTCCTATACACCTACTAGTGCAGGGGTAAATCCTATGTATTATAGGCCACCTCCACTTAGTGTTGGAGTTTATAGCACAAGTGGACAATTCGACTACTCAATCCCTCCATGGTTACAAGGAGTAAACTAGAATCAATCATATGGTAGCAACTTGGCTCAGGCAGACAATTCAACAAGTTTGGGCAATTCAGAAAATGGAGGCCATCAAGCATAGGGGTGGCATGAATTTTTTGTTTGTAACCAAATTGCAATTTCAATGAAGTTACCATGAATTTTTTATTTGTAACCAAATTGCAATGTAATTTCCATAGTGTATTTGGATACAGTTAAAAAGACAGTTAAACATACGGTTTAATATACTAGTTAAATATACACTATGTTCGATTATGGTTTATTTATGATTTATGGTGCTTGGCCTTTGATTGCATGTGTTTTTTTTGTATTTTCCAATTGAAAATAGTGATTACATACATTCATGGATACATATACCAACAAACACATACAAAGTAAATACATTTGTTGGCTTAGGGGGTCCTGACCCAGGTTGAGAGTTAGTTGTGCCAAAAAAATCCCTACACTACTGGCCCTTTCGGCATCAATCCGCAGTGCGCCAACTGAAGTCTCACCCGAAGCAGTATGGGGGGATGCCGGAACCAAGTTTCCACACCCAGAGATCAGTGTGATGTCCTTCTGGCGACCTAGATCTGCTTTCGCGCAAACCTCTATGCTCCTGCAACCTATTGTTGAAACTTCCTCCAATCAGCCTCTAAACCTCCGTGAAGGGCTACGATTGGCTTTTGCAGACCCTGAACAGGTCAATTAGCTACTTAAGCGCACTTTAGATTACCCTTAGATTATTATTTGCTCAGATATAGTTAAGTATTTGATAACTTAATAGAAAGCGTTATAATCTTTGTGTAATCACTTAATATTAATTGCGTTCAAATAAAAATGTAGATCAAGTAAAGTCATGCATCAATACATCATTATTTCATAAACCCATTATTCATCACAGCATAAAGCACATTCATACATAACAGAAGTTAATAGATAAAACATAGGAATTTCTGCAACAATCTTCTTTATTGATATTCAGTTAAGCTTACAGACTCAAAACTTCCCTGTGCACTCAGCTGTAGGGGTCCATGCACTCAGCTGTGGACACTACTCTAGGCCTCTGCGCACTCAGCTGTGGACACTACTCTAGGCCTCTGCGCACTCAGCTATGGACACTACTCTAGGCCTCTGCGCACTCAGCTGTGGACACTACTCTAGGCCTCTGCGCACTTAGCTGCAGAGCCTTCCTTCTTACTCTCCTGCACTAACTCTCTAGACTCTTTTCGTCATACCCATAGACAACTTTCACTCTTTTTTTTTTTTTCCCTTAGACATCCCTAAGACACACCTATTTATACAATCCCATGGTCCGAGGACCATGGGTATATCTTCAAAAGCCAACTCAAGTTACATAGAAGAAGGGTAAAACTCTTTTTGACTCGTAACTAGCTCTGCGACCACAATTTGCAGAGACTTTACATATTTTTGCATCAAAACTTGGGCTTTGGCCCCAAACCTAACCCAGGGGACCCCATCCCAACAGGCCCCCAACTCAAAGAACATAACTCGCCCTCGAGTCACTTAGCTGGCGCGGAGATCTTACTGTGAAGATCCCCTAGCTCCATTTGCACCACTGCTACTTTAGTCGCGCTTTGCGTGGCTGCTTGCTTCACCTATTCGACCAACTGTTCTGTGGCTGTTCCTTTGTTGTCCTACTTGATCTTATGCTGCGTAGGCTTTGGGTTTGCCAACTTTTCCTGTATTATGGCAGAGACTTAGTAGGCTTCTTCCAACCTAGGATCCAACTGCACCTTAAGGACTACCTCTTTTTTCTGCGCAGCTTCCACTTGTGCAAGGAGTTGCTTCACGTCCTGCAATTTGGTGAGGCGCTGCGCCATAGCCACTGTGCGCACCATCGCCCGCACTTCGTCATACTACTACTGAAGCTCGTGGGTCTATGTTTTTAATCTCTGCAAGTTGGGATCTCCTTGCAGCACCGTCACTACTTCCATGGCCTTCTCAAATAGCGTTGTGTCATCCACTAGTGCGATATCGACAATAGCTATTCCATCCCTAACAGTTGTTTCGCGTTGTCCCCTAACTTTTGGTGGGATCGAAGGCTGTGACCTGAGCTCTAATTCTGTGATTTTCAGGTTGAGCTTGAACTGAACGCGGACCACCTCTGTCTTAGCGTCACAGACACCCACTGCAAGTTTCTTGATCTTGGCCTCAAGTGACGCCTCCTCCAATATGTGCGACTCTGAGATTGTCCTGCATGCTTCTGCCATCGCGATCGCCAGCTGGGCGCTCTGCGCCTGGATTGTCTCCTTTGCCTTCAATGCCTCTGTCTTCTTGGTGAACATTTGCTCATTGTTCACCCGATATTCACTTATTAGGCTGAGAGCATGTTGTTCCCGCACTCGTAACTCCATTGTCACACCTGTCTGCAGCGTGTGAAGATACTCGCTGGAGAGTGTTGTGAGGTTGAGGCCAATATTCTTCAGAGTACTTACGATGACCTTGTCATCGGCTGATTTTGCACTCAACAACTGATCCAGATTTAAACAGGAACGCAACAAATTACAGATATAACCATACATATAGAGCTGCAGCAGAAATAATACTTCCTTTCATTACTGTAAAATACTGAAATATGCTTACAAACAGAAATGGAAATAAACTAGCTAGGGCGATGGTAGCTTATCTCTGAGAAGAGATGTGGTGGCTACGTGCCTCTAAACTGTGTTACAATGAGGCTCGAAGGCCTATTTATTATTGAGAAATAATGGAAAACCCTAAACATCCAAAAACTTAACCCTAGAAGATGAAACGCCAAATTGTGGGCCCCGTTTGGGTAAATTGGTACATCAACTTCCCAGGGTCGTAACTTTGACATACAATCTCTGTTTGACGCGCACAATATATGGTTAGAAAGATCTATTCGATAACTACAACTTTGGGAAGAGGAACATTTATCCATGGACCCATATCGCTCCCAGTTTTCCCAAAAAACATCGTTCAGGACCCGAAAAACTGCTAAAAATAGTAAACTGTGCTACAATTAAGGAAACTGAAAAGATGAAAGAAATAATGGTGGGGGTCCAAGTGGACTTGGAAGGTGGCCACCAATATCCACCTCGATCATTCCTCCCCCCTTAGGAAGCAATGGTCCCCATTGCGTTGAGTTCCTCCATGGGATGAGGAAACTGCTGCTGAACTTGGTCCCTGGTGAGCCACTTGCCCTGGTGAAGGAGTTGGCCTGCTTTGACAACTCGATATAGTTGGATATTCTGCTGGCCAATGTGCTTGATCTATGTGTCCATGATCTGATCAGTTGCAACTTGTTCCATGCAATCTGGATTTAACTCTGTGGGTGTGAGCTGTTCTGCAATGTCGAATGTGTTTAGTAATGGTGGAAAGTATGGTCGAAGGGGGTCCACATTGAACACCGGGTGCAGGCCAAGGAATGGGGGAATGTTGAGCTCAAATGCATTATCTCCCATAGCCTTGGTAATGGTGTAAGGACCATATCGGAGTGGTATGAGTTTCCGATAGGCTCCGGTAAGGTGTTCCTTTTGCAAATGCAACCAGACTTTGTTGCCCACCTGAAACTTGTGTGGCACCTGATGTTGATCATGTCGCTGCTTGTACTTGGAATTTTTTTTCTCCAAAATGTCGTGGAATTGCTGGAAAATATGTTGGATGTGCTCAATGAAGTTGTTTTCCTTATCTGTTTCGGATTGGACATGAGCCGAATCTGCGTGAGTAGCTACAAATGGCATGGCAACAACAATGGGACATAGTCGCTGGAATCCCAAGCCCACCTAAAAAGGGCTGTGGCCAGTTGAGCTATGGAGAGCCCAGTTGTAGCTGTGCTGAACATATGGGAGGCTCTCAGCCCATGTGCGTGGATGCTTTGAGTTGTACATGCGCAAAATGTGTACGATCATCCTGTTGACAACCTTTGTCTGACCATGAGTTTGAGGATGGAAGGCTATGGACTTAGTGAGTTTGGTGTCCAACATCGACCAGAGGCTGGACCAAAATGTACTTAGGAACCTGCTGTCCTATTCTAAGATGATAGACTATGGTATCCCAAAGTGTACCCAAACTCGTTCAAAGAAGAGTTTAGTAGTGGCTTCTGCTGTGATATTCTTATTGCAGGCCGCCATAATGGTCATCTTCGAGAACCTGTCGACGACCAAAAAAACACAGTCATTTCCATGCTTAGTATGAGGAAGGCCTGCCATGTAATCCATGGAGATGGATACCCAAGGTCGACTCAGGGTAGGCAGCAGGGTATAGAGGTCTTGCTTCTTGATGGTCGGTTTGGAAATGGCGTAGGCAGTGCATGATCTAATGTACTTCCTGACATCCTGTTGAAGATTCAGCCAATAGAAATACTTCTGCAGTACTACCACCGTTTTCTTGACCCCGAAATTCCTAGCAACCCGACTGTAGTGTGCTTCCCAAATCATCTTGGCACGCTTGCTTGAAGGAACACAAAGGTGACCCAAGTGTCATAAGAGGGCATCCTGGAGGTGAAAACCTGGAACATGCTGACCCTCCAAGAGTGTCTAGTAGTGTGGCCAAATTCTGGGTCGCTTTTGTAGAGAAGTGGCCAATCAGAAGTCTTGTGCCCGTAAGAGTTGAGTACGGTGGTTAATGCCATGGTCGATGGTCGACTGAGGAAATATGCAACATTATTGGTGCTACCCTTCTTATACTTGATATTCAAATGGAACCGTTGCAGTTATGTGGACCACTTTTGATGGCGATCATTCTGCAATTTCCCTTGGGTCTGTATGAACTGCAGGGGTCAGTGGTCTGTGTGGATGACCATTTCCTTCCCCAAAATGTATGCTTCCATTGTTGGCAGACCTACACAATGGAATACATCTCTTTGTCATAAGTGGGATACTTTTGGACTGTGTTTGAAAGTGTCTCACTGTGATATGCCACTGGGTGCCCGTGTTGAGTAAGGACTGTCCCAATAGCATAGTCAGAGGCATCTGTCTCGACCTCAAATGGTTGGTGCAAGTCTGGTAATGCGAGCACTGGTGCCAAGCAGAGGTGATCTTTCAACTCTGTGAACGCCTTTTGTTGAGATTCAGACCAAAAGAATTTTTCTTTCGCTCCTCCCTTGGTGACTTGACTCAAGGGCCAAGTGATATGAGAAAATCCCAACATGAACCTGCGGTAGAAGTTGGCAAGACCTAGAAAGCTGTAGAGCCTGGTCAGAGTGGTTTGAGATGGCCAATCCTGAATGACTTGGATCTTGGCTAGATCCACATGCACCCCCCGTTCATCAATAATGTATCCTAGATACTGAACCTGGGTCATGCCAAAAGTGCATTTATCCAAATTGGCACATAAATTGTGTTGCCGCAGTGTTTGGAGAACCTGTCAGATGTGGTGGAGGCATTCTTCCTAACTCTAGCTGAAGATTAGGATGTCATCCAAGTATACCACTACAAATGAGTTGGTGAATGGCCGCAAGATATCATCCATTAGCCTCATGAAGGTTGCAAGAGCATTCGTCAATCCGAAAGGCATAACCAACCATTCGAAAAGGCCCTCCTTGGCTTTGAAGGTAGTCTTCCACACATCAGAGGGTTCGATTGGTACCTGGTGATACCTTGACTTCAATCGATCGTACTGAAATATTTTGCCCCCTTCAGTTGGTCCAGAAGGTCATCAATACGTGGGATCGGTTACCTAGTACAGACAGTGATCTTGTTCAGTGCCCAATAGTCAATACAGAGTCTCCGAGTCTCATCCTTCTTCTGTACCAACACGATCGGGCTCCCACAGGGCAATGAACTTGAACGGATGTGACCTTTCTGTAGCAGCTCCTGAATCTGCCTCTTGATTTCATTGTTCTCCAGAACGGAGCATCGATAGATTGGTCCATTGGGAAGTGATGCACCTGGGGTCAGATTGATGGAGTGCTTGACCTAATAGTGCAGAGGAACCCCTGCGGGGGAGGTGAAGATGTCTGTGTACTCCTCCATGACCTTGTCCATCTGTAGTTGTCGTGCGGAGGGGCCCTGTCTGGAGGTCGTGGCCACCATCTTCTTCTTTCCTTGAGGGCGTATCATAAAAAAAAAAAAAAAAAATTCCCAGTTTTGGAAATGAGCTTACTGCATTATTTTGCAGTAACTAAAGAGATGGTGGTCAGCGGTGCTACCTCCGGTATCCTGTACAAATTTTTTCCCAAAGTAACAATAACAACACAGGGCCTTAATTCATACACAACATGTCACTTCCACAAGTATGGCTGTACTAATAATACATCACAAACATCAAGAGGAGCAACATCACACAATACCTCATCTGTGAAGGGCTTGATGTTGTATGGAAGGCGACACTGCTGGCTCACGCGAAGATCCTGTCCTTGGTGAATCCACCCGATGGTGTACGGTTGTGGATGTGTTGTGGTTGGTAAGCCCAGCCACCTCATGACCTCTGCCCAAATGAGGTTCTTTTGGCTCCTGTTGTTGACAATGAACTGTAGCGGGGAGCCCTTTACCCACATCTGGGAGTGGAAGAGATGCTCCTCCTCCTCTAGATCTTCGGGTTCCTCCTGTTGGATCTTCGTGGTGGCAATGGTGGTGTTGGGCTCCACATGGATAATCTGCTTCCCTTTTTCATTCCCCTTATCGGGTTCTGACTCAAAGTCAGAACATGCATCTAATTCTGAAACCTTTAGCTTGGCCACCAGTGACTGCTTGACCCGACACTCACTTGTGTTGTGAGTGGAGCTCTTATGGAACTCACACCACTTTCCCGTGTCCTTTTTCGGCTTCACGACATTGTTCTTTGATTGCAGCTTTGGTGGGTTGTCTTGGGCCACCTCGCCTTGGATTTGTCCTTTGTTCTACAGTTTGGGGGCACCTTTCCCTTGCTTCGCATTCGCAGATCCAAATTCTCGCTTCTTCTGTTTAAACTTTTGCTCGATCTTGATGGCATATTAGTATGTCGTGTCGAGCGAGGAGATGTTCAGGAATTCTATTTCTTCCTGGATGTACCTATGTAGGCAGCTGTGATATTTGAGTACCAAATGCTACTCCGAATCCTTTATACCCAAATTTGTGCAAAGAGTATGGAAAATATTGGTAAACTACGACACTTCTTGGTCCCTTCCCTGCCACAACATGGTCCACTTTATGTATTGATCCTCATAGCTTCCAACAGGGTAGTACTGCTCCTTGATGGTAGTCCGGAATGAATTCCAAGTGGGTACGGCTGAAAATAGTGAGGCTGTACTTTCATCCTTCTGCTCGCAGTAGATTTCCCACCAGTCCTTAATGTGGGGGACGACTTTGAGAAGAGCGAAAGTAATCTTTTCTGGGCTGGAAAAATCATGAACGGAAAAATTATGAACGGAAAAATTCCCTTCTAGCATATTTAACCATTTATCTACGACGTCTTTATCTATCTGACCCTCAAATATGGGAATGTCAAAGTTAACAACGTGTACCTTAAAGGGTGTGGCGCTTCCAGAGTAGCTGCTGGAAGTAGATGTGTCGCCCCTAGGTAGCCGCCGAAGGATCTGGGCAAGGTTGTTCATCATCACGTTCCTTTGTCGCTCAAGGGCCTCTTCGAGCATGATTTATACGGGATCTCCTGCCCCATCATCTTTCTTTTCATCCGCCATGGGAGGCCGTCGGGATTTGCGAGGCTGGTCTTGCAAACGTTCGACCAGTTCAAGCTCTAACTCCTTATATCCCAACCTCGTTGGGGACATGCAAAGAAAGACAGAGAAAGAGCAGACCGCTCTAATACCACTGATCTAGATTTAAACAGGAACGCAACAAATTACAGATATAACCATACATATAGAGATGCAGCAGAAATAATACTTCATTTCATTACTGTAAAATACTGAAATATGCTTACAAACAGAAATGGAAATAAACTAGCTAGGGCGATGGTAGCTTATCTCTGAGAAGAGATGTGGTGGCTACATGCCTCTGAACTGTGTTACGATGAGGCTCGAAGGCCTATTTATTATTGAGAAACAATGGAATACCCTAAACATCTAAAAACCTAACCCTAGAAGATGAAACGCCAAAATGTGGGCCCCGTTTGGGTAAATTGGTACATCAACTTCCCGGGGTCGTAACTTTGGCATACGATCTCCGTTTGATGCGCAAAATATCTTGTTAGAAAGATCTATCCAAGAAATACAACTTTGAGAAGAGCAACATCGGTCCATGGACCGATGTTGCTCCCACTTTTCCCAAAAAACGTTGTTTAGGGCCTCAAAATGGCTACAGAAGTTCAGGACCTGAAACACTGCTAAAAATAGTAAACTGTGCTACAATTAAGGAAACTGAAAAGCTGAAAGAAACAATGGTGGGGGTCCAAGTGGACTTGGTGGGTGGCCACCAATATCCAACTGGATCAATGACCCTTCTGGTAGCGCGACTGCTCAGAGATCGACTGATCTAACCATCTCTATAGCGTGACTGGTTCCTGCTGTCAAGCTTGACTGTGCGGCGCTCACCTGCCCTGTGCCCACTTGTATCCTATTGGTCTGGATTTGCAGCTCGCACAGATCCTTTTGAAGAGTTCCTAGCGAATGCATGTGCTTCTATTTGAACTACTGCAATAGGTCCATTGTGGTTTCACGCAGTTTATCTCCGATCTCGTTGAGATCGCCTTCTGTGAGAGTGATGGGATCCAGCAGTGGCTTCGTTGCTTTCAACTTCTTCCGAGGCCCCTCTTTATGTTGTTCCCTGTATCTCTTCACCTGAAATGGAGTGTTTTATTCTTCATCTCCGGGCCCACCTCCTTGCTCTGACTTCTCCTTTTCCTCAGTTTGGGGCGAAGGGGATTTACCGCTCTGCTCAAAGTCACATTGTTCCTGTTTGGTCCACTGCTTTGCAGCGCGCTCCTTTTCCAATCGGGCCTTCTCCTCAGCCTCCTTCCTTTAATTTTCATCCAACTGCTGGACCGTCTGCATTGCGACCTCCTTCTTCTTTTTCTCCGCGGAACTCCCCGCGCCTTTGCTAGTGTTGATGGCCAGATCGGATGGAGAATGCCAATCTGCCGACCAACGCTTGATAACCTCATGAATGGCATCGTTTGTGGCAAGATAAGGTAGATCAAACCACTTATTCTACGGATCCTTCCACGCCATGATATATATGTGGTGGAGGTTTGCCTTGAACTCCGCGTACTCTGATAACTGCTCAAACACAGTCGGGGAAAACCGTTACTTCTGGTTGATGGCCATGCTGATGCTCATCTCCATCAACACCCAGAAAATTTTTGTCTTCGTGACCTACGCGGAGTCCTTTGTGTCCCAAAGGGAGGCAAACTGTGCAGCCTCTGATAATCCTTTCTCCAAGGGAGGAAACTGGCTGCCCTCTGACAGCTCCCAAGCTACTAGAATGATGGAGAGCAATAGCCATGCATAGTGGAAGGTGTTTTTCTCGTCCTGAGCCTTGCGACAATTTGGAAGGAACTCGATGCAGCGTGACCAGTTAAACTACACACCTTCCTCGCACTGTGTAGATAACGAGATTACTGGCGCTGGAATCTCGTCCGCACGGCATTTCCTCATGACCTTACCGGCAAGGATCTTCGTGACAATTTGCACCGCGGGGTCGGGGATAGACGTGATGGAGCACCCGCGTGGTTTCTTAACTAGCTTGAACTTCTCCTTCATCCTTTCTTCTAGGTCGCACTCACTGGTTTTTCCACCAAACTCCTTGGCTGGATCCAATCCTGAATGTGGCAGGAGCGTGATCCGATGGATTAGCATGTCTGTGATTGGGATTGGTGCGCTCAACCACAAACATCCATCATGTACCAGGGTTAGAAATTGCTTGATAACAATGATATTGATGTTGGAGTGGTGGTAGTGGGGTACCCACAGTAGTTTCAGCAGCCCTGACTGATTCACTCCTTGGATCCACTTGACAAGCTCCAACACGGTGACACCAAATTCTTTATAGTACACCCACTTCATGTAGTTCTCTGTCACGAGGTGGGGGAACCTCTCATGGTCTACCAAATCCCAGTCTTCCATTTTTAAATGGGGAATTCGCGCCAGGCACGGGCCTTCAAAGGTGATGCCTTCTGGTAGCAGGGGCATATTTATGAGGAATTTCACCGCATTTGGGTCCTCAGTGACCTTCACCTTTCCCTTACACGGAGGAATTTACTCCAACAATTTGGAGATGGGCTCCACGCCCTTGGCATCTATATCCTTCGCGCCCTCTTCGACCTCCAAATCTACAACTTTCTCCTTATCCTTCACCGATTGTTTATCTTTCTTTTGGGCCTGGGTAGTAGAGTGCTTCCTCGACGATTCGCGCACTGACATTGTCCTCTTCTGCTTGTCTTTCTTGGGCTTGGGATTCTCACGCACTGGTGTAGGCTTCAACCTAAGTGACCTCAGTGTCGTAGGCACATGAGCCGAAGTTTTCATGCTTACAACTTCCGGAGCCACTCCCTCAGAGGAAACAGCTCCTCCGGTGCTTGCAGTCCCACCTGGTTCGGACACAGTGCTAAGGATAAACTGTTGGGTATCCTTAGGCAAAGTGTCAAACGCAAGGCTGGCGACTAAGTCTTTAAAAAACTGAGGATTCATAAATGACAGACAACAAAGCTTAAAAATTCTAAGGATGCAAAGTGTTCTCTACTGGATGACCATGTAATTTATAGGCAAATTTGAATTCAAATTCGACCGTTCCCCCCAAAATCCATCCATAAATGTTGATTTGGTGGCAGATATTCAAAGATTTCAGCCTTAAATGCCACCCCCCTTTTCCTCTTAACCGTCTCCTAGCTGCCAAATCATTAATAGTGACTGTAATGGTCATTTTTTGGCTGTGCTACGCGGTATCTCCCCTCATAGGGGAGCTCCCTTCGCGCATCTTCTGACATTATGACATCACCCTTTTTTACGCAGCCCCTTTGTCGCGTAGTTCCACCAACTGGGTAGTGTAGTTTATAGTCCCACACTCCCTTGTAGCTACGTGGAGTGCTAAGACTGTCCTGCTGTCATGTAGTCATTGAGCCAGATCCCCTATGTATGGATTCAACCGACTTCCATTTACCCTTCCTGGAAATGGTTCTCCATTCAACTTTGCAAGATGAACTGCGCCACCATCTGTAATTTCTTTGATGACATATGGCCCCAGCCAGTGCATCTGAAACTTTCCTGGAAACTTAGTGAACTTGCTATCATATAATAAAACCAAGTCATTTACCTTGAAGGTGCGCAATTTGATGTGCCGATCATGCCAAGCTTTTTCATGTTCCTTCTAAACCTACTGATGGAATCCAGCCAAAAACCTATCTTCTTCATGCTCCATTAGCTGTGCGAGCTACTCTTCTAAGGCTCCATAGTCTTCCATTCCTGTGAAAGCCGCTATGCGTAGACTAGGAACGATATATTCCATAGGCATTACAGCCTCTACACCATAAACCAATCGGAAAGGCATCTGACCTATTAGGTTTTTGCAAGTAGTCTTGTATGCCCGTAATACTGCTGGTACGTGCACATTCCAATCATTCCACTTCACATTGCAAACCTTTGTTAGCACATTTCCCAATATCTTATTGAAAGCCTCAACTGTTCCATTGGCTTGAGGATGATATGGTGTACTTTTATGATGGTAAACCTGGAACTCTTCTGTCAGTGCACTAATCGTTTCATTGAGAAAATGTGTACTGCGGTTGCTTATCAATACCTTCGGGCAACCGAACCTGGTCAACACACATTCAAACAAAAACTTTGTTGTTGTTGCCCTTATACAACCCTTCACAGGCTGTGCCTCCTCCCATCTGGTCAAATATTCCGTCGCGGTGATGATGTAGCGTGCACTTGTTTTCTTACCTTGGGGCTGAATCGGTCCTACAAAATCAATTGCCCATTTCTCAAATGGCTGCAATGACACCTACGGATTCAACGAAAGCTCATCCGTCTGCGATGACTTGCCCTTCCTTTGACATGCATTGCATGCCTTACAATATGGTTTAGAATCTTTATGTAGCATCAACCACCACAACCCAATGCACAAAATCTTCTGTGCTGTTGCTTTCCCCCCATAATGTCCTCCCGCAGCTTCCCCATGAGCTTCAGCGAGGATACTATCTCGTTCAAAATCGGGTACATATCATCGAAGTATCTCGTTCGATCCCATATTATACAAATGTCCTGCAATTACTGAGAAATCGGTTGTGCGCACCACCTACTCTTTCTTTTGTTGACTGGTGTATCCTTCTGGAGCTATCCTTGTAGTCAAGAAGTGGATAATATTTGTGAAGTGGTTATGTGCTACGTGCATTGCGAAGAGCTACGCAACGGGTAGTCCTTCCTCCAAATTAGTAAGTTCCTCTCCTGTCTCAATGCGCGATAGATGGTTAGGTCTTGCATTCAACCTTCCTGGTTTCACAATTACCTCAAAATCATATTCTTGGAATAACAATAGCCATCTGCATATTCTCCCCCCCCCCCCCCCCCCCCCCCAACACAGGCTTATTGACTAGGTACTTCAAGGCAGAGTGGTCTGTGTACATCTTGAAATGTCTGCCCAATAGATAGTGCCTGAACTTTTGGAGCACGTACACCATAGCCAATCCCTCATGCTCTATTGTGGAGTAATTCTTCTCAGCCTTTGACAATTTTCTGCTTGCAAATGCTATAGGGTGATCTAGTTCTCCTTCGCCAACCTGTGTCAGCACTGCTCCCAATGCAATACACGAGGCATCAACATGCACATGGAATTCTTTCTTCCAGTCCGGGAAGACCAATATCGGCGCGGTAACCATTTTCTCCTTCAAGACATCCAGATTGTGCTGATATTGTTCATTCCAATAGAATGCAGCGTCCTTCTTTAGCAACGTTTCCATGGGCGTGGTAATCTGAGCATAAGCCTTGATGAAATTTTGATTATACCCGGTATGACCCAGCGTTGCGCTTAATTGTTTAACACTCCTTGGGGATTCTAAATTGATTATTACCATGATCTTGGCAGGGTCCACCATGAGTCCTTGCTTGCATACCACATGACCCAGCAAAATCCCAAAGGGGACACAAAACAAGCACTTCTTCAGGTTCAGCGCAATCCGATACCTTCAACACGTATCCAAAATTAAGCGCAAATTGTCTACATGGCGCTTGACTAGCCCAAACACTGTCCAATCATGCAAATAGACCTCCAAAAATTTGTTAATAAACTATTTGAACACTGCGATGACTACGCAAGTGAATATTGTCGACACATTCTTGAGTCCAAAGGGCATCATCGTATACTGAAAACAACCCCATTCCGTCACGAAGGTTGTTTTACTCTTGTCTTCTGGCGCGATCCTGATCTGATAGTATCCATAGAACCCATCAGTGAATGAATACGCTTCTTGTCCTCCCACATTGTCTAGTACCTCATCAGTAAACGGTGTCGGAAAGTGATCATGGACACAGGGATTGTTAAGCTTTCTGAGATCTACGCAAATCCTTATTTCGTCATTCTGCTTCTTTTCATGAACTACCATTAGGCTCACGCAATCAGATTCCTCCACTAGTTCAATAATACCTGCTTCAAGCATCGTGTCCAACTCCAAGCAAACCTTTTCCTTGTATTTTGGATTAAGGCGATATGGCCTCTACTTAACAGGCTTCATGTCTAGTTTCAGAGTTATTTTTATCACTACCAAATCGCTTATGATGCCTTTTAAGTCCAAAAATTTTGTAGGAAATAAATCCCAATATCTGCGAAGAAACTCATTGACTTTATCTACAGTATCATCATCCTAGTAATCCCTAATCTTCATAAACTTCGGCTTTGCTTATGTGCCAATATTTACTTGCCTAGTTTTCAATGGCACGGTGATATCCAAGTTCTCTATCTGTGGATCTTCAACCTCGCGATAGCCTTCTACTTAGGGGATATTGATATTCCTCGTATCCTCATCCTCTACTTCAGTAGTGATATTATAGCATTCCAGTGCATGGCGCGTTGGGTACTCCAATCTAGTTGAATCAATTCCAAAGTATCCTGTGGGATTCGGAAGATCGCTGCCTAAACCTCCTGCAGCGCCTCATCAATGCCTTCAAACTCATCTTCAACACTGAATTTCCTCACGAACCCTTCTATTAAGACATCCCACTCTACGGTGCCATGGCGGAGCTCTGTTTCCAAATACCAATTCATAGGGATTATGTCCAGAGTGTGACAGAATAAATGCACCCATTATGGTTGTGCTCTGTTCCATATACCTTAGTCCATTTGGCCAAATGATCACATGGATCATTCCTCCCATCATAATTCCCAGTTACCCATACTTTAGGATGACCAAATTGTGTCCTCATCATCCTTTTGTAATCGCGCCATTCATCAAAGTTGTCTTTGTGCGTAGCCCACCACCGAGTGGGCATAGCGTGCAGTGACTAGTCCAATGCCTGAAAGCGGTAATCCTTTGGAACTTCTTTTTCAAAAGCATCCAAAAATTTATCTACATTAGTTAAACCATTGTAATAAGGAAAATTTCTTACCTCCGACGACACAACGCGCAACGATTTGGTCATCATGTTGCAGTGCAGTGTGGATACTTCATGCAGCTTGTTTTGCCAATGTTCCAATTCTTTGTCTGAATCTGAGGTATAGGAACTTTCGTGGTCCCATGCAATTCATCCATCAGCTGTCGGATTAACCCAGTCTTGGTCTCATGCTATGATTTTATAGATCTGATCCAAATCATCATCACTCTCCTCATAGTCACGGACCGGTTCAATATAGCGCAGTCCTTCTGCAGGGTCCAATGGTACTACAACGCGGAGCGATTTCCTTTCAAACGACATTGTCCGCTTCTTCAAATTGATGACCCCATTCATGTCAATAGCCCAATCAATTCCTAGGAGCGCGGGGTATGGATTGCTATCATCAACAATCTCTATTACTTCAAAATCAGCCAGTGTGCTCGCACCTTCTATATCTACAGTAACTCCCTGCAATCATCCCATAGGGATAATCTTCTGTTGGTTCACCATCCTCAGTTGAATCGGAGACCACTGCAATGCAGGTCTCCCCATTCTCTCCCAGGTTTGTTTAGGCAATACGTTCGCATCAGACCCCAAATCCAAAATAACCTGGTCCATCTCATAGTCTCCTATTTGTTCGGTAAGCCTCATCTCGCACCCTGTTATTGTCTTATGCTTACCAATCTTTTTGACTACGCTGGGTCCATTAGAAGTATTATCCTTACCGACACATTTGTTTATAAAATCTTACAGCCCTTTTATAGCCTTTCTATTGCGTAGTAGTTTCATACAAGTCTCTAGGAAGGTGGTAAGCACAGAGGGGTCAACCTCTACAGGCAGTTTGTCCTGACTTCCTGATGTAGAGGCCTCAACGAAGCTTTTCTTTGTTTTCATGAATGTTTCCTTCACACACTCTAGATCAAACCCAACCTCCTTTTCTGGAGCCTTGTGGACCCATCCACTTTCTTCAAGCTTCTTTCCCTTATCGTCACCAGTCGCGATCCCGCTTTGCAATACGATATTCACATTCGGGTCCTCTTCACGGGGCTCGGCCCTCATCGTCTGTAAGTTCTGGGTAGGATGTTGAGGTTGTGCCTTCTTCTCCTGCATATTGGCCAACAACATAGCACATTCTTCGATTGTGTGGTCAAACTGAGTACAATATTTACATGATAGGCATGTTTGGTTCATACACTCCCGCGCGTAGTGTCCTGGCGTTCCACAATTGTAACAAATGACCTACCCCTGACCCCTACCAGGTCCTCCTCCTCTTCAGCCTCGTCCACGCCCCTGATATCCTCCATGTGTTCCCCCAACACCCTGATACGGAGGTCAAGTTTCCGCTTGCATTCGATACATAGGTGTCCTATCCATCATTAATTCATAGCTCCTACAGTGGCACTCATTGTGGCCCACCGATTTGTAGAAATCGCAGAACAATTGTTGTAGTGTGTGGACAAAATTTTGTAGCAAATGACAATTGTTTGTTACATGTTTTACGACTACTTGAAAAATAGTGCACCATAGCGCAAGCCCAGCACTTGGTCCTGCCAGAGCTTCCTGCCTTAGTGGCATAGGCCCCCCTCCTGTGATGCATTTCGCGAAAAAAGGGCAGTGATCTTTATCATGCCCCTAGTTTTTACACTTGAGACACCAAACTTCTTCGCGCACCTCCGATCGAGCCGCCTTTTCCTTTTTCAAGCTCTGCAACTCCAAGCAGAGATTCTGTAACTCTGCATGAATCTATTTAACTCCCAAAGAAGCTTCCTGGATAGGTGACTCATGCAATCTCATCGCGATTTCCAGGGCTTCCGCACGAGTTCCTATCTTTTGTTGTGATAAAGAAATCCTTAAGTGGGGCAGGAGCGCAACTATAAACCAATCGCGATGTTGTCTATTTGTGAGATTCATATTAGCTTCGCCGCACTTCAGACTTTGATCTAGCTCCCATGGTGTTTCACCAGGCCTCGTCATGATTTCCTTAAATCCAATTACTAATTGCGATTCAAATTTAGGCTTACCGATTTCCTTGTTCAAAGCGGTCTGAGAATCTGCCAACGACGCCAACAGATTATCTATGCAATACTTAACATACCATGTTAGCACGCGGTCCTGCAGAGCGGTGACTAACTATACATTCTTTATATTATCATTAGTAATTTTTTGTGCTGTCTACACAGCCTTTGCAACAAACCAAAACTGATCTAGATCCTCACTTCGTAAGCCTTTGAAAAATTGACAACTTCATTGTATTCGACATGTTGACCAGCGGCGGTGGTGGTGGCGGTGTGGGTGAAGGTGTATGTTGTGGAGGTGAAGGTGGAGGTGGTGTGGGTGGATGAGGTATCCATGGAAAACCCTGCCTTATCAACTGGACAACGCTCTGTGGTGAAGCCTGTGCTACTCCCTCATCGTCACTTGAAGGAGGTCCAATCAATGGACTATATTCAGGACCTGTTCTTCCTTGATTTCTAAAGCTTCGTCCACTTCGCGTAGATCCAAACATCAAGGTAATGGCATAACCTGCTTTTCACACAAGAGCATCTTAATCCAAGTATTCAAAGATCTCAAATACTTACCTCGCGGTCCCTTGAAGAAGCGTCACTTTGCTTTGTTGTTACTGATTGAGGTATGAATCACGAACTCTGTAACAAATCCTCTGATGACTCGATCAAGATAGTGATCAACTAAATGCGCGATCTTATCTTCAGAAGCTTCCAACCTTTGCACGAGCTCCGGGGTCCACACTATCGGACCGTCAAGCCTCCACCTTCCTTGGTCGTTTGCCAATTTAGCAATCCACTCGTATAGTTCGATCGGGAAGGTGCAGAAGAAGATTTCATGTATTTATGTGTATAAATATATATCCAACCACTGTTCTTTTGTCAGGTGTGGATTTCTATTTTTTTGCATCGCTAATTCGTGGATATTTCTATCCAACCACTTCTCAATTTCCTTCTAGGTCGGATTCCATTGATGTGACATCACACATCTCCTTATGCAGATCCCAATCCCGACAATAGAACCATTTGTTGGCTTAGGGGGTCTTGACCTAGGTTCAGATTTAGTTGCACAAAACAAATCCCTACACTACTGGCCCTTTCGGCATCAATCCATGGTGCACAGACTAAAGTCTCACCCGAATCAATAGGGGGGGATGTTGGAACCAAGTTTCGCACCCAAAGACTAGTGTGATGTCCTTTTGGCAACCTAGATCTGCCTTTGCGCAGACCTCTACGCTCCTACAACCTATTGTTGTAACTTCTTGTTGTGGCCACAACCAGTTTCGAGTGTTTTTGTTGTTCCCTCCAGGGAATAGCTACTGTTCCCTAAAAGGAACATCACCTTTTTGGAGTGTTTTTGCTGTTCCCTCAAGGGAACAACACTTTTTGAGTTTTCACTGTTCCCTTCAGGGAACAACACTTTTATAGTTTGTTGTGGCCCCAACCACCACCCTATGAAAACCTGCTCTGGGGGCAAATTTGAATGGGTCCCTTGAGAAGTTTGATCTTTTGTCTCTCCGAATGATAACTGTAGTTGTTAGATGGAATTATGTCCTCAAAGCTGAACGGTTCAATGTCTTATTAATTATGGTTGCAATCCATTTTTAATCATCAGTCCCCAAAAAATCATCGCACCCTCTTGAGATTTAGAGTCAGAAGGACTCATATAACCCCCAGTTGCAGAGTCTGTCTCTTTGTGAAAGTTTTTATGAAGGTAAGGTTTGTTTTAGGCTTTTCTATCATATCTCTCATAATCATAGCTAATGTTAATTATTTCTACAGGCGAGGACCAAGAGAAGAAAAGCGAGGTCAACGAGCTGATGCATAAGCATCAAGAATGGTTGCAAGGAATCGATGCAAGCGAGACCTAGCCTAAACAGAGGAATTTATGACAAGCAACATGGAAGGCATACACAGTGGGGAGCTACGCAACAGACTACAGTGATTTCTTGCTGCTTATCCTCCCTCCAGCCATTCCACTCTTGTAACAAAGCTTTCAATTGCAACTGCTGACTTGCAAAAGGATCTTACATCCTGAAATACCTGTCCAAGAAAAGGAGGTACGGGCTTAGAGATTTGTTTCATATGTACAATGTTCTATGGATCCTAGAAAAACACCTTCGTCTGCTGGATCTGTGCAAGTTTGATAAGGCTCGATGGACGCGAACAACCGCACAACACTCTACCTCACAATCTATCGAAGAAATGTATGAACACATCGAATCAAGTTATTATTACCTCCGGATACACCTTAAATCAAGCCAGATGTCGAAAAATGAGCGCACTGTCTGCATTTTCCTTCAGGGAATAAAAAGGAATAACATTCAGTCAATACGTATGCAAAGGGATGGCATGCAGTCATTCCTCTTTCTACCGACATCCGTTCATTTTTCTTCAGGAAATAGAATGATCCAGTAGCAATGGCTTCAATGTGTTCACTATTTCATTAACCGTTACATTTTGCATATTTTAATTTGAATATGGAAAGGAAGAGGGAGGTCGAAGGTCAAGAGAAACCGATGGTCAGTTCTCTTTCTCCATAAGTATCGCCTCTGGACAGAGGAAAAGGACTTTTTTTTGGTAGAAGAGGGGTCGATCTTATTATGCTAATAAAGAAGACTGTTTCGGTCAAGAAGAAGACTTTTTTCAGATTCATTTTCCTTTTTCTTTTATGTTTGGAATCAGGGTGTTGTGACTGGCATTAGGATATATATGTTTTGTTTTTGTGCATAGTGATAACAACCAACTTAGGACTAGTCTTAGTTATTTGAATATAATTCGTTATCATGGTTAACTCATGAGCGGTCTCTGATTCAAAGCTACATTAAACATCAGTTGCAAGTTTTATTTGTAGAAACAAGAATGTGTATTCTTGTATGAATAATTAGATTGCAATTAAGCTTAAATACAACCTTGTTCATCGGTGAACTCAGTAATTGATTTACTTGGACTTGGAATCTATATATGATGTTTAATCTCTTTTATTATGCTCCTGCAGGATAGATTAGAATAGTTAGAACTAGCATAAGTAGGTAGAATCAATGTAGATAGGACTTGATACATATAGGTTAGCTGTTTCTTTTGTTGATTTAATTGAAGTCTTCCTCCAAGAAGCAATCTTTCAACACCTATAATAGTTTATGGGATCCTTTAAAACCCGTTGGAACTAGCCACTCCAAACGAAAGCGGATCTAATTGGGGTCTGCGATCGGGTTGGTTCCCTTTGTTGGCACAATGAACATTCGACGTGACAACAAATTTGCGCTAGAAGGAGGGCCTGAACCGCTGTCCACAACTTTCAGGATTTCATCTATAAATATCGCGCATGGATTCGAAAAGATTGATGTATGGATCGTAAAGGTTGAAAAGATCCTTCCGCCCATTTGGAAGAGCCTCATTTCAAAGAAGTAGAGGTCCCTCTAATTCCTGTGTTTGGGTCACCCAAGGAAGAGAGACTGTGGGAGTATCCTGTCACTCAAGAACAACCAGTCAGAGTACTTACTCGTGCTTACGCTCGTTCCCTATCTTAGCTCCCCATCTTTCATTCTTTACCTCTGACAACTAAAAGAAAGCCAAGGATCTGTCCCATAAACGACGAGACATCTGCAGCCCCTTCTCTTGAAGATATTGTGCTAGAGTCCTTGCAAAGTATCGACACTCCTTGGGAAGAAATTCTTGAGGATCCCCTCTCTAAAGGTAATTCCTGGCTCGATTTGGGAAATCCTAACAAAGAACACCTGGGGGAAACCTTCAACCAGAACCTCCCCAACCATAATATGGCTAACGTTCCTCCTCTAGGTGGGAATCAACCCCCACCTCCTCTAGGAGGACTCCCTCCCTAGCTTGCACAGGATGCTGTAGCAGTACCTGGGCAGCAACATGCCTTACCCAAGAATGCAGAAAGAGTATTACCCAAATTCGACCTTGAGCGGGGAGACACAGCTGATAACCATATCCACTCTTTCTTCCTAGCCGTGCGCATGTTGGGGGTAGCCGATGAGGATGTGGTATGTCGCTTATTCCCTTTTACTTTGATTGGTGCAACATCCACATGGTACTTTAGCTTGAGAATAGGATCGATCACTTCGTGGGATGCTTTTCAGCAGGCCTTCTTAGACAAGTTTGGCGATGATAAGACACCTGCGGCCTTGGTTTTAGAACTATCACGTTTAAAAATGGAAACCAAAGAAAAGGTCAAGGATTTTAACATCCAGTTCAACACTTTGTTCAACAGAATCCCGACTAACACTAGACCTACTGATGAGGTGCTCATGGAATTCTACATCACTGCTCTCCCTATCCCTACTGTGATGTGGGTCAAAAGGAGTAATGCACAAACCTTACAGGGTGCCATTGATGAAGCAGTAAAAGTTGAGAATGAAATGATCAGTCTCACAGCATGTCATCATACGACCGAAGAAAAGAAAGCCTCTCAATCATCAAAGAAGAATAATGGGAGTGATAATAAAGTGACTGAGATCAAAGAAAAGGACACCACAAATGTGGAGGGTTTGCATCGGATCATTAAGAAATTGACGAACACAGTCATCGATATGAAGAGGAATTCTAGAGAGAGTACAAATGGGAATGGAGGAAATAATAACAACAGGAAATCCTTCAAACATTTCTATCATAAGAAGATTGAAGGTGGTCTTGGTCAACCTTCGTTGCATGCTCCACCTAATGAAGGGATTTTAAATATGGAAGACCTGGCTCTTATCGGATCACTTCTTACCAAAGAGGAACCTATAGCAGATCTGGAGCAAGAACAAGAAGATGAGGAAGATTACGAGGTAGAAGAGCCCAGGGACGAGGTATCTCAAGTCAATGTACTGTGGGATTTCTATGCAAATGGGAACGATGACGACGAAGAATACAATATAGAAGAAATTCACACTAATGAAACCCACACACGAAGTAAAGGGCCACTTGCGGATGTGGTGAAGCCTGTAGATGTTCGCTCTGCGAAGACATCCACTCCCAAGGTTCCTGTTGAGAAGAATAAACCTAGTGGTAATTCCAAGAGTAGTCCGGTCGTGAGCTATCCAAAGAAGGATAATACATCACCAAGTGCAACGAAGGCAATTCAAAAAGGTAAATTCCCACCTAAGAGCAGCAAGACCGGTATGTTTACTTTGCCCTACCCTGTTTATAACATTGATTACAACATTGTGGATGATCTTAAGAAATCTCAGGCTAATATCACGTACTTTAATTTGTTAAAGTTAACACAGCAGAGAGATTTGCTTTTGAAAGCCATGAATGAATGAAATTGCAAATCTCTCACCAATCCGAGTATTCAAACCAAAACTTCGGTGTCTAGACCCGTTAGTACCTCCAGTACATCCCAAACACCATCAGCCATGGAAGCCACTCTGTCGAAAATGAATCGAACGCCCCAAGATGTCAGTGCAGCCATGATAGGAAGGAAATCAAAATCCATGACTCCACCTTTCCTTATCACATTTGAAATCTTCAACATGAACATACACAATTTCCTGGTAGATTCTGGTGCCTCGTCCATTGTTATGCCTTACGCTGTTGCTAAAAGACTTCATGCAATGCCCGAGAAAACTGGAACTCGAATTATGAAATTGGACAGAACGAATGTAAAAGTGATTGGAGAATTGAAAGATGTACTGATTCGGATGACTACCAAACCACAATACACGCAAGTCATTGACATAGTGGTAGTCGACATACCCGAGGCATATGGAATGCTTCTTAGTAGGGACTGGTCAACAAATTTGAATGGATATTTCTCAACTGATTGGTCCCATCTCTTGTTGCCTCAGAAAGGAAAAGGTGATATGCTGAGAGTTGATTGAGAAAGATATATGAAGTATGTAGTGACAAAATTAAATGACCCCAATGAACCTGTAATGTTTACCAACTCTATCCTTGGGAATTATAGTTTCAACATTTGTGCCATGGAAACCTATTTTGGAGAATTCCATGCAGAGACAGTTGAAGAAACTGCAACGAACACACAGTTGGAAGCTCTCCCCTGTAGTCCAACTGATGAACTATCCTGTATTATAGTAGATGATAGGACTAATTTCGTAGAAAGCAGTTCAATTGATGTAACATTAGATTCTATATTTTGGACACTCTACTTTGATGGCTCTAACTGCATAGAGGGTGCAGGTGCTGGGAGCATTCTCATTGACCCACAAGGGAACCAACATTTGATGGCCAGTCGGTTGGAGTTCGTGTGCACCAACAACACGACAGAGTACGAAGGCTTGCTGCAGGGCCTGAAGAAAGCCATTGACATGAAGGTGAAAAATCTTAAAGTTTTTGGTGACTCACAGATAATTGTTGACCAGGTAAGGAAAAGGATACATTGCAATTTGCCACACCTGGTAAGATACCAACATGAGGTATGGATCTTAATTGACAGTTTTGATTCTTTTAATATCACATACATACCTCGAGGGCAAAACCAAGATGTTGATCTGATGGCTGGTATGGTTTCAAAACTTTTGCCTGAACTTAGATTAAACAAGAATAAATATTATGTTGAATTGATTTTCAGACCATTCGTACCTGATAACAACTTAAATTGTCACGTATTCGAAGGTGACGAGAAAATCCTTGAGTTCGTGCATTGCGAAAAGACATTAAAAAATGCACTCATTGATGAAAAAGAGCATGACAGGCTTATGAATGAGAGTGAAGATGAGGAAAAAGATCAGTCCAATATAATTCTCAAGTCAGTTGTCAAGATGGAGCACTTTTCTGACCTACATGATAAATTTAAAAAGCCGACTAACTGCAAAATGCATAGCTCATCCATGAAGTATGAGTCGGTCAACCTTGGAACCGAAAAAGACCCAAAAAATGTCAATTTGGGCTTAGGATGCTCTCCACAAGAAAAGGCTGCGTTTGTTAAGCTGTTTAAAGAGTACAAGGACGTCTTTGCATGGACATATGGTGACTTAAAAACCTTCGATACCGGCATCATGCAGCATGTAATTCCTTTGGAAAAGGATGTTAAGCCCTACCAACAAAAGCTTCGTAAGATGCATCCAAGCCTGGAACCATTGGTGAAGAAAGAATTGAACAAAATACTGGACACTAAAATCATTTTTCTGGTTAGGCACACTTGCTGGGTAGCCAATCTCATGCCAGTAAGAAAAAAAATGGAGACATCAGATTATGTATCGATTTCAGGAACTTGAACAGAGCATCGCAGAAGGATAACTATCCTGTCCCTTCTATGGAACACATTCTTCAATGCGTTTCTGGGTCTAAAATATTGTCCCTATTGGATAGAATTTCGGGATATAATCAAGTGTTGGTGTCGAATGGAGATCAACTTAAGACAACCTTCAACACTAAATGGGGCACCTACGCATATCGTAAAATGTTGTTTGGACTTATTAATGTAGGCGCCACATTTCAGAGAGCTATGGACATAACTTTCCAAGGATTGATTAACAGATCAGTAGTGGTTTACATGGATGAGGCAAAAGGGATCATATTTATCACCTGAAATAGATTTTCGAAAGATGCCAAAGGTACGAAATATCGTTGAATCCCAAGAAGAGCGTTTTCACAGTTACATAAGGGAAGCTACTGGGTCATATCCTCTCCAAGGAAGGAATTATTATCAATCCTGAAAGAATAGAGACCATCATGAGAATACAACCTCTTGCAAATAAAAGAGCAATGCAATCTTTTTTCGGGAAGATTAATTTCGTTAGGAAATTTGTTTCAGGCTTCGCGGAAATAGTGTGTCCCATTCAACTGATGATGAAGAAAAACGCTGTGTATAGGTGGAGTGATGAAGCTAAGAGATCGTTTCAGCAAATTAAGAAGGCCATCATAGAAGTTCCTGCGTTGGTTAGCCCCAATTTTGACAAGGAATTCCTCCTGTACACTTTCACTTCTGATGTTTCATATGCCGCAATCCTCACCCAAAAAAATGATAACGGCAACGAAGTCCCCATTTCTTATATGAGCTCTAATCTTCAGGGAACCTACAGATTAAAAACTTTACAGGGAGAAACCGAAAAACTCCCTGTTAATGGCCAGCATCTTAAGAAATATTTCCAGTAGCCACCACATGGTGGTTACCTCCTGAGTAGGTTAGGATTTATTTTATTTTTGCTGTTAGCATAGTTATATTTTTCATTTTTTTCTCGTTTTTGTTTTTATGCAAAGTCTATCTTCCTTTTGTTTTTGAACTTCAGTCCTTTTCAACCATTTGATTTCGGTCTTTCAGTTTCGTTTTCACCTTTTGCAACTTTCTTTTGATTGCCCTCATTTGTTACCTTCAACATTTTTGCTTCCCTCATTAACCTACTGATAAGTTTGCAGATCCTAAATTCATTATTACCTTACAAGTTGAACGAACCTTCGATGAGCCCATGGGAACTGGAAAATCAGCGGCAAAATTCAAATCGAAGCCACTCATTGGCATCTGTTGGGAACTAGGTAGGCTCTGTTGATAATATAGATACCTGAAGCATGTAGGGACATCTTTATAAAATGAAAAAATGTGTAACCATGGTTGGACTGGCATGGCGGAACGCTGCATTTTTTTAATAAAAAATCCCACCTAGACCTAGCCTATACTTGCCTATGAGATTTGCAGTCATTCTCCATTGGTTTTGTCCACCACACTAAATTTCCAATATCTGTCATCTACAAGTAAACCTCCCTTCATGGGCTAAGCTCGCTGTCATACATCCTGTGGCAAATTTAATTGTGCTCTAGTCCTTGTGCCCGAAACTAGAAGGAATTATTTAAAAGAAAATGAAATGTCGAGTCCTTGTGCCAATCTGGAAGGATAGGTTGTTTGGGAAGCTGGTTGGAGTAGGGAATGTTGTTGGACTCAGATTACTAGTTGACACAGCAAGCCCAACCTTGCTTAAGCGGTTTAAAAATATGGCATGATCCATGACCGTGTCCCATTCGATCATACGAAAGTACAGCACTAAAAAATTCTTACATAAAGTGCAGATAAACATATCTACATATATTCATCAAGATTGATGCGTGATAAAGAGCTGAGGTACACACCTAAATATGTATTGAAAAACCGGTGATGGCCTCAGAAGGATTTTGAAGGTAGAAAACAGGTAGAGGAGGGTCAATAGATCCCATAATACGACCATTGGAGAATGCCTTTCAAAACCCTATCAGTAAGTAGAAGCTATTTGTCTTTATCCCACCTAAAGCGATTAATGTTGAAGTGGAACCCATGCATGTCCGTCTATACAGTTTGCATTTCGAGTTTATCTTAACACCCTGATGTTCTACGGATCAAAGTTTATTTGGTAACAGAGATAACTGGTTCACCCAGCGGTTCACCATTTTTTTATGGCCATAACCACTTTCGAGTGTTTTTGATGTTCCCTCCAGTGAATAGTTGCTATTCCCTAAAAGGAACAACACCTTTTTGGAGTGTTTTTACTGTTCCCTCGAGGGAACAGCTGCTGTTCCCTCGAGGGAACAACACTTTTTGAGTTTTCGATGTTCCCTCCAGGGAACAACACTTTTATATTTTTTTGTGGCCCCAACCACCACCCTATTAAAACCTGCTCTGGGGGAAAATTTGAATGGGTCCCTTGAGAAGTTTGATCTTTCATCTCTCTGAATGATAACCGTAGTTGTCAGATGGAATTATGTCCTCAAAGCTGAACGGTTCAATGGTTTATTAATTATGGTTGCAATCCGTTTTTAATCATCAGTCCCCAAAAAATTATCGCACCCTCTTGATATTTAGAGCTGGAAGGACTCATATAACCCCTAGTTGCAGAGTCTGTCTCTTTATGAAAGTTTTTATGAAGGCAAGGTTTTTTTAGGATTTTCTATCATATCTCTCATAATCATAGCTAATGTTAATTATTTCTGTAGGCGAGGACCAAGAGAATAAAAGCGAGGTCGACGAGCTGATGCATAAGCATTAGGAATGGCTGCGGGGAAAAGATGCAAGTGAGACCTAGCCAAAACAGAGGAATTTATGACAAGCAACAGGGAAGGCATACACAGTGGGGAGCTACGCAATAGACTACGGTGATTTCTTGTTGCTTATCCTCCCTCCAGCCCTTCCACTCTTGTAACAAAGCTTTCAATTGCAACTGCTGACTTGCAAAAGGATCTTACATCCTGAAATACCTGTCCAAGAAAAGGAGGTACGGGCTCAGAGATTTGTTTCATATGTACAGTGTTCTGTGGATCCTAGAAAAATGCCTTCATCTGCTGGATCTGTGAAAGTTTGATAAGGTTTGATGGACGGAAACAACTGCACAACACTCTACCTCACAATCTGTCAAAGAAACATATGAACACATCGAATCAAGTTATTATTACCTCTGAATACACCTTAAATCAAGCCAGATGTCTAAAAATGAGCGCACTATTTGCATTTTCCTTCAGGGAATAAAAAGGAATAACATTTAGTCAATACGTGTGCAAAGGGATGGCATGCAGTCATTCCTCTTTCTACTGACATCCGTTCATTTTTCTTCAGGAAATAGAACGATCCAGTAGCAATGGCTTCAACGTGTTTGCTGTTTCATTAACCATTACATTTTGTATATTTTAATTTGAATATGGAAAGGAAGAGGGAGGCCGAAGGTCGGGAGAAACTGACGGCTAGTTCTCTTTCTCCATAAGTATCATCTCTGGACAGAGGAAAAGGACATTTTTTTGGCAGAAGAGGGTCGATTTTATTATGCTAATAAAGAAGACTGTTTCGGTCAAGAAGAAGACTTTTTTCAAATTCATTTTCCTTTTTCTTTTATGTTTGGAATTAGGGTGTTGTGATTGGCATTAGGATATATATGTTTTGTTTTTGTGCATAGTGATAACACACAACTTATGAATAGTCTTAGTTATTTGAATATAATTCGTTATCATGGTTAACTCATGAGCAGTCTCTGATTCAAAGCTACATTAAACATCAGTTGCAAGTTTTAATTGTAGAAACAGGAATGTGTATTCTTGGATGAATAATTAGATTGCAATTAAGCTTAAGTACAACCTTGTTCATCGGTGAACTCAGTAATTGATTTAATTGGACTTGGAATCTATATATGATGTTTAATCTCTTTTATTATGCTCCTGCAGGATAGATTAGAATAGTTAGAACTAGCATAAGTAGGTAGAATCAGTGTAGATAGGACTTGATACATATATTTTAGCTGTTTCTTTTGTTGATTTAATTGAAGTCTTCCTCCAAGAAGTAATCTTTCAACACCTATAATAGTATACGGGATCCTTTAAAACCCGTTGGAACTAGCCACTTCAAACGAAAGCGGATCTAATTGGGGTTTGCGATCGGGTTGGTTCCCCTTTGTTGGCACAACGAACATTCGACGTGACAACAAATTGGCGCTAGAGGGAGGGCATGAACCATCATCCACAAATTTCAGGATTTCATCTATAAACGTCGTGCATGGATTCGAAAAGATTGGTGTATGGATCGTAAAGGTCAAAAATATCCTTCCGCCCATTTGGAAGAGCCTCATTTCGAAGAAGTAGAGGTCCCTCTAAGTCCCGTGTTTGCGTCACCCAAAGAAGAGAGACTGTGGGAGTATCCTGTCACTCAGGAACAACCAGTCAAAGTACTTACTTGTGCTTACACTCGTTCCCTATCTCAGCTCCCCATCTTTCATTCTTTACCTCTGAAAACTAAAAGAAAGCCAAGGATCTGTCCCATAAATGACGAGACATCTGCAGCCCCTTCTCTTGAAGATATTGTGCTAGAGTCCTTGCAAAGTATCGACACTCCTTAGGAAGAAATTCCTGAGGATACCCTCTCTAAAGGTAATCCCTGGCTCGATTTGGGAAACCCTAACAGAGAACACCCGGGGGAAACCTTCACCCAAAACCTCCCCAACCATAATATGGCTAACATTCCTCCTCCAGGTGGGAATCAACCCCCACCTCCTTGGGAGCACTCCCTCCCTGGCTTGCACAGGATGTTGTAGCAGTACCTGGGCAGCAACATGCCTTACCTAAGAACGCAGAAAGAGTATTACCCAAATTTGACCCTGAGCGGGGAGACACAACTGATAACCATATCCACTCTTTCTTCCTAGCCGTGCGCATGTTGGGGGTAGTTGATGAGGATGTGGTATGTCGCTTATTCCCTGTTACTCTAGTTGGTATATGTAGACCTCCGCAAAGGGCTATGATTTGCTTTTGTGGACCCTGAACATGTCAATTAGCTACTTACGTGCGCTTTAGATTACCCTTAGACCATTATTTGCTCATATCTACTTAAGTGTTTGATAACTTTAACAGAAAGCGTTATAATCTTCGCGTAATCACTTAACATTAATTGCATTCAGATAACAATGTAGATAAAGTAAATTCGTGCATCAATACATCATTATTTCGTAAATCCATTATTCATCAAAACATAAAGCACATTCATACATAATAGAAGTTAATACATAAAACACAAGAATTTCTGCAACAATCTTCTTTATTGATATTCAGTTAAGCTTACAGACTCAAAACTTCCCTACGCACTTAGCTATAGGGGTCTGCGCACTTAGTCGCAGACACTACTCTAGGCCTCTACGCACTCAGCCACAGAGCCTTCCTTCTTACTCTCATGCGCTAACTCTCTAGACTCTTTCTGTCGTACCCATAAACAACTTTCACTTTCTTTCTTTTTTTGCCTTAGACATCCCTAAGACACACTTATGTATACAATCCCATGGTTCGCGGACCATGGGTATATCTTCAAAAGTCGACTCAAGTTACATAGAAGAAAGGTAAAACCATTTTTGACTCTTAACTAGCTAGATGCTTTGCGACCATAATTTGCGGAGACTTTACATCTTTTTACATCAAAACTTGGGCTTTTGCCCCAATACTGACCAAGGGGACCCCATCCCAACACATTCATGGATACATATACCAGAAAACACATACAAATATACTTTCATGGTTGATTACACATATTTGTAGTTCTACCTTGACATTCATGGTTTATTACACATTCAAGTGGTTGGACAACAAACTGACCAACGAAAAGAAGACAAGTATTGGTTCACATATGAATCACGATCCTAGAAGCTCAACTAAGGACTCGTCATATACCTCTTCAACTTATAGTTGATGAGGCCATTGAAAATTATGAACAATAAAATAATCGACATCAGTATGATCATTATGCATGCAATGGTGTTAAACATCGATACAAAGTGATTATAAACCCTATAATTATATGACTAGAAAAGGGTGTCAAAAGCATGAATTCCAACATGAGATAAAATAAATTACATTATACCCTGTGTTAACGCTCGAATTTGCCTCAGGCTGAGGAAGGCAAAACTCAAGGCAACATCAAACCACGCTCAGCCTCGTAGCTAGCCCTACGAGGACAGGAGAGGGCTCTCTCCGGGTCAATCTCGGAAAAATATAATCAATGAGGCTCGAGATGACTGAAGTTGTAACTAATATTAGGCTAGGTATTAAGTGTAGAGGTTTAAAGGTGATTTTTTGGGGCTTTTGTTGAATCAAAGGGAAAGGCAATTTTGGGTGCGGGGATGAGACACAGTTTCTGCAGAGGTCTGATTGGAGCAAGGTAGTCAATTGTTTGATGCCTTAAAAGCTAATGAGGTGAGTAGATCAGACAGGTGAGGAGCTAAGGAGAGCAAGGAAACCTCAAGAATTCTCCTTAAACAGATGAAAACATAGGAGATCAAACAAACTTAAAGGCAGAGCATTACAAATTATGAATTCTACCTTAACACTTCATTTGTTCAATTGCAGAAGATGAGAGAAGGAAAATGATACACATAACAACTTACAAGTACTGAAAGAAGCACACCATCAAGACATAAAGCCACATGAATTCCAGATAGTGCTGCAAAACCCTGGTCTTTCCTTTGCCAAAATGCTGAAGTAAAATGTACAATAGAGTCTCAAAACCTTTTCCCCAAGAGTCCAACCATAAAAATGACTAAGAAAATACATAATATAGGCAAGACAACCCATTCCATTGCCTCTAGGGGTCGAGCTCATCATCCTAGGAGCTTTTTCAACCAATTCTAAACAAAGCACTACAATCTAGGCAGTCAAAACAACTTGCCTCTATAAGGTAGGAAACTGATTCATTCATTTAATTTTCACTTTTTAGTAAATGAATCTTCTAGAACAAGTAATAAAGTGCCAAAATTACATCATGTTTCATTAATTACATCAAGAGGAGTGAAAAAATCACATCACAAGTCAAAACTGGTCAAACTGGCTTCGTTTCCTGAGCTGAAGATGAAAATTGTGCCAAAAAACCTTGTGCGCCGTGCGCCTTTCCACCTGTTTTTGGTGCACTTCCTGGCATCCAAATTGAGCTCATGTTGGCTTGTTGGAAAGCCCTGGATGTCTACTTTCCAACCCAAGTGGAATTTTCCAATTTGGTGTCCATTTGCCCCTCCAAAAGTGCATTCTCCCGGAAGTACTTCCTGCTGGTGCAAGAGGTGGCAGAAAGGTGATTTTCATGGTGTTTTTGAGCCTTTTGGTCACCCAGAACTTGATGAAATGCTTTGGTCATAGCTTAGCATGTATATTTCATCATGAAAAATCCAACACTACAAGCCATTTGTGATTTGGACCTCCCAATCTTATGGGTCACGCGCGGCACGCTACGCGTTGAGCCAAAAAACCTGTTTTTAGGACAAAATTTTCAAAAATGACAAAATTTTCTCCGAATTTGCTCAAATTCGGAGTAAAGACCCTCTATCATGTATTGTGCCCCGCCAATGAAGCCTCGGCCAAAATTTGGAGTGGATCGGGCTTTTTCCGCCGTTTTAGTGCCTTGCTCAATCGCCTCTTAAGGATCTTCATTTTTGCTTTGCAAACATGCATGCGAGCCCAATAGTGAGTTTTCATATGACGAAGCATGTCCTTGTCTCTGTTTGCCTTCGCCAACAATTTCTCCAAATGAGTGTTCACCCGGATGAGCATAGACTCTCGATCAATCGGTGTCAAATCACCGGGTCTCTTTCGGGCCAATTCTCGGTCTTCCCGGATTTGCCGTAGCTCATAAAGTGTATGTTCATCTTCCAGCTGTTTGTTGCGCTGCTCCAAGTAGTTGATCGTCCACTTAGCCATCTGCAATTTCTTTTGCAGCGAGTCATTTTCAGCCCTTTGCTGTCGGATGATCTCTTTTAGCTCCGAGCTAGGAGAGCTCGCATCAAGATCAATGATATCCGTGTCCTGATCTCCTGAAGGACCCTCATCAAATATGGGCCTCTTGCCCCTATCCTGGATCTGTACCTGTGCTGAAGAAGAAGGAGAGACCCTTTCCACATGATGTGGAGATAATACTCGTTGTGCTGATGAAGTCAACGAGACCTCTTCCACCCCGGGTGGAGATAGTACTCGTCGTGTAGATGCAAATAAGGCCCTGTGGCCTCACTGGTATGTCACATATGGAGGAGCACTTATATGCTCAGTCTCGGGAATGCCTGGCTGGTGTGAAGGCGCTCCCTCATCATGAACTATCTCGGGAGGCTGCTGTAGCGCTGCGAAGTAATCACGGGAGATGAAATCCTCCCAAGTAATGCCCTGCTGTGCCAACTGATGCATCACTATGATTTTGATCAACGCATAATGATATATGCTCTTATGTTGATGTGCTGGGCTCTTCCTTTGTACTAAAGGCACCATCCTCTCTATGTTGCAACACATGAAAAACGGAATGTTCATCATACGTACCCTCGTGAAATGCATCAACAAACGGACATGGTACGCATAGAGACGCGAGAATCTGCCCTCGCAATTGAAATATCTAATGATGAGTTTCATCAATGGTGCATACTCATCCCTCAGGAATCTGAAAGGAAAAACTGCGCTCAAGTGTCTCATATACCCGGGTTTGATATATGGCTCATAGTAGAATCTGTCTAACAGCTGGCGTTTACTCCATTCCTCCCCTACATTTGGTATCCTGGTGGCCTGAGCAATAGTCTCGGGTGACAAGGTGAAATTCACTCCGGCAAGGTTTACATGACCATCCTGTAAATGTAGAACAAATAAACGGACTAGTTCCCGATGATGCTGGATTTGTGAGATCATCTCACAGTATTGGAAACATGATTGACGCCGAAAACAATCCATTGCAAGTGGGCAAGCTTGCAATTGGGCCAAAGAAGTAGGCTCCTCCCTGACATGCTGACCACTTTTGCCACCTTTGTGATACCTCCGTGGCACATTTGGCACATTTACCTCTGGTGTAGAATCACTATCATACTCCTGCTCATAGACTGACTCGGTCTCTGACATGTCTTTGAAAACAAGATAGCTAGAATATATATGCTGATGTATAAACTGCGTGCACAATTGCATGTAAACTGTTCTTTTGCTCTAAAAATGCTGTGACCAAGGGGACACAAATGCACAAGGGAATATTAGGAAAGGGGAAACATTAGGGAATTAAGGAATTTGGAAATAAAAACAAGGGACTTAGAGAAGGGAAGGGAAATGATAAGGATAATGTGTTTTGTAATAGAGGTGAGGGACTATGATTTGAGGGATTATAGTGTAGGATGAAGGAGGGAATTAATGGGGAAAAATAAGGGTGAATTTGGGAATGGGAAACAAAGGGAAATGGAGAAATAATGACAACCTTGGTTACACTCTGTTTTTGAAACCCTTACAACAATTTTTTGCATTCAAACACTACAACAATTTCATTGACAAGGAGGGCTTTCCACTTGGATTTCTAAGGCAAACATATCATGAACCCATTACATTTATCTTTCAAAAACCAAGCACAAGTGGTGGATGTGAGCCTACCTGCAATTTTGTGCGGAGAGGAGGCGAGTTCATGCGTTTCCAAGCAAATTTTGGGCTTAAACACTAGTGCGCCGCGCGCGTGTATTTTTACACTGCGATTTTTTGCCTGATGCACCGCGCGCTTAGTCCAATGCGTTGCGCACCCCTGAAACTGCTCCAACTTCCTCACAAACTCACAATTTCGCTTTGGAATGATGTTCTTCACTCTTGGCATGCAAAATGAGTTGAAAATGTCATGAAATATCTTTATAAAGACTCGCTTTTGATTTTTGCTTGGTCCATGACCCATTTTGTAATGTTTTGTCGTTGACACTTTTTCAGGATTAATAGACTTCTGACCTTTTTGGTTTCCTCCTTAAATTTGGTTGAAATAATGATTTTCTTTGCAATTCTTTGCAGGGATAGCTGTGATATGATCTGGCAAAGGAGACCAAGGCTGCATTTGGACGATTCAAGAACTGAAATTTTTGAAGATTTTTACAAAAATGAGATGACGACTTATCTTCAAAACACAGTTTTGAAGAGAAGTCCTAATTGATCTGTATAATGATGAAAATTATTGAAGTAACCACCTATCGAGGACATCCCTCTGGCCTGCTGGTCTTCTTAGACTTTGCAAAACAAGACTGACTCAACCCAAGACCTAATGACCAAGAACCATTGTTATGACCCAGAAATTTGAAACAGGACTGTACATGACCTTTGAAGACTTGTTTTTATGAATAGACCTGAACCAGCAGTGCCAAGCATGAGGGGAATGAGTAACACAAACCATTCCGTCAGAGTTATGGCATGCCTAACGAAATGCAACTAATCGAAACTGATGGGACACCTAAACATGAAATGCAAAAAAGAGCTTTGATCTCTGACGGAGGGATAACTAGATCGACTCTAACACCCTGCATAATTTATAACATTACAAAAAATAACTGAAAGTAACTTTTTGAGCAAAGAATTCAACACGACATGACTTGCATATATCAATCAAGCTTCATAATGGATGCAAATATTTTCCATAAAAACATATAAGATGTAGGAAACCCAACATTAACTTATCACAGAATTATGCCAAATGTCAGCACAGTATATGCGAAGCACCCAAATAGAAGACAAAAGTTGTAGTGTGTCATAGTCGAAAGCAATGAAAGCTCCAGGAAACAAGAGTGCTAGGAATACAACAATATACTCAATATGCACACCTTCACTGCTTGCTTTACAATAATGCACCTACAAAACCTCCACTAAGAACCAAATATAGACATGACTGAAAACAGATGCTGCTAGAATACAAATACATGTCCCATCCCAGATCAAACAAATAAACTTGTTTTCATTATTCCAACTTTTCCTAGATTTGGGGCATTCAATTACAATTCCCTCACTAAACACTAGTATATAAAAGTGCACAATAAAATATAAACCAAATTGGCAGCATAACCAATTATAGACATGACTGAAAACAAATGTTTCTAGAATACAAATACATGTCCCATCCCAGATCAAGCAAATAAACCTGTTTTCATCATTTTAACTTTTCCTAGACTTGGGGCATTCAGTAACAATTAACATCCCTCACTAAACACTACTATGTAAGAGTGCCACACATTTACATAATACAAATACAAATACAAATACACAGTTAAGAACTCAATTTCCAATACAAATACAGTAAACTGAAACCCCAAATCCAAAGAAGCCACATAAGCCCAAAAGACATGCTCACATCAGAAACCCCAAATCCACAGAAGCCATAGAAGAACCCTACATCCACATAAGCCACATTTTGGCAGCCATAAAAGCCACAAAATAACCCTATATCCATAGAAGCCAAAAAAGCTACATAATAACCCATAGAAGCCACTGAAAAACCCAAAATCCCAAATATACCATAAAACCCCCAAATTGTACCTCAACCTAAGTCACAAAAGCCACAAAGCCACCAATTTTTGCAGCCACAGAAGCCATAGAAAAGCCATGCATCCACAGAAGCCAAAAAATCCACATAATATCCCACATAAGCCATAGGAAAACCCCAAATCCTAAATATCCCTTAAAAAATTTTAACCAGTGGAAAAACCCTAAATTTTATCTCAGCCTAAGCCATAGAAGCCACAAAAAAACCTTCTATCCACAGAAGCCACAGGAAAAACCCCAAACCCCAAATATCCCATAAAACCCTTTAACCAGTGGAAAAACCCCAAATCTTATCTCAACCTAAGCCACAAAAGACACCAAGTGAAGCCACAGAAAAATCCTACATCCACAGAAGCCACAAAAGCCACATAATAACCCACAAAACCCACATAAAAAAAATAATCCCAAATATCCCATAAAACCCTTTAACCAATGCAAAAACCCCAAATTTTATCTCAACCTAAGCCACAAAAGCCACCAATTGAAGCCACATAAAAACCCTACATCCACAGAAGGCACAAAAGCCACAAAATAATCCATAGAAGACATAGAATGATGTGAATACCGAGCAAATCGATGTGTTGACAAACACAGTTGCAGGTATGGCTGGCAGAATGAGGAATCCTACCAGAGAACAACGGCACCAAGCTCCAAACACCCGTTGCAGCGAGCCGACCATTGTGTCCAGTGCCGGGTCAAAAGGGTCGAGCAAGCGAGAGAAATCGAACAAAGGTCCTTCCAATTCTGAACCACAATCGACGACATACAACCCTGCAACAATGCCATACCACCGAAGAGCCGAAACCCTTTATTGCGCCCACACCCCACCTCTGTGGTCGAACAACACACCCCTACAGCTGAACAACACAACTCCGTAGCTGAACAACATGCCATAACACACGAGAAACGAAGGTTAAATACACCAAAAATGAACACCTCACACACAGGAACCGACGGAGAAAAACTAACAGGTTTCGGGTCTGAACAACAATGAACAGGGAGTGAAACAAGGTCTAGAAGTGGTCGCAACAAGAACCCTAAACGATGCCAAGGGCTCCATGATGCGAAGGAGATAAGTGTCGGCGTGTGATGGACATGTGTCGTACATCCAACTTGGCGAGCCATGTGTCATTGCATGTCTACATATGGAGGCCAGACAACTACTGGCCTCCTTCCCCTAATAGTTATTTCAAACATGTTCATTATTCCAAGGTTTAGGGTTACTTAATCGAACTTAATTATCACACATATCTATTTTGAACTAAGAAATTTAGAAGCACCAAGAAAAATCAATACTTATCATCTAAAAAATAAATAAATTAAAAACATATATTTAACTATATATCATTAAAAATAATTATAATAATAATTATATAAAAAGTAAACATATATAATAAAACATGAAAATATTGAAAGATGTATGATAAAATAAAGATAATAAAACAACAATGGAAAATTTAATTTATATATTATTTTTTTACCATGCAGTTGGAATTAATATCAACACAATTACAACTTAGATAAATCTCCAAGAAGTACATCAAAATAATTTAAATGGTTTTTTAAATTTTGATGTGAAAAATACAAATAATTTAATACAATTAGATTTTATTTTAGCCTCTTTCTTTCTGCATTTATAATATATTATAGAGAAATAGAAAAAGTTTAATAAGATATTCACTAAAGTTTAAGTTTAATAAGTTTAATAGAAGGCATTTTTGTTTATTCAATTCACCAATTATTTAACTCTAATTAATGAGATATTCACTAATCTCACCCATATTGTTGTAATGACTTTAAATATTATTAGTAGATTTTTAATAAATATTTGTTTTAAAAAACATTAATAACATTATACAATTATATCAAAATTATAATATTAAACTTTAAAAATTTATTAAAATTAATTGTCAAAATTTTAAAATATATCAATAAAATATTAATTATTATAATTGTTATTAATGTTATATATAAATATATGATATGTATGATACGTAGTCGTAAGGGATAGCTTAATTACTCGAGTTCATGTTGTTAAGTATTTTGTTAATTGGGAGGTCACGAGGTCAAATTTCCTCGATATCTTTCGGAGATCTGCCCAGATTATTACTCGTGGATGTATTAACCACTCAGTGACCATGAACGATAGTTTAAGGTCACGGCCAAGATAGACACTAAATTGGTGTATGAGACCCAATTGTTTGTGGGACAAGGGACCCACCTCTGAGTAGCGATTTGACTGTTAAATTTACGAAAGCATACATGCTCTACCCCTCCAGTTTTGAACCTATGACCTCTTAGAAAAAAACACATACTCTTAATCATTAAAAAGAAACACATGTTCTTAACCATTATATACATATAATATTTATTCCATTAAAATATAAATAAATTTCTTTAATATAATATATAATTTTTTAAAATAAATATATATTATAAATATTTTTTTTATATAAAAATAATAAAATTATTTCATTTATATAATTTCAATTTTAATTTTATAATATTTATAATTACATGTAAAATTTAGCATTTTTTTTTTTTTTTTTTTAACAAATTCGGATGCTATGTATTGATTGAAAAAAGTGCTAAGGCATAAAGCCATACATAGTTTGCTGCAAGAGCATTACAAATCCAAGGATAGAGAATGAGGTCCCTATCCCTGAGCTGGATTCTCAAAATTCGGACTACTAAAGAGCAAGTACTACTATAGATTCGGACGAACTGAAGACACAAAAATTTGCATTTGCAATACATGATTTAATCGATGGAAATATGACTGATATTCCTCGCAGTAGAGTCCTCTGGGTGCTGATCTGCTTCCATTGGATTGACGCTTGAAGAAGTTGATTTTGCTTTCTGTTTGGCTTCCAAAATGTCTCTTAAAATTGCCAATGATTCCTCAGCATGGATGCATCTATTGCTAAGCCCGTTGAACTGATCCTGAAGCGAGTGAACCCTGTGGAGAAACAACTCCATTTCTGTACGGTACTTAGCATGGAGATTTCTGAACTGCTCCTCAAATTTTCCTTCCAGACAATGGATCTTTTCTGCTTGCCTAGCTTCCATATTTCGCACTTGATCTTCCAGAATTCGCTGTTGAGCTCTGACCTCGTCGAATTCCGCTTGTAGGTCTCGGCAGTGAAAACATTGCTCCTCACGCGCCATCACAGAGAAAGGATTGATTTTAAAAGAGACAGAATCACAAGAACAGCCTAAGGGCTCCGTGAGGTTACAAGGAAGAGGGGACCACGGTTTGATGTCGGATCTGATAGAGAATAAGCTGCAACAGAGGGAGTTCGAGAGCCCAAGTCTCAACTTCGAGGATAAGAGAGAGGGCGGATCTGAGAGATGACGCTCTGTATAATGGCAGGGAAAAGAGAAGGGGGAAAGTAGCCAGGAAGGAGCAAGAGAGGGGGGCGGGATGGAGAGCCAAGGGTCAACGATCAGCAAATGAGCTGAGAGAGGAGCGGTGGGTATAGAAGGAGGGCCTCTGAAGCTCTTGATCAATCCTTTAGTTCTGTTCCTGTAAGAGTCCAATAGATAGGTTAGCGAAATAAAAAGCAGGGGAAATAAAATCGATACCAAGGCACATCTTCTATGTCGCAGCTGGCCCTGGTTGCTTCCTTCGACTTCACAGTGATGCTCTTGGACGTTATGCTGTAAGATGAGAGGATCTGCTCTCCTATTTAAAGATTGAATCCGACTGCGGCATCCTGAATTCTTTTCAGAAGACCGATTCTCTGCAGAGTTAAAGTATTTTGTGGGATTTCTGGGACGATTGTCTGAGGCAGTGAGATCCTTGGTCAGTCCTCTTCGTTTATGAGTTTTGCTTGGGATTACCAATGGATTGCTGATCGTATTCTGAAGCTGATTGATTGGGCTTTTCGTGTGCCCGAAAACTGTAGTCACCATACCCCCCGCACGCTTGTTGGGATTGCGCGCTTGGGGATTGTCAGATTTCACTAGATTCATGGCAGAGGCTGGAAGAAGGATTGCTGATTGTGCCTTAGGGTTCCCTCTCGATATCCGACGGCTTTATTAGCATGACTGTCCGCTGCCCCATTGTGTGTGCGCAGAATATGATAGAACCGAATTGTACTGAAGTAATCGGTGAGGAGATTGATGCGGCAGAGGTGTTGTTGGAGGCTGCTATTTGATGACGGCCTGTGATGATTCATATATCCGATGACAATCGAAGAGTCTCCTAGCACGATTGCCTTTTTGATACCCCTTTTTTGAAGTTGCATCAAACCTTGGAACAGAGCAAGAGCCTCCGCAATATTGTTAGTTTTGACTCCTAAACTCCATTCATAGCTACTTATTTCTTCTCCTTTCTCATCTAGAATAACTCCTCCTGCTCCTGCTGGTCCTGGATTGGACTTAGAGGCCCCGTCAAAGAGTAAAATTGGACAGTTATTGCTCGTCATCCATCTCTTGAATTCCTGAGATGAGAGCCTTATTTCCCATTGTTTGATCTTGTGGTTAGGATTCGCGCTCCTTCTCTGAATATTATGATGATGGCCTGTACTATCTAGAATATGACTGATCATGATCCTTTCCTCAGTAGTGTAATCAGTAATTTTAATGATGCCTGAGCATTTGACTACTATCGTTTCCTGCGCTAGAAGGTGAGCACTGCTACATGTTATTCTAACATTGCCTTCTTGGTTTTGAAAAATTTTCTTGTTTCTAGTGAGCCAGATTTTCCAGAGAAGGTTGTGTGGGATGATGTCCCAGGTTCTTTTGACAATCTTGCTCCGCTTATCTTTCCAGGGGCAATTCCTTCTCCAATAATGTATTGTCTCAGCAATGTTTTGCTGGGGCTGCCAGTTTATATTGCCAAGTTTGGCCATAATAGTCCAGCATCTCTTCGCAAAGGCACATTCAAGAAAAAGATGGTGGATGGTTTCCTCCTCAGAGCAGCAGTTAGGACAGATTGAGGGACCATATATCCCTCTTTTTTTTAAATTTTCCGAGGTGAGAATTTTCCCTTTAAGCAACAGCCAGATGAAGAATTTGACCTTTGGGATGGCCTCAGATTTCCAGATTATTCGCCATTGATTCCAAACCGGAGCTTGATAAGTGCTATTGCAGATGAATTGATAGCCAGATTTAATGGTATACCCTGAGCCCGTGGGGTCCCATCTGAGCCCATCTAGAGCTCCTTTTTTAATAGGAGCTCTATTTTGGAGATTTTTAATGAGGGCTTGCAAGCTAGAGTCCAAGTGTGGAGGAATGACCGGAAATTCCCAGCTAAGCCAAGCTCCGCTCTCCTCGTCCCATTTTGAGATTTGATCCAGCCTCTGGATGCCCTTACTATGCAGATAAATAATAATGGGAATGGCTTCTTCTACAGAATTTATAGGTTGAAAACCCATAATTTTATCAGTGGCATAATTAATGCTGCTCCCATCCCCTGGAATTTTTGAAGTATTTTGGACAAGAATGGGAATTGCTTTCTTACAAAGATGCCATATTTTAGTGGAGTCCCTTGCTGGAATATCAGATTCAAGTAATCTTTGCCTGCTGTCTGAAAGATACTTGCATTCAAGAACCTGTTTCCACCAGGCTTTAGGTTCACTGATGAGTCTCCAAGCCATTTTAATCCCAAAGGCAAGATTCAGTAATTTAGGCATTCTGATTCCCAATCCACCTCTATCTGGAGATTGGATTACATTTCTCCAATTGACCAAATTGAATCTATTTTTATCTTGTTTCCCTCCTTGCCATAAAAAATTACGGAGAGCAATTTCTAACTTGTTGTGGAAAGAAGCTGGAGCTTGATAAAGAGTGAAGCGGTATAATGGTAAGGAGGAAATACCTGATTTAAGCAAGATTAATCTACCCGCTGGGTTGAGCCATTGAGTTCCCCATTGCTGCACCTTTCTTTTGACTTTGTCAATTACTTCACTCCAGGTAGATGCTTTAAGGACGCCCAAAGTAACTGGCATCCCTAGATATGTGAAGTGGTCCCAGGTTTCTTTGTAGGCTACTCCAAATATATTGGCAATGTTGTGAGCTGTTTGATTAGAGATGTTCCATCCATAGATGCAGCTTTTCTGAAGGTTGACTTCTCCTCCAGAGCACTCCATAAATTGGTCAAGAATAGATTTGAAGCGCCTTGCTATTGTGGTGGAGGCCCCGCCAATTAGCAAAGTATCGTCAGCGAATTGTGAATGATTGATATTTTTAACTCCATTCCCATACTTGATGCCCGAGATGAGGCCTACTCTTCGATTGTAATCAAGGTTGCTGCTGAAGGATTCCGCCATCATGATGAAAAGATAGGGTGAGAGAGGGCATCCTTGCCTTAGACCTCTTGTGGATTGAAAGTATTCACAGGGGCGGCCATTGATGAGAGGCGAGATCCAAGGGCCAGTGATGCATGCAGCGATGGTGCTTATGAATTCAGAGTTGAAGCCCATTTTTCCCATGACAGCGTACAAGAAGGAGTGTCTGACTCGGTCGAATGCGTTGGCTAGATCTAGCTTGAGGACGAAACCTTTCTCTTGTCTGGAGGTACTAGAATGGATAGCTTCTTGAACCAAGGAGATGGAGTCATGAATCTGCCGGTTAGCCATGAAGCCGCCCTGATTTTCAGATATGATAGAAGGAAGCACAGGTTGAAGTCTAGCAGCTATGATTTTTGCAAAGATCTTATAAGAAGTGTTGCACAAGGAAATAGGTCTGAACCTGGAAAAGGAGGTGGGCCTGGATTCCTTGGGGATGAGGGCTAGATTTGTTGAATTAGTGAACCCCCCCATTTTCTTTTTTCTTTGTATTCCTTTAATCATCTTTACCAGATCTTTTTTTATCAAATGCCAGTGGTCTCTGTAAAAATTAATTGAGAAGCCATCTGGCCCTGGAGATTTGTCTGGTTGAAGAGTCCAGATAGCTTTTTTAACCTCTTCCTCAGTTATTTCTCTATTCATCCTTTCATTTTCTTCAGCCGAGATTTTCCTTGGAAGGTGTTGGAGAAAGGCCGTGTAGTCTCTAGCGTCTTGATTTTCAGAGAGTAGGTTCTTGTAGTGATGGAAGGCTGCCCTTTTGATAGATTCCTGATCGTCATGCCTGCTGCCTTGACTATCAATGATAGCGGTTACAATGTTTCTTGATTTTTTTACAGTGGCCTGCTTGTGGAAGTATGCTGTATTTTTGTCCCCTTCTTTTAACCATATTTCTCGCGACTTAAGCCTCCATTTGACTTCTTCTGCTCTCTTAATTTGAGTGAGTTGTTCCTGCACTTCCCATTCCTTGTCTTTGAGCTGATTAGTGAGTCCTTGTTCTTCTATTTTTTTTTTGTATCTCTTCCAAACTCTGCTGCAATTTTCCTTTGATTTTTTCTGGTTCTTGGTAGCTAGTTTTTGCCCAATCCTTAAGTGCTTTCCTTATGTTTCGAATTTTAGTTTCCCAAATATAATTTGGGGATCCTTCAACATGTTTCTTCCATGTTTCTGCTATAATAGATTCAGCCTCAGGGCTTTCTTTCCATAATGGATTGTATCTGAAAGGGATTGGTCCCAGGTTGGCATGTGCGTCCAACGTTAGAAGGATGGGAGAATGATCTGAAGCTGTAGCGCTTAGAATTTTGGTATGACCTGCAGCAAAATAGGAAAGAAGAGAAACATTGATCAAGATTCTGTCCAGCCTTTCCATAATGTTACCTGGTCCCAGACGTCTATTGTTCCACGTGTATTTTCTATTCTTTGGTATAATGTCCAGCAATTCGACTTCCGCCATGATGGTTTCTAGCTGCCTTCTAAAAGGATCTGGGGTGAAGGCACCCCCCTTTTCTCGTTCGCGTGGAGAATTAAATTGAGATCTCCCGCAAGGATAAGATTTGTATTCTGCTCCTTATCTATTTCCTGCTTCAATTCCTTCCAGCATTGTTCCTTTTCCCGAAAATGGTTGGGGATATAGATATTATAAATGATAATATCACAGTTTTCTTCTTTGTTGACGAGGTTGGTCCTGATCCAATTTGAGTTGATGACTGAAGATGCACAATTCCAATGCTGCTTTTTCCACATAGTGGTGATTCCTCCAGAGGCTCCTCTGGAATTACTACTGATCCCTATGAAGGATTTTTGTGATTCAATGATTGTCTGCATATCATTCTGATTTTGTTTGGTTTCCTGAAGTAAAACGATTTCAGGGCTTTCTGAATGAAGAAGATCTCTTAGGGCCGCTGTTTTGGAGGGGTGCCCCATACCCCTGCTATTCCAAGATAAAAGCTTCATCATAAGACATTCGATCGAGGAGGTGCTCGCCTCTCAAGTTCTTTGGTTGCTGTATCTTTCTCTTGGGAACCTGTAATGAAGGAGTCCATAGGGGTTTGAATCCCTAGAGCTATGTCCTTTTGCGAACTTTCTTCCCGGTGCTGCTTGGCTGATTTTCTGCCTGGCCCAGATTTCTTGTAGATGTCACCGGATGCACCAAGATCTTTGGAGGAACTTCTGGTAGTTCTTATAGGCTGCAGTCCGGAAACTGACTGAGCTGGATTCGAAGAGACCAAGGGGGGCTCAATGCGGGTCAATACTGGCTGTTCAGAATGAGGGCCATCATTGGTCACTTTCGATTTATTTTTGGATAAGCTCCTATCAGCAGAGTGTGGAGGGGAAGCACAGTGGGGGGAGGAGGGGGAGGTTCTGGGGCCTATGGGGGAAGGGGGGGGTGAAGGAGGTTCCTCTGATGCAAGAGATCCAAAGGGGTTGGAGGATGAGGGGAAGATAGGGGAGGAGAGATGGGTTCCGGAGAGAGGTTCTTTGGACTCGGGGGGAGGGTTGGACTTCTTTTTTTTCCTTACTACTTCCCATTCTTCCTCTTGAGTTTCAGACATAGTATTATTGATTTCTGGTTTAGATTTAGGGCACCTATTCGCAAAATGACCATACTCGTGACATACCTTGCACTTGAAGGGGAGTTGTTCATAGTCCACCTGCTGAATATGCGTCCACTGATCCACTCTGAGTTTGACTGCCTCTGGAAGACCTTTGCCCAAGTCTACCTCCACACAAATCCTCGCGCATGCATACATATTTTCCTTTGGTTCAGATCTGTCCACATATTTACCTATAGCATTTCCTATTGCTCGTACAGTTTCATCGGCCCAGCAGTGAAGCGGCAGATGTGGAAGACGAACCCAAACAGGGACAGCATTGGGAACATCCATTTCAGGATCAAAGCCCGGGGTCCAACGATTGAGATAAAGACCTCTTGAATCCATAAAATATGGCCCATTCCTGAATATAAGATTGCGATCATCTATTGATTCAAAAAGGAATGTATAGAATCCTCTGCCGCAGAACCTTATGGCAATTTTCCCTTGGACCATGGCGTTCCAATTTCTTTCCACCCATCGTTGTACAGCTCGAGGGGAGGGCCAAAGGCCCGTGAACTGGCCAACCAAACCGCGCTCAGCTAGGGCTACAGCAGATCTCCTTGGAAGAGAGAGAGGAAGAGGAATTTCTGGGATTTCATCAAGCTTTTTGATAAATTTGGAGGCAGAAGGTCGAATCCGCTCAGCATTATCTTCGGGGACGAGAGAAGCGAAGGCTTTCTCAAAATCGGGCTGGGATGGATCTTGAGGATCCATTGAAAAGAGGGCTCAGGCAAAAGCGAGAGGGAGAGGGCAGGAGGCCCAGAAAAAAAGAGCAGCGACGGGGGGCTACCACAGGGCGAGCCAAACGCAAAAAACGGGCAGGAGGCCCAGGAAAGCAGAGGGGCGCAGCGGAGGGAGCTCGGAAGGGCCAGCAAGCCCGGCAGCAGGGCTGCCAAGGCTCGGCGGGGACGAGCAGGGCTTCAGAGGCGGGGGCAGGAGAGAACCATCTCCAGCGCGCGATCCAAAATTTAGCATTTTATAACGTGCATAAAATATATATTTAAATTAATTAAATATAAAATAACTAAACCAATTAAACATATTTTATAGTTCTAGTATTTTATAGTCATAATATTCATATTAATAAATATAAATTTATATAAAATTAAATAATAATAATTTCAATATGAATCAATTATTTACAAATTTCTCTATACACAAATGACAATATAAAACTTTGTTAATATTAATTATTTTTCCATTCATATGTTGAAAGTTAATGTAATTTACCTTTATATGTGATACATTTGTTAATGTAATTTTCCTTCATATTACAATTTAAAAGATAATAAAACTAAATAACAAATACAATGTTAATAGAAAACTTTAAAATTATAATAAAATATTTCATTTTATTATAGTTTAAAAGATAATAAAACCTAAAAACAAATACATAATTAATGGAGACTTAGAAATGGTAATGAAATTAAAATTAAAATATTTTAAGATTTTAATTATTTTATTTAAAAAAATATTTTATTTTTAATTTTTATTTGGTATATTTATTAAAATAATAATAAAATAGGTGGTAGGAGGAAGCCTGGGAGTGCATGAAGAGACACAGCCAACTACGAGACTGCGTGCAACACCAAAGCCATGGCCCCAGGAGGGGGCCATGAAAAGGATCCACCCTTATCACCTGAGCTAGATGCATTCCGGGATCTGGTTGCGGCATGTAATAAGCGGCCTGCAACAGAAAACCAACAAAAGTTTGTAAAAAAAATGGAATCCATCCCCACAGTTGCTTTTCCGATTGAAGAACCCTGCAAAGCAACATTAAACCTAGCAGAACAAGGGCTTATTGGACAGTTCACAGGGTTATGGCCCTCACCCAAAGCTGTAGAAGCCTGGGTGCAAAGGAAATGTAGACCTCTGGTCAAGGAAGGAATAAAAAGCCATTTCGTCGGCAAAGGCTTCTTTGTATTTGTTTTTGAAGCAACAGAAGACAGGAACCTCATATTCAGAAACAACCCGTATTTCATGGGGCCTCAGGATCTCTATCTGAATCAATGGACACTAGACTTCGATCTGACTTAGGACGTACCCTCGGCTGTTTCGGTTTGGGTGCGACTGCCCCATCTGCGTCTGCACTGCTGGAACCCTAAATCCTTAGAAACCATAGGCAATAGAGCAGAAAGAAAAGATCAATACTCCTGTGCGAGAATTTGTGTAGAAGTAGACCTGGAGGAACGTCTCCCTGACGCCATTAAACTGACGGTGGCTGACTGGACACACATACAAGTGGTAGACTATGAGAAACTCCCATTTAAATGCCGGCACTGCCATGGCTATGGGCATTTCGCCAAGCATTGTAAAAAGAAATCAGAGGAGGGAGCTGGGAAGGAGAAAGGAGATCAATGGAATCAGGTTCAGAAATCAGGAACAACTAAGCAGAGAAACATGAACAAAGCGAAAGCCTTGTCCACTGGGAGGGTTGCCCCCTCGAAACCCAAGCAGAAGGTAGCTCAGTCCCACCAAGAGCAGACATATCCACAAATCCCTTTGAAATACTCAACACACCATAAAAACTCCAAGATATAGCAGATAAAGAGGTTGAATAGCAGACTAACAACATGGAAGAAAACAAAAGGCAAGAGGAATCAGTCCCTCTTGAAATCGCATCCCCAAAAGGTGCCTCTAGCTCCCCAACCTATGTAGATATGACAAGAAAGAAGACCCTAGAGATATCGGGATCCTCGAAAGATGAAACAAGTGAGAGGCCCTTAAAAAGAGTGGGGAGGAAATCTCACAGAGAGGCCAGAGAAGAAAAAGCAGAGAGACAAAAAATGCAAGGCATCCAGGGCACTATAGAGATGTCTATCGGCAGAAATACTAGAACCAGGCCTCCCAAGGGAGGTGCTACCCCAACCCCTACCAGTAAATAATGCGACTAGTCTCTTGGAATTGCAGAGGACTAGGGAACCCATCAAAAGCTGAAGCAGTCAAGAGTCTATTGAATCAAAACTTCCCAAGATCCTCATGCTCCAAGAGACTAAAATAGAAGGCGAAGCCCTTCTAGAAATCAGCAAAGTAAAATGAAAAACAAAAGTTGGGAAAGCGATAAGTACTAGAGGTACATGTGGCGGGTTAGCCACTATTTGGGAGGCTGACAAATTTCAGCTTGAGAGCTCCTTTCAGACGCAACATTGTATCTACACCGAACTCTGACACATAACAAGTAAGATAAACTTTGCTCTCTTTAATCTCTATGTACCTGTCCTCTATACAGAAAAGAAACAATGCTGACAAACTCTGACTGATTTTTTAGAAGCATGCTCCCTCAAAAATATAATTATTGCCGGAGACTTCAATCTAATCCTAGACCCAAAGGAAAAAAGAGGAGGAACCCGCAGCAGGGATTGCTTTCTTCCCTTAGTGGAACCTGATTCAACAATGGGATTTATTAGATTTCAAGCCAAAAAAAGGGCTATACACATGGACAAATAACAGAATAGGGGAGGAGCACATATCAGCCAGGCTGGATAGATTCCTTCTTCAGAGTTCCTTCCTCTCTGAGAAGATGATCATCTCCACAAAAATTTTTCCAAAGTGGAACTCAGACCATAAACCCATCCTCCTTCTGCTGGAAGAAGAAGAAAACCTGGGGCCAATCCCCTTCCGATTCAGCCCTCTATGGGCAAACAGAGAAGGGTTTTTGGACACAGTGAATAAGGCATGGTCCATCCATGTTCTTGGATCACCCAACTATGTTTGGGAGCAAAAGATAAAAGCCACCAAAGCAGCCCTGAAGCAATGGATAAAAAATCCCTCAGATTCTCCCACTACCCAACGAAAACAGAGCACAAAGCAGCTGCTGGATCTCCAAATGGGTCTGGAGATTCAAGACATAACTAGAGCAGAAATTCATAGTGAGCAAGAACACCAAGTCAGCATCCTTCAGACATTTAGAGAGGAGGAAGAATACTTGAGGCTCAAGTCATGCAATCTATGGCTTGCGTCTGGAGACAAAAATACAACCTTCTTCCACAAGAAAATTCGAACCTGTCTCTTTAGAAACCACATTGCTGAAATCACCTTGCTAGATGGGACTTTTCTCAAAGGCACAACTATGATAAAATAGGTGGCAACCTATCATTTTCAGTGGCTGTTCAAAGAAGAAAGCACAAAGGATGATGAGGAAGCTCATGAATTCCTCAAGCATGTTCCAAGGATGGTTAAGGAGGAGGACAATGCAACTCTCTTGAAGCCATTCACTGAAGAAGAAATTAGCAATGTAAAATGGAAGATGGAACCATACAAAGCCCAGGACTTGATGGATTCTCAATACACTTCTATAGAATCTGCTGGGACATCATCAAGGCTGATTTGTATCGAATGATCAAAGGATTCCTACGAAGAGCCAAAGTGGGAGGAAGCACAAACTCCACCTTCCTAGCTCTAATTCCCAAAGAAGCCAATGGGGAGGCGCTCGACATATTCAGGCCAATCTCACTATGTAATGCGTCCTATAAACTTCTCACCAAGTTACTTGCTAATAGAATAAAGCCTCTGCTAGAAAAACTCATCTCACCCAATCAAGGAGGGTTTGTCAAAGGCAGGCATATCCTGGACAATGTGATACTAGTGCAGGAAATCATCCATTCTAGCCATCAACGCAAAGAGCAAGGCATGCTCATCAAACTGGATATGGCGAATGCCTTCGATTGAGTAAGGCACTCCTTCCTCCTCCAAGTTATTTCTGCATTTGGTTTCAGTCCTGAATTTGTAAAATTGATTAAAGGATGCATTGGAAAACCTTGGATAGCCCCTCTAGTAAATGGTAGGCCGGTAAATTACTTCAAAGATTCGAGGGGAATTAGGCAAGGTTGTCCTTTGTCCCCCTTCCTGTATATTTTTGATGGCAAACTCTCTAAGCTGAAAGCTCATAGATGAGAAGCTCAATGGGACACTTCCTGGCACCAGGGTGATAACCAGAACAACCTCAATCAATCATGCCCTATTCGTCGATGACTCTATCCTCTTGGGAGGAACCTCCATTAAAATAGCAAGATCCTTCAATGGAGTAATCCAAAGCTTCTATAGAGTCTCCGGAGCTATGGTCAACAAAAGGAAAAGTGCAGTGTATGGCTGGGCGATAGACCAACAATCTATACTCAGGATTTCCCAAGCCCTGGGCTTCACCAAATATGCCTCTTGGGAAAAATTCAAGTATCTTGGTCTGCCTTTAACCTTGGGTACAACTAAGGCCCCTCATTGGATGGAAATTATGAGCGAAATCAAGGAAAAAATGACTACCTGGGGCAGTTAGTGGCTCACCACAGCTGGGAAACTCACTCTGGTCAAGTCACTTCTCTCTTCCCTTCCTATCTACCAGGCTTCATTCCTTTTAGCTCAAAAAATGATCACCGAACATATAGAAAAGTTGATTCGAAATTTTCTATGGCAAGGAGGAAAGGGGAACCAAAAAAAAATTCATATAGTAAGCTGGGACATAGTGAAAATGCCAATAACTGAAGGTGGGCTTCAGGTAAGAGATCCTGGGTTGGCCAATTTGGCAATGGGAGGGAAGATCCTCTGGAAAATATTCTCAAGCCAAATACACCCTGTAAGTCAAGTTCTAATTAAAAAATATCTGCACAGACTCTCAATAAAGAATATGGAAGAAGGAGCTTCCCACAAAGGAACCACGTTGTGGAAGTTGTGCAACCAAGGCTGGAAATTCTTTAAAGATCAACTCTACAGAATTCCAGGAAATGGGAAAAGAATTAGACTGTGGGATGACAAGATCATGGGCCTTCAACCCCTAAATCTTGCACCGGAAATAGCATACTTGCGCAATTGTCTCATCCAAAAAGGTATCCACAAACTTGCTAACATATGCACTTGGGATTCAGAAGGGAACTGGAGCAACTGGGCCCTCCATTGATCCCTAAAGAACTGAGCTGGCTAGGTGAATCCCTGATACGGGCCAGCATCAAAAAGAATATCTCCCTGCCTAGCCACAACCCACAGTGGTGGATTCGGATCTCTGAGGAGGACTTTAAAAAGTGGTGGAAAAATCAAGGCAAAGTCATGATATTCTTCGATGGAGCCTCCAAAGGAAACCCGGGGACATCAGGGTCATGAGAAATAATTCGTTCCACGGATGGGCACAAAAAGGACAACTTCAGTTGGGGCCTAGGATAGAGCACTAATAACCAGGCCGAGATCCTTGGACTACTCAAAGCGTGTCAGATTGCTCAGAGGAATAGAGGGGAAAACCTTCAAATCTTCGGGGACTCTGAAATCCTGATAAAAATCCTTAACACGGGCAACCATCTCAAAAACTCTGCTCTAAACAAGACCCTTGAAAGAATAATAAAGATGACTCAAAATTTCACTTCTTGCTCATTCTATCATGTCCTACGAACTCTGAACAAGGATCCTGATATAGTGGCTAACAAAGGATGTCTTCTAGCTCAAGGTATGCTGGAAAAGAATGAAGAAGAAGTTGAAATGCACCCGATTCCTTAACAGAACATGAGAGTTGTACAAGGACAGGTTAGACAAGGCAGTGGGCCTAAATTCCAATGCTTAAGTCCTGCCTCCAAGGTATTGCAAATCCCATAGATTGCAACATCCACCAAATCCGCATTTGAGTGTAGAAGAAATACGCAGAATCAAGGCTCTGGCGTAGGTAGATGGATCACAGGATGGTTTATCTCCGCGCGGAGTCGTCAGGTAAATGGTATTTTGCATGGACCAACAGAGGTTTGGAGTTTAAACAGGGCGCATAATCAAATTCAATCACAGGACCATTGTTTTCATGACGCGGGGAGTGGTAAGCGGTTTTTATCGCACCGCTTTTGGAGGCTGGGCAGTATTCCTCAAAAGGGTGTGATGAACCTGAGGGACTAACGCATGGCAGGAAAAAACCACCCATATCGCGTGCTTCTAAGGTGTTATGGGTCGGACAGCGAGGGACATGAAAAGCATCGGATCTAGGCAGGGAAAGATATGACGGTGATCGCACGCGGAACATGGTGGGGAGTTAATGACGCGGGGAGCGGTAAGCGATTTTCATCGCATCACTTCTGGATGCTGGGCAATATTTTCTTAATAGGACGAGATGTACCTGAGGGCTCGACGCGTGGCGGGACAAAACCACCCATATCGCACGCTCCTGAGGTGTTAAGAGTCCTAAAACGAAGGACGCGAAAAGCGTCGTATCTGGGTGGGGGAAGATCAACGATTATCGCGAGATGAATAAGGTGGGAAGTTAACCCTGATGTGGGGTCGAGCACGGAAGAATAACCCGGTATAATGGAGGTGGGGCTAGGTTATATAATAATATATTTTAAATGTGTCGGTAAGTATTATATGGGTTTGGGATTAATATTTATTTGGGAATTATTGTAAGTCAGGCAAGTTTCAAATTTTCAAAGAAAATCGGAATTGTAAGACAGGATACTCAAAAACCAAGAGTAATCCAAGGAACACTTAGCCATTCCTAAAGAATTGAAAGCGACAACTAAGCTCTGATACAAAAGCCAAAATTTGAGGATTCTAAAAGTTAGAAAATTATCCAATGACTGTAATAGAGGTTGTTTGGCCATGCCCAACCTCCCCTTATAAATAAAACTCAACCGTTTATGTTAATAATAATAATAATAATAATTAAAATTAATATAATTTAATATCAAAATTTAATATATTCTAAAACCTCTTATGTCATGAAATTAGTGCAATGATGATATTCAAACTATTGTAAAAATAAGGTTTGGACTTGCATCAAATTAAATTGAAAGTTTTCTTTAATGGTTCCTGGTTGGATTGTAGATATTTCTCTAATTGATGGTAATAAAAACATAATATGACATTTATAGCCACTAATCCACTTACTAAAACAAAAAGACATTTTTAATTCACAAAGCTTCACTATTATTAATTATTAATATTTATTTATAAATATTGGATTATATATTTTATTATTATTATATTTATTAGACTCTTGGATTTATAATATCAATTCCTCAGGTGTATTAATCTAAGGGTTTATATTCTTAGGGTATAATATTATTCATAGGGTTTATAATATTAATCCTAGGGTTTAATATAACTCCCTTGGGTTTATAACCATGGTCAACCATGGTTAACCATGTTCAATCATGGTCAACCACGATCCACCATGGTCCAATGTCACATTTTGACAAAGGTAGTCTCAATGTTAAAATCGATCATGGTCAACCATGGTCTAACATGGTCAATCATGGTCAGTATGAAAATCAACCATGGTCAATCATGGTCAGTCATGGTCAACCATGGTCCAACGTTACATTGTGATAAACATTGTCTCAATAGGAACATCAACTACATGTGAACCATGGTTAACCATGGTCAATGATGGTTAACCATCAACAACCAATGTCAACCATGGTCCAACGTCACATTGTGACAAAGTCTCAATATGAAAATCGACCATGGTCACATTGTGTCAAAGATTGTCTCATGGTCCAATGTTACATTTGACAACCATGGTCAACCTTGGTTCAACGTCGCATTGTGACAAAGATGGTATCATATGAGAATCAACCATGGTTAATCATCGTCAAACATGGTCCAATCTCGCATTGTGAGAAAATCAATCATGGCCAACCATTGTCAACCATAGTCCAACATCATATTGTGACAAAGATTGTCTCAATATGAAAATCAACTATAGTCAACCATGTTTATTTTAGGGTTTATAATATTTATCGTAGGGTTTATATAGCTTGGGTTTAAAATATTAATCCCTTGGGTTTAATATTATTCTCTTGTCTTTTTAGTATTAATCCCTTGGGTTTTTAGTATTAATCCCTTGGGTTTATTAGTGCCTTGGGTTTATAATATCATTCCTTTGGGTTTATTAATCTACGGGTTCATATTCTTAGGGTATAATATTATTGATAGGGTATATAATATTATTCCTAGGGTTTAAAATAAATCCCTTAGGTTTATAATGCATTGGGTTTACAATATAAATTCATTGGGTTTATTAATCCCTTAGGTTTATAATGATGCCAATATGGGTTTGTGACATAGATTTTCTCAATATGGAAAGTAATCACAATCAACCATGGCCAACCAAGGTCAACCATGGTTAACCATGACCAACCAAGGCCAGTCATGGTCAACCATGGTCACATTGTGTCAAAGATTGTCTCATGGTCCGATGTCACAATGTGACAACCATGGTCAACCTTGGTCCAACGTCGCATTGTGACAAAGATGGTATCAATATGAGAATCAACCATGGTTAATCATCGTCAATCATGGTCAACCATGGTAAAACATGATCCAATGTCACGTTATGAGAAAGATTCTCTCAATATAAAAATCAATCATGGCCAACCATGGTTAACGATACTCTAACATCGTATTGTGACAAAGATTGTCTCAATATGAAAATCAACTATAGTCAATCGTTGTCAACCATGTTTATTTTAGGCTTTATAATATTTATCTTAGGGTTTATATAGCTTGGGTTTATAATATTAATCCCTTGGGTTTAATATTATTCTTTTGGGTTTTTTGTCATGTCCCTTCTCAAACACATTAGTAACAGGATGTTGCTACACAATTTTGCACATTTTTGACTAAGGAAGAGGGCCCCACACTTTCGACTTAGGGACTTAGGGGCCAAATCAACTTTATTTAATTGTTAGTGGAATGTGGGGGCCACCCACATAGGAGTTTGAATTATCCATTCAATATGCTTGGAGGGAAAATCGAATAGGTGGATGGAGGGGCCCACATGAGGCTAAGGGGGCCCAAGGAGTTATAAAGAGAGATCAACTCTCATTTTGTTTTCATCTTGATCATTTTACAAACAAACTTATATTTCTACACTTTACTGCTTAGAGAGTCTACCGGTTGTTTAGATACGGATCTTCCGCAGGGGAGATTCAACCTCTACTTCGAGGGACTATTCGTGCCTGCCCTAGGGAGGTTGTTCCACAAAGATTTTAGGGGTTCTAGCATTAACATACACTTCATCCAGCCACGCAGAGGAAGAGACTGCGTATTTTCTGGGCAGCCAGAAACATGTAGAAGGGGATTGAACTAGCTGGGAGGTCCATAGCTTGTTGGGAGTTTCGGGAGTTGGAAAGGCTATTGGTTGAGGACAATTTCAGTGAGTTTTGCAACCAGCCAGTCAGGGGTTACAACAGTACGAATTTGGATTGCGTAGAGGCCTCTGGCAGCAAACTCGTGGTGCTTAGGAGAGCAGTTATCCGGGCCAAGGATCATCCGAGGAGCAAGGAGACAGTCATCATAGGTGAACCCAACATTCTTGGGGTGTTTTCAGAGGGATTTGTAGGCTGTTTCCTACAAGTCGAATTTGGTAGTAGCAACTGGGGAGAGGCTCTAAGGAGGCCGAAAATCGAAAGTCAAAATTAGACAAATTCCCTTCTAGGTTTTTCTGGGTTTTGTCCAAGGAGTCTAAGGCTGAAAGTATATAATTTTCTGGGTAGTTTTTGGGCACATTCCTGTGGGTTGAAGTTCAGTAGGACAATAATTTTACTGGGACAACGCAGTGCAAAGTGGTGCATCAACTAGGCAGCCTTCAGCTCAGCTATTCCATCACCTGGGTTTGGTCCAGCTTATAGTAATCACAGGGGAACCCAACATTCTTGGGGTGTTTTCAAAGGGATTTGCAGGCTATTTCCTGCAAGTCGAATTTGGTAGCAGTAGCTGGGGAGAGGCTCCAAGGAGGCCAAAAATCGAAAGTCAAAATCAAAGAAATTCCCTTCTGGGTTTTTCTTGGTTTTGTCCAAGGAGTCTAAGGCTAAAAGGATATAATTTTCTAGGTGGTTTTTGGGCACATTCTAGCAGGTCAAAGTTCAGTAGGACAATAGTTTTAATAGGACAACACAATGCAAAGTGGTGCAACAACTGGGCAACCTTCAGCTTAGTTATTCCATCACCTGGGTTTGGTCCAGCTTGTCCTTGAGACAAGCCCAGGTGCACCATCTCATTTATATTGTACCTATGCTCTTAGAGTTTATAATATATGGCTCAGAAGTTCCAAATTTACAATGTTTTATGGGTGTATAATGCATGTTTTTAATTTTATGCTGCTGCACTATTTATTTGTTTAGAATATCACTTATATTTCAGCATAGAAACATTACAGTGGTATCAGAGCATGATCTTGGCCTAGTTGTGGGTAACGAGTAAGATCATGGGAGATTTGGGCATGTATGCACCATGACAGGTTACACCGTACACCACCCATGGCTCAAGGGAGATTCAGTATGAAGAAATTCTAGGGTGGAATCCATTAGAACGATGAGAGGTTGGCTCAATTGAGGAAGGTGTCAGAACCGATCCATCCTTGTCCTTACAACAGAGACACTAGAGGTGCACAAGCTGTGGGAGTATAACCATCTACACTATGTGGGGAAAGTTGACAGGATCAGGGTACCAGATCTCCTGAAAAGGAGCAGGCAGGCCAGAGACAGTTAGAGGATGAGTCAAGGAGACGATTTTCCTGTTGGAGACCTAGTTTTAGACATCAGGGTCTTGAGGAGGAGATTTAACATGAGGTAGAGGACACACGGGTGTGTGAGGATCACATTGGTATACCCAGTGTGGCCCAAGAGTCACCGTTGTTGGAGGTCTCTTTGATAGCACCAGTTAACACCTTGGGGGAAAGAGTAGAGCATACACCCATAGGACCATCCATTGATGAGGTAGCCAGGAGACACAAACATGTCCACCGTGAGAAGGTGACATCCGTTGTTGAGATATTCGAGGTCGTGACCGAGTTTTCAGGTGATAGCAGTGCACAATAGGATGATGAGGTGTCGAGAGAAATCACCACCCTTGATGAGGAGTCGATAGGAACAGAGGCACCTAGATCTGTGATAGAGTTGCGGGATGACATCCACCTACAACAACATGGAGAGCACATAGAGGGGTATGAGCTAGTCATGGAGGCGCTGTTTCTGACTCATGTTGAGACCATGGTGGAGGAGGATGAGCAGTCTTCTTTAGGGCCAACCACTGACTTAGAGCTGTTAGATGCACAGACCATCAATAGAGTTGCAGTACTTCCAGATAATAGCTCTCTCTAGGCATATATAGATGGGGCTTGCAACATTGCTAGACTACCTTTGCACCATGGAGAGAGAGAGATGCAGAGACTCCCAGACAAATTTTATGTGTTGACCAGTATTGTCAGTTGATGCGACATGAGTAGGGCAGGGTACAACACTCGCAGGATGGAGGGCTTGTTCTATGTTATTCTCTTGACCTATGAGAAGATGCCAGAATACCAAATATATGAAGAAATACAACCCAGAACACATAACAATACGAGTAAAACAACAAGTATTTTATTATTCAGAGATGAAAGCAATGTTCACTTGCCTCTTCGAGGGGGAAACCTCTAGAAGAGTAGAGCTCAATTACAAAATAAGACATGACGCTCCTCAATGGGGAGTCTCTATCCTTTATATAGGATTCATACATGCAATACCATGGGTCAGTACCATGGTTCTCTCAATACCATCTATCTAATACCATGGCCCGTTTTCAACTAACTATGCTCCCTTTCTTAAATGCAAGTAAACCACTTATAATTATTAATACGGGCTTTATTGACTCTTTAACTAACTATAACTATGACTCGACCCTATTACATAAATAAAGGGGTTAGGGTTGGACCCTAACATGCGCTTCCCCATAAAAAGCAGCCTTGTCCTCAAGGTTGAAGCTGCGAAAACTGTTGAAGAATAGTGGCTAGTTCCTAGGTCGCATCTTCTGGATAGTTGTCTTTCCACTTGATGAGGACTTCCTTGATCGTGTGGCTGCGTAGATGCCATTCTCGTGTGTCAAGGACCTGTTCCAGGTTGGAGCTAGAGTGAACCTTCTTCATCCAATTTAGGTAGACTGGTTTGAATGCTGCAATTGTTCCCCACCACTTTCTTGAGGCATGATACATGGAAGACGGGATGGATTTTTGAAGTTGGTGGCAAGGCTAGCTTGTAGGCTACTTCTCTAATGCACTTAAGTATTTGATAAGGTCCATAGAATTTTGGAGCTAATTTCTGACAACCCTTGTCTTTGAGTGAGGTTTGCTTGTATGGTTGCAGCCTTAGGAATACCTGATACCTGGTTGTGGCTGTGCGCTATGAACGATGTTGGTCTGCCTGTTGCTTCATGCGGTTCTGAGCTAGATGGAGATTATCTTTGAGACAGACTAGCATGGTTACACGGTTCTGTAGGAGTTGATCCACTGCTTGCACCTTAGAGGATCCAGGGAGATAAGAAGTAGGTGAAGGTGGGAGTTAGCCATACACTGCTTCATATGGAGTCATCTTGGTGGCTGCATGATAGTTAGTATTATACCACCATTCAACTAGAGGTAACTACTGTTCCCATTGATGTTGTTTTTCTGAAGTGAAGCACCTTAAGTAGGTCTCCAAACATTTGTTGACTGCTTCAGTTTGACCATCAGTTTGGGGATGATAGGAAGTACTTAGTTGGAGTTGGGTGCCTTGTAGCTTGAAAATTTCTTGCCAAAAGTTACTGGTGAAGGTCGGGTCACGATCAGACACAATGGAGGTGGGCATGCCATGCAGTTTGAATATCTAGTCCATGAAAGCTTGAGCCACCAAAGTGGGGGTAAATAGGTTGGGTAGGGCGCAAAAATGAGCATATTTATAAAGTCTATCCACAACCACCATGATGAATGACTTGTTGCCTGACTTCGGAAGACTAGTAATGAAATCCATAGAAACATCTGTCCAAATTGAGGCAGGGATGGGAAATGGTTGTAAGGTGCCTGGGGACTTGACTGTTTCTCCTTTGTGGCGTTGACACACATCACATTCAGCTACAAAAGTAAGAATGTTAGTTTTCATGACTGTCCAAAAGAAAGAACGATGAGTGCGAGCATAAGTCTTCTGAAAACCTGCATGGCCTGCAGTGGGCGATAAGTGCAACTCTGCCAAAATGTGCATTTTGAGGGTGGATGTCGGCGATATCACTACTCTATCCTTGCAACGAAGAATCTCATCCTTCCAAGAGTAGCCCACTGTGGAATTAGGATCTGCTCTCAAGTTATTAATGAGTTGGGAGAGAGAGGGATGTGAAAACCATTCCTTGCGGGCTTCTTCAATCCAATCTGGTATGGGGAGAGAAATTGATAGCAGGGTGCTTTCATCCTCAAATTGGCGTGATAAAGCATCCATTACTAAATTTTCATGCCCTTTCTTGTAAATTATCTCATAATCACATCCCAACATTTTGGTTAGCCATTTATTTTGCTGGGGTGAGGATAGACGTTGCTCCAAAAAATATTTGAGGCTTTGATGGTCTGTGCGGATTTGGAAATGCTGCCCCAATAAGTATGGTTGCCAGGTATCTACTGCATGTAATATGACCATCATCTCCTTCTCATAGGTAGATTATCCCAGATGTTTCCCACTTAGTTGTTGGTTGGTGAAAGCCAAGGGTCTACCTTCCTGCATTAAGACAACACCAATACCAATACCTGAAGCATCACATTCAATCACAAAAGATTTGGTGAAGTCAGGTAGTGCCAATACGAGAGTGGAACACATGGCCTATTTGAGAGCCATAAATGCTTATTGTGCTTCATCATTCCAGAGGAATGAATTTTTCTTGAGAAGATTAGTGAGGGGTCTAGCAATGTTACCATAATTGTGGACAAATTTGCGATAGTAGTATGTGAGACCCCAGAATCCCCTCAAACTCTTCAAGGTCTTTGGTTGGGGCCAATCCTGCATTGCCTGGATCTTTTTGGGATCCACCCAGATACCTTCACGACCCACAATGTGGCCCAAATACTAGACTTCTTCCATGCCAAAAGAGCACTTGGACAATTTGATAAATAATTTATGCTTCTAGAGCATTTGCAAGAGCAGGTCTACATGTTGAAGATGTTTTTCCCAGGTGAGGCTGTAGATGAGAATGTCATCAAAGAAAACGAGGACAAATTTTCTAAGATATGGTTTGAGTAGGTGATTCATGAGGCTTTGAAAAGTGGATGGGGCATTACAAAGACCAAATGGCACTACCAAGAATTCATAATGGCCTTCATGAGTTAAGAAAGCAATCTTGGGAATGTCTACTTCTTTCATGCATATTTGGTGATAGCTCGAGCGAAGATCTAGATTAGTAAAGAATTGAGCACCATGTAGTTCATCCAACAAATCATCAACAACCGGGATAGGGAATTTGTCTTTGACCGTGAGTTTGTTGAGGGCCCTGAAGTCTGGACACATGCGCCATTCCCCATCTTTCTTGAGCACCATGACCACTGGTGATGAATAAGGACTGATGCTAGGATGGATGACATTGGTTTCCAAGAGTTCCTTGATGATTTTTTCAATTTCATTCTTTTGGGTGAAAGGATATCTATATGGGCGCACATTCGGCGGTTGTGCCCCTGGGAGCCAAGTGATGCTATGATCATGTTCCCCTCTAAAGGGTGGAAGCTCTTTAGGTTTGTCAAAGATCTCCTGGTGGTGGTTTAAGACCTGTTGCATCTCAGGATGAATCTGAAGAGCAGTGGGCTTGATGGCCTGGATGGCATTAAATTGGACGATAACTCCATGATGGCCCTTTTTCAACAACTTTTCCATTCGATGCAAGCTGATGATAGAAGGAGCACCTGCCTGGAGTCCACGGAGGGTATGCATGTGGTCATTCTGCTTAAAACTCATATATAACTCCTGGAAATCCATTGTGATTGGGCCTAGTGTGCGAAGCCATTCAACACCCAAGACAATGTCACAACCACCCATGTTGATTGCAAACATGTGGGTCTTTAGGTGGTAATCTCCCATCTGAAGTTTGATATTTTCGTAGCGGCCTTCACATTTCATTGTCCCCCCATCAGCAATCTGGACCTGGAAATTAGAGACTGCCTTGACAAAACAATGAACAGCTTCAGTGACTCTCTGATGGATAAAGTTATGAGTGCTGCCACTATCAATCAATACTACTACAGGGCGATGTTTAATAAAACCTTTGATTTTGAGAGTTTGGGGTGCAAAAATGCCTGCCAAATCATGGAGCGAGATAACTGGTTCTTCTGGCGTAGTTGGGAGCTCATTGTCCCGTGGGGTGTCCTCATATTCCTACTCTGGGCCCTCATAGGGGTGGGGCTTCCTCAGATGAGCTGTGATCAGTAACATCATTTTGAAAGAATTCGGGTTCCTTGCATTTATGACTCAGGGAGTATTTGTCATCACAGTAGTAGCACAATCCTTGTTTTCTTCTTTCGGCCATTTCTGTTGGTGACACCTTTTGAACCTTAAGTGTTTGGGTAGTGCCCTGAGCCTGGGTGGGGCATCCCTTGGCTATGAAATTTGGACAAGGCGACTGGGCAGCTAAAGCACGTTCCACTTCGATAGCCTTTTTGCAAGCATCCATCCATGTAGGTGGGTGGTGCATCCGGACATGGGCTTGGATGGATTCTTTGAGACCACTTATAAAACATTCCAAGTAGAATTCATCTCCCAGACCTTCCGTGCGGATGACCAATGTCTCAAAAGCTGTAATGCAGTCTTTCACTGTGCATGTCTGTCAGAGCTTGGTAAGATGACCCAAAAAATCAGATTCGTGGTCAAAGCAGTCACAAATGGATTTTGAGAACACCTGCCAAGTAATTTTCCCGGGATAGCATTTCCAATGCCACTACCACCATTGCCATATCTCTTGGTCCAAGTAAAGGCCTCCCACAAATAGTTTAGTTTCATCATTTAGGATATCATTCTGAGTGAAATATTGGTCCATTTGTGCTACCCATACTACTGGATTAGAGCCATCAAATTTATACATCTCGAACTTGGGTGGTCGAGGGTGGGAATGTTGTTGATTTCCATGGAAGTGAATATGATGGCTATATTCTCCTTCAAGGTCTTCATTAAAACCATGTGCCTCCGAATGCAACCCCGACGAGCTCCTTTTGAATGTGTCCATGAATTTCTACATCTGATTTCTAAGATCTAGAAAGAAGTCAACTGTTTTTCAAGGCCCTCGATCTTCTCATTGGCCATGGCTTGAGCTATGGTTTCTACCATACACAGATCCTGGTCACTTGTCGTCACTTTGAAAAAATTTGGGACTGCCTAAAAATTGAAGCTGATAAGTGAATGGTACCACCACGATCAGCTCGTCGTCTTGATTCTTATGGGCTAAGTCTCTTATAAGTGTCCCAGGAAGGCCTCAGACTTTTTTACTTCGAACGAAGTTTTACTCCCTGCTTATCAATACTGCAGTGGCCAATTTCCAAAAAACTTAATCCTGCCCAATGCCATGCGAGAATCGCCCTAGGGTATAGGAGCCACAAGCTCACTGCACAAATGGTCAGATATGCCTGTGAAACCCCCAACTGCTGAATGTGAGTTGGACTGCGGCTGCGACAGAACCCCAACTGCTAGATTTGAATGGTACTGTGGTGATAGAACCTCAATTGGTGGATCTAATTGTTGTAGCGGTGACAAAACCCCAACTGCTAGATCTGATTTGGAAAAGAAGATAATGGGTGATCTTCAGAGAGATGAGGGAACTATGGTCTCAAGGAGTGTCAGGTGCTACAGATCGCAATATACATAAGGGTCCAACAATAGTACTCGGCCCAATCTTTCAGGGCACTAACTAAGGAGGATCAACCGTACCCTTAGACATACTACCTGAGTACCCTATTGTATGCGCGAGTAATCTCCCCGAGTGTTGTTCTCGGTGTATTGTAGCAGCAAGACGGTTGACAGTTTATCTAAGGTGAGGTTTCAGGTGAGCCTAGGGGGCTTCAGATATACCCCAAGGGTACATGGAAGACAGTCCGTGCGCGGTTATGTCTAATGCGCTACTACTCGAAGGGGTACCCACAGGGGTTACAAGGGAGTCCATCAAGCGTGACCACCTCTTGTATTTCCTGCATGCATGCCTCCCCAAATCCACAGGTTTATGCGCTCAACGATAGATCCCGTGTTTAAAGACGTCAAAACACGTCTCTAGCCTAAAAAAAAATTCTACCCAAAAATGGAGATACCACCGACCATGGAAAGTGCTCTAATACCACTTGTTATGCTCTTGATCTACGAGAAGATGCTAGAATACCAAATATACGAAGAAATACAACCTAGAGCACAGAACAATATGAGAAAAACAACAAGTATTTTATTATTCAGAGATGAAAGCAATGTTCACTTGCCTCTTCGAGGGGGCAACCTCCAGCAGAGCAGAGCTCAATTACAAAATAAGACACAACTCTCCTCAATGGGGAGCCTCTATCCTTTATATAGGATTCATACATGCAATACCATGGGTCAATGCCATGGTTCTATCAATACCATCTATCTAATACCATGGTCCGTTTGCAACTAATTGTGGTCCCTTTCTTAAATGCAGGTCAACCACTTACAATTATTAATACAAGCTTTATTGAATCTTTAACTAACTATAACTATGACTCGACCCTATTACATAAATAAAGGGGTTAGGGTTGGACCCTAACATTCTATGTGCTAGAGTTTGTGCATTTGATCCCTCTCTTGGGGTTGGATGGTGAGATATTTTGAGTTGGTACCCAATGGAGTGGGCTAGACTCATGGATATGGTTGTAGTCTGGAGTAAAGCTTAGTGCAAGTTCTTAGACATTGAGGGTGCTGGAGGCTCAGGATGGTATTGGGATCCAGGCGGTGCTTCCTATCTGATATCAAACATGCGGGATGACTATGGCATTGATGAGGTAGTCAACCCCATGCTTGAGCGCATGCATTCCTTAGGGGAGTTCCAGTTGATGCTAGTGGCTAGGTGGTTTGTGAGCAGACTCCATTGGTTGTTTTGGCATGTTGGTTGCACATGGGGGCGCAGGATGATTAGCATTCTCTGGTAGGAGCTGATTGGAGGAGGTGGCATGGGTATGCTACCAGATCGGATATCGTATGGAGACAATGTTCTCCCATTGAGGTTTAGGACTCAAGTGTCACAAAGGATCGGTACAACAGAGACACCCCCCCAGCAGGAGTGGAGTCAGGGTGCTCAGGTCTACTAGGATGGACGAGGGGACATGACGTGTGTCATGGTGGGGTCACTATTAGAGTGGTAGACACTTTGGCACATGCAGGATACCATATGTTACTGGGTGGTATGATAGTAGGTAGTGGTACACAAGAATGCACAGATTCAGGTTGTAGCATCCAATTTTATATAGAGGGATGTGGCCTGATGTGTACATATGCAATTCTAGGCCATAACACCTAATGGTATGCAGGGCTATGCAGCGAGGAGCAGTGGCATATAGAGGAGAATGGGGATACATGGTGGTATACCACAACATGCCGGTTGACACTGTGGGGTAGGATGAGTGATATGCATCGCTTTGAGGACGTGCAAGGAGTGACAAGTGTAGTGACACACGGAGGACACAGGATGATACAAGATGGTATGGCTGTAGCCGGGGGTATTCCATGGTGTATAGATATAGGTTGCGGTATATAGTGGCATGTCGATGAGTGCGATGATACTGGGTGGTATGCAGTGGAAGATGATGCGGTGCAGTGGGCGCTTGGAGCGTTACCTCCAAGGAGACTTATGGACAGGGGAAGTAGGTGTACCATTGGATGCATCTCATCTAGGATCAATGAGGACATGGTTGAGCATCCGGTGACACCATGTTTAGCAGAGATAGGGCCTCGAGGGAGGTTGTCAGCAGATCCAAGGCAGAGACAAGGATGTTCGTAGGATTACTCTTGAGCATTCTGGAAGACTCTTGATCATACCTTGCGGGACATACCCAACCATCCTCCTCCGGTGTTGCTTACAGTCACATAGTGTTTGGTTGCTACCCCTTGACACTCTCTATTTAGGCAGCAGGGCATGGGAGGCTCACCCTAAGCAGTTGGATGAGACACCATGTGTCAAGGGTTGGGAGGAGACTCTCCAGTTGAGACACTTGGTAGGTGCATGAGTTGACATATACATGCTTAGGGATATCATGGTTGATTGTCAAGGTAGCATATGTTCCACTCCTAGGCTCACATTTGGGGAGGTGACCGAGAGTGAGTTGTATGGTGGTTTTCCATCTCAAAAACTTGAGACATTAGGTGAGCATGAGGTGGGAGGGATGGTAGCCCTTGTTGGCAGGATGATGCCTAGGCTTCCAGTAGGACCCGAGCACATCATCAGGAGTTGGGATAGTAGATCTTGCTGTGTCATTTGGCAGGCACGGAGCAGTTGGTTATTTGCAACATGGGTTCTTGATGCTCGATGCCTACCTATTGGATACCTACAAGAGTCAAAGACGGGGCACAAAGGAGTCCCAACAGGTAGTAGCATGTCACAGTGACACGCAGAGAGGATTGGGGATTGTGGAACTCTAATATGGTTATGGGATCCAAGGATCTAGTGGATTGGCGGGATACTCCACTCCGCAATGAGCATGGGGAGGATAACATGCGAATGGGTTCATTCACAGGCAGACACATGGGGAATCACTGAAGCCCTCACCATAGGGCGAGGTAGATTGTTGCTCAAGATTGGGGCCTACCATGGAGGGATATGTGCTGACACTATTGGGTCGCTTTGGAAGGTTGGGCCTGTTAGCCCCTGAGGTGCAGTGCTACTATTTTTAGCGGAAATGTCCCCTATTTTAGCTCCGACGGCCACGTCTCCTCTTGCTCCGCTTTGGCCATAAGCCGGACTTCAAAAATATTACTCTCGCATCTATAATTGCATCGGGTCCTGATCCAAATGGATCCAAATATGCTCTCTAAGTCTTCAAAATCTCGTAAAATCATGCCAAAGATCAAAACAATCGCATGAGAAGAGCCCTGAGAATGGCAGAGAAACACTATCGGAAGGCCAAAAACTCGTGAAAATAGTGAAAAATAGAGTATCAAAAGTATAAACAAGCGAAGGCATAGTAGTTGTCAAATCTGGCCGATCAACGGTCCAGATCTGATCAACAAATCGCAATCGACAACCACAACGATGTGATTATCCAGACCCGATGGCTATATAAACATTATTGCATAGATTTTGAGATCCGCCGAAAGGCATTTTTAATGTATTTTCACATATTTCATTATTTAACGAAATACAAAGAAACAACGCCGATGCGATAAGAGCCGGACCTGAAAGGGTTCGTGAAGGGAAATATATAATATTTGAAGTCCGGAGGGAGCCAATTTTCACGTTATTTTCACGATTTTTAACGTATTTTTAAAATACAAAAGAGTAAGGCCAAAGAGACTTGCGATAACGATGAGGACAAAACCGATAGAGGAGTAGACCGTATTTAAGGACTTTTGAAGTCCATAATGAACAAAGTTTTGGCGGAATTTCACAGTGTTGCAACGTTTCTCTGTGTAAAACAGAAAACAATCGTTTTTGGTATTCAAAAGGATTTCAAAGGCCCGAAGACCCATTCCGTTACAGGACAGAGGCTGGGAGATAGAGGTCAGGAGACAGATGGCCGGAAGGGGAAAAAGCCATAGCACGATGCAGCCGAACCAACATAAGTGATCATGGAGCATCGCTGGCATGAGTGAGCTACCTGACAACGCGACAAAATTACCAGAATTTGGTTACTGTGTTGTTAGAAAAAGAGACCTCTGGCTCATGTTTGTCTAATCATGGCATCAAGCAGTTAGAAGCTAGAGGGGATAGATTAAGACACCTCGAGCCTCAGAGAGCCCGAGAGCATTGTAAAAAGCCTATAAATGGTTGAAAGTTAGAAGTATCAAGGGTTCAACTTTTGGAGACTGTGGAGACTCTGCTCCTCTCAGCGTCTCATCTTCATTCCAGTAATACAAGCTTCTTTTGCTGTTATATGTTCAATCGCCATCTTTCCCTCTGTTCTAAGCTTTCACTTGAATGGGTCATTCATGTTTTATTCTCTGTCGAATGCCAAATAACTATCATCTTATCTTTGCGTTGATAAATTAGATTCGTAAGCTTCATTTACTTTATGTAGCTAGCCATTCATATGTGTTTATGTATGTATTTGCTGGTATAGTCAGGATTCTCCATCTATTCGTTGAATCTATAAACTATTGAGCATTAATGGTTGAAAGCCTTGTCAAGCTGAGGGTGTTCATGCATGTTTTGAGTGAAAATAGAGTTGAAACAGTCCTCTGACTTGATCCAAACCCCAATCCATTCCAATAGTTCAGAGAACAATATTGAAGATTTATATGTTTCCAGGCATCTCCGAGCTACAACCTAGGAGAGCTTCCTACAGTGCTAACAGGGCCTAACCTCGATCATCGCATATATTATGGCCGAGACCTATGCGAGAGGAGGCTTTTGTACGAGCATGTTAGACAGTTAGTGATGACCAGGGTGTTGCGGGGTCAGCAGGACAATTTTTTGCTGCGTTGGGCATGGGACCCTAACGTCATAGTACTTAGCAGTTCGGATACCCATAGGGGTGAGCTAGTTTCTATAGGGGAGGGTCATCAAGATTCTCCATCAGGTTTCAGTGATTCGCTAAGGGCGTGGGAGACTTCATCAACATGGCAGGATGGCCAGCAAGAGGATTTCAGGAGGAGCTCATGCAAGAGAGGCTTCATTCGCATAGGGATTGAGTTGTATCTTCAAGGGCTCACAATCATAGTGCATGGGGTGGACTATTTGGTCGAGAAGCTTCGTGAGGATTTTGGTAGAGTTTTACGTTGTTAGAATGCTCTACTTATTGGTGATAGACACAGGGGTTCTAATGCCCATATCTGGCAGGATAGTGAGTGAAGCAAGGGGGCTTCACATTGATCAGGTTGGATTGGGATCTTGGTATCGAGGGACTCCTTCACTATAGGATAGTATAATGATCAGGGATGATCCAATGGCACATTTGGGACCCTGGTGAAGTTTGCAGTGACAGTGGGGGTCCACAGTCAGAGAGGGTGTTTTTTCAGGCATTGCTTGAGGACAAGCGATGTTTGGTGCATTGGAAGAACTTGCTAGATGAGTATGCCACTTGGGAGGGTGAGCATATTTTGGAGCACCCAACTTTGAGGTTGCTTGAGGGCAAGCAACATTTGGAAGGGGAGGACTGTCATTTCCCTTCTCAAACACATTAGTAATAGGGTGATGCTACACAATTTTGCACATTTTTGACTAAGGAAGAGGGCCCCACATTTTCGATTTAGGGACTTAGGGGCCAAATCGACTTTATTTAGCTGCTAGTGGAATGTGGTGGCCACCCACATAGGAGTTCGAATTAGCCATTCGATATGCTTGGAGGGAAAATCGAATGGGTGGATGGAGGGGCTCACATGAGGCTAAGGGGCCCAATGAGTTATAAAGAGAGATCAACTCTCATTTTTTTTTCATCTTGATCATTTTACAAGCAAACTTATATTTGTATGCTCTGCTGCTTAGCGAGTCTACCAACTGTTTAGCCATGGATCTTCCGTAGTGGAGATTCAACCTCTACTTTGGGGGACTATCCATGCCCAGCCTAGGAAGGCTGTTCCACATAGATTGCAGGGGTTCCAACATTAACATACACTTCATCCAACCACGCAGAGGAGGAGATTACGTATTTTTGGGCAGCCAGAAACACGTAGAAGGGGATTGCACCAGCCAAGAGGTCCATAGCTTGTTGCGAGTTCTGGGAGCTGGAAAGGCTATTGGTTGAGGACAATTTCAATGATTTTTGTAACCAGCCAGTCAGGGGTTACAACAGTACGATTTCTGGGCAGAGGGATTGCGTAGAGGCCTATGGTAGCAAACTCGTGGTGCTTAGGAGAGCAGTCATCTGAGCCAAGGATCATTCGGGGAGCAAGTAGACAAGCATCACAGGTGAAACCATCTTTATTGGGGTGCTTTCAGAGGGATTTGTAGGCTGTTTCATGCAAGTTAAATTTGGTAGCAACAACTGGGGAGGGGCTCCAAGGAGGCCGAAAATCGAAAGTCAAAATTAGAGAAATTAACTTCTGGGTTTTTTTGGGTTTTGTCCAAGGAGTCTAAGGCTGAAAGGATATGATTTTCTAGGTAGTTTTTTGGCACATTCCATCAGGTCGAATTTCAGCAAGACAATAGTTTTATTGGGACAACGCAGTGCAAAGTGGTGCAGCAACTGGGCAGCCTTCAACTCAACTATTGCATCACCTGGGTTTGGTCCAACTTGTAGTCATCATAGGTTAACCCAACATTCTTGGGGTGTTTTCAAAGAGATTTGCATGTTGTTTCCTGCAAGTCGAATCTGGCAGCAGTAATTGGGGAGAGGCTCCAAGGAGGCCGAAAATTGAAAGTCAAAATCAAAGAAATTTCCTTATGGGTTTTTCTCGGTTTTGTCCAAGGAGTCTACGAATGAAAGGATATATTTTTTTGGGTGGTTTTTTGGCATATTCCAGTAGGTCAAAGTTTAGTAGGACAATAGTTTTACTAGGACAACACAGTGCAAAGTGGTATAGTAACTGGGCAGCCTTCAGCTTAGCTATTCCATCACCTGGGTTTGTTCCAGCTTGTCCTTGAGACAAGCCCAGGGTCACCATCTCATTTCTATTGTATCTATGCTCTAAGATTTTATAATATATGGCTCAACAATTCCAGATTTATAGTGTTTTATGGGTGTATAATGCTTGTTTTTAATTTTATTCTCGTGCACTGTTTATTTGTTTAGAATATCACTTATATTTCGGCTTATGGACATTACATTTTTAGTATTAATCCCTTGGGTTTATTAATGCCTTAGGTTTATAATATCAATCCCTTGGGATTTTTAATTTAAGGGTTCATATTCCTAGGGTATAATATTATTGATAGGGTTTATAATATTATTCCCAGGGTTTAATATAGATCCATTGGGTTTATAATACATTGGGTTTATAATATAAATTCATTAGGTTTATTAATCCCTTAGGTTTATAATGATGCCAATATGGGTTTGTGACAGATTTTCTCAATATGGAAAGCAATCATGGTCAACCATGGCCAACTAAGGTCAATCATGGTCCACATTGGTAAAACATGGTCGACCATGGTTAATTATGGTCTACCATGGTCCAACACCACATTGTGACAAATATTGTCTCAATATGAATATCAACCAAGGTCCAACATCTTATTGTGAGAGATATTTTCTAAATATGAAAATCAATCATGATTAACTATGGTCAATATTGGTTAACCATGGTTAATAAGCATGGTCACATTATGACAAAGGTTATCTCATGGTATGATGTTACATTTCGACAACCATGGTCAATTATGGTCAACCATGGTCCAATGTTGCATTGTGACAAAGATTTTCTAAATATGGAAATCAACCATGGTCCACCATGTTTAATCATGGTCAACCATGGTCCAACATCACATTGTGACAAAGATGGTCTCAATATAAGAGTCAATCATGGTCCAATGTCACATTGTGACAAAGATTTTCCCAATGTGAACACCAACCACGGTCAACCATCGTCAACCATGGTCAACCTTTGTCAACCATCATCAATCATGATCAATAATGGTCAGCCATGGTCAACCATTTTCCAACGTCACATTATGACAAAGATTGTATCAATTTGAAAATCTACCATGGTTAATCATGGTCATCCATGTATAATAGCCATGGTCATCTATGGCCAACCATGGTCAGTCATGGTCAACCAGGGTCCAACGTCGCATTGTGATAAGGATTTTCAACCATCATTAATCATCGTCAACCATGGTCCAACGTTGCATTGTGACAAAGATTATCTCAATGTGAAAATCAACCATGGTCAACCATAGTCAATCACCATGGTTACATTGTGTCTATATTGTTTAATGGTCCAACATCACATTGTGACAACCATGGTCCAACGTCACATTGTGACAACCATGGTCCAACGTCACATTGTGACAAAGATTGGCTCAATATGAAAATCAACCATGGTCAACCATCATCAATCATGGTCAACGATGGTCGAACGTCCAATTATGGCAAATGTTGTCTCAATATGAAAATCACCCATGGTTAATCGTGATTAACCATGTTTTTTTAGGGTTTATAATATTTATCTTAGGGTTTATATACCTTAGGTTTATAATATTAATCCCTTGGATTTAATATTATTCCCTTGGGTTTTTAGTGCCTCGGGTTTATTAATCCAAGGGTTCTTATTTCTAGGGTATAATATTATTGATAGGGTTTATAATATTATTCCTAGGGTTTAATATAAATTCATTGGGTTTATAATATAAATTCCTTAGGTTTATTAATACCTTGGGTTTTTAATATTAATCCGTTGGGCTTATTAATCCCTTAGGTTTATAATAATCCCAACATGGGTTTGTGACAAAGATCTTCTAAATATGGAAATCAATCATGGTCAACCATGGTTAATAAGCATGGTAATATTGTGACAAATATTGTCTCATGGTCCAACGTCACATTTCAACAACCATGGTCAACTATGGTCAACCATGGTCCAACGTCGCATTGTGACAAAATATTGTCTCAATATGGAAATCAACCATGGTCAACCATGGTCCAATGTCACTTTGTGACAAAGATTGTCTCAATATAAAAATCAATCATGGTCAATCATGGTCCAATGCCACATTGTGACAAAGATTGTCTCAAAATGAACATCAACCATGGTCAACCATTGTTAGCCATGGTCAACCATGGTCCAATGTCGCATTGTGACTTAGATTATCTCAATATGAAAATCTACTATGGTCAATGGTCAAATGTTGCATTGTAACCAAGATTGTCTCAATATGAAAAGCAACCATGGTCAATAATGGTAAACCAAGGTCCAACATCACATTGTGTCAAATATTTTCAACCATCATCAACCATCGTTAACCATTTTCAACCACGGTCTAGCATATCATTGTGACAAATTTTGCCTTAATATGAAATTCCACCATGGTCACATTGTGTCAAATATTGTCTAATGGTCCAACATCACATTGTGACAACCATGGTCAACCATGGTCCAATGTTGCATTGTTACAAAGATTGGCTCAATATGAAAATCAACCATAGTCAGCCATCGTCAATCATGGTCAAACATTGCAAACCATGGTCAACTATGGTCCAACGTCGCATTGTGGAAAAGATCATCTCAATATAAAAATTACCCATGGTCAACCATGTTTGTTTCAGTGTTTATAATATTTATCTTAGGGTTTATATACCTTTGTTTTGCAATATTAATTCATTGGGTTTAATATTATTTCCTTAGGTTTTTAGTATTAATCCCTTGGGTTTATTAGTGCCTTGGAATTTTAATATCAATCCCTTGGGTTTATGAATCCAAGGGTTCATATTCCTAGGGTATAATATTATTGATAGGGTTTATAATATTATTGATAGGGTTTATAATCCATTGGGTTTATAATATAAATTCCTAGGGTTTATTAATCCATTGGGTTTTTAGTATTAATTCATTGGGCTTATTAATCCCTTAAGTTTATAATAATCCCAATATGGGTTTGTGAGAATGATTTTCTCAATATGGAAAGAAATAATGGTTAACCATGGTTAACCATGGCCAATCATGGTCAACATTGGTCAACCATGGTTGACCATGGTCAATTATGGTGTACCATGGTCTAACACCACGTTGTTACGAAGATTGTCTTAATATGAATATCAACCATGGTCAACAATGTTCCAATGTCGTATTATGAGAAAGATTTTCTCAATATGAAAATCAATCATGGTCAACCATGGTCACATTGTGACAAATATTATCTCACGGTCCAACATCACATTTCAACAACCATGGTTAACTATGGTCAACCATGGTCCAATGTTGCATCGTCGTAAAGATTGTCTCAATATGAAAATCAACCATGGTCAACCATCGTTCAACATCACATTATGACAAAGATTGTCTCAATATAAAAATCAATCATGGTTAATCATGGTCCAATGTCACATTGCGACAAATATTGTCTCAATATGAAGATCAACCATGGTCAATCATCGTCAACCATTGTCCAACATTTCATTCTGACAAAGATTGTCTCAATATGAAAATCAACCATGGTCAACTAGGGTGCAACATTGCATTGTGACAAAATTTCTCTCAATAAGACAATCAATCATGGTCCAACGTCGCATTGTGACAAATATTGTCTCAATATGAAAATCAATGATGGTCAACCATGGTCCAATGATGCATTGTGACAAATATTGTCTGATGGTCCAATGTCAAATTGTGACAACCATGGTCATCCATGGTGAACCATGGTCCAACGTTGCATTGTGACAAAGATTGTCTCAATATGAAAATCAACCATGGTCAACCAGGTTCCAATGCCACATGGTGACAAAAATTCTCTCAATATGAAAATCAATCATGGTCAACCATGGTCCAACGTCGCATTGTGACAAATATTTTCTCAATATGAAAATCAACCATGGTCAACCATGTTTGTTTTAGGGTTTATATTATTTATCTTAGGGTTTATATATCTTGGGTTTACAATATTAATCCCTTGGGTTTAATATTATTCCCTTGGGTTTTTAGTATTAATCCCTTGGGTTTATAATATCAATCCCTTAGGTTTATTAATCTAAGGGTTGATATTCTAAGGGTATAATATTATTGATAGGTTTTATAATATTAATCCTAGGGTTTAATATAAATCCCTTGTGTTTATAATCCTTTGGGTTTATATTATAAATTCCTTGGGTTTATTAATCCCTTGGGTCTATAATATTAATAATCACGTACGGTTATAATATTAATCCCAAGGGTTTAATCCTTTAGGTTTATACTAATAATCCCTTAGTTTTATTAATCTTAGCATTTATATTCCTAGGGTTCAATGTTATTCCTTTGAGTTTACAGTTCCTTGGGTTTTATGTATTAATGTCTTGGGTTTATTAATCCTTGGTTTTATAATATTAATCCTGAGGTTTATAATATTAGTGTTAGGGTTTAATGTTTATCTTAGTGTTTATAATATTTAGCTTAGGGTTTATAATATTAATCCCTCCGATCTGTGACAAAGATTTTCTCAATACGCAAATCAATCATGGTCAATCATTGTCAACAATGATCAATCATGGTCAACATTTGTTAAACATGGTCGACCATGGTCAATTATGGTCTACCATGGTCCAACGCTACATTGTGACAAATATTGTCTCAATATGAATATCAACCATGATTTTTAACATTAATCTTAAGGTTGAATATAAATCCATTGGGTTTATAATCATGGTCAACCATTATGCAACGTCACATTGTGACAAATATTTCTCAATATGAAAATCAACCATGGTGAGTCATGGTCAACCATGGTCCAATGTCACATTGTGACAAAGATTGTCTTAATATGAAAATCAGTGATGGTCAACCATATTTGTTTTAGGGTTTATAATATTTATCTTAGGGTTTAAATGCCTTAGTCTTACAATATTAATCCCTTAGGTTTAATACTATTCCTTTGAGCTTTTAGTATCAACCGTTGGGTTTATAATATCAATCCGTTAGGTTTAATCTAAGGGTTCATATTTCTAAGGCATAATATTAATGATAGGGTTTATAAAATTAATCCTAGGTTTAATATAAATCCATTGGGTTTATAATATAAATTCCTTGGGTTTATAATGTAATAATCACTTACGTTTATAATATTAATCCCAAGGGTTTATAATATTAATCTATTGATTTCTCTATGTTAATCCCTTGCATTCATAATATTAATCCCATTGGGATTATAAACCCAAGAGAATAATATTAAACCCAGGGGAATATTATTAAACCCTAGGAATATGAACCCTTAAATTAACAAACCCAAGGGATTGATATTGTAAACCCAAGGGAATAATAAGACTAGGGGAATAATATTAAACCCCAGGAATATTTATTCTTGGGTTTGAAATATTAACAATCTCTTAGGTTTTTAATATTAATCTCAAGGGTTTTTAATATTAATGTGTTGGGTTTATTGATTTCTTAGGTTTGTAATATTAATAATCCCTTGGATTTTTAATATTAATTCCTTTGGTTTATTATTATTCCCTTGGATTTTTAATATTTATTTCTAGGGTTCATTAATCCTTGGGTTTATTAATTCCTCGGTTTATTGATCCTTCAGGTTTATAGTATCAATCCCGTTGGTTTCATAATTCCTTGGGTTTATAATATTAATAGTCCCTCGAGTTTATGATTCCTTGCCTTTATAATCTTGGATTTTTTTGATATTATTCTTAGATTTGATATATTAATATATTAATTTAGCATATTAACTTTATAATATAACATATATTAAGTTGACACCTACGGTGTATATCAACCGCATTTATTAATGTGGTTGTGTTAGTAAATTAAAGTGGAATTAATTCAATATGATAATATATCTTCATGAGGAAAAGGAAAAATGTCAAAAAGGTAGTGTAATTGGGTCTACCATTATAGATATGATGTCCTTTCTTAATTTGGTGACATAATTTCATTGACTTACTTTATTCTATGGATGATATTACTTCATATTTTGTGAAGTAATTTCATTGAATTACTTTGTGATCAGACCCTGTCCTGAAAGGAAGTGAAATAAAGTACTTTTCTCGAAACCAAAATGCATCAGGATACTCTGCTGTGCATTATTTTTGAAGCTTAAATGCGATATCTTTGAGAACTTCTTTCCCACGTAGATCAACATGTTTGGCAATCTTTTTTTTTTTTTTAATTTTTGATAGGTCTTCAATAGCTTCCGTGACTGTATCCACATTATCAGGAGGAATCCTAATAGAGTATGTATTTGTCGCAGGGACAGATACTTTCTCATTTTGGACACTAAATGTGATCTAGTCTTTATCAACAATCATGGGCATGTGTCTCTTTACAAAATCTTGACCAAGAAGAATATCAGATCCAGTGTCGTAATTATACAGAGTAACATATACAATTGTTGAAGAAATATATATAGGAAAATCAGGAGCTACATAAGAAATCTTCATGAGTTGTTTGTTAACAACTTTGAAATGTACCTTTGTTGGTTGCCAATAATAAGTTGGGATAGCTTTGTATTTGCAGCAACTACTCATGGCTCCTATATCAATTTGGGCGTCTAACTGGTAGCTTTTGAATCTTGGTATTTTGATGGAAACTGGAATGACCATCCTGTCTCCAATGCCACTGATTTCTTTCACTGGTTCTTCTTCTGTATTCAGCCCAGTTGTTGTGTGTGCTTTGTCAAAGATAGATGATACAAATTTGGAATTGAGTTCGTCTAGTTTCTAAACTTTAATTTGAATTTGTTCTGCTATGCTGACCAATTGTTGTCTATCTCTTCGTAGACTTTCTTCAAGTATTCTGATGTTTGTTAGGACAACATCGTGGCCTGATTCTCTGTTGGGCTCTGGTGCAGATTCTGTTGTAAACCATTCTGTAGGATCAAGGTCTTCATGAAGTTGGGATTCCATAGTCAGTGCATTAATTTTCTCTTGGATCCGTCTCCTTGGGATAACTAGGCTTGGATTGAGAGAATCCATCTGCCTCTAGAGACTGGCTATTTGTTGTTGAGTATTATTAAAAGAAAACATAAGGCAATCAGAGAGATATGTACAATCACCTTCACTTGTAGCATCATCTGTTACTGAAATTTTCTGAAATGCATTTTCAATGTCACTATCAGAGTCAGTATTTACAGAAAAGTATTCAAACTCAGAATTTGATTCAGAGACTAAATCCCAGTCAGCTGGATTATGTGAGGAGTTGAACAATTCCATAACTTTGTTCTGGATCCCTCTTTTGTTCTTTTCTGGACATTTATTTTCCCAGTGATCTTTTCTCCTGCAGATGAAACATTTTGATTCTCTAGCTGGTTTTGATCTCCTTCTGAATACATATCTATTCTTGGGGAATTTGCTTCCTTGATGCTCTTTTCGTTTGGAACGGTTAGGGAATCTATGTCTTGGGCTGGAGCACTTACACTTTTGTCTTTGGGATATATGAGAACTCTTACTGGAGGAGTTCTTAAAGCATCCAAAGTGGTAAGTTTCTGAGAAAGAGTTGCAAATATTAGGACTGAAACTTAGCTGCTTCTTGACATTCTTTCGGGTCTTATAAGCTGCACACTCGTTCCTAATAATTTGAAGAATATGCTGTTGTAAAGAAGCTAAGGATAGAGTATCTATTGAGATACTTTGAGAAGATAGTGCCTGGTGAACAAGCTCTGGAATTTTTCCGGGCATTGATGCTATATAATGACACAGATATGCAATATTTTGGTGGTCTGGGATTTTATAGTACAACTTTTGCATGGTGCAATAGTATTCATCTAACAAATCTAGGCTGCACAACCTTTGACTCATGAACATTTGTTCATAATGGTCTGAATCTGTTGATAGAGTACCAAGAAACTCATGGGATAATGCCATTAACATTGCTTCAAGGGGATCTTCATTGTCTAAAATTTCAAGTTGTTCAGATCTTTTCAATGTTTCCCACCAAAGTCTTGCATTACCTGTTAGTGCCCATGTCACCTGTATGACTACATCCTTCCATGTGGCTTTGAGGTCAGCTTTTCTCTGACTGGCCCATGCATTAATCCTTTGCAGTAAGATCAGTGTTTGATCTCTGTTCAAACAGTCAAAATTAATAAAAAAGGATGATCCTTGGCTACTGAGAGTAGGAGTAGTTTCTTCTTGAGCTTCTGTTGACGACATGAAATGAGCCCATTTAGAAAATGGATTGGTTTGGGACTGAGATCCAATATCAGACCCTGAAGTTCTTGGAGCTTTATGTGAGAAGTGAAATGATTCATTTCTTTTATGTTTAGAAGACTCACCAGTGTCTTCTTGTCCTGCCATCTTGATTTCATAAGTTTTGAATCTTTCTAACTTGGTTTTAATCAGATCTAGCTTTTCTCTAGCTAATCTGGCTCCATCTGTTATTCTTGTAGTATCTACAAATTCATCAGAAATAGCTTTCAAGGATAAGGTAGAAGATGACTTAGAATTTTTGAAGTAAGAAAACTTCAGGCCTTCAGCTTTGACTTCTTCATAGTTGGGAGGAGATCTGGGTCTAGGCAAAGAGTCTTGAAAGCTAGACATTGCCTTACTGATAACTCCTAATTGAGTTATGATTTCTTTTAATTGCTCCTCTTGCACATTCTGATGAGCATACATAGTATCATATGTCTGATGTATCATTCTGACATGATTTTTGACTTCAAGAATGTCTTTGGCTAAATCATCTAAGTTTTGAGCCAAACATATAGACTGATAATTATTGTAATTGAGCAATTTGACTGGCTTGATAGGTTCAGCTTCTGAAGATGATCGATAATGCAAGAACTGAAGATCACTTTGAATAGAACCATTTTTTAATTTTGGGGCAGTATTTGTTGGCTCTAAGCTTCTCTCAGGAAGTGTGATTCTGTTTCCAGGTTTTTCTCTGGGAAGACTATACATTTTTATGTCAGATGTGGGAATCATGACACAATCAGGACAATCTAAATGTTGACCATGGTGTGACTGAGAACTGGATGGAGTATCAATAGTCTGATATTTATTTTTGGTATTTTTTGTGTTATTTTGGCAATACACACATGACTGAGAAGAAATGGATTTATGCATTTGTACATGACTACCAAAACTAGTAGTAGGTATAGTAGAAACTGACAATCTCGGAGGAATAGGTGCTTTTTCAAGTTTTGCTGACAAACTTTGATTTAATGGATTAGGATTTTGGAACCTGAGACTAGTTCGACCATCTCCTATGGGTACAACTCTCAATTGGTGGGATGTGTTAGCTAATTGGGGATACTTTTGAGAGAGAGGTTGGTACGAACTTGACCATTCTTCAGGTAGAGTTAGCTCACTAAATCCAATCTAGAGTGGAGTTGCATTACCTGGGCCGACTATAACTCCCTCTTTGAGTGCTCTTTTATGCAGTCTAGAATTTATAGGGGGCATGCTTGATGTGACAAAACAGATACAAACTGTGGTATGAAGTTGAGCTATCTGGGTATTAGGAGAAAAGTTAAACCCATGGAATTGAATAAAGGCTTGCAGGAATTCATTAATGTAAGGGTCTGTCAATGAGACCTGATAGCGAGGGATTACTGATGACCATGCAGGACCATTATTTAAAGGACTTTGAAAACCTCCTATTAATGCATCATTAAAATCATTAGCTCTAGAATCAAGGACACAAGTTAAGCATGAAGTATTTAGTCCAGGTCGCACCAGAGGATTGATTCTGAACTGTATAAGCCCAATATGAATGTATTTAAATCCATTTTCAAGACCCCACTCTACATCTTCCTTATGGATCAAAGGAACCTGGTAGAATTGCTGAGACAAGGAAATGGGAATATTCACAGAGGAAAATCAGAAGAGACTAGCAGCTCTAAATTTAAACACGGGCATATTATATATCTTATCCACATCAATATCTGGGAGAGTCCAGTTTGGCTGAGGATCAAATTCTTGAGTGATAACTCGTGTATTATACAATACATCCTTATTTTCCTTATTTAATAACCGAGACAACCAAGACCATTTTTTCTCATGTGCTTCTTTATGTGTTTCAGAAAACAGATAATTTTGCCTAGAATCCATATTATCCAAAGAGAGAAAGTAAGAGACACCTGAAAAATCGCAAGAATACTTTGCAATTCGTGGTCTAACGCCTTCATGCCCAAAACACGACCTCAACTGGTCTTCAACAGGGACTTATCACAACGTATGACCTTCAGCTTTCGCCTACAACAGGTAACCCTTTCTACCTCTACCTTGGTTTGGCTCTGATACCAATTGAAAACACAGATCACAAGAGATATCCAGAATTGAAAACAAAGATCACAAGAGATATCCATAATTGAAAACACAGATGTCTCTTTCTATTATGGAAATACTCCGATCAATTTACAAGTGAGTAATACTGAGCCCTTCCTTCCTTTATATAGGAATTTTGAGGGAAGTCTCGTTTCTCTAGATTCTTCATTTCAAATCAACCTAAAACAAATCATTCAGGATTGTCCTTAAAGATATGATCATTTCGAATCATATCTAAAACAAATCATCCAGGACTTTCCTTAAAGATATGAATTTCATAAGGTCCTTCTATAGATAAGACTTAAAGTGGACTACGGAAAATTTTACACAGTGGAGATTCCTGAGGAGGAACCCACGAAAGCAAGTAAAGCAGATTACGAAAAATTAAACAAAGTGGAGATTCCTGAGGAGGAACCCACGAAAGCAAGTAAAGAAGATTACGGAAAAGTAAACATAGTGGAGATTCTTGAGGAGGAACCCATGAAAGCAAGTAAACCGTGCACCATTCACGAGAGTAAGTAAACCGTGCACTATATATATATATATCGGAATGGGGAAATAGAGATTAAAATTTTAAATTTTGAAAACAAAATTATGATATTTTAATTAGAAATAGTCTAGTTTGAAATTTTAAAAGAAGATTTTTAATTTTTAGAATCTTAAAGACATATGTTATGGAGGATATTGATGCATTTTATAGATTAAGATTTTCTTTTTTTTTTCTCTAATAAGTTTACTCCAAACAAAATTCATATGTAGAAGTTAGCCTAAGTATTTAATTATAATATTATAGTTCGAGATTTCAAAAGAGGATTTTTAGTTTCTAGAACCTTAAGGACATATGTCATGGAGGTCATCGATGCATTATATAGATCAAGAATTTCTTCTTGTTTTCTAATTAGTTTACTCTAACCATAATTCATATGTAGAAGTTATGCTCGAAGCATCACCACATTCTTTTTTGGGGGTGACAATCATGACTTCTTTGAAATGGTGATATTGATAATTAGTATTGTTCTCAATGAAATCCTTAAAATTGGCCTCTAAATCAAACATCAGTGCAAGCAATAACACCCTCTTTTTTTGATCTTAACATTACAACTTGTTTGGGGGGAGGTTGGAGTGGGAGGGGTAATTCTATGCCCTAACAAAAAACTCTGGAAAAAGTACACATAGGGGCTGGGAGTAGCCACAAATAATATGGCTGAAGAACTTGTCTTATGGCAAGGATTGAGACTGGCTCTTGACAATGGCATCACTCACTTATCGGTTTTTGGTGACTCCCTTATGTCTATTCAAAAATGTATCAAGTGGTCCAAATATCAAGAATTTGATCTAAGTACAATTATGCGAAGACCAATACTTATGCTGGACAAATTGAATATATAGAATTTTTCCATATAAAAAAGGAGTTCAACAGAGTGGCAGATGAACACGCCAATAAGGTCATCACCCTGGAGCAAGGAGACTTGAAAGTAGATGAATTCCCCTCAACTAAATGTCAAGTTTCATGATCTGAATTAAATGCATCCCCTCAATTTCTAGGAGCGACTTAGAGAAGGGTGAAACAAATGTCAGAAGGAATAATTGTTGTATTAACTACCTGGCTCAGATGATAGGTGGAATAAGGAACGAAGAAATGACTGATATATCATCCCCTAGGTGGATAATTATGGTAGTGCTTGACAGAATCTCGAACATTTTGAAGGCAAGCGACCATCAATTAATGTGAAGGGGATGTGAAGGACCTATACATACAAAATTCGAGGAGGACTATCATCAACCGATCGCGCGAGAATATTTCTTGGAGGAGGAAGCTATGGAAAAGAATTCGTTTGCAGGAAGACCATTAACGAGAGGCATTGATTCTAAAGCGTCCCTTGGGACCGTCAACTTGGAGTTGATCTCAACTATAAGGAGATGGATACCAAGGCCTTTGCTTTAGGGTTACCTGCTCATCCTGTTAAAGACAGAGAAATAGCTTCCTCTTCTGGAAGAATAAATAGGCAATAAATATCTGAATATCTTCTGGATATGGCTAGAGAAATTTTGTAGGGAGATGAACATGATGTTGCTTATGAATGTACTGGTTCTGGCCAAAATCCAGTTTTGTTAATAGAAAAACAACTTCTATTTAAAAAAAACATTACAACTTATTTAGGGTGGTAGGAGCCGCTAGGGTTATTTTCAACCTTGATGGAAAAATTGAAATTGAGTACAATTAGCGGTTAGGAAATTGCATAAATAATGCAACAGAAGCATATGCATTATTGCAAGGGTTCCTTTTGGGAAAAGAAGCAAACATCAAAGATTTGGTGTTGTTGGAAGATTCACGGTTGGTTATCCATCATCTTGTTCACAGATCTTTGCCTAAGGATTGCAAGTTGCAAAGCATTATCAATCGAATCAAGAATTTTAAACTAGCCTTCTCTACTATTACCTTCTTTCATGTGTTGAAAATGAACAATTTTGTTGCAGATGATCTTGCCAAAAAAGGTGTAAAATGGTATTCCTCCCCCAATGAGAAATGGTATTCCTCCCATCCCAACTATTCCTTAATTGTGGGTTTGATATTCCATGGCAATTTTATTTGTATTTACAATTCTTTTGGACAATTTACACCTCCAAAGACCATGTGTCCTTTAGGATACTAAAACAGTTATTAGATATTGAGAATAACGATTGTTGTGAGATTACAAGTATATCTGGCCTTGAAAGATTTCATCGTACTCCACAGGCTATATAGGTTGAAATACATGTGCAAATTTTGATTTAATATAATTTATCATCACGGTTAAAAAAAAACATTACAACTTGTTTCAAACTCTAGCCTAAACAATTGATAACATTATGAATCGAAACCTCAAAATCATCCAATTGAAATGCAGTGTCACAAATAACATGTTCAAAAAAATTTTAAGCTTAAAATTGCAATGGTTTTAAACCAACCTAAATCCATCTTAAATCTAGATCTACCAAGCGTTGAAAGGGATTAAATTCAGAGTTAAGATGGATCTAACTTAACACTCTTACATTCCATACTGGATTTCCTTGAGGCTTTAAATATGTTTCATGATAACAAATACCATGTGCTATGCAATACCATGGGCTTGTAAAACACAATAATTTCATAGTTTAATTTAAGTTCATAATTTTATAGTTAAAATTAAAATTAATAATTTTATTTATTATTTATTTTTATTTTAATTATCAAAAAATTTGCGCCTCTTATTTTTTTATTTTAATTTTTTACCAAGTCAAACATTTATGTTGACAACATGACGACGGTTTGGGTGCAAGGAGTGTTAATCTCCTAAATTGTGAGATTATATCTTCTACTTCTGTTTGCAGGTGTAATTGTTGGTTCAATGGGCTCTCTGTCATCCACTGACAACTTTTTTGACCGTCCGCTAAGCTAGTAGACCCCTCCAAAAGTCGCAGAGTTTTGCTAAACTTCCACTAGTTCGGACCCGACGGTAACACAAACCATAGTTTAATAAAATTTGAAATTCGCCTTCTAAAAACTCGTCGACACTTCTTCACCATTGATCTATTCAAGATCCAATGGTCACATCACCTTTCGACTTCAAACTCGCTTCTCGTCTGTTAACCATCGATCTCGCTCCACCAGATCTAACGGCTCACACGTATATCAGCCCGTTAACTTGCGCACTCCAAATCCGCCTGAAAAGTGGTTTCCCTCTCTCTCCTCGTTGCTACATGTCACTGTGTGTATGGAATCAGAGCCAACGGGGGAATTACCATTTACAGCCTTTCCTCCACTCGAAATCCACTTGTGGGTTTCTCCAACTGCTCCTACTCGTTAACTGTCGGGTAACTTCCTCGCCCGAACACCATTGATCTGTCTCGACCGAGATCTATCGGTCCAAAATCAATCTTCATGCGCTGCATCCTTGGTCTTCCTCCGCTAATCTCGACCATTCGCTCAACACACTCAGAATTCACGAGAAACTCAATTAGAAAGAAAAACATGGAATTTAACACAGTCAACACAATTTCATTCAATCTCACAGAACACCAATTAAACTTCGAATTTCACAATAACACAAAGATTTCAAAGGAGATTATCCTTCGAGATTTGACAGGGAATTTCTCATCCACATACACAGAAACTAAATTTTCCCAATTTACTGGATTCGCTCCAGGAAAGCCAAATTTCTTCAACAGTCAAAATCCCCTTACAATAGTGTGAAAATTACATAAGTACTGGTTCATCCTAACAACCAGATCCTAATTCAAAGGCTAAAATTTATTAACCCTATCTGTCCTGCGAGGCATTCTCCTCGAGAATCTCCACTACAACTAACTAACTAAAATTTATTACATCATGATCAAATCCTATATTCTAGCTCTATGCTTAACTAGAAAAACATGGAAATTGATGGCTAAAGGATCCCACTCCTTTGCCTGTAATATTTTTTTGTATTTTTGGAATAATTCCTCGAATTCATCTTCAAGCCTTATGCTCCTGCATCAAACTCCTGAGGACAAAATTCTTCATGGGCTCCTGTCCATGAGCTCTTCTACAGAACTACCCAATTTCTGTAGCATGTTTTCTGTTACCCAAGTAGCTTCAGCAATTGGCTGATCCTTCCATTTGACCAAATACTGAAAGTACTCCTGTCCTCTAGTTTTTCTTGAACACTTTCTTGTCTAAAATATTTTCTGGCTGTAATTCCTTTGCTGTAGGTAACTGTTTTACCCAATCAATTTCCCGTGTCTCTTGGTTTTCTTTTGTATCATTTGCAATTTCACCTTCATACTTGTACAAATCAACAACATTGAAAATAGGAGATATTCCAACATCAGGGGGTAATTCAATTTCATATGCATTTGCAGAAAATTTCCTTATTACTCTGCATGGTCCAATTTTCTTGAACTTCAATTTGTTATACTCCCTCTTTGGAAATCTTTCCTTCCTTAGGTGTGCTAAAACCAAATCTCCAACTTCAAAATTCACTTCTCTTCTTCTCATGTCTGCTCTATTTTTGTACTTGATGTTGCTATCCTGTAGCTGTTGTTTCACCTGTTCATGTATTGCTTGTATTTCTGAAGCAAAATCTTCTCCCTCTGCAATTCTCATCTCATCTTTTCCCAAGTTTCTAAACTTAGACACTCCTCTTGGATGCATTCCATAAACTATGTGAAATGGACTCTGCCCTGTACTCCTGTTAGGTGAGTCATTATATGCATATTCAGCCTGTGCCAATACTTGATCCCACTGCTTTGGAATTTTCCCAGTAAGACTCCTTAAAAGATTACCCAAACTCCTGTTCACAACTTCAGACTGTCCATCAGTTTGTGGATGATAGGAAAAATTGAAACTCAATTTAGTTCCCAGCTTCTTCCATAGTGTCCTCCAAAAATGTCCAACAAATTTGGAATCCTTGTCTGAGACAATACTCTTAGGCAACCCATGCAATCTTACAATCTCCTTGAAAAACAAATTAGCAATGTGAGTAGCATCACTAGTTTCATAACATGGAAAAAAATGTGCCATTTTTGAAAATATGTCCACTACAACAAAAATTGAATCATCTCCTCTTTGAGTCTTTGGTAAACCCAAAACAAAGTCCATACTTACCATATCCCAAGGCCTATTTGGAATTGGTAGTGGAACATACAAACCTGTGTTTTGGCTTCTTCCCTTTGCATATTGACAGACTTTGCGAGTTTTCACATACTTTTCCACTTTCGATCTCAGTTTGGGCCAGAAATAAAATCTGTTCAATTGCTCATATGTCTTATCTATACCAAAATTTCCTGCAAGTCCACCACTATGTTTCTCTTTGATTAAGTTCTCCCTCATAGAAAAATTTGGTATGCACAGCTGATTTCTCTTAAACAACAATCCATCTTGTAAGAAATAATCCAACCATTTATTCCTATCCATCAAAACAGGATTCTTACAAGCTTCAAATGCCTCTTTAAAATCTAAATCTGTCTCATACAATTCTTTAAGAAAATCAAAACCCAACACTTGAATTTGACTCTCTTGAAATAATGTATTTCTCCTACTTAAAGAATCTGCAACTTTGTTTGATTGGCCATTTATATGCTTCAAGACAAAATGGAAACGCTGAAGCTACTCTACCCATTTGGCATGTTTCTGGTTAAGATTTGGCTGTTGCATAATATACTGCAATGCATGGTTATCTGAATAAAGTATGAAATATTTTGACATTAGATAATGTCTCCACTTCTTCAATGACTGCACAACTGCATAAAACTCTTTATCATAAGAAGAATACTTCTTCTTTGAATCATTCAACTTTTCACTAAAATAAGCTATAGGTCTATCTTCCTGACTTAAAACACCTCCAATAGCTTCTCCACTGGCATCACATTTCACTTGGAAAGGTTTACTAAAATCAGGTAGAACCAAAATAGGTTTTTCAGTGATCTTCTTCTTCAACAGCTGAAAATTCTTTTCTGCTTCAGCAGTCCATCTAAATGGTTGTTTATCCTTCTTTATAGTCTCAACAATAGGAGCATTGATCTTACTAAAATTCTTTATGAATTTCCTATAACAACTAGCAAGACCATAAAAACTTCTTAGCTCAAAAATACTTTTAGGTGAAGGCCAATCCATGATTGCCTTGATCTTCTATGGATCCATCTTCAATCCTTCAGCGGAAATAACAAAACCCAAATACACTAATTCCTCTTTCATGAATGAACATTTCTTCAAATTCAACAACAATTTCTCTTGCTGTAACCTTTGTAAGACATAATTCAGATGTCTCATATGTTCCTCCTTAGACCTGCTGTAAACTAATATATCGTCCAGATATACTATTACGAATTTACCAATAAACTCTTTATGAACTTCATTCATGAGTCTCATAAACGTATTTGGTGCATTTGACAACCCAAAAGGCATTACTCTCCATTCATACAATCCTTCATTTGTCTTAAAAGCATTTTTCCACTCATCCCTTCTCTTATCCTTATCTGATGATACCCACTCTTAAGATCTAGTTTTGTAAAATACTTTGCTCCACTCAAACAATCCATCAAATCTTCAATTCTAGGTAAAGGAAATCTGTACCTGATTGTGATTTTATTGATGGCTCTTGAATCAGTACACATTCTCCAGCCTCCATCTTTCTTTGGACTCAACACTGTTGGTACTGCACAAGGACTCAAACTTTCTCTGATCAGTCTTTTGTCAAGCAGTTCCTGAACCTGCTTTCTAACCTCTTCATTTTCTGTGGGAGTCATTCTGTAAGTTGCTTTGTTTGGTAGATTTGCTCTAGGAATCAAATCTATATGATGGCTAATTCTTCTAATGGGTGGTAACTCATTAGGCAAATCATCAACAATGATATCACAATAGTTGTCCAACATTTCTTGAATTTCAATGGGTAAATCAAAAACTTTAGTAGAAGTCATTATTACCTTGGGCTCGCAGATTACAGCAAAATTTACCTCATTTTCTTCAATCTGCTGTAAGTATTCATTTCCTCCTAGTAATAGAGTTTTTGGATCAGTCTTCTTTCCTGATGCATCCTCCTTTTTCATAGGTAACAATCTATGATTGACACCATATTTACCAAACTTGTAGGTGTTTCTTTTCCCATCATGCATAGCTCCTTTGTCATATTGCCAAGGTCTCCCAAGCAATAGGTGGCACACATCCATAGGCATCACATCACATACAATTTTATCCTTATATTTACCCAACTGCAACTCCACTTCACACTGTTCATTCACTAACAACTGATGTCCCTTTTGTAACCATGACACCTTGTAAGGTGTTGGATGTCTCATTGTCTTCAACTTCAATTTCTCCACCACTTATGTAGAGACCGAATTATCAATGCTGCCACTATCAATGATCATCTGACAAAATTTCCCTCGAACCTTACACACTGTTCTAAACAAAGTCTTTCTTTGTGATGGTTCAACTATCTCCTTTGCTGGCTTGAGTAAAAATTTATTGACTACCAAAGATTCTCCTCTCTCTGGTACATCTTCTTCTTCTGTCACTGCTACTTCTTCTTCCTCAACTTGCGCAACAATTGCATTCCTCTGACTTGTTCCTGCATTATCTGGGCACTCAAAAGATCGGTGTCCCAACTTGTTACACCTGTAACATCTAAATTCTCTTCCTCTTCCTCTGTCTCCTCTTCCTCTAGAAAAACTCCCTCTGCCACCTGCATCACCTCTTGTGGTTACATGCTGGTTTGAGCTGCTGCTAGCTCCATCTCTAGGTGCTGTAGATCTTCCTCTACCACCTTGACTTCCTTTTCCTCAGAAAGTACCTCTTCCTCTGGCAGACTGCTTCCTCATGAGTTTTTCTTCAGCTTTCAATACCATCTGATAAGATTCTTCTACTGTTTTAGGAGACAGTATACTTATCTCATCTTGAATGTCCATTCTAAGACCATTCACATATCTAGTCACCTTCTCATCTGTATCTTGAGTTTGTCCAACTCTTATACTTACCTTATAGAATTCCTCTGTATATTCCGTCACTGTCATAGACCTCTGTCTAAGATTCTGCATCTGTCTGAACAAGGTTTGCTGATAATTACTTGTCAAAAACTTACCTCTTAGCTTTGCTACCATCCTATTCCAATTTCTGATTGGTTGCTTGCCAAGACTCTTTCTTTTTGCCTACACTCCATCCCACCAAAGTGCTACATGTCCTTTTAGCTTGGTGACAACAAACTTTACTTTCTTCTCATCTTCTGTTTCTTCATAATCAAAGAATTTCTCCATGCCATTAATCTAGTCTATCAATTCTTCTGGATTCAATCCTCTTGCATATATTGAAACCTCAGTTTTGGGCCTAGCTGTGGATCTCAACACTGATTGGAAGAATCTTATCTCAGGAGTAACTGCTATAGTTTCCTCCTCTTCTTCAGTTTCAACCTCAAGCTCACTAACATCTCCATCATCTATATTTCTCCCTGCTGTTAATGCTTCTAATCTAGCCTGCATCTGTTGCATAGCTTCCATCACCTCAGCATTTGCAACTGGTCATCCTCTTCTACCACATCCTCGTCCTCTTCCAACTTTGAAAGCCATATTGGATTTCCTTCTCTTGCTTCTGAGATTCAATTCAGTGTCAACAGGTTGCTCTGATACCACTAATGACGGCGGTCTGGGTGCAGGAAGGAGTGTTAATCTCCCAAATTGTGAGATTATATCTTCTACTTCTATTTGCAGGTGTAATTGTTGGTTCAATGGGATCTCTGTCATCCACTGACAACTTTTTTGACCTTCCGCTAAGCTAGCAGACCCCTCCAAAAGTCGCAGAGTTCTGCTAAACTTCCACTAGTCCGGACTCGACGGTAACACAAACCATAGTTTAATAAAATTTGAAATCCGCCTTCTAAAAACTCGTCGACACTTCTTCACCATTGATCTATTCAAGATCCAATTGTCACATCACCACCTGACTTCAAACTTGCTTCTCATTTGTCAACTGTCGATCTCGCTCCACCAGATCTAATGGCTCACAAGTATATCGGCCCGTTAACTTGCGCACTCCAAATCCGCCTGAAAAGTGGTTTCCCTCTATCTCCTCGCTACTACGTGTCACTGTGTGTATGGAATCAGAGCCAATGGGGAAATTATCATTTACAGCCTTTCCTCCGCCTGAAATCCACTTGTGGGTTTCTCCAACCGCTCCTACTCGTTAACTATCGGGTAACTTCCTCGCTCGAACACCATTGATTTGTCTCGACCGAGATCTATCGGTCCAAAATCAATCTTCATGCTCTATGTCCTTGGTCTTCCTTCGTTAATCTCGACCATACACACTCAGAATTCACGAGAAACTCAGTTAGAAAGAAAAACACGGAATTTAACACAGTCAACACAATTTCATTCAATCTCAAAGAACACCAATTAAACTTCAAATTTCACAATAACACAGAGATTTCAAAGGAGATTATCCTTCAGGATTTGTCAGGGAATTTCTCATCCACATACACAGAAACTAAATTTTCCCAATTTACTGGATCCGCTCCAGCAAAGCCAAATTTCTTCAACAGTTAAAATCCCCTTACAATAGTGTGAAAATTACATAAGTACTGGTTCATCCTAACAACCAGATCCTAATTCAAAGGCTAAAATTTATTAACCCTATCTGTCCTGCGAGGCATTCTCCTCGAGAATCTCCAGTATAGCTAACTAACTAAAATTTATTACATGATGATCAAATCCTATATTCTAGCTCTATGCTTAATTAGAAAAACATGGAAATTGATGGCTAAAGGATCCCACTCCTTTGCCTGTAATATTTTTTGTATTTTTGGAAATATTCCTCGAATTCGTCTTCAAGCCTTATGCTCCTGCATCACAACACAATATCGCTTCCATACTCAGCTGGGGAGCACCTATTAGCACAAATATAGTATAAACAATTATAGATAAAATAGTAAAATAAATAAATAACTTTGAAAGAAGAAAAAAAAATATTTAAAAAAAACTATAAATGAAATTAAAAAAAAAGTATATTTAAATAATAATAAAAATACTTAATTTATAAAATTAGATTAAAAAATATTTTTTAAAATTAGAAAACCAAATTAATTTCAAAAATTTAAAATATAATTGAAAGTTCAAAATAATAATAACAATGTTAAAATTGTTTTAAAAAAATCATAATTTATTTTGAACAATGGGAAAACCTGTCGTAAATTAGTTTTCAAACCAGTAGTGAGGAAAATGATCACTAGCTATTATCTGTGAAGCTGTGAATGTAGACTAACTCATCACTGTTATTCATGGAAATCATGCCACCTGGAATTACCTGGTGGCAGTCCGAAGGGGGGCAGGTTCACGCTCCTGCCAAATGCCTATGTGTCTTGGGTTGTTAACATGTTTCCTTATATTTGACAAAAATGAGCTTTTAGCTAAGTAGAATCATAATCTATACATTCATAATCTATAAAGCTATTTAGAAAAAATAATCAAATTTAAAATGTTTAATTTAAAAAAAATTAAATAAATAATATATATGTTTCATTTAAAAACATTAATTAAATCCCCTGATGGGGGTGTAAATTCAGATTTAACAAGGGCCTTGGAGATAACACCCGCCAACATAGTATAAGCTAGTAATTTAAGGAGGGAGGATGTGGCTTGCACTCCCATGCATGCACATGTAGTCTTCTAGTTGGCGGTGGTTTTATTAAACGACTTGGATGGGGGTGGAGACATTTTTTGGTGAGTGGACAAGATTTGAGGGAAGGTCCTCGACCTCCTGGTTCAACTTCTCTATTTAAATTTAATGTGTGAGCATCATCGTGTTGTGGTTTGTGGTGGAATTTGATGGTATGACATGTGGTTTTGCAAGTATGTGTAAGTGAAGTTTAAATGATTTGGGCTCCCTAGACTTCTGAGCTTATGCATGGTTGCTGTGAGATTTCTCTCCTTAAGGATCATTGAGGGCATCTAGTCTCATATGCGGTGTGAACTCAGGTTTTTTTTCTTTTATACTTGGTCTCCTTCCTTTGGTTTTTCATCGTGTCTAGGTCTGTGTTTTTAGGGCATAAAACTTTGTGTATCAAATTTGAATTATGGTATGTGGCATTAGTTTGGGGTATTTTGTCAATTTATTATTGGGTATTGGTCCGTGGTTCCTATTTAAGGCTTAAATTGGGGAATGTGAGTCCATTTTGAAGTGAAATATGTGGGCTTTGTAGGGATAGGTTTATTCCCTAGTTGGATGATCTTTGGTTAACAAAGCTTGGTGTGTGGTCACACACTTCTAGGTTTCAAGGTCTTCTCGTATTTACTTTGTTGCTCTCGGGTTCAATGGTCAATGGTGAAGGGGTTTTGGGGGAGGAAGTTGTACCCTCTACCTCAATTGTCGAGTCATTTATAGAGTCTGCGACAAGTGTCTAGAGTTTTTGAGCAGGGATCAGTATTTTAGCTAAAAAAATGAAAGCGCTCAGAATTGCTTCAGACCTAAATGAACGGATAGAGTTCATTGCAAGGATTCCAACACTGCGAACGATTCAGAAAACCGACATCGTATGCAAAAGTTAGAGCTTCTGAAAGTTTGGTAAAAAAGAGTCAAAGTTTGACTAGGATTGACTGGATGCCCAGTCAGCATGCAGAGAATATTCTTCAGTTTCAGCCAGTGACATTGTGAGAAGTGTCATCTTCAGATTCACTAGATGGTTTGTGAAGAGGTGATTTTTCCAATGACCTCCAAGGAATGAATAATTGTGGAATTTGATTTTATTTATTTAATTAAATATTAATATATATAATTTTTATGTTATATTATATAATTTTTAAATTATATATTATAATATAATTAATATATATATATATATAAATTAATTAAATACTAATTAAAATCCACATTTTAATTGAACGAAATTCCGAATTATTTGGCATGGACCTTAAATATGGAGTTGTCTTTAGTGCGACTTTTTGGACTTTCTGGTGCCGGAATCCGACGGAAAATTTTGAGGTGAAATCTTGATTTGTGTTATTTAAACTGGTTTTTTTTATTATATATTTGGATTCAGCACCCTCAAAAACACATAGGGCACTTAGATTATGCAGGGGTTACCCATCAAACTTGTGATTTCAATAAATTCTTGTCAGATTTTAGAGAAATTAGACCGGAAAAACCCACCGGAAAAGCTTCCAAAAAGTCGCACTAAAGAAAACTCCCTTAAATATTCGAATGACATGTAAATATTAAATTTCGGGCCATATATATATTATATTTAAAAAGTTGTGAAGAGCGGAGGGAGGGGGAATGGAACCCAAGACATCCCCCACCAAACTCCAAAGATTTACCAACTAACCATAGATCAAAACATTGAAATCAATGCCCACAAATTTTTATTTATTGCCACATTAATTGTCGGCGGCGAGGGTGGTGGGAGCTAGCCCTGCGGGCCAGCGCCCACCCCATGCAACCAAGCGTCGAAACTAGGAGCTAGGGGCCAGCGCTAAGCACGATTAATGCACCATAATGGTGATTAGCATTTAATTAATTAGTTATTAAGTTGGTAGAGATTTTGAAGGAGCCGCAAAATCCGGAACCACCACCAACCTTGGCGGACTTAACTGGAGTCTCTCTAGATTTAGTGGAGGTTTTTTAGGAAAAATTGGTTTTGCCATAACTGAGGCAATTCTCAACCAAATTTCGAAAATGAATAGTAATTTTTGGCTAATTGGCGTGATATGAACTCATTGGAGAATGTTTCAGAGGTAGAAGAGTTCATCTACAGGCGTTTTTGGTCACTTGAATATTTTTGAAGCCTAGGGCCACCAGGTGTTGGAGGCCATTCCCAGAGCAGTTGGTAACCAAATTGAGTAAACAAATAGTCATTTCTGATAGATTTGAATGTTTTAAAATCACTAGAACAAGTTCCAAGAGAATTGGATGCATGTAACAACAATTTGAGCACTATTGAAGCTAATACAAAGGCCCACACTATGAAGCTGGAATAAGGAGATGTAGCTCAGGAGGGGTGAACTCCTTCAACAAAAATTTGTGTATTGAGCTTTGTTATTTGTGCTTGCTGTGTTTTTATATGCTGTTGTTCAGCCATTTAAATTCATGCTTTTAAGTTCATGCAAAACACTAAATTTCATCAAGTTAGATGAATTGACAATCACATGCTCATGGATAAACTCTTTATGGATAAGTAAACCAAAGTAAAGAAAATTTTATATCTGGAAATGATACTAGCACATCATTAACTAGCAATCAATTTCAGATCAAGTTGGTATCAGAGCACAAGGTTTCTTGATTGATTTTCTTGAAGGGTTTAATAGTTGTAATTGTTGTTTTGATTAGAAGGTTGAAGTTGTAGAGAGGAGAAGGGAAGCTACAGATAGCTAGTCTTGAGATTAGGACAAGAAGGAAGAACGCTGAGAAAGCACCATCCTCACCCAAAGGACCACTCAAGGAAACACCTAAATAACCTCAAGTTCCATCTCCATCAGTTGAGATAGAAGAGGCACAAATTACACAAGAGGCTGAAGTGATTGAAGAGGTACAATCAATACAAATTTCTGAGCCTGAATCCATAGCCATTATGTCTGGAGAAAGACAGCATGAAGGTCCCTCTTTAGAAGAGGAAGAATTCAAGAAAGATTTCTATGCTTTGACTGAGATGGTTAAATTCCTCTATGAAGAGTGGAACACCAAAATAGTTGGAGAGAGTTCTAAACCTCCACATGGAGAAGGAAGCTCAGGGGACAAAAAAGATGAGAAGAAGGATTCCAAAGGGAATGGTGGAAATCCACCTCCATCTCCACCATCCTCATCATCTTCCTCATCATCTTCACCATCTCACACATCATCATCTTCCACTACCACCACTGCCCATACTTATTCCAAAACCCCAAAAGGAAAAACTCCATTACTGAAATTGGACATAAAATTAGAACTTCCCATGTACAATGAAGAAGTGAATGCAGAAAGGTTGGACAATTAGATTTAACAGTTGGAGGTATACTACAGAATTCAAAACCTTCAAGAAAACGACATAAAGATCCAGTTGGCTTCATTGAGGTTATAAGGAGCTACACTAGTTTGGTGGGAAGCAAAGGCTCAAGAGGAAATGCGAATCCATGGTAAGATATCCATTTCTTGGGTTGAATTTGTTTCTGCAATTAAAAGACAATTTTATCCTTTAGCCTATATGCAAAAAGCCATTATGAGTTGGTAGAATTTTAGGCAACTAAAAGGCCAAACTATCCAAGACTACACTTAGGAGTTTAGGAAAAGGGCTTTAATGTTGGGAGTAAACTTGAATTCACAAGACACACTCTTGAAATATATTGGAGGTTTACCTTCTTATTTGCAGCATACTATCCTTATGTTTAACACAAGCAACTTAGATGAAGTATGTGTGCAAGCCACACATCTTGAGGCAAGGGGAAAACAAAACATAGAGGAGAAAGGTGAAAGTGAGGGTAAGGGAAAAGAGAAGGGAGGAAAATGGAAGGGAAAGAAGAATGCAAGTATCAAAAAAGAGAAGGAAAAACTCACATGCAAAAACTATTCAAAGACTGGCCATGATGAAGACCATTGTTGGAAACTTCATCCAGAATTAAAACCAGATAGATTGAAAGCCAAAGAGAAGGGAAAAACTGTTGCTATAGCTGAAAAAGACTTAGGGTTAGATTCAGGAGATGAGACAAAAATTACAGCTATGGGTTTGAAAGGTCAACATGTTGAAAGTACTAATTCCTCAAATAGTCACAACAACACTCAAAATGAAGACAAAAGGGAAGAGTTGTTCATTGTCAGAGTAATCTCAAACCATACCAAGATTAATGCACTCTTTGATAGTGGATCACAAGCAAACCTGATTTCAGAAGACTTAGTTAAAGACCTTAAACTTGAAATCGTACCACATCATAAACCATACCCTTTGGGTTGGATAGTTAAGGATGCGAATTTACAGGTTTCAAGGAAATGCATTTTTAGATTTGCTATTACTGCAAACTTTGTTGATGAAGTCGAGTTAGACGTGGTTCTACTTGAAATTTTTGGAATTATCTTGGGAAGTCCATATTTGTATGACAGGAAAGCGGTGTTTCATCGTTATGAGCAAAAACATCATTTGCTTAAAGATGGGGTGAAGTATATTGTGAGAGCTCATCGCAAGAAACTGAACATTTCTTTAGTTAATGCAGGGAAAATGAAGAGGCTAGTGAATGAAAGTCAGAACTTGACAATGTTGATGATCAAACAAAGAGATGTTTTGAATCATACTTTCATAAATATGCTTATATTTGCAATGAGTTGTTTTAGAATGATAACAGGTTGCCTTTGAAAGAAGGTGAAAAACATTTGCAGCAGCCAACATTGGTGTTGAGCGGTGTTGAAAACAAGGTGCTAGTGCAAGAAGTTGCAAAGGTCAAAGAGAAGAGGACAAAGCAGCTTGGCAAAGAAGGCATGGGTTTCACAAATGTTCATTGTTGGTTTCCAAACGGCACATTACAATGGAGAAGAAACTTGGGCAAGAGTAGACTCAAGTACAAGGCAAAAGCAACTAAAAATCGCCATAGAGACAAAGTGCACGGTGATAAAGATTCCAAGTTTCCTTTGATTTTTGGCCAAGGTAGGAACAATATGTTTTCTGCAAAATTAGATTTTTGTTTTGCAAATTCAGAAATATTGCAGCATGACAGTGTCAAAGATAGCAATAGATGGATGTCGGAATGAAGGAAAATTTTGACTTTTTATGAAAAGCTCCAAATAAAGAAATTAGGAAAATTTCAATGGATAAAGATTGGAAGGATGAGGGAACAATCCCCTCATCAACATAATCAGTGATCAAGAGAGATTTTGGGGTCCAAAAGGCTTATAGTGGGGAGGAATGATCATGGATCAATATTTTAGCTAAAAAATGAAAGTGCTCAGAATTGCTTCAGACCCGAATGAACGGATAGAGTTCGTCGCCAGGATTCCAACACCATGAACGGTTCAGAAACCAACATTGTATGCAAAAGTTAGAGCTTCTGAAAGTTTGGTAAAAAAGAGTCAAAGTTTGACTGGATTCCGAGTCAACATGCAGCGAATATTCTCCAGTTTCAGCCAGTGACATTGTGACAAGTGTCATCTTCAAATTCAAAAGATGGTTTGTGAAGAGATGATTTTGCCAATGAATTCCAAGGAAAGAATAATTGTGGAATTTAATCAATTATTATTATATATAATTTTTATGTTATATTATATAATTTTTAAATTATATATATATATATATATATATATATATATTCTAATATATTAATCAAATACTAATTAAAATCCACATTTTGATTAAATGAAATTCCGAATTATTTGGCATGGACGTTAAATATTCGAACGACATGTAAATATTAAGGTTTGGGCCATCTATATAATATATTTTAAAAGTTGTGAAGAGCAGAGGGAGGGGAAATGGAACCCAAGACCTCCCCACCCAACTCCAAAGATTTACCAACCAACCACAACTGGAAACGTTAAATGAAAGCCCACGACTTTTTATTTATCACCACATTATGGCCGGCGGCGGGGGTGGTGGGCTAGCCCCCATGCGACCAAGCACCGAAACCAGGAGCTAGGGGCCAGCGCTAAGCACGATTAGTGTGCCCTAATGATGATTATAATTTAATTAATTAGTGATTAAGTTGGTAGAGATTTTGGAGGAGCCACCAAATCCGGAATCGCCACCAAACTTGGCAGACTTAACTGGAGTCTCTCCAGATTTAGCAGAGGTTTTCTAGGAAAAATTGGTTTTACTATAACTGAGGAAATTCTCAGCCAAATTTCGAAATTGAACAGTCATTTTTGGCTAATTGGCATGCTAGGAACTCATTGGAGCAGGTTTTAGAGGTAGAAGAGGTCATATATAGGTGTTTTTGGTCACTTGAATATTTTTGAAGCCTAGGGCCACCAGGTGTTGGAGGCCATTCCCAGAGCAGCTGGTAACCAAATTGAGTAAACAAATAGTCATTTCTGATAGATTTAAATGTTTTAAACTCATTGGAATAGGTTCCAAGAGAATTGTATGCATGTAACAACAATTTGAGCACTATTGAAGCTAATACAAAAGCCCACACTATGAAGCTAGACCAAGGAGATGTAGCCTAGGAGGGGTGAACTCCTTCAACAAAAAAATGTGTATTGAGCTCTGTTCTTTGTGCTTGCTGTGTTTTTATATGCTGTTGTTCAACCATTTAAATTCATGCTTTTAAGTTCATGCAAAACACTAAATTTCATCAAGTTAGATGAATTGACAATCACATGCTCATGGATAAACTCTTAATGGATAAGCAAACCAAAGCAAAGATAATTTCATATCTGGAAATCATACTAGGACAACATTAACAAGAAATCAATTTCAGATCGGTTTTTGTGATGATCTAGTCTATTGTTGCCCCGCTCTTATAAAAGGTGGGTCTTCTCCGTTCTCTTGTTTTTTTGCAGGCAAAGGTATTCATAATAGTTGCAGGAAGTGTGCCCCTTGCGTCTTAGCTATGTCACTGAGATAGAGGATGAGGTGTAGGCAGGGGGGTGGTGGTAGAGCCTAAAAAGGGAAACAAGGATCTAGACTCTTTTATCATGACTCGAGTACCACCTATTTCAAAATTGTTTAGCGAAACACTTAAAGGGAAATTCACAAGCTTGAGACCCAAGCGAGGGTTGAAAGACAATATCTCTCAGATTTTTGAGCTCATGGAGGATATGTCATTTTGGTTTCCTAGCCCTAGGCATACCAAGGGTAGGAAGAAGTAATACTTAAACTCTATGGCTCTTCATTGACAAACGAAGGTACGTTTAGGCCTAGTCCTAAAGCATAAGCAAGTGGAGAAGTATAATGTTTTTACATCTTGGAGGACATCAAAAGAATTACCAGGAATCAACAGTTTTTCTTGGACATAATCAACTCTCACTTGACGCATGTAGAAAGCCATATTTCAAGTGAATCGAATGGGCGGGGGACCTAATGGATCTTCCTGGTTCTAGTTCGAGGAATCCAACAAATATTTCTTCCTTAGATAATGACCAGTGAGCTTAGTCGGTTAGCGGTGCAGTATGAAGGTTTGCATGAAGTTTATTGGCCTGTTATGTAGGGTGCGTGACAATTACTTTGGTCTTTCGTTGTACGTTGGTATCATTACAAGGAAAAGACCTTCTAGCGTAGGTTTTTGCAGAAGCCCCTATAAAAATAGCCCAAAAATCCATTTGTAGCAGAGGTGGGAGGGCAAATGTTTTAGTGGATGTTTTTTAGATGGTGCATTTACAATATGCAAATGAACTAGTGCTTTACTATCCACACAAGCACTGACGTCTCATAGAACATGATGCATCATGAAAAAAATATTTTTATAAAATAAAAAAGCACGGTGCACTAAATAACACAACGCATCAGTGCTTGAATAATCGATAACACAAGAAAAAAGGTTAACTTTTAAAAATTGTCGGTGCTATATACACCCGCAACACCGGTTCCCTTCATGTAGTAAAATGAATCGGTGCATATCATTCTTAGTTTTACAATAGGATAGCACCGCTCGCTGAAGGAGCTACGTAACCCTAGCCAGCGAACGCTGCAAGAAGAACACAGTAGCTCGCAGCTGCCCCTTAGTGGCCTCCTGCTGCTGGGGACTGAGCATCATGGACGCTTTAGAGGATGGAGAGCCTCTCTCAGATCAACATCATGAAAACGAAGGAATTGCAAAAGCTTTCGCCTCTCTCATTTCTGTAATGGGCCCGACAAAGAATAGACCATCAGTCACTAAGTTTGTTAAAAGATTGGAAGACATTCCTGAAATCTCACTCCTTCCTGCCCTTCCCCGTAGAGCAGCACTTTCTCTAGCGGAGCGTGGATTAGTGGCGCAGTTTACTGGGTTATGGCCATCGCCCAAAACTGTGCAAAAATGGGTAGAAAGGAACTGGACTGCATCAATAGATGGAAAAATTTGAATCAGGTTTTGTGGAAGGGGTTACTACACCTTTCACTTCGAAACCAAGGAGGATCGAGATCTGATATTTAGGAATGAACCTTATTTTATGGATACAAGGGGTTTGTATCTAAATAGATGGACGCCAGATTTCGACCCTGAAATGGATGTTCCCAATGCCATCCCCATCTGGGTCAGATTTCCACACCTTCCCCTTCACTTTTGGGGGGAGGAATCAGTCAAAGCTATAGGAAATGCAGTTGGGAAATATATAGACAGGTGCGAGTGAAAGGAAAATATGCATGCATGCGCCAGAATCTGTGTAGAAGTGGATCTTGGGAAAGGGATACCAAAGGCTATCAAAATCAAAGTGGATCAGTGGATGCACATACAACAACTGGATTATGAACAAATCCCCTTCAAATGCAAGGTATGTCACGAATATGGTCATTTTGCAAATAGATGTACAAAAAAAAAGAAAATGAAAATGAAAAGAGTGAAGATCTAGAAAACAAATGGGAACAGGTTGAAAGAAAGAAGACAGTCCACAAACAACCAAATCTATCTTCCTCTCAACCCTCCACATCCTTTGATCTCCATCCCCCATCACCAAAATAAGACAATAATCCTCTTGCTAGCCTTAATCCTTTTGAGCCTCTGTATCCTTCAGCTCCCCCATCCCCTAGACCTGGATCCAGATCCAAATCCAGATCCCCACAACATGCCCCCAACCCCCCTTCATCCCCTCTAGTATCAAACTCTCATACCCCTCCCTCCCCCTCAGTAGACAGAATCCTAACCAAGAAAATAGTCAAAGAAAGCACCCCCAAATGTAGAATATAAAAAAAAAAGTAGGAAGAAAGACAAACAAAGAACTCAGGGATGAAGCAGCAGCAAAGGAACTGGCATTAGGAACGCAACAACCTATGGAAACCTTCTTAGGAAGGAGTACAAGAAACAATGAAAAGAGCTAGCAAAGAGGGAAAGGATCCATGCACCACCCAACAAGTAAATAATGATAGTGGTCTCCTGGAATTGCAGAGGAATGGGATCATTCATCAAAGAAAATGCCACAAGAGACATTCTGGCAAAAGAAAACCTAGACATCCTTATGATTCATGAGACAAAAAAAAACAGCCAAGAAACTGAAAATATATATAAAAAAAAATTCATAAATTATGAAGGGGAAGCAATCCAGGCAACAAGCGCGTTTGGAGGTATTTGCACAATATGGAAAAAAGGAACCTGGGAATTAATAAAACACAAAAAATATCAGCACTGGATCCAAACAGATCTAATGCAAATCAGTACAAAAGAGAGGTACAATGTTATAAATATATATGCCCCAAATCACTAAAAGGAAAAAGAGCAATGTTGGGCCACCATGAAAGAAGCACTAAAAGAAATGCAAGCTGGGAAAATAATACCTGGAGGAGATTTAAATTTGGTAAGAAGTATAGAAGAAAAGTTTGGAGGAACATACCACACAGACCCATCCAGGGATATTCTAGAAGAAATAATGGAACATTACAACTTAATAGACATCCCGCCAAGCAACGGGAAATACACTTGGAGCAATAAAAGAGTGGGAAAAAGCAAGATAAAAGAAAGGCTAGATAGAATTATGATACAAGAAAACATAGCAGCGCACAACTCCATAAAATCAAAAATTTTACACACCACTACATCTGACCATAAACCGGTGACAATAGTCATGGGCAAAATGGAAAACCAGGGACCGCTCCCATTTAGATACAACTCAAGTTGGGACAACAACACAGAAATCAACGAACTAGTCAAGGAAGCATGGGAGCCAAGAGTAACAGGATCACCACAGTATATTTGGGAAACAAAATTAAAAACTACAACAACCAAATTAAAGGAGTGGGCAAGAGCAAATGAAATTAAAAAGAAAAGAAAAGAAAAAATATTTATAGCAGAAAATGGATGGCATGCAAATTGAAAAAGAAAACAGAGAAGAAGGTAAACAAGATTATCTAAGAGAGAAGGAAATCTTTTGGGAAATATATAGGGAAAATAGGAAAGAAGAAGAAGAGGAAAGATTGAAATCCAAAAGTTTGTGGCTCAAGGTAGGGGACAAAGACACATCATTCTTCCACAACACAATGAAGATAAGAAGAGAAAGAAACCACATAGAAAAAATTCCAGTCGAAAGCCAAGAGGTCAAAGGTGCGGAGGAATTAAAAAAAGCAGCTTATCAGCACTTTAAAAACTTACTCTCAACCAACGAAGAAATGGCTGAGAGTGAAGATTTCTTAAAGCACAAAAAAGAAAAATTAAAATAGACCAAAATGATGCAATGTGCAAGGATCCCACAGAAGAAGAGGTAGTGGTGGCCATATGGACCCTGCATCCGGACAAAGCCCCAGGGCCAGATGGTTTCACAATAGCATTCTACAGATCTCATTGGTAAACCATCAGAAAGGATTTCTTAAGAATGGTGAATAATGTCTTTAAAAAAAGAGAGTAGGAGGCAACACAAAATCCTCCTATCTTGCTCTAATACCAAAGGAAGCAAACCCCTCAACTTTCAACAGGTTTCACCCTATCTCTATGTGCAATTCATCTTAAAAGATAATAACAAAAATAATTGCTAATAGAATCAAGGAAGTACTTCCAATAATCATATCTGAAAACCAAGGAGGATTTGTGCCCAACAGACAAGTCATAGATAATGTAATTATTGTACAGGAAGCTGTACACTATAGTATGCTAAGGCAAGAAATAGGCCTCATAATCAAGCTAGATATGGCAAATGCATTTGATAGGGTCAACCATCCATATCTAATGGTTGTCCTCCAGAAACTTGGCTTCGCAAGAGAAATAATGGAAGTTACACAGGCATGCATTTCTACTCCCTGGGATTCCCCCCTCATAAATGGAAGGCCCAATGACTTCTTTCAAAGCACAAGAGGCCTTAGGCAAGGATGTCCTCTCTCTCCCTTCCTATATATTATAACGGCGGAAACATTAAGCAGGGCTTTGGAAAAAGAAAGAAAGTAAAGAAATATCACAGGGATCAGAATAGCAAAAGGAGTAAAAGCAATAAATCACTCACTCTTTGCTGATGACACACTACTGCTGGGAGGGGCATCAACAATAATAGCAAGGAGGTTCAGAAAAGTTCTGGATGATTTTTTATAGGTTTCAGGTGGGTTATTAAACAATACAAAATGCAGGATATATGGATGGAATACCCCCCCCAGAACTATGCAAAGGATCTCACAAATCTTAGACATCCCTGTACAGGAGAAATGGACACATTTCTTCTATCTGGGACTTCCAATCTCAAAAGAGAACATGACGAGAGAAACATGGACTAAACAAATTGAAAAAATGAAAAACAAAATACAAAGCTGGGGTATGATGTGGCTGAATATGGCAGGAAGAGTAATACTAATCAAATCACTCCTTGCAGCACTACCTATCTACCAATATGCAATAATCATGGCCCCAGCAAGTGCCCACAAACAAATGGAGTTAATATTAAGAAGCTTTTTGTGGCAGGGGGGAAGCAAGAAAACAAAAAATTTAGCCTGGTTAGGTGGGAGCAAGTAGTACTACCTTATGAACAAGGAGGACTATCGATATGGATACCTGGGCTCATGAATGCAACACTAGGAATGAAAACAGTATGGAGACTAATTACAGGAAAAGAGAGCTGGTGGAAATAGACTCTTATATCAAAATATATGGATGGCACCAGGAAAAGATTGCTTAATGGAAATATCCCAATAAGACAATGGACCCAAGTTTGGAAGCTGGTTAAAAAAAAATTCCATTAATGAGTAGATACATTTCTAAAATCCCAGGCAATGGAAAAACAATTTCAATTTGGGAGGACAAAATCATGGGAAAAGAACCACTACAGACTCATCTAGAAATTGAAGACATACAAGAGTGGATGAAAGGTAAAGGTTTCAATACTTTACACTCAATCTCTCTATGGAATCAAAAGGAGTGGCAAGACTGTAAAATCTCAGCAATTCCGGCAGATCTGGAAGGGAAATGGAGCAAAATCAGGCAGCTCTTAAAAGGGGTTGCGCCAATCCACCATGATGAGGAAGATGAATATATCTTGGACCCAAGCGGTGGACATTACACAGTTAGGACTAGATATAAAATCCTTCAAGAACATCCAAATCAACAAGATTGGGATTCTTGGAAAATAACATGGAAATTAGAAACTCTGCCTAAGATCAAAATGTTCATCTGGACTCTTTTAAAAGGGAGAATGTTGACCAGTGAAAACTTAAAAAAAAAAGGCTTTCAAGGTCCAACACGATGCCCATTATGCATGCAGGCTAAAGAAAATATACAACATCTTTTCCAATGCACTTTTTCCAAGAATGTTGGCAGCAGTTGATAAGTCCTTTGGAAATAAGAATAAATTTCAAAAAACCCTTGCCAAATTTTCTTTAGACCTTTGAGAAGGCCTACCCATACACGACAAAGAAAAAAGCCACAATCAAGAGAATATGGAAATGCATTCCAGTGGTTCTATGTTGGCAAATCTAGTTGACACGAAACAAGTGCATTTTCAAAAATCAAATCCCAAGTATAGGGAAGACCCTCTCAAAAATGTGGGGATTAACTTCTAAAATACTCAATGTCAAAGGAACAGCTCCAACAGACTATAACACTCTTCAACAGGAAGAGCGAGATTGGCTCAGCAAAGCCATAATAAATAATAATGGACAAAAAGGACAGAGGAAGACAAACTCAGGAAATATATGGAAAATAAGAATGAGTGAAGAGGAACTAACAAACTGGAGGAAAAATCAGAATAGATACTGTCTATACTTTGATGGGGCCTCAAAGCATAATCCGGGAAAGGCAGGGGCAGGGGGAATAATCCTCGATCCTGATGGGAAAGAAAATGTCACATATGAATGGGGATTGGGACAAATCTCAAATAATAAGGCAGAAGCATACAACTTGTTGATGGGAACAAGAATAATAAAAAAAAGAGAAATTCAAAATCCTATCATAATAGGAGACTCAGCCATAATAATAGAGGCAATGGCAAGAAACAAAAATCCAAGCAATGAGTTCATGAACATAATTTTTAGAAGAATCAGGAAGAACTTGGAAGGCTCTGGCGATATAATATACAAACATGTATTGAGAATTCACAATCAACAAGCGGATTATTTTGCAAATCAAGCAGTGAAAAAAATGAAGGGCTTCTTCGTGAAAACCAGGAGGAATATCACAACTTGGTTGCTTAATAATCAACAAAAATTACAAGTATAAAGCTAATCAAACCCAAGGGAAAAATCTCAATGATAAAAGCAATAAATTAGAAAACAACAGTCAAAAAACAACAAAGGATACATCACTGTAGCAACAGCCAGGAAATCACGGGAATGCAAAGGAAAAGTCATGAAACTTCAAACTCTCGTATGAGCAACAATAGGAATCAAGATTGTAATTCTGGTCATAAGAACCACGTTGCAATCTATCTTATTGAAGGCAGGTTTCAAGCTGAGATAAAGCACTATAAGAATAGAGGGTGCATTCACAAAAATTGTAGCAGCAATCTCAACGAGGAAATCTTCACTTTCCATGTTATTATAGTGTTACTTTGGTTCCAAAGCCCCTCCCTGTCTTCTCTATTAGCCCGCAGTGTTTCCTTTGTTTAGCGCATAGACTACATCTTAAGCCCCCACCCTTCTTCCTACCCAGCTTGCTCACTAAGTATATCTTCACTCCCTTCACTCCATCCTCTCAGCAAGCGCAAATCCCTTATGGTCATCCTACCCCCCATCTACCCCTCCCATTATCTCAACCCTCCTCCCCGACTGTTAAACCCAGTTTTTGGCCCTCCTTCAATTCTGTCGTTCGTAGGGACTTCAGTTCTATATGTATACACGGGAAAAACCCGTCTGAGTGCTTAATCCAGATTTCAAAAAATCATTCATTCGCATCTATTATCGTCGGGCCCACACTCCCAAGCCTTTTTCGTAGCGCTGCCCCCTCCTTTCTCCGATCTTCGATCAAATCAGGATCATTGATCTGGTGCTTGATTTGATGGTCGTTGATTAGCCTATTCAATCAAACCTGCGTGACTCTCCTCCACCGTCAATCTGTACTCAATGGATCAGACGACTCTCACCGATTTCGGGCTGACAACAAGCACAGAGATTGCCCGCCCGAAAAGTGGTTTTATCTCTCTCCTCCGATGCTATGTGTCACTCGGTCAGTGGAATCAGGCGACTTCTCCCTTTTACCACTTATTTTTTCTACCCTGCTTGAAATACCATCTCCACGTATAATCCCACCTTTCTTCTCGGTTAACGTCCGGACTTGTTCGCACCCGATGACCGTAGATCTCAACCATCAACGGCTGCGATGACTCCTCCAGTTTCCTCTTCCACCAGCGCCTCTAGTTAATCTCCACCTTTTGTCCCCTGATCCAAATCGATGTGACTTAATCTTGGCCACTAATCTTCTGACATCCTCGTCCGTTGATCTCCGATATCCAACGGTTCCCGTTTACACCAAAAGGAAAGTGGTCAATAGCGGAAGAAGAAGCACCTCAGGCAACACAAAATCCAAGAAGTGTGGAAAAATATGGAGCAGTAAGCAGAGACAAAGGAAGAACAAGCAAACAAACCAAATGTAATTCAACCCACTGATGAAGAAGCAGTGGCATATTACGAAAGCAAATCTTCGAGCAACGAAGGAGAAAACTCAGTCATTTATTACAAGAAGAACCAGTCAACTCAAGAGCAATTAGTCTACAAGACTTGAAAAATTGTCAGAGAGCCCATGGCATGTAAATTTCTCTTTCTAGTAGGTTAGTTTGTCAGGCAATACACTAGAATACACATAAAAATACATGAAGTCTTGAACACAAGCCTAGGAGAAGAGACTGCGTTCCTATCTCATGGCCTAGATGTTTTTCATGGTACAGTTGTTTGTAATAGGAGCTTGCTCCATCAAAGCTTTTGGTAAGATATCAACTACCTGACCTTGGTAAAAAAAAAAAAACGAATCGGTGCATACCAAGAAGGAGCACCACTATAGTTTTTAAATTTCAAAAAAATGTGGTGCTATTATCCAATGATGCACCAGTGCGGTAAATGTACTAAAACACCCTATGGCGTCTTCTAAAGAGCACCACTTGGCGGTTTTAATTTAAAAAAAGAAAGAGCGGTGCTATAGTCAAACAAAGCACTGGTGTGGTAGCTGTATTAGAACGCCACAAGGCATTTTACCAAAATAATTGATATAAATTTTTTAATTAAAAAGAACGAAGTGCTCTTGGTTATCTAACACACCAATGCAGTTATCGTACCGCACTAGATGAGGTAAAGAAAAAAAAAAAAAAAAACCTCCTGCTCGTAGATTTCTTTTTACCATCTACAGTATTGGAGAGATCTGAAGGACCGATGCCACTGCTGCCTCATGCAAGTTCCTTGACGTTGTTGCTTTTCTCACTCACCATCCTTTCATACCATTCTCATTGCCCGACTTTCAAATTTTTTCAAACCATGGTAAAATTTGTTTTTCTCCATTACGTGTCAACAATGCCTCCCCGATGACCAAATGTCTAGGCAATATTTATGTTTCTCTCTAATTTATTTTTTTAGCAGATTATAATTGCAAATTAGCTTAAAATTTCCATTGTTTAAAAAAAAGATAAAAAAAATCTCTGCACGGTGCGTTTGATATGTTCGACTCGCACCAATAGCAGCACACCCTATAAATTTACAGTGTGCATCGTAGTTCGGTGCGTGAACATAATGCATTGTTATTATTATAGTGTGTTTCGTAAATGAAAACACACCAAGAAAGCTATAAATTATATGTTGGTATGTTATGCATGGTGCATTTATATTTACCAAATGGACTGCAAAAATAATATTTAAAAATATAGTTATAGCTCAGTGCGTTCAATAACTTGAACGTTCTGTACGGGTGTGAAAATGATATACATGCGCACTAGTGCATTAGTGTGATGCACCACAATGAAACTTTAAATTTGTGAACCAACAATAGTGCGTCATATGTATGTGCACACCAGAGTCGTTGCATGACTGTGTTTTGTGCGCACCGATGATTTTTATTTACTTATTGAAAGTTATGTTCCCATATTTATAAATACATTTTTCATTTAATAAAAAATAATGTATTTTATGTATGAACTTGACGTATTTTATATGTCGATCATGTAGTAGAGACATCAACAAAGGGAGTAGCAACAGGAGTAGGAGCAAATGGGAGATCCATATAACATGGTCCGACCATGGGAGGCCAAAGAGAGGGAGAGGGATTTATACCCTTGTTCTATTACTGCAACAACCTGAGCGCTCTTAAGGAATGTAGGTATCCTCAAGTATAAATCGCCATGGCGCCATGAATTTCAGAAATGGAACTATGAAAAGTTTATACTTTGTTAAACATTTTCGGATCAAATGGTAAAATAAGAAGGTAGTGGTATAGAGAAAATATATTAGATTATGGTTTCATGTGTCTTATTAGTCACACACCAAACACCATGAAAAATCTCAAATGTGCTTTTCACGCCATTGTCGTATCGTACAGTTGATGTCCTTCAAACCAACGATGTGAGGTACATGGCTTAGGCTCGTGACTTTCAACGACATGGTGCATATGGCTTGAGCTTGTGACCTTCAATGATCATTCTAGGCAGGATAGATTTTAATAATATATCACATGCAACACCTTATTATGTAGCCTTATCACTTATTATTACTGAACTTTTGTATATAATATATTCTAGTTATCATTGTGGTAATACTCATCATGCTGATTGAAAAATATTAAAAAAAAATCAAAACCTAAAAAATCTTATTACACTTTTTTCTAAAAATTCAAATCAATTTAAATTTATTTTTTAACTTGGAATCCTGGAATAATATTATTGTGACACCGTCGATGTCTTCCAAATTTGAAAAAGTTGTTGAATATTATTGTCAGGCCACGACGACATCCTCTCAATTTGAAAGAGTTGTTGAATGATATATTATTTGGTTATTTCTTTCAATGAATTTTGTTTTAAATGTTGTAGGAAATTGTTGAAATTATAACTTTGAAATGTGTAATTTATATGATTTGAATATTTTAAATTTTGTTAAATATATTTATATATTATAAATAAATAATAAAAATTATAATTCATCCTAATTTATATTCTCCAAAAGCAAAAATATCAAAGAGTGAAGTTGTGCAGATACACAATTCTAGTCTCCAAATGATGCTCGAATGCAATCAAGTTAAAACACTGTTAGGAAAAATATTGGGGGTGCGGGTGCGGGTGGGGGGGGGGGGGGTGAATAAGTATTTTAAACACTTTAATTTTTAAATTTATTATTTTGAATTATGTACGCTATTTTCATTGAGGAACAAGTGTATGTACACGAATGTGATCAATGCAACCCGCGTACATCCAGATAACTAGTTTATTATTAATATCATTAACTGTTCATCTTTAACCAGTGCATCATTACTTCATTATTCATTCATTAAGCAAAATTAAAGAGCAAATAGATCATCATTACACAATAAACATATCAACATACACGAACAACAAGATTTTAGGTGGAAACCCAATGTGGGAGAAAACCACTGTTATTGTCGTCTCTGTCTTCTTATTTTATTATAAAGGAAAACTTCTTACAATACTGTATTGAAACAGATTCCAACCAGTACGTAGGAACCCACCTACAAAAGGATACAATCTTCTCTCATTCTCTAGCACCTACTGGAAGGGAGATACAACCCCTGAACTTATTTACCGACTCCTAATGGAAGGGATCTCCTACCCCTTTCTGAAGGCTGCTACCTCAGCTCCTTGTGGACCACTTTTGAGAATGTTTCAAACTGAATCCACCTGTAACACCCTCCTCACATATCTACGCAAGTAACCAACCAACCGGGGTAAACATGCGATGAGAGGCTAGTATGGTTGGATTCAACCTCTTATGTGACGTTAAGGAAGCGAAATTGACGTAAAACATCAACAACCCATCCAGATCAACAACAAAACCCTCAGAAGACATGTCAGCCACTCAGACATCATGTCCCTGGGTCCCACTAATGTTCTGGACATCTTAGGCCTCAGTTGCTCCCATGTTATAGGCAAGAGAGCGTCTAGAAACCCAAAGTCGCTCTCACAGGCTTTCCTGCGAGTGACCAAAGACTAAATTTGTCAATGCTATGCCAATGAACCCAATATTTGAGCCACTTTTTCAAGCCTAGAGTCTAGTTCATTGCCCAAAATGGAATGATAAATCAGAAACAATAAAAGAATAGGGAAACAATGATGCAAAAGTAATAAGTTGAACAAGATTTTAATCAGACCCCTACTAGCCATGCTAGGCATTTCGTCAAACATATAATCAACATGTAACCTACAGGTGTAAACAACATAATTAAGTATAAGGATCTCATACTTATCTGAGAATTGCTATGAACCATTGTTCGCTCATGTCATTTGCTACATTATCATCTATTAGGCCATAGATACATTATCCATTCAATTACAAGTAAAAATATGTTGAGAGCCATACATATTTGTTGTCGTAAAACATACATATAACCAACATAATAACAACATAAATACTCATGAAAGTACAACCATATATACCACATATAATCCAACAAAATAATCTTAGAAATACAAGGAGAAATAACCTTTCATTAATGATGCAATAAGCCAACCGGAGATGGGATTACCACGTTCCACCCAACCATAGAATGAATAAGCCAAATATCTCTTCATCCATTCATCCCCGTGCCATATTCCAAGCATTAATGTGGGACGCAAACCAAAAGAACCAACCAGGGAATCCCGAGGCTAAACCACCTCACCCTCATAAATAGAAACCAGGCTTTACCGTAATCCATCTCGGATCACTAGGCCAACACAATGAACACATCATAGCAGGCTTTGCTATGATCTCCACCTCATCACTAGGACAAATAATTATGGATGCCACCAGATTTCTTCACCTACACCGTGAGGGATTTTCTTGTCTCTTAGTATCTCAGGCTTTATGGCAATCCAAACCCGAATCACTAGGCCCTAAATCGAGGCCTACTCTCCAGGCTGTATTGCATATCCCAAACCTAAGATTACTAGGCCCAACAGAGAGAAAACCACCTCTTGGATTTACCATATATCCTGCCATTCACTGGCAAGGATCCCTAGGCCCACCAAGGCAACATAATCCTGGCTTTACCGCAACCCACATTCTGGCTCAAGGATCACTAGGCCAATGGCTTTACCGTGATCCACAATCTAGTTCAGGGACCACTAGGTCATGTGCTCTATCATTCGAAGATCCACCCCACTCAACTTCGAATCCACCCGACAATCTAGATCAACCAAAACATGAGAACCCCATCACGCCATGACTATCTGGAAATGGAAAGACTAGGCTGAAAACACTGTTACACCTTGAAAAACTCATACCATGATAGAAAATAACCATCTGCAATACCATGCATGTCAAATATAGCAAGGAAAATACACATGAAAATCGATACCTGCAATGAATCCTGATGTAGCTACTTGATCCTGCCTTTCCCTGCTTGATATTTGATTCCTTTTGTCTTCTTTTCCTTTCTTGCTCCAATGCCAAAATGCTCCAGGAAAACTCTAAGTGTCCAAGAGTGAGTGAGTGAGAGAGAGAATAATGAGAGAGCTCCAAAACTCAACTGAAAAAAGGTTACCAATTGATCCTCATAAGCCTTTTTATGAATGAGGCCTCTATTTTATTCATTTTCCATTATTTTCCTTCAATTTCCTCCTCACATGAAACATGTGACCTTTCACCTCCCTTTTCTCATAATTTCCATTATTTTCATAAATAAATGTGCCAAAAATGCCATTTTTCCTTTCCTAAGCGTTAACCATTACCTTTTCCAATTTACTTAGCCATAATAGACCAAATGAACACCCCCCCAGGATGTTTGCCCAACATTCAGCTTGGAATAAATGTCCCATCAACCATGGTTATTATTTTTTGCCTTTATTAATGTTTTTTACATGGAATTTTCACCAGGGATGTTACAGAACCCTCCCCCTTCGGGAACACCATCCTCAGTGTTAGACCACATGAATACCTCAACAAAATCGCTGAAAATCAAACATACTGCCCATGGATATTTATAACCTAGCTCGATATAGTATTTAAAATGATCACATTGCTTAAAGCAAACCATCATGACAAAGTAATAACATGAAACCCATACTACTTATTGGATCTTTATAACTTAGCTCATGGAGGTATTTACATCCATATACATATGTACATATAAAAACATCACCAAAACATATACCAAGGCATATACCCAAAACACCATACCAAAACTGCTTTTCCTCGACTAGAAAATGAGGAAGGATACATAACCCACATCTGATCCTCCATCTCCCATGTAGCTTCATCAGGTGCAAAGTGCTTCCATTTCACTTTAACTTGCTCGATTGCTCGATTTCGGAGCATGAGCACCTTTTTCTACAATATACACTGAGGCTTCGACTGGAATTCTCCATCTGGTTCCACCTGCAATACAGACTAGTCAAGCACATGATCAACATTGTTAACATACTTCTTAAGTAATTATACATGGAAAAAATCATGGAATTTCACTGTCAGAGGGAATGCAAGTCGATAGGCTATTGGCCCAATCCTCTCAATAATATTGGAGGGTCCACAAAATCGTGGTGCCAACTTGGCACATGATCCAATCCGCAAGGAGATTTTTTTTGGTTTGATGTGCAAGTACACCTGTTCCCTAACCTAGAACTCCTTGAACAACTTGTTCCGGTCTACATAGATTTTCTTCCTATCCTGTGCTGCCTTTAGATTCTTCTTTATAACCTGCATTTCTTATTCCATGTCTGCCAACATCTTTGGTCCAATCAACACCCTCTTAATCGGATCACTCGAACTTATGGGAGTATTGCAACTCTACCCCTACAATGCCTCAAAAATCACTCATCCTCAGTGACTCATGATAATCGTTGTTGTATGCAAACTCTACTAAGGGGAGATACTCTTCCCACTTCCGCTATTGATGCATCACATACATCCTCAACATGTCCTCCAATATCCTGTTGACCCTTTCTATCTATCCATCTGTCTGTGGATGATAAGCTGTGTTGAAGGCCAATTTTGTACCCAAACTTGCAAATACTCCTTCCAAAACTTGAAGTGAACTTCACATCCTTGTCTGACACAATATTCTTTGGAACACCATGCAATTTGACCACATCTCCGATGAATACATATGCTACATCACTAGCTGAGAATGTAGACTTCACTGGTGAAGTGTGCAGCCTTTGTTAACCTGTCCACAACAACCATGATGATGTCATGTTGTCTCATTGTCTTCGGCAACCCTGTAATGAAGTCCATGGAAATCACCTCCCATTTCCACTCTGGAATCACGATCGATTGTAGCAGTCCACCTAGATGTTTGCACTCTACCTTCACTCGCTGACAATAAAAACACCTAGCCACAAATTCTGCTACATCCCTCTTCAAATTCGACCAATAATAAAATTTCTTCACTACAGTCAATGTCTTCTGATAACCTAGGTGACTTGAATAGGTTTCTCATTAAACTCTCTCAATATCACCTTCTTGAGCTCGCTACTATCTGGCACATATATCATGTCTCTAAATATAACCAATCCATCCGTTGTAAGACAATAATCCATACCCTATGCACCTACACCTGTCCCTGTACCTGTAGTGCCACCTGTACCTATAATGACACCTATACTTGTACCATTACATGTACCTATATCTACACATGTACCTTTAATATCACATGTACCTGTACTAGCACCTTGTTGCAGCATGTGCACAATCTCCATATCCCTGAAATCTTTTTGACTTGCATGCAAGATCCTATCCTGTAAGTTTGTACCAAAAGAGGTCATAGCTGCCAAATGATTTACTTGTACCCGCCTGCTGAGATCATCTTCCACCCTATTCTCTTTATCTTTGATGTACCTGATCTCGAAATCAAACTCACTGATCATATCCAACCATCTAGCCTACCTGGTGTTCAGATTCAACTGGTCAAACAAATATCTCAACCCAATATGATCACTCATAAGTACAAACCTCCTGCCAAGAAGATAATGTCTCCACATCTTCAGTGCATGTATGGTCGCTACTAACTCAAGATCATGTGTCGAGTAGTTCTTCTCGTGCTCCTTTAGTTTCTAGGACTCATATCATACCACCTATCCATCCTGCATAAGAACTCCACCGAGTCCTTTCTTTCAAGCATCTGTACATACTACAAACTCCTTGTCCGGATCTGTATTCTGTAGCACTAGTGCATGTGTCAACAACTGCTTAAATTGCTCAAAATTAACCTCACACTCCTCTATCCATTCAAACTCTTCACCTTTCCTCTGCAATGATGTAATAGGATAAGTAATCTGCAACAATTTCCTGATGAACCTCTGATAATAGCATGTCAGACCCATGAAATATCTCACCTCATCCACACTCTTAGGAGCTACCCACTCCATGATGGCTCTTATCTTCTCTGGATTAACCACAATTGCCTCCTTGAGACAACATGCCCCAAGTAGTGTACCTCAGTCTGAAAGAAATTTCAGTTGTTGAGCTTAGCATACAATTGATGTTCCCTCAACAACCTCAACACCGCTACTAAATTCTTGGCATGCTCTTCCTCATTTTTAGAATATACTAGTATATCATCAATGAATACAATACAAAAATTATCAAAATACGAACACAACGCACTATTCATCAAGCACATAAACGTAGATGGAGCATTAGTTAAGCCAAATGGAATTACAACAAACCCATAAAGCCCATACCTAGTCCTAAAAGTGATCTTGTAAATGTCCTCCTCTTTGATGCGTACTTGATGGTATCTGGATTTCAGATCAATCTTCGAGAAGACTACTGCTCCCTTCAACTGATCAAACAAATCATCAATCATCGGTAAAGGTCACTTTGTTAAATTGCCTGTAGTCAATGCATAATCTGAGAGTACCATCTTTCTTCTTAACAAACAATACCGGTGCGCCCCAAGGTGATACACTTGGCCTAATGTATCCCTTATCCAACATTTCCTTCAAATGTGGATTTAACTCAACCAACTCAGGTATGATCATCTTGTAAGGTGCTTTTGATGCTGGAGCTACCCCTGGCACTAACTCAATAGAAAATTCTACCTCCCTGTGAGGTGGAAACTCTGTAATGTCCTCAGGAAATACATCCTGAAACTGCTGCAAAATTGGGTACCTACTCAACACATATGCATCCTCAACCTCCTTACCCTTGTCACTAGAAATGTGTATTGCAAATAACATACACCCTTTCCTGCGGCTACGCTTTGCTTGCATAGCTGTCACCATCCTAATTGATGTGGCTTTCTTCTTACCCTGCAAGACTCTTGGTTCTCCATTTTCATCAACACACTCAATGGATTTTTCATAACAATCTACCTTGGTTCTATGAAGATACAACCAATCCACGCCCAACAACATACTTCATGATCCTAATGGTAATACCTTCAAATGTGATGTGATAGGCATACTATTCAGATCAAATGCATAAGCTCTTACCTAATGATGAACTTGATTCTTCGTACCTGTAGCTAACTGCACTAACCAAGATTCTGCATGCAACTCTTTACTCAAACCACACTTATCCACCAAGTCAGGACTAACATAACTATAATTAGATCCAGGTTCAATCAAAATAGAAATAACTTGATCACAAATCTTACCATCCATCTCAATGATATATGCTTGGTGTTCTGCCTGTCTGTTGTCCACTACTGTATAGATATGAGGAATTCTCTAACAAACATCCCCAACAGTCTGTGCCTCATATGCACTATATATCTAAGGCCTACCACCCTGATTCTATGGACAATCTCTCTTAAGGTGTTCCTTGCCACATGTCCAACACTCCAACCGACCAATACCAACACCTCTATGCTACTATTGTGACTCATGTCCCTGTCTAGCTGCATTAAATCTCTTTTGCGGTGCCACATTCTCTTTCTCATTTGCATGTTGAGGCCTTGTTCTCTTAGGCTGCCATTTACCTTTACCTTTGTCTTTTCCCTTCCATCCTTGCTGAGATTCATTCTTACGCTTTGATTGTTCATAGCACTGCTTCAAATTCCCAATGACTTCCTCAAGTGCCCGAGGCTCATCATCCTCAATCTGATCTCTAAATGCTAATGGAAAGCCACTGCATAATCTTTGAACTTTAGCCTTCTCATATGTAATATATAATACATACCTCAATAGCTCCAGAAGCTTGGTCGTGTACTCTTCATCTATCATTGACCCCATCTTTAGCTCATAGAATTCTTTGGCCTTACTGTTGTAGTACCTCTCTAACAAGTAATTCTTCCTGAAAAGCCTCTTGAACTCTCACCAACTCAAGTCATCTGTCCTAATGTCTATGACCCGCTTAACATACTCCCACCAGATGTCTACTTTACCTTTCAATCTGAAGATAGCCACTATGGCCTTCATGTTATCTGTGTACTCATGGAACTCAAATAATTTGTTAATTGCAAGTATCCAAGCCTCTTCATATTTTGACTTCTTCACATCGCCATCAAAAGTAGGTGGCTTCTCTTTCTTAAACTCATCTAGCAAGTATCCCCTATCATTCCTCTTGTAAGGATGATAGCGATGAAGACCATGATGTCTATCAGAACCAAAACTAGAATAATACCTGTGCTCATCACGCTTTCTATCTGGAGTGTCGAACAACCTACCATCTCTCACCATGCCATATATATCCAACCTATGTCTACCAGAAGACCTACTTCCATATACCCCATTAGTTCTATCCTCATGTCCATGGCTGATCTGAAGTGGCCCTTGTCACTGCGATTCTGACAAACTCTGAATAAGTATTGCGTTAACCTCTGCTTGTTTCTCTTGTGCTTGTATGATTTGGTCATTATCTGCCTTGCAATTCCTTATCTCTTCCTTCAAGCTTCTTAGTGTGTCTACCAAATCAGAAGAGTGCCCCACACCACACTGCTCATCTAATTCATTGGGAGATTCTATGTAGTCCACCACCTTGCTAGCCATTTGATCTCTTTCCTGCAATGCATAATATGTCAGATAAACCAAATCAAAATAAATCAACGTACCTTAGCATAATTCAGGGAGGATACCTTGTCTGCAAGATCATCAAATCAACATGATACATGTATAACATAATCATAATAGCATATAGACATATAACAAGTAAGTGGATCAATGCATAAACATAATTCTAGCTAGGGTCCAGTCATCAATGCAAGGCCATTATATCAACAATGCATGCTATGAACTCATGCATGAAAAAACCATTACTCCATTGTACACATTGCCACATGCAACTATCAACATGCATAAGCAATGCCAAATCAACTACGCATACACATAGACGCATGTAGTCGAGCATAAGCGATAAATTCTTCTAATAAAACTACAATACTGATACATGTAATCAATCCTACAAGAATATAGCATAACATACAAGGATGTAAGTAGGTGACATAAAATCAACATGTAAGCGACATGCGACTATATGTAACTAGACATATGCTCATGACGACGCATTCCACAAACTCAACATCAAATTCTCCATGACAACCTTACTACCATCATGATCAACATCAAGCAAATGCAACAAGCACATGGAATGCAAGTGTAAGGGACACACATGCAACTAACATGCATGCATGACCAACGCACACCACCCATCCAGTTCGAGGGGTGAACCATGCTCTGATACCACTCTGTAACACCCTCCTTGTTTGGTCAATTTTGTGATGTCTAAATTGCAACTTTTAAATGTCAACCCGGGGCTCGTAAGCTGATGAAGTGAGGTGTACTATATGTACTTAGGTAACTGTTTTCTTAATCTTTTGTCGTTTTTATCTTTTTAGTTTGTTTTTGATTGTATCTTTCCTAATGTGATGTGATGGAGATGTAATAAAGCGAGTGAATGTGGGTGATTGTGATGATTTCTTGAAACTTAAAGAGTATTCTAAAAGAAAACTTGAACAATAACTGAAATAAAATCAAAGCTTAAAATCAAATAAAGGACTAATGGCATCAGCCCAGTATCTCTGCTGCTGATGAAAATGAAAATGAAATCTATATTAATTCAATTAAAAGCAAGAACAACTACTTTACACTACTTTACACTATTTTAACTCTTCATTTAAATCTAATCAATGTGAAATTTAAGTGAGACAAATCACACTATTTTAACCTTTTCTTAATCATGTGAGAACAATTATGAACAGGTCAGTAATGTGAGTCTTAAAGCAAAATAAACCAAGCTGCACTAAGTGATATTTTGGCTCCAATAAAGTTAGTTGATTATAGAAAAAGAACCATCAATAAATGAACAACTTGATAACTACTGAGCAGAAAGTAAAGTGCAAGTTAAAGAAATAATACTAATGAAAATCAAACTGCAGAAAAATAAAGGTCAGCAGCCTAGACAAGATGATCACACATGCCACTAGTTGTACAAAGAAAAGAAAGAAAACTGTCCCGGGCTTGCCTAAGAAACCTGCATAACACACTGATCAGTCATGAACAAAAGTGCAGAAATGTAAATCAGCAGAATTCAAAGTTTATGTACAGCTATTATACATGTTGAAAACACAACAATTTAAAAGACATCTGTACAGCTATTATACATGAAATCAGAAAAAGAAATGCAAGAAATTAAAGATTACTATACAGGACTTCAGCAAACAGGGGCCCTCTGCCTACTTCAGCCGATTCAATGAGCAAATATACGCTTAGATGTAAAACAATCTTCTCATGTATTAAACATCAAAATGTCAAGTACAGTGGGGAGTTTCAAACAAAATGATTACAACAGCGACTAACTATCCAGCGTTCAAAGACGCTTTATTTATAACAGAGGAAAGCAAACTAACTTAACGAAAACTAAGCTATTCAAGCAGCTATGTAAAAACACGTAATCTTGCTGCGTCCTCGGATTTAGGCAACGGTCGTTGTGGGCATTCAATCTGCTGTTGGATTCATGTTTCCCACTGTCTTCATGGCTGAGGAAGATGCCACCTGTTCTTCACGTGCTCCAAAACAGAACACGCAGAGCCGTGCCACCGCCAATGACTTCTGTTGACCGTATTTGCCTCCTCGTTGACCACGGGTTTTTATGACCGGTTTGGGTGAGCTGGAAGGACACATACCATGTCCTTGGTTCCACAAACTTTCCCATGTGGCTCTTCTTCCCGGAGGACACCTGGAACATATCATTTAATAAAACAGCTGCGGAATCCGGGGTTGGCTACGGAAACCAGGATCAGCTGCGGAAACCATGTGTGAGCTGCGGAAATGCAACACTTTGAACCAAAATTCTAAACCAACAACAATCATTAGCATAATTAGCAAATCATGTAAAAAGTCCTAAAATACAATGATTTGAGCAATTTGATGGAGGGAATGAGTGGCAAAAGAAGGAAATGAATAGGAAAAGGGAGCTGAGAGGATGTGTAAAGAAGTGCAGGTTTGAGGCTCAACATACCCCCACTGTGAAGGTGTTGCATGTCCTCATGCAACCAAAACTTTGTCATTGTTTTTCAATCCATGTGCTCAGATGCTTCTGCCAAAACATCTAGCCTTCTTCTCTTTCTCCTTGCTGCCAAAATTGTCCTTGGTTTTCTGACTAAACACTTGAATTTCAAATTGATCAATGCCCTGCTCAGCTTCTTACATTTTCTCTTCAATTTTCTGTTCTTATTCTGCCAGAGTCCTAAGTGAAGCATGGTATTGTCATGGACAATTTTGTCCACCTTGCTTTGTTTTTTCAATGCTTCGTTTTCTTGTTTAATATGCCGGTTCAGGACTTCTAGCTCAAACACCTCTTGTTTTAAAGATTGGACCTATTCATCAAGAGGCAATATAGTGCTTGGACCTGCAACTGATTGCTCCAAGGTCTCCAAATAATTGTATACCTCCTGCTGGTCAGGGTCAATTTTTGGTGTTCTTCTTGGGCTATGTTCAAAATCAAATTCTGTTTGAGGTTCTGGCTGAAAGGGACTCTCTTCACGTGGAGGAGTGGACTCAACACATGGAGGACTCGACTCAAGGTCACGCTGAGTTGGAGCCTTTTTAGGTGTACCTTCTCCCAAATCAATGAAATGTGATTGTTTTTCTTTAGTCACACTCATTTTTTCTTTAAGTCTACTGCTTCTTCTCACTTGTGCACTAGTGCTCTTTTGCTGGGCACTCTGTTTTTCTTTCTGTTTCTTCTTTGAGAGGGCAACAGCTTGAAGTTGTGCTAGTCTATCAGCCAAGGTTTGAGAGTATTCTTCTACTGAATGTTCAGGTGATGGATATGATTCTTGAACAATTGTTTTCCCTTTATCCTTTTTCTGTTTCTTGGTTTTATCTCCCTCTTCCTCTTCTTCTTGAGCAATTTCTTGAGTTTCTACTGTAGGAGGATCTTGGGCTGCAACATTTCTTTCTCTTCTCCTACTTCTTTTTGGGATTCTAGGGGAACTGCTAGAGGCTTCAGTCACCTCTTGGAAATGGTTTCTAATTAGAAACTTTTCCCATGTATCCTTGTTATTCTTCAATTGCTCTTCTATGAGAATTCTAATGAACCCGTGATGATACAAGTGGGGTTCAATATGGCCTACATTTTTCTGGACAGTGGAGCTCATTTTCTTCAGGCTTGCTAACAGAAAGTAGGGTAAATTGAGGGCATGGCCTTCCATGAAATTCATCATAATCTTTGCATGGTACATATACATAATGCCAAAGCGGCCCTCACATGTGATAAACTTTTGAACAAGTAATAACAATGCAGTCCATTCTTCCTTAATTACATGCACAGGAATCCCTTTAGTGAATATTGAAGTGTCCATACCTGGGTTCTTAAGCATGTCTTTCCATCCCTGATCTTCCAGCCCTCTGTTCTTAAACCATCTATCTCCCTCTTGTGGTAAACTAGTTGCTGCTGCTATGATGGCCTCTGTTATTGTGAATTTCAGGTCCCCTACTTCCACGGTGTGTCCATTGAAGGATCGAGCAAATGCTTTCGTTACCTCCTTATTATACCCTCTGAATTTTTGAATAAACTTCAACCACTTTGCTTTCTTTAATGCTTCCTTCATCTGTAGATACCCTTCTAAATACTTCGGACCCTCAGGTTTAGCTCTAAGCAGCTTCCCCATCTTCGGCTCTCAACTTCGGCTGAAGCTTTGACTGTGTGTGGATGCTCACGGGAAAAAAAACAGGTGGATTACGGCTGTAAGTGGAGTAGCCGTAACATAATGCAAGGTGTATTGCAGAACTGTAATCAGGGTTTGAAACAGAGCTGTGGAGTTTGCGGCGGAAATGAGAGTGGAAATAGTGTGAGTACGAGGGAGTAGAAGACAAACACGAGAAATGAGTTCAACGCATGCGGAAATGGAGTGATAAGTGGACGAAATAACGGCCGAATCCTTTAGAGTTGGGTGGCTTACGCACATGTCTCAGCGTTGGCTGCGGAAATGATGGTAAGGAGAGCCGTGGTACATTGGGTTACATCACAGAGGTACGACCAATAAATGAAAGCGCATCCCCATTTCGAGTTTGAATTAAGAGTGATTATGGAACCGTTAGAAAGATATGAGGTGGATGAAGCATTATCGTGGAGGAGGAGTGGGATGATCTTGCCGAATCATTGCATTTAGTGGCTCTTTCCACGATTTAATAACTATGCATAAAATGACATTCAATTGTTGTTTGGAAAAGATTTTGATCATACCTTCATAAGTTTGCCATTTGTTGATTAAGGTTGCTGACCCATTATTGCTTTTTGATCTTGCAGATGTCTCATATCCTTGCTGCCTTTGGTGATGATGATGCTAACCTTTGACCGTGATTTTCTTTTGAAAACAGAGTGCTGCTGTAGAGACAGAGTGTGCTGGCTGCGGAATCATTTCGAGCTGCGGAAACTGGTGCGAGCTGCGGAAACAATTCCCAGCTGCGGAAACTGAGACAACACCCCTTTAACTGCACAAATTTAGTTAGAAAAAGGACTAACTGAATGAAATAGTCCTAAGAAGGATTTTTATTAATGGAATGGAAATGGAATGGAGTGAAGTGGAATGGAGATGAAGATGAGATGGAGGTGAAGATGGAAATGACAAGTGAGGTGGAGTGAAGATGGAGAGAAAGAGAGATTTTTTTTGTTGGAAAATATAGAGTGTTAGGTGTCCCTGATTTTCACTCCATATTTTCTGCATAAGACCGCCAATTTGGGATTGGTTTTCAGGCTTATACACATTTTTTTTTTTTTTTTTTCAAATAAAAGAAACAAAGACTAGGCTGATGGAGGAGAAGAATTCTTCTCCACCAACCTCATTGCAGAATTCTCTTGAAATTTTTTGACAAAGTCCTCTTTTGAGAGTGGCTTATGATAAATTTTCAATTGATGGCCATTCACAATGAGAGGAGTTTGAAACTCATCAATAGTCTTGACTCGAACTGATCCATTGCTAAAGACTTCATCAATCTCATATGGTCCAAGCCAATGAGTTTGAAATTTTCCTTTGAAGTCTTTAAACTTTGAATCAAACAGTAACGCCCAATATCCCTTTTGAAACTTCTTCTCTTTGATATATCTGTCATGCCACTTAGTTCTTTGGTGTTGAACTAGATCAGTCCTTAAAATTGCATCTTGTCTTATTTCATCTAGCTCATTCAGCTGCTCCATTCTGTGCTTTTGGGCTTCTGATAGACTCATCCCCAACTGAACTGCCATCTTGAAGGTCTTGACTTGGAACTCAATGGGGAGCAAGACTTCTTTCCCATAAACAAGTTCATAGGGAGAATGTCCTATTGTGTTCCTCCATGTAGTTCTATAGGCCCATAAGGCTTCAGGAAGCCTTTCTGCCCAGTCTCTTCTGTGAAGATGAACAGTCTTGGTGATGATGCTCTCAAGAACTTTGTTTGTGGATTCCACTTGACCATTTGCTTGCGGATGGTATGGAGTAGATTTTCTATGCTTGATTTTGTATTCCTCCATCAGCTTCTCCATCAAGTTAGATGTAAATTGACTTCCCTGATCTGTCACAATTTCTCTTGGGACACCAAAACGAGTAAAAATATCCTCAAAAAGAAATTGAACAACTGAATTTTCAGTGGCAGAAGGCAATGCCTTGGCTTCTACCCATTTAGTAACATAATCAGTGCAAACCAATATATACTTCTTTTGTTTAGATGGTGGATTAATAGGTCCAACAAAATCTAAAGCCCATTTCTCAAAGGGTTCGATGAGTACCTGTGGTTGTAATGGCATTTCATTTGAAAGAGTTGGTCTCCCAACTCTTTGGCAGCTGTCACACCTTCTAACATATTGTTTTGCATCTTTGAAGAGAGAAGGCCAATAATATCCTAAAGAAAGGATTTTATAGGCCGTCCTCTTGTCAGGAAAGTGTCCACCGCACGGTTCATCATGACATGCCTTAAGGATGTCAGGCATTTCATCTTCCCGAACACATCTTCTGATCACACAATCTAGCCCTGTTTTGAACAATTCATTAGAAATCCATGAATACTTTGAACTCTCCTGAATGATTTTCCTTTTCTCATTAGGAAATAAGTGTGGAGGTAGCTTCCCTGTAACCAAATAGTTAGCAATATCTGCATACCAAGGAGTTTTAGTAGTTACTGCAAACAGATATTCATCTGGAAACTTATCCTCTACGGGAGAATCTTCGTTAGTATTTTGGATTCTAGACAAGAAATCAGCTACTGTATTTTGTTTTCCTGGTCTATCTAACACAGTAATATTGAATTCTTGTAAAAGTAAAAGCCATCTTATAACTCTGCCATTATTAACAGGTTTGTTCATGAGATATCTAATTGCAGAATGATCAGTATGGACAAAAGTTTCATAGCCTGTTATATAATGTCTAAACTTGTTGATTGCATGAACAACGGCTAAGAACTCTTTTTCAGTCACAGTATAATTTAACTCAGTGGGAGTCAAATTTTTACTGGTGTAGTAAATGGCATAAGGAACTAAATCCTTTTGACCCAACACAGCTCCTAGAGCTGTATCTGAAGCATCTGTAGAAATATGGAAAGGAAGTTTCCAATTTGGCCCTCTCAAAATGGGTGCTTCAGATATTCTTGTTTTTAGAGTTTCAAATGCAGATTGACAGTTAGGATCCCAATTGAATTCACAGTCTTTTGCAAGTAATTTGAAGAGCGGAGATGCTATCTTGGTGAAGTTTTCAATAAATCTTCTATAATATCCAGTAAACCCAAGAAAACTTCTAACATCTTTTTGACAATTTGGAATAGGTAACTTGGAGATGACTTCAACTTTTGATCTATCAACTTTAATTCCATCTCCTGAAATATGATGTCCTAAAACAATCCCTTTAGTAAACATCATAAAACATTTTTCATGACTTAATGAAAGATTTGTTTCTTTACATCTTATAAGGACTTTTTCCAAATTTTCTAATGCCTCTTCAAATGAATTACCATAAACTGTAAAATCATCCATATAGACCTCTACACAATCATGAATTAGATCAGAAAAGATTCCTAGTACTGCCCTTTGAAATGTTGCAGGTGCATTACATAATCCAAAAGGAAGTACTCGGTAAGCAAAAGTTCCCCATGGACAGGTAAATGTGGTCTTGTCCTGATCTTCAGGTGCTACCTAAATTTGATTGTAACCACTAAAACCATCCAAAAATGAGAAATACTTTTTGCCTGCTAAAGTATCTAATACTTGATCAATAAAGGGTAAAGGAAAGTGATCCTTCAAAGTTGCTTTGTTCAATTCCCTGTAATCAATGCAAACCCTCCATTTACCATTCTTTTTAGGTACTACAACCAAAGGGGAAACCCACCGACTATCTGAAATGGGGTAAATGAAGTTTACATTAAGTAACTTTTGGAGCTCTTCTTTCACTATCTCCTTAAGGTTTGGATTCATCCTTCTTTGAGGTTGTCTGATTGGTCTATTGTTTTCCTCAATGTAGATGTGATGAATGCAAGTCTTAGGATCAATACCTTTCATATCGGTATACTCCCATGCAAATTCAGTAGAATGTTTTTGCAAGATTTTGGTTAGCTCCCCTTGTTGTGATTTTTCCAAATTTCTGTTGATATTCAATGTTTTTCCTGGAAAAATCTCAATGGAAGAACTACCAAACTCTTCCATAGAGAAAAGAGACATTTGTCTAGATGATAGGCACTCAATGTCAGAATCCAACTGAAACTGTGTGGAGTCATATTCTGAAGATGGTTCAAAGTTTTCTAATGTGTTCAGAATTTGACTATCTTCACTAATCTCAGAGATGGTAAAGACAGGTTGTATAGTATCTTCATCATCAACCCACTCATTATCCTCTATTTCTGTAATTGCTTTTGCTGGAGGATACAGATTGAACTTCTTTGTCGAATTACCATCAGAAATATACATATCCCCAGACCTACAACTTATGAAAGCATTAGCTGTGGCTAGCCAAGGTCTTCCTAAAATAAGAGGATGTCCTCCTAGATTACTCTTGGGAGTTAAAATCATAAAATCCACTGGATATTCCCAAGAATCTAAGGAGACTGGAATGTCTTCTAATACACCATCTAGTTTAATAATTGATCGATCTGCAAGTTGCAATAAAGTAGGTGTAAAAAGAAGATTAGGAAGTTTTAGCTGTTCCATAGTCTGTCTACTCATGATGTTAATAGCAGCCCCTAAATCAATCAAAGTATTTGGTATTTCTACCCCATTGATATGTGTTTTGACAATTGGACTATCGGGATCTACATATTTCTGCATAGTAATTTTTCCCATCATGATATCTGCAATTTTTCCTACCAGGTGGATCCTTCTGGTATCTCTTGGTTTCCTTCCTGGTCTTTTAAGGCTCAACTCCTTTATTGTTTTTGCTAGAATAGGAATTTCCTTAATGGCTTGTAACAAGGGAATCTTGATACAGACATTCTTCAATTCATCTAGAAAATTATAGTCAGGCAACCAAATTTGTTTTTCCACTCCTTTGTCAATTTGTAATCTTTCAGGAAAAGGAGGTGTGGATAAAGATGCAGGTTGCTCAACTATGGGAGTTGTGGGGGTTAATTCTTTTTCTTTTTCTTTTTGAGTGTTTGGGTTTTGAAGAGATGCTTCAGAACCCTTATTGGCTTCAAGAGATTCTTCCTCAAAAATGTTTTGCTTTTGAGCATTTATAGAAGGTTTATCTAAGACTCTACCTGATCTGAGTTGTACTTCATTGAGAGGAACAATCATATAGGTAGGAAATGGTTGACCTTCCAACATGTAAGCATTTTGAGGATTTTTATTATTGGGGTTTGGCAATGGCTGAGAAGGAAGTTGATTTGACTTCTGTTGGAATGGAAGCATGAGTTGAGAATTTGGATTATGTTGAGAAGGTTGTTGTTGTGGAAATGGCAATGATAGTTGTGGATTTTGATTTGGAAGTTGTGGAGCTTGTTGGTTTTGAAAAGATGGAGGATATTGGTAGAATTGAGCAAATCTCCCATAAGGATTTTGCATACCTTGTACCCATGATTGAAAAGGATTTTGAGGTTGGGACCAAGGTTGTTGCCAAGGATTCCAATTTGGTGGGGGTTGAAAATTCATAGAGTTGTTAAACCCTTGATTTTGTTGCCCCTGCCAAGGTCTCCTTGCAACAAAACAGAGAGATTCGAGTGTATTTGTATCTTCTTGAAAGACAGCTTTGAGCCCAGGGATTGAAGGACAATCCTTGGTCTCATGATTCTCTGAACAAATTACACATGTCTCTACAACTTTTGCATCCAAGGGACATTCCCTTAGAGCATGTTTCTTCCTACACTTTGGGCAAAAGATGGTCAAAGCCTCAGCTTCTGCTTTCTGCTTATTGTGAATCTTAAGAGTGTCTAGTTGCTCGCTAAGACTCCCTAAGATGTCAGTTTTAAATTCATCAAGCATATTGCCAATCTCAGCCCTACTTACTGATCCAGTTGCAGATTTGTTTGCTCTGATGAGAGAAGGATCTCTAGGCCCTTTTTGAGTTTTAGATTTCCCCCTTGAGAGATGGACACATAGTTCTACTATATCATTGAGTGAAAGTTGAGATATATCTCCCTTCCCCATCATGTTCAAAATATCTATCCATTCATCTCTAATGGCTTTCAATAGAAGGGCTTTTAAGGTCTCCTCATCTAAGTTGTTCATTTTTGCTCTTTTCAAGTTGTATTGAAATCTTTCAAGCAAATCCTCCAAATTTTCATCTTCTTTTTGCATCATTTTGAATACCTCATCCTTGTGATTGGTGGGCATACAATAGTCCAGGTACCTATCCAAAAATGTTTGTTTCATATCATTCCAAGACCTAATGGATTGAGTGAGTAATCCCATGAACCACTTCAAGGCTGCTCCTTTCAATGTTGAAGGGAACAATTTGAGTTTTTGAGAGTCTTCTAGATAATCATAAGTTCGAAAAACGACTTCAAACTCAAATAGAAATGTTTCAGGGTCCTCATTCCTCATCCCATGGAAGTTTGGGAGGACAGATGGTGAGATGTTTTTCATGGTGGCTCGGGAGTCCTCATCGACTATAGGGAATTCGAATGAGTTATCTCCATCCCTATTTCCCCCAATGTTACCTCGACCTCCTCCATTGTTTCCTCCCCATCCTCCTTCTCTACCTCTACCTCTACCAAATCCAGGTGCTCCTTCTTCTGTCATGGTAGTCTCCCCGGAGACTTCAGAGTTTTCCGGTTCCTCTACTAAGGGTGAACGAGAAGGAATTTCTCCCTCTTCTTCAGATGATTCTACTTCTTCAATTACAATTTGTCCTCCTATGGAAGGAAGAAAAGGGTCCCTTTCTGATTCAGATTCGATGGATGGTGTGGGAGAATCAACTATTTCCTTTTGAATTCCAAGAATCCTAGGGCTAGGAGTGTAAGTTGGAGATGATGGATGTGTCTCTTGTCTATTCCTTGAAGTAGATGGACTTGTAAAAATCGAACTCTTGGCTCTAGCTAAAAACCTTCCCCTAGAATCTCTTGCTCTATGCATGTCATTTTTTATTTTCCCTCAAGTCGGGGTAATAATTCTCTTTCTGATCTTCCAGGTCACTCTAGGTGCAAGAAGAGAGCATACTCAAGAAACTATTAAACCAATAACCTTCTCTTTTCTGATCCTCCAGTTCACTCTAGGTGCAAGAGGAGAGCATACTTTGAGAGGTTATTAATTTTCCTTCCTTGAAATTTTCTTGTTTTTTTTTTTTTTTTTTTAAGAATTGGCTACCTAATTTCACTTCCCCGGCAACGGCGCCAAAATGTTTGGTCAATTTAGTGATGTCTAAATTGCAACTTTTAAATGTCAACCTGGGGCTCGTAAGTTGATGAAGTGAGGTGTACTATATGTACTTAGGTAACTGTTTTCTTAATCTTTTGTCGTTTTTATCTTTTTAGTTTGTTTTTGATTGTATCTTTCCTAATGTGATGTGATGGAGATGTAATAAAGCGAGTGAATGTGGGTGATTGTGATGATTTCTAAGTGATTTCTTGAAACTTAAAGAGTATTCTAAAAGAAAACTTGAACAATAACTGAAATAAAATCAAAGCTTAAAATCAAATAAAGGACTAATGGCATCGGCCCAGTATCTCTGCTGCTGATGAAAATGAAAATGAAATCTATATTAACTCAATTAAAAGCAAGAACAACTACTTTACACTATTTTAACTCTTCATTTAAATCTAATCAATGTGAAATTTAAGTGAGACAAATCACACTATTTTAACCTTTTCTTAATCATGTGAGAACAATTATGAATAGGTCAATAATGTGAGTCTTAAAGCAAAATAAACCAAGCTACACTAAGTGATATTTTGGCTCCAATAAAGTTAGTTGATTATAGAAAAAGAACCATCAATAAATGAACAACTTGATAACTACTAAGCAGAAAGTAAAGTGCAAGTTAAAGAAATAATACTAATGAAAATCAAACTGCAGAAAAATAAAGGTCAGCAGCCTAGACAAGATGATCACACATCCCACTAGTTGTACAAAGAAAAGAAAGAAAACTGTCCTGGGCTTGCCTAAGAAACCTGCATAACACACTGATCAGTCATGAACAAAAGTGTAGAAATGTAAATCAGCAGAATTCAAAGTCTATGTACAGCTATTATACATGTTGAAAACGCAACAATTTAAAAGACATCTGTACAACTATTATACATGAAATCAGAAAAAGAAATGCAAGAAATTAAAGATTACTATACAGGACTTCAGCAAACAGGGGCCCTCTGCCTACTTCAGCCGATTCAATGAGCAAATATACGCTTAGATGTAAAACAGTCTTCTCATGTATTAAACATCAAAATGTCAAGTACAGTGGGGAGTTTCAAACAAAATGATTACAATAGCGACTAACTATCCAGCGTTCAAAGATGCTTTATTTATAACAGAGGAAAGCAAACTAACTTAACGAAAACTAAGCTATTCAAGCAGCTGTGTAAAAACACGTAATCTTGCTGCGTCCTCGGATTTAGGCAACGGTCGTTGTGGGCATTCAATCTGCTGTTGGATTCGTGTTTCCCACTGTCTTCGTGGCTGAGGAAGATGCCACCTGTTCTTCACGTGCTCCAAAACAGAACACGCAGAGCCGTGCCACCGCCAATGACTTCTGTTGACCGTATTTGCCTCCTCGTTGACCACGAGTTTTTATGACCGGTTTGGGTGAGCTGGAAGGACACACACCATGTCCTTGGTTCCACGAACTTTCCCATGTCGCTCTTCTTCCCGGAGGACACCTGGAACATATCATTTAATAAAATAGCTGCGGAATCCGGGGTTGGCTGCGGAAACCGGGATCAGCTGCAGAAACCCTGTGTGAGCTGCGGAAACGCAGCACTTTGAACCAAAATTCTAAACCAACAACAGTCATTAGCATAATTAGCAAATCATGTAAAAAGTCTTAAAATACAATGATTTGAGCAATTTGATGGAGGGAATGAGTGGCAAAAGAATGAAATGAATAGGAAAAGGGAGTTGAGAGGATGTGTAAAGAAGTGCAAGTTTGAGGCTCAACACTCCTCCCACATCTACCCAAGTAACCAGCCAACTGGGGTAAACATGCGATGAGAAGCTACTATGATTGGATTCAACCTCCTATGCGACCTTAAGGAAGTGGTACTGACAAAACACATCAACCAACCCATTCACATCAACAACAAAACTGTTAGGAGACATGTCAGCCACTTAGACATCTTGTCCTTGAGTCCCACTAATGTTATGGACATCTTAGGCCTCAGTTGATCCCATGCTATAGGCAAGAGAGCGTCCAAAAACCCAAAGTCACTTTCACAGGCTTGCCTGCCAGCGATCATACACTAAATTTGTCAGTGCTATGCCAATGACCCTGGGATTTGAACCAATTTTACAGGCCTAGAGTCCAGGTCATTTCCCAGAATGGAATGATAACTGAGAAATGGTAAAATAACAGGGAAACAATGATGCAAAAGCAATAAGTTGAACAAGACTTTAATCAGACCCCTACTAGCCATGCCAAGCATTTCGTCAAAATTATCATCAATATGTAACCTACAGGTGTAAACAACATAATTAAGTATAGGGATCTCATGCTTACTTGAGAATCGCTATGAACCATTATTTCCTCATGTCATTTGCTGCATTATCATATATTAGGCCATAGATACATTATCCATTCATTTACAAGTAAAAACATGTTGAGATCCATACATAACTGTTGTCATAATACATACATATAACCAACATAATAACAATAGAAATACTCATGAAAGTACAACCATATAGACCACATATAATCCATCAAAATACTCTTAGAAATACAAGGAGAAATAACCTTTCATTAATGATGCAATAAGAAAACCGGTTATGGGACTACCACGTTCCACCTGACCATAGAATGGCTAAGCCAAATATATCTTTAGCCATTCACCCCCATGCCATATTCCAAGCATGAATGTGGGACTCAAACCAAAAGAACCAACCAGGGCATACTGAGGCTAAACCACCTCACCCTCATCAATAGAAACCAGGCTTTACCGGAATCCATCTAGGATCACTAGGCCAACACAATTAACACATCAAGTAGGATTTATCGTGATCTCCACTCGATCACTATACCAAAAAAGCATGGATGCCACTAGATTTCTCCACCTACACTATGAGGAATTTTCCTATCTCCTAGTCTCTCAGTGTTTACCACAATCCAAACTTGGATCACCAAGCCCTAAACTGAGACCCACTCTCTAGGATTTACCGCATATCTAAAACCCGAGAGTACTAGGCCCAACATAGAGCAAACCACCTCTTGGATTTACCATATATCCTTCCATTCATTGGAAATGATTCCTAGGCCCACCGAGGCAACACAATCCTGGCTTTACTGCAACCCATAGTCTGGCTCAGGGGTCACTAGGCCAGTGGCTTTACCGTGATCCACAGTCTCTGGTTCATAGACCACTAGGCCATGTTCTCTATCATTGGGAGATGCACCACACTCAACTTCCAATCCATTTCGCAATCCATCTCAACTAAAACATGAGAACCCCATTACACCATGGCTATCCAGAAATGGCAAGGCTAGGTTGAAAACATTGTTACACCTAGTAAAAACCATGCCATGATAGAAATTAAGCACATGCAATACCATGCATGCCAAATATAGCAAGGAAAATACACATGCAAATCGATACCTGCAATGAATCTTGTTGTAGTTGCTTGATCCCACCTTTCCCTGCTTGATCTTTGCTTCCTCTTGCCTTCTTTGCCTTTCTTACTCCAATGCCAAAATGCTCCAAGAAAACTCTAAGTGTCCAAGAGTGTGTGAGAGAGAGAGAATAATGAGAGAGCTCCAAAGCTCAACTGACAAAAGGTTACCAACTGATCCTCATAAGCCTTTTTATTAATGAGGCCTTTATTTTCTTCATTTTCCATTATTTTCCTTCAATTTCCTCCTCACATGCAACATGTGACCTTTCACGTCCCTTTTCTCCTAATTTCCACTATTTTCATAAATAAATGTGCCAAAAATTCCATTTTTCCTTTCCAAAGCCTTAGCCATTTCCTTTGCCAATTTCCTTAGCCATAATAAACCGAATGTACACCCCCTAGGATGTCTTGCCCAACATTCAGCTTGGAATAAGTGTCCCATCAACCATGGTTATTATTTTTGCCTTTATTAACTTTTATTACATGGAATTTTCGCCAGGGTTGTTTCACAACCTGTCAAACAATCATCAAACCAACCTGTAGGCCACCTTTCATCAAATTTTCAAACTAGACCCATATAAACCATAAACCCAAATAAACTGAAGCACTGAATTTGAGACATTGTCACACTGTAAATCAACTGAAATTATGAAGTATGAAGTCACTGAAAGTAGAACCCAACCAGAAACAATAAATATCAAATTATGTACGCGACTGTACTGAATAAGACTCACATATATACACACTTTCTCTATATAACACCTGCGTACAATTCTCTAAATTAATTTGAAATTTTTGGCACTGTTGTGGAGGAAGCACATTTTGAGTTAATTAGAGCTATATTTTTCTTGAAAGTTTGCATTTTGTCACAAATATAAACATTTAGGATTTTGAGGAGTGGAGGTGATAAGACGAGAGGTAAGAACCCATTCATTCACTTTAGTTGAGTATCTACAAGCCAAAATCATGTTAAATTTGTTTAATTGATTTAATTATGTTTATTTATGCATAGACCTAAGGATGAAAAAGGTAGGTATGTTAGGCAAAACCCCCCCATCACTGACCAACACTTAGTGGTAGTTGGAACATTAAAAACCCAAAAAGAGCTAGAAAAAATTACACCAATTGTTTGAAAAATAACTATTGAATAAATTAAACAAAAAATACATGAAAGAAAGAGGTTGACATTTGTGGAAAGACAAGTGTTATTGGCACATCAAACCAAGCCAAAATACGTACAAAACGGAACCCTTCAATAGAAGTATTAAGAAAATGATTTCCTCAACCATCACTTAAAGAAACAAGAATTCAAAGAGAGGAAAAACTAGTGAACTAATCCCTCAACTAGTCTTTGAAGAATGAACAACTTGAATTAACTAGTGAACTCCTAGGAGGAGAATTTGATTGGGCTAAAGATTTGTCAAGTTTTTTTTATACGAAAAATGAAAGATAGAGAATGAGAACAAAAATAAAAGTAGATGAAAGATGTGAACATGAATGATTAGTACTTGAAGCAGAAAGAAAAAGAAGGGAATAATGGGAAAGAATTGAAGAAGAAAGAGAAGATAAAACAAAACACGACGAAGGAGGAGGATCAACTATAGGAGGAAGAAGACCTAGAATTGAAAGAGAAGATCAAGAAGATGAAGTTACTTTCGAGTTTCTTATTTTAGATGCACTAACATTTTTGGGAACAGAGGTAAAAATGAAGAACATTCCTCCTTCCATTCTTCCAAGTTTCTATGGTATGCCTATTGAAGACCTTGATGATTTCTTGTTTGAATTTGATATTTTATGTCATACATATGGATATACAAATGATGCTCAATTTTTTTTTGTCTATTCCCCATTACTTTAAAAGTATCTTTATTAAAATGGTATATGGGATTAGATGAGTCAACAATATTATATTGGGATGATATGAGAAAAACATTTTTGAGAAAATACCAACCCTATTTTCAATCTCGAAGTGCTAACAATAACAAGATGAAAACTTGGAATATTACTTAGAAATATTTACATATAATTTGCAAAAAACAAAATAAATTGATCTAAGCCTTAAATTTATATGAACACTCTTCTTAAAAGGAATATGGGATGAATATATAGATGTCCTCAATCTTATGGGGGTAGGGGATATTTCTCAATTACCTTATGATAAAATCATTGAATTGTGTAGGAAATACTCTAGAGGAAGAGAAAAGTTCAGTAAGCGACAAAGAGATGGAATTTCAAAAGTAACTAAGCCAGCTTCAAAAGGAGTCACTAGAGCTAAACTTGGCAATTTATTATAAAATTTTAAGAATGATCCTCTAAGTATTCTTGGTTCTCAAATTGATACATTAAAAGCTAGGAAGAGATAGGAATAACAAAATGAAGTGTTATCTATATTCTGTCTAAAGTGTAGAAAGAAACATCCTTTATGCGAATGCCCTTTAGCTAGTATTGATGTTTTTGGAATTTGTATAGAAAAACATTCAATAGAGAATTTCTCAACAATAAGGGAATTGAAGGAAACTAATAGAAAAGAAGGTGAAACAAAATAACCACTTTATTACGTTGTACCTCCATGAATACCTTGGAAACCTCGACCTTTAGGTATGTCTTTAGATCCAAATTCATAATTTTCATATTATCAAAATCTTATTTAGAATACATATATCTTATACACATGGTAGGCTTGGTTGTGACAACAACCTCCAAACCAACCTTATCAACAGGGTTGGCGAGAATAAACTTATGGAAACCATCCCCCACACTAACAACCTTATCAACAACCATACCAACAACCTCTCCAAAAATATTATCAACCATATTTCCAATAGCCATTCCAAAATAAACCACCTTTTCAACAATTTCAACCATCTCAAAATGTTCAACAACAACTTCCATTTCCATAGATAACCCAACCACATTAGCCTCAACTTCCTTGTAATCAACCTTAGCCTAAACCTACTCAATTACTAGCCCAACCAATGGAAAATCCTAGCGTTAAAGTGGATAAACCTGTATATAATTTAGAAGAAACACTCCCCACACATGCAATTGTTTTTATTGATAAATTCACTTACGGTAAGGAAAAGTATTGCAAAAGGGATCTTATAATTATAGTAGAACGAGAAGAAATTGAGGAATTTCCAAGTAAAAATAACACATTAGCAATCACATAAACATATAAAATCAAAAAATCTCATCATAATCAATCTTTATCTACTAAAGTACCTATGTTTCCAAAGAGGTTAGTTGTAGAAAAATCAATGGTTCTTATTGAGCATGATTTCTTAAATCAATTGAAGAATTTATTTGTTAAAATTCCTTTATTTCAAGCTATCAAAGAAATTCCAATATATGCTAAAACAATTAAGGAATCTTGTTTCAAATCTAAGAAAATAAAGAAAGATATGACTATAATATATGTTAGTGGTCATTTAGCTAGCCTAATGTCAAAGTCATTTGAAACTGAAAAGTATGTGGATCCAGGAATTCCTATGGTTACAATTACAATTGAAAAATTGTTTATTCTGAATACTTTAATTAGTTTAGGCGTAGAAATCAATGTAATGACAATGGATACAATGTAAAATCAAAATCTATACAATATTCAACCAACACCCACAATAATTAAATTAGCCGATAGATCAAGGATTAAACAAGAAGGTGTAATAGAAGAAAAAATAATTATGTTAACCTTAATTCAGATGGAAATCGGTTCACAATAGGTAGTTTACAACCCATCGTTTTGGGAAAACCATCATATTATCCCATCATATTCATGCCATGATTCCTATTTAAATGCTTGGCATATCCCCTTCTAAAGCACCTCTGACAATCTATTCTTTGGTCAAATTGATCAAATTGATCAAATTGATTAAGATGATAGTCAAAATATTTTTGTTGTTAGGAAAAATATTGAGGGGGGGGTGGGGGGTGGTGAATCAATATTTTTAACTCGATTTAAAATTTTAGTTCATATTCTAAATTATGTACGCTATTGTTCTTTATGCAACCAACGTAAGTATGTGGCATCAGTGAATGCAAACAACATATATCCAAAATACTTAATTTATCGTAACTTCCATTAGTGAGCTAGGTTAACCATTGCATTATTAATTCATTAACCATTCAATATGCAGTAAATAATAGATAAATCATAACACATAAGGAACACACATAAAACACTAGGATTTTAGGTGGAAACCCAATGTGGGAGAAAACCACTGTTGTCATTGTCTCTTTCTTCTTCTTTTATTATAAAGAAAACCTTCATTACATTTTGTACTGGCGCAAAAGCTTATTGACACACAAACACCCACCTGCAGGAGGCTAAAACCTCCACTCGTTCTCCAACACCTGTTGGAAGGGAGATACAACCCCCTAATCTAGTTTACCGACTCCTGCTAGAAGGGAGCACCTACCCCCTCAACAAATTTACTAGCTACCACTGGAAGGAAGCTCCAACATCCTTACTGAAGGATCCAAATCTCAACACCCTTCGTGGACCACGTTTCATAATATTTCATAATGGATACACCTAACTCAAAACATCAAAAACTGTAGCTCACTTTTTATCCAATTTTCATACTAGACCCACACCCAATATTATGCTCAATACCAAGTAACACCTCTGAAACCAAATACTGAATAAATTCCTCCTATCACTGAACAAACCAAGATATCATACTAAATCAATACTGAATCACCATAACCGGATCATACCAATGCACAACCATTCATTAATATACCAAGCCATACATTGTTAGTCATTACAGAAGTCAAGTGTTGTCATTGCAGACCATGATCAAATTTACTTCAGAATGTATATGTTACTGTTCTGAGGAAAACCTGCATATATACACATTTCCTTTGCATACAACTTGTGTACATATATGAGATTACTGAACACCGAATCATTTAGCTAATTAGATCATTTTCACACCGAATCAAGTACTGAACCATTCACATATCATTTAACCATACCCAATCACACTTTTGCATCATTAAACTAATCAATATTTCAATTCACAACAAAGTCAACTCAATCAACACTGCTAGACAGAGATCAACATGATCAAGACATCATCGAAAAACAACAACAAATAGAACAAACATCACCAGTTATCATCATCTAGCAGCAAATGCAAAACCTAGTATATATACACAACTTCCACACAATAGATCTGCGTATATACACTACTACCATACATAACACCCGCGTACAGATCTCAACATACTGAATAAACAAATCTTAGAATATATACACGACGTAACAGAAACAGATCCACATATGTACACGACTATCCTGAAGAAAACCAGCAAATCTGAAATTACTAAAGCATATCTCCACTGCAAACACAACGCATACTGCACATACCTTATTGTCAAATCAGAGGTCACATTCAAATCACATCATCACTATAACCATATATCTTGAATTGTTAGCTACTTAAAAATTTGCAACAAGCAAATCAAACCAACATATATTTCAACATGTCTTCAAATCTTTCAGATCCGAGTCTTCTCCTTGCTCCCTGTGCACACCTCATATGAGATCAAATGTCATATGAACAACTCATTCATTTCCCCTAACACCTTGATATCCATCTTCTTATATAGTTTTAGCCTTAGTCAATAACTTAGGTAAATCCCTTGGCAATGTTGTTAGTATTCATTGATGGGATCAAATAAACATTGTTGTGGCCATTACTATGGGTCAATACCACGGTAATGACCCCTGGTATCCATATTTCCATTGTTTGAGTCTTGTATGTGACTTTTTCTCACAAGACCTACATATGTACACGACCCTTCTTCACAGGAACAATGTATACTTTCTCAAACTTCACTTTTGTCAATCATCTGTAAGTGAACTGTCATTTCTCTGTCCATATCTCTATAACATCTATACCAATTTGAATGAGTTTCACTGTCATCAAATTTGACATCAAGTACATCTTTATTAAGCAAGTTTCCATCAAGGACAACACATTAGCCATAATGCCCAAATTTATTACTAACTTTCCCCAGTGATTTTTTTAGCAAAAATATTTATACATACATATATTTATGATATACCTTTTATTTTTTTGTTTTTCTCCACATGCTCAATCTTAATATAAATAAAATTTATTTATTGAAATGGTTATTTCTTTAAAAACAAAAAAATCATGATTGTATTATATTGAGACAATATAAAGAGATCAGATAGTACATCATAAAGCTTTAAAAAGCTGGAGAAATTTGTATCAAAAAATAAACCTAGATGAGATGTCCATCCAGAATGAAGGCGTTTTGAGCTGTAACACAGCTAACATATACAAGAATTTTTACACAACACATGAGATTTTTTGAAGAATAAACTTGTTGCAGAGATAGCTCGACCATTCATAAACCATACATATTCGAGGAGATAAAGCAGAAGGACAAAATAACAGTGCATACCTGGAGAGAAGCAAAAAGGGATTAAGTACCAGGGATGGATAAATCCTGGATGGAGAAGGATTTCTCGTCAGATATTACCTTCATGTTCCAGGTACCTGTTTCTAATAGAAGACCTTCCTTTGATAAGATGTCCGCTTGCTGGTTTTGGGATCTATAAATGTGTTGAATGGTGCATCCTTTCACAATTCCCCATAAATACATGATTCTATCCATCCAACCTGCAAGGTGTGGGTTTCTGATGTGGCATTTCCCCAGAACATGATCAACCATGATTTTGGAGTCCCAAAAAATTGTAACAAATTGAATATCAAAAAAGAGGCAGAAGGCAAGAAGACCCGCTAGAGCCATTGCCTCGGTGATGTAGTTAGAGCTTTTTCCCCCATTCCATGAAATGAGGTATTGAAGGTTCTCGTCCATTATGATATGTACCCCGCAGCCACAAGAATTTTGCTGAGCCGCACCATCAAAGTACGCTCTTAGGATCCTTGAGTGATTATCTTTTTGCTCTTTTCGATTGGCATTTTTCCGTTTGTGTTGCTTTTCCGGCAAGGAATCATAGAAGGATACAATATTTTGTAGAATTGCCTTTAGAGGCTCTTTCCTGGCTTTGAAAATTATGTTGTTTCTCCACTTCCATGCACACCAAAGAACTATGATAATTATTGGTCTCCACGCATCTTTCTGCCCACTCCACCAGTCAAAAGCTTCTTGTGTGGATGCATGAGACACAAGAGGGAAACCGAATAATACTGCCAGATCATGCCACAATTGTGAAGTTTTTTGGCAGTGGAAGAACATGTAATAGTTGCTTTCCTGAGCTGATTCACACATTAAGCAAAAGCCCGGCCCGTGCCAATTGCTCTTTTTCAGATTTTCCCAAGACAGGTTTTTATTGTGGAAGACCAACCATGAGAAATATATTAATTTGGGAGGACATCCGATTTTCCAAAAAATTGATGGGAAAGTTGGGCTAGTATGAGCGATATTTAATCCAATCAAGTTAGTGTAAATGTCTTTTACACATACCTGAGCACTTGCTTTTGGCAATTTCCAGATAAGAACATATTCTAGCTTTGAACGATGTATACCACAACTTCTCAAGCCATCTCTGATTATGTTCCTTTGCCTTGCCAAAGACTCAGACATCCCTAGACTGTCAGCCTCTTTCGAAAGAGGGATAGGGCCTTGCCATACTGCTATGAGTTTATCCTAGGTGAAAAAACCTTTCCTATGGAAGAAATTTAGGAGTCTTTTAGGTAGAGTTATCTTCTCTCATCCACACATGAAAGGGTCTATTCCAATGAGAATCCTACTACCAGATTGGAAGCTCCATACCAAATTCCTTAGAAAATAATGTTCAATCTTGTGAAAGCTTAACCATATTGCTGACCCATACGTGGCTCCGATCCTCCCTAATCTGTACCAGTGTGCAATATCTTTTCCGCCCATATATTTATTATTTATTGTGATACTCCAGGGACCCTCTCCATAAATCCCTCTCCACAGTGATTTACACAAGAGTGCCTTCCCAAAACTCCTCAAGTCCAATAGTCCCCATCCACCTGAACTCTTCTTCATAGAGATCTTTGCCATTCTAGCAACGTGATATTTTCTCTGTTCTGATTTGCTACACCATATAAAGTTTGCAGTTATCTTGTTCATTTTTTGGATGATGCTTGCAGGGAGGAAGAATAAGTGTGCCCAGTATACAACAAGTTGAGTTAATACTGCTTGTGTTAGAACAATTCTTCCTGCCAATGATAGGCATTTATATTCCCAAGCTGATATCTTTTTATAGTACCTGTCTATTATCCATTGCCAGTCCACTTTAGTGTATCCCTTTGCTTTTAGCTGAAAACCCAGATATTTTAATCCATTCTTGATGGACCGCATCTCTATCCCGAATAGCACAGATATCCATTCTACTGTTTCCAAGTTGACATCATTATGGAAGAGGATAGATTTTGATTTGTTTATTTGAAGACCAGTGGCATTTTGGAATATTTTTAGAATGTCATGAAGACATATCCAAGTGATTTTGCATAGCATTGCGAATATGAGCACATCATCTACAAATAAGTTATGCGAGATGTAGTTGTTTCTGCAAATCTTCATAGGCCGGCACCTGTTTTCACTGACTGCTTTGTTAATATGAGGACTTAATGAATTCATTGCCAGGATAAACAAAAGAGGGGATAGGGGACAGCCTTGACGTAGTCCTCTTTTTGCTAGAAAAAAAGAGGAAGGAATCCCATTTACAATCACAACATAGTTTACTTTCTCCACACATGCCATGATCCAATTTATTATATTGGATTTCAGACCGATTTTTGCAAGCAAGCATCTAATAAATCCCCAATCTAAACAATCATATGCATTTTGTAGGTCAATTTTCAATATGGCAGCTTCGCTTTTTTTTGAAAGCATGGTGAACAAGCTTTCTTGTGTATTGGCGACAACATCCAATATATTCCTTCCCTTTAAAAAGGTATGTTGATCCTTTGTTAAAAAACTAGCTAAGGTAGCTTTGATCCTTTCAGCAATAATTTTTGAAATGATTTTGAAAGTTATATTGCATAGGGAAATCAGCCTAAAGTCTTGAAAAGATTCAACTTCCATTTTCTTTGGGATAGGAGCTATTTGAGTGGAGGAAATTATCTGATGTATGCTGCTTGAGATTCTCGCTGCTTCGACCATCCTTATCAAATCTTGTTTGATGAGATCAAAGCAGTGGATAAAGAATTCTATTGTCCAGTCGTCCGAGCCATGGCATTTATCCTTCTTGAAGGATTTCATAACTCCTAGTAGTTCTTCCTCTATTATGGGTTGGAAAAGGCATTCATTTTTTTCATCATCAAACATTTGTGGGGAAAGATCAATGCCCCATAAAATATCCTGAAACCTGCAAACATCCGTTCTTTTATATTGGTTTTCAAAGTATCTCACAGCTTGCTTTGAGATGTCTTGTTGAGAGAATAGGAAGCCCCCCTAACCATCACTTATTTTCCATATGGAATTTTTCTCACGCCTAGAATTTGCATACCTATGGAAAATTTTTATGTTTTTGTCACCTTCCTTGAGCCAAATCACCCTACTCTTAAGTCTCCATGAAGCTTCTTCCTGCTTCAGAGTTTTTTTTTTTTTTCCTTTCAAGCTCTTTTATGCGGCATCTCATATTAAATGGAAGTGTATTAGCAGCCAAATCTCTAGAGATACTATCTAGTTCCATATGTATTTCCCGAAGGGCCATTCTGTTCAGTTGTCTTTCCTTAAACTGCCAATCTTTTACAACCTTTCTCATAGAGGATAGTTTGTCCCTAAAGGTCAAAAAAGGGGGTATTTTATCTTTTGCTGACAAATCCTTCCAAGTTCTTGTTATGACTTCATTAAATTCTAGTTCTTCTAACCATGACCTGTTAAATTTAAAAGGGTACCCTTTCCTAAAACCCTCTTCTCTCCAGCTGAGATATATCGGCCTATGGTCTGATATGAAGACATTTCCAATGGAGGAGTAAGGCATACCCATTCTGTCAATAATGCTGACATGTACAATAAAACGATCAATTCTTTTTGCAATGTACGCCTCTTCTATCCTTCCATTGTCCCATGTTGGCATCATTTTAGAAGGGTTTATGTCCACAAGATTCCTGTGCAAAAGTTCATATCTGATACGGTCTGCCAGCGGGTCTTTTTTCCTGCTTTTCCCCCATTGTTCATCCGAATTTAGAGTTACATTTAGATCGCCTGCAATCATCAATGATTCAATATCAAAAATTTCTGATGCAAATAATTTTTCCCAGAATGGGAATCTGTTCTTGTAAGGGGCGTAGATATTCAAGATATTAATGGGATAGTCTTTTCCTCTGATAGAGGCTGAAATGAGAATGCCCGCAAAACATTTATATGCTTTTGCTCTATTCCAAACAGGGTCCCACAAAACCGCCAGCCCCCCAGAAAGGCCTTGGGCTTCCAAAGCAACCAAGTGCCAGGTAGGAAACGTTTTCCTAAAATAGGAGATGGATACAGGTTTGCTATGCATAGTTTCTTGAATTAAGATGATTTTTGGCTGAGCTGAGAAGAAAAGATTCTTTAGCGCCAAATTTTTTTGGTATGCTCCTAGACCTCTTGTGTTCATAGATATGATGAAAGTCATTGAGGGGTTTCTTCAGCCGCGCTTGCTCTAAGAGGTCGGTTCTCTGACATATCAATGATGGGAACATCACTAAGGGAAAGGTTTCTTACTCCTCTGTCTGCGTCATTAGCCCTTCCCCTGAAATGCCTATTGCCTCTGTTGTTTTTTCTTCTCACCGTAATATTTCTTGCAGAGTTTGGGCTTATAAGTGGAGGCGATGGCTTCCTTGGTTTATGAATGGTTAGGGGTTCGAGATCTAGAGATTTCTTTCTTAGAAGATAGTCTAAGTCACTATCAAGCGAGTTTACTGGGGATGAGACTGGGGAGTTTAGAGGGGTAGTTGACACCAAAGGCTCTTTTCCTTTCATAGATGGTGTAGTTCCCTTTTTGGGCGATTGTGAGGATGATGAAATAAAAATAGTTTGGGATCCCACAGTAAAATCTTTGGAAGGCTGGAGGATCGGTGGAGGAGGAGGGATTTCTTTTTCATCATATGGTTCTAGGGGGGCGTACAAAGAAGAGCTTGGGTCTCTTTATCAGGAATGGTGACTACCCTTCTCGAGCTTTCAGGCATGGTACAATGACTCTGAGAAAATATTGATGGATGGGAAATATCCTGAGAATAATACTGAGGAGATTGACTGATATATTTTTCCATATTTGTAAATGCTTGCACAACATCATGTTCCGACGGAGATAAACTAATCGTAGAAGATAGCTTCACCTTTTCAGGAGACTGGGGTTTCATCTTATATTTGTTGGTATTTGCCTGGATTTTTACATGCTGCAATATGCTTTTTAGAGCAGGGCATCGAGGGCAGTTTTTGATTAAGTGTCCTGTCCTATGACATGCTGAGCATCTGAAGGGGATTCCCAAAAAATCAAATCTCTGATCTATTTTTAAATCTCTCCAGGAAATCTCTATATGGTCAGGAAACCCTCCCCTGAAAGCCTTTTCTATAAGTATCCATGCTATGTGTTTGTCTTTTTCCCCAAGACATCTTGGGTCAACATAGACACATCTTCCTATGGCGTTTCCTATCTCAGTTAGAGTTTCTTTCGACCACAATTCCAGAGGTAGGCCTGGAAGTTTGACCCATATTAAATTATTTGAAGGTGTGTTCTTTAGTGGGTTGTACCCAATGTACCACTTGTAAAGGGCAAGGAAGCTCCTTCTGTGTACCCATGGGCGTTTCTGAATGGTGTCTAGATCATTGGCACTCAGAAAATGAAAGCAATACCATTCTTTCATTAGTTTAGATACAATGGGTATATATATGATCAGTGGTTTCCACTGAATCTCAAGCCACTTTCACATCGTAGCATCATCCATCTCTGGAAAGTGCCACCTTCCCACCAGAGCAAGTTCCTATAGGCTTGCTATGCACTCGGTGAGGTAGGTACTGTCCAGATTTATTGCGGTTGGCGGAGGAGTGGTTTTTAATAGGGTTCCGGTTCTTATTATAGCGGTTTGCATGTTCACACATTACCTTTTCCTTCTGTTGACAAGAGTTTTTTTTGTTTTCCTCCCAAAAGGTTTGCGCTCTTTGTGGGCCTTCACCATCCATGTCAGCAACTGGCAGCGCTGGTTGGACAACCACGTCATCTAGGGTAGACTGCTAGCCATATGACAACGTGGCTCCCTCCCATCCAGCGTTGGCCAGTATTGCAGCACGTATGATGGCCTTCATGGCCGATGTGTCTGATGCACAATCCATACGTCACCAAAATCCTCCCCCTGACTTTGCTAAGATACTTTTATGTCCTGACTGGATTTTCCAGATCGAGAATTTACTCAAGTAATAAATGGAATCTGACCTTCTCTGAACATATTACCCGGATAGGATAAGGCCAAAAGAGGGAAGTTAAGACTTTCTTGACATGAAAACTGGCATAAGGAAGCCTCGAGAAAGAGGATCTCACTTTTTGAGGTAGACACAGGTTCTCATGTAGGCAGCTGTCCTGAGATAATAAAGTTGAGTGACGTTGTCTGATGAGGCGAAGGACAGATGAAGGGCACAATCTAAATTCTATATTCCCACAAGTACAGAACACATCACCTAAAGTACTATCATCCCAAAAACTTATGAGCTTTGAATCTCCTTACTCTGCACGATTTCAGGCGCTGGGCTCGGGATTTGAAATTTTCCAGTCCTGTGAGGTTGATTTTTCCAGCCCAGAAAAACCAGGAGCCAAGCTTTGTAGGGAAAAACTTACAGACTACAGCCAGGAGAAATTCCCGTTCCTCCAGAATATGTGATAGTCATCACCACGGGAAAAATAGAGGCCTGGACAAGTAGTCCATATCATGTGACCACCATAATCAGTTAGAGAAAATTTGACTCACTGCTGGTTGTTTTTCAAGATGATGTATCCAGGCATGCTATACAACAGCAGTATATTTCATAAATACACCACCAAGATCCTATTTTAAAGCGAAAATCTGAGCATGTTTTATATGTAACAAAGTAATTCTTTAGTTTGTAAATGAATACCCGCAAAAAACTAGGAATTACAGACCCTGACATGTGAACTTTACACTTGCACAAGCAATTCTTTGGAAGGAGATGATTATGGACAGACCAGTATTCAGACTTTTTAAAAACAAACAATGCACATCTATTCCTGATAAAACACTGACAATATCTGCAAACTGAGTAAATTCAGGAATAATACTATTAACCATTAAAATAAAAAGAGTAAATTTAGACTATAAATAGAAAACCTGACCTTTAACCGAGTGTGTGCCGAGGGAAGAGCGCCGAAAATCCGCTAGCCAACTAAAACCAGATAATTTAGAGCTGGAGCACATAAAGCCGATAACCCCCATATATTTAAAATCAGGGAGATTGAAAGCGCATTCCGAGCATGGAGGAGTAGATGAAAAATACCAAATTATGAGGATGAACCAACCCTGCGCCAGAACGTGCAGGGAAGGGAAGGAGAATCCAAACCTTTTTCCTACTGTCAAAACTTGGTTTTGAGAAAACTTCGGAGACAGAGGGCCAACAAGCGATAAGATAGGTGGTCTGAACGTGTCACAAGATGGTCTTGCATGTAAAGGCACCTCTCTCGGCGGATGGAGTGGGGGAAAAACACGTAGAAAATCGAGCATGCAAGGGAACCACTCCAGACCAAAATCAACTGTTGGCAGGGGGGAGGGGCGAAACGTGGTGAAGAACAGAGCAAGAACGACATGCATTTGTTCCTTACCTTCCATTTTTAGAAAGCACGCACCTGCTTGATGGACGTAGGTTGAAATCCAGCAGAGCGCAGGGAGAGAAACGAACCTGGTTTGTTGCTTTCGGCAGCACTCCTTCACTCGGCAACACCCTCATCCATCCAAAAGCACCTATTAGGTTGTTATGTGATTTCCAACTTTTAATGTTTCTAAATTGATTTAAAAAATTCTCCTAATACTTAGTTGCCATAATTTATTTAGCAATGGAATTATACTTCAATTTAAAATGTCATGTCGATGCTTATCTATGATATCATACATACATTGAGACATTTAATATATGAGGAATCTTAGAGGTTGCTTGATTTGTTTCTCCACTATAATGGAGCCATGACTACCCCTAATGAATTTAGCACAAATGCATCAAGATGCAGGAGGGGTTTCATAGTTATTAGGGTTGATTCCAAGGATATCAATGTTCCAATTATCTGCCTACACCTGGAGTATTCCATGGGGTTCATATGAATTATAACCACAATAACGATACTATACAACATAACTTGTTATACTTCAAACAATTTGTACTTCTGTGACATAACAAGTATATATATATATATATATATATATATATATATATATATATATATATATATATATTAAATATCCTTCATCAAGAGGGATATTATTAGACTCTAGGTTTTTATTAGTGAAAATATAGAGGTTGTGAAAACTATAGATAGGATGATGAAATGAAGAGCCCAAACTAATGTTTTAAGCAATATTTGGAATTTATGAAATCTAGACGACTTGAACAAAGGCTAGGCTTGAAGCAACATTTGAAGTAGAAATCATCCACCACTCCAAGAAAAAAAAGAGAAAGTAGTTGGGTCATTTTCTTCATGACATTATGTCTATTATGTACAAAACGTATGCTATAAGGAATAAGTATTCACTAAGGAATGATTGAAAACTGAGAGCCAAGATGTACATCGATACAAATAGTGAATCCACAACAAATACAATTTTATAATATATAAGCTTCATTACCTCCAAATATGAAGAAACATGGCAATTTTTATTTTTTCCTCTTCTAGATGGGAACTTTATACCGATATTCTCTTAATGGATATATGATTTTGTATTTGTTAATCAAAATTTGAAACTGATATTTTGTAATTGGGCTTTAATAAAAGGAGAGAGAAAAAATAATATTGTAGGAAAGGAAACTTGCAGAAAAAATGAAGGATAAATATAGGTACTACTCGAACCTACATAAGTTTAGATTGATTCTCAATTTTCAAGTCTTGTGAAGGTGCATTTCTTGGGGTTGTAGTTCTTGTTTTCTCCCTTTCCACCACTTCTTCATGTTTCTCATATTAACTTATTCTCCTTTGCTACGTATGTTGCTATGGAATCCATCAATATCCCAAGGGGATGTTGAGATGAAGTCGGAGTCTAGGCTAGATGTTAGGGGTTGGCCCTATAAAGGGAATATTCTTCCTCTAGAATGTTTAAACATGATTAACCCCACATTTGGAATGTTTGAACATGATGAGATAACACTGTTGAAACATAATAATCTCACATTGCTCTTGTTCCTAGAATATTCATGTTCCAACTTATGTCTTGAAAGGGAATTCACATAAGCTATTTCTACCTCTTCCATTGGAGGAACTCTAGGAGGGATATTCACATAATATTTAGGGATATTCAGATAAGTTACAACAACCTCTTCCATTGAAGGAGGAATTGAGATATAAGTATTGGATAGATTAAACTAGTAAAAACTACTATTGTTTATGTTAATATGATCTTAATCCATCACTCTTGTCACTTGTAGATTGAAATAATTATGAGAATTCATCACTCTTTCTATTGGTGAACCAAAATAATTATGAGGAATTGGCCCTCCCGCTCATGTTGGTGGATCGGGATAATTATGAGAAACCATCCCTCCTGCCTCTGATGGTTGTAAGCTAACCATTGTGCATGTTCTTGTGCATGTCATGTGGTAGTTGTTGGATAATCATCCTCTTGTATTTTATGATTATTGGCACGAGTGGCATGACTCAACCTGGGTATAGTGAAGAAAGCAGAGGAAGGTCCCATTGTATTCTAGTTTCCCTCCTCTTGCTTTTAGTGACCTACTTACTCTTGCAAGCATGTCTATGTAAATGTAATGCAAGATATCTCATTTGTATGGCTAACACAAATCCACATGTTATGCTTGATAGGGGACATGCAAAGCATAAATTTAGGCACAATCACCCATGGCTATTTCATAAATTCGTTTTGATAATCATAATTAATTATTTCGTGGGAATGTAAGATATATCAAATATTAAATCTATGAGGATAATTTCAAAATGTAATTCTATTATATTCATTCAATTATTAAAACTATGAGAATAACTCCTAAATGCAACTATATTTGTCTCCATTCGAATCTAGATCAACCTCAATAATTTTTTTTTGTTCACATTGAAATATGTCACAATGGTTAAAACATTGGACATGCCTACTCTGTAAATTTTCCTATAGATTTGGCATAAAATAAAATTTTGTTTGATTGATTTATTTGTGTTATCACATTTGAACAACATTGAATGCTTATTTAACTATAGATATAGCAAAGCTGAGGTTTCTAAGTTTTGAGCCTCCCAAAAAATATGTATTAATCTTTGAGGATAGATAACTTTGAATGGGTCCTTTAACAAACATATAAAAGCGAATGTTTGTATGGATTTTTGATAAGTTGGAAAAATATTTTAGGTTGTTCTCAACACAAAGTTTCACAATTAAATCATTGTTAATGATATATGTCCTACATGTATGCTGTCTCTATATTCCTCTTCAATGCTTATAGCAAATCAATCATATTGACCTTGATTTCTGTAAATCCACTTTATGCATGTCTTGTCAAGCTTCAAGTGTGTCTATATTTTGAATCTGTCATATCCCATTTCTAGTTGCATGCAGTGGAGGGAAAATAATGTATTTGTGTTTACTTTGGGTCATGTGACTTATCTTCATTTGGGCTACATCAATAGGGGTTTTGTGGGGTTGTTGGTTGTGCAAATATTGAGGAGATGGTACAAAAGAAAAATATCCTTTTAAACATCTTAACATTGATTCTCATTGTATGGAGGCATATAGTAAGTAGATGATTTAACTATAGAAATTGTTAGTTATCTCAATTGTTGTGAAAAGTAGAACAATATATATATATATATATATATATATATATATCTATATATATATATATATATAGATATATATATATAGATATATATATATATATCCTTTGCACATGATGGTGGAAAGTGAGCTCTAAGTGCTTGTTCCTAGAACATCATAATGAAGACTTTACATGAAAATTATTGTTAGTCAACCTCATTTTTTACAAAAAATACAATTGTGTGTGTGTGTGTGTATCTTATTAGATAGCCTATCCACATGATCATGGAAAGTGAACTTTGAGCATGCTAGAAAGGGACATCATGATGAAGACTTTGCATAAAAACTTGGTATGCATCAAGATGAAGACTTTAGGTAAAATTTGGTATTCATCATGATGAAGGCATTGTGTAAAACTTGGTGCATTGAGATTTGACAACTTCATGTATTAGTTATACTATGATATCTACTAATGTTTAGTTTCTATTTAATCTCAATATAAATAAGGTAAATTCAAATTCGATGTTAAAGGTAACTTCTTGAATATAATGTTTGTATCGATGACCTTCCTCTATGTTAAGATAATATGGTGTTCACAAGAAGGGGTCATAATCATCTTTTACATCATGCAAATTCAATAGTAGAGGTGCCTCTCCTTTGTCCATGTGTAGAGCCTACCAGTAATATATATGGTTTTCATGTTCAACCCTTTGTTATACAAATTTTCTAGCTTTACATAATGATTCCATCCAAGTGTTTTGAGCTAAAACACACAAATTTATACTTGCTATGGTGGAGGTCATCCATTTATGGTAAATGCATCATAATATGATTCTAGGCACAAGGGAAGGTTCGTAGTTTACCAACGTGATGTTGGGGCATGCTGCTAAAGTACTTGGTAGTGGATTTAACTTGGTTTTGGCAATACAAAGACATACTTGTTCATCAAGCCATACCAAGATTGGAAAAAGAGAATATAAGAAAGGAGACTAATTTCTTATTCTATTTTTGTAAATTATTCAAAGAGATAAAGACTAGCTACTCAACAAATATCTTCCTTCTTATAATTTTTTTTTCTCTTATCACATTAAAATTATTCCTTTATTAATCAACTCATCACTATATTGACTTGCTAACATTGATTCACCCCCTGAACATCACAATGGAGGGGGGAGATGATGGAATAATGGCGGTTTAAGGTTTTGTCAGACCCTGCAATGACAGACCTGCTTAGACCATGGCGCCTTTGCAACAATTTATCAATAACACTGGCAATAACATACGACAACGAATAGAGTATTCATCATGGATAACCTCCAGGGGGGACATGGTGCCTCCCCCCAACGATCAGGGAGAACCTCAGATTCAAACTGGAAATGATCAGACCACCAATCAAACAAAGCCGACAAACTAGAACAATCAAGGCAAACACAAAAAGCCACAGGAAGAAGCAGAAACGAATCAGAATGCACAGACAGCTAACGCAGGAATGGATGAGGTTCCTAAAGCAACCTCAGCAACCTGCAAACCTGTTGCAGCAGAAAGACCAAAGATTGAACTACCAAGTCAAAGAATCAATACCAAAATCCAGTTCATGAAGGATCATGCATTAATCGGGAAATTTATCGGCTTCTGGCCCACAGAGAAAGCCCTGCACGGTTGGATTACAGCCAAATGGAAACCAAAAGGGCACATCACCCTGCAGCTGGGACCAAAGGGCTTCTTCACGGCGGTCTTCAACTGTATAGAAGACCAGAATAGGGTAATCGATGGAGGACCCTACTTCTTCAATGCTGCTGGTCTATACCTGAGAGACTGGATTGAGAGATTCAACCCGGACAAAGAGGATCTAAGCTGGGCACCAGTCTGGATCCATCTTTACTCCCTTCCACTGGAATATTGGGATGAAGATTCACTGAAAGACATTGGAAATGGACTGGGGGAGTTCATTAAAATTGCGGAGGAGACAAAACTCAGAAGATATACGTCCTATGCCCGCATTTGTGTCTATATGCATCTAAGCAAAGCTCTTTCGGATACGGTAAGTCTATATCATGATGATTTTGAGTGGATTCAGTCAATAGATTACGAACATGTTCCATTCAGATGCAGAAAATGTCATGCCCATGGCCATCTCTTTCATGATTGCTCGCTAAATGTGAAACCCCCAACTTATACCTCCTCAGAGAAACCTGATTCTAAAGGTTTCACCAAGGTAAACAATCGCAAAAAGAACCACAAAAAACCTGCATCAAACCCTAAAAATCCTTCTGCCAATACCTCAATGCCATCCACCAGTAACAGCTTTGACATTTTAGCTCAACCTGCTCTGACAGACCCTGAGTCCCCCTTGCCCTCCAAAGAGCCTCTCAAGGTAACCTCTAAAGTCAACCCCACAGGCTCAGGGCAAACTCAAAAGCCCTCACAATCCAAAGATCTTACCACCTCGACGCCCAATATGACTCCGATTTGGAAACCTCATGGCATGGATATTGACATTTTTCAGTAAGAGACCACAGCTTCAACAGACTTTGCGGCAGAAAGCAGTGAGGCCAAGCACATGGAAGAAGAGCTTGAAAGTATAGACATATGAGATCTAGACATATTCGACCTAGAGCAAGCTTGCAGGAAAAAAGAATTTGACAAAATCCCAGAAAGACAGCTAGAAAGCTTGGAAGTTATCCTTTCCAGAGCACATCAGCAAAGATCTCTAGGTATCCAACCCAGAAGTCAATGGGTTGGGAAAAAAAACCCTAAAGACATTAAGAAACGAGGGAGAAAGACAAACCTCCAAAGAACCATCTGCATTGGGGAAATGCTGGTGGAATCAGGAAGATATTCCAAGCTTACAAAGTACTACAGTCTCCTTCCCAATACTAAAATATGAAGCTCACATCTTGGAATATAAGAGGGCTAAACAACCCTGGGAAATACAGAATGATCAAAAACATGATTCAGCAGGAGAAACCTCAAATTTTATTCATGCAAGAAACAAAATGTAATTCTACCACACTTGGCCAAACTCTTGCCAAAGCATGGCCAAACAGTCAAACAGTAGCAGTGGATGCCTTAGGAGACTCAAAAGGACTAGCAATAGCCTATGATGAGCGAGCTATCACGCTTACTAACATCCATGTGAGTCATCATTTCATTCAAGCCACTTTTCATATAATAGGGACAAATGTGCATGGTCACCTCACCAATGTATACTTCCCCTAGGAAGCAGTGAATAAGTTAGCCATTATGAATACATTAACTTTGATCAACTCCACCAGAATACATTTGCTTTGGATAATAGGAGGAGACTTCAATATGATTACTAAACTGGAAGAAAAAAGCGGAGGCATGAATAAACTGGACAATGAAAGTACCCATTTAAGGAATTTCATACAAACGAATTGGCTTATTGATATGCCATTCAATAATGGTATCTACACATGGAACAATAGAAGAACTGGTACCCAGTAAATCACCTCCCGACTGGACAAATTTCTACTTTCAGACAATGCCATTCATCTTGGAGGAGATCTTTCAGCCTCGATCTTACCTCTTTCTAGCTCAGATCATTGGCCTATTTTGCTCCAATGGCAAAGAACTGGGAATAACACTCGAAGACCTTTTCGCTTTGAAGCCTTCTGGCTGATGCATCCAGACTTCAACAATCTGATACATACAACATGGAAATGCTTCAGTCCCCCGGAAGGTTAAAAAATGTATCAATTCCAACAAAAACTCAAACATCTCAAAAAGAACATCAAGCAATGGAATCAACTGACCTTTGGCAATATCTTTCGAGCTCAGAATGCTCTAGCTCAGGAAATGAAAAGAATCCAATAGACAATAATTACTGAAGGAAGAACTGAAGCCCTCTCAGAGCAGGAAAAGCTCCTTCAGATTCAAATAGCAGAAAGAGAAAAGCAAGAGGAGATACTCTGGAAACAAAAATCTAGAGTCAGATGGCTTAAGGAGGGAGAGCGAAATACAAATTTTTTTCACCACACCACCATACAACGAAGAATGCACAACAATATCACTCATATTTAGAATCAACAAGGAGTATGCTTGGAAAACCATGAGGACATAGAACAAGAGCTTCTTACATATTTCAAACGAGTGCATCAAGAACCACAAGTCGACTGACAACCAGCTATAGAGAAGATTATACAAAACATTCCGAGAATTATAACAGAAGAACACAATCAACTTCTCCTTCATCCGATATCTCTATAGGAAGTCGATTCTACTATGCGACAGCTCAAGGAAGGAAAGGCACCTGGTCCAGATGGATTTACCTCAAACTTCTTTCATAACTTCTGGGATCTCATTAAAGAGGAGGTCTGGCAGGTAGTTGAAGAATCCCGGACTATACGTTGGATGCTTCCCTCTCTGAACGTGACTTTTATTGCCCTTATCCCCAAAGAAGAGCAATCTCTAACTCCAGACAAATTCAGGCCTATCGCTCTCTGTAATGTCATATACAAAATCATATCTAAAGTTATCGCCTCTTGCCTGAAGTCGTTGCTACCTATGCTCATCTCTCCAGAACAATTGGGATATGTGGAAGAGAGGAAAATCACAAATGGCATCATTCTCACCCATGAGATCATACACTCCCTGAAGTAGCTCATAAAAGTAGGTATGCTCCTTAAAATTGACCTTTCAAAAGCTTTCGATAAGTTAAGTTGGACTTTCATTCAAAAGATGCTGATCACCTTTGGCTTCTCCCCTCCTTGGGTTAGATGGGTTATGAGTCTTATATCCTCTACTCTTTTCTCCATTCTGGTCAATGGCATACCTTCCACCCCCTTTCATCCCTCTAGAGGCATCCGACAAGGAGATCCTCTTTCCCCCTTTCTTTTTGTCTTAATGGTGGAAGGGCTAGGCAGAAGTATCAAAAATGCTCTTCAATCACAGCAGCTTAGAGGTATTTCCTTCCCCAATACCCCTGCTTTTACCTACCAACAATTTGTGGATGATAACATGCTGTTTGGACATCCCTCGGTTCAAGAAGCCCTTAAAATAAAATCCCTTCTGAATGAGTTCTCTGAAGCCTCTGGTGCCAGCATTAATAATGTTAAATCCCAAATCTTTTTCTTTCATACCCCTTCCATCACTCAATCTTCTATAGCCCGCATTTTTGGATTCTCAGTTGCCTCTCTCCCTTCTAAATATCTGGGTGCACCCATGACTAACTCTGCATTAAAGCACTCCTCCTGGAAATTGCTCCTAGAAAAATTGGAAGCTTGCCTTTCCTCCTGGACTTATAGAACCCTCAATATGGCCAGTCGTCTAGTATTAGTCAAAGTTGTCCTGCAATCCATGCCTCTTTATCTTTTCTTTGTTTTGGTAGCACCAAAATGGGTGCTTAAGAAAATAAAAAATCTACAGCAAAATTTTTTATGGGGATCCTTGGGACAAAATAGAAAATGGGCACTGGTCAAGTGGGCTACGGTTTGCCTTCCAAAAATTTCCGGGGGCACTGGGCTCCGAGATCCTCAACACAACAATGCAGTCATGGGAGCAAGATTATGGTGGAAATGGATTTCTTCTCTACACACACCCTGGGCCATCCTCTGGACTACCAAATATGCAAACAACCGGCTGATAGATGAGTTAATTCGACTCACATAAGTGGGAAAATGTTCCTTAATTTGGAATGCATCCAGTCAACACAAAGCTATAATCCAACATCATAGTTTCTGGGAAATAAGGGACAAAAACAATGCATGTTTTTGGGATGACTCTTGGCAGCAGCAACCCAAACTGAGCGACCTGATCAGACCTCACCAAACACAAGAATGGGAAGAGCATCAGATGGATAAAGTTAGCCAGCACTGGACACCTACTCTCAATCAGGGATACAGATAATGGACAAGCATGGATCACAAAATCAGGCAAGGAACAGAGTCTATTCATAAGAATTTGGAGACAGAGCTTATCAATAGGAAAATTCGTTTTTCTGACAAGAAGGACATAATACGATGGGGCTATAATGCACGTGGAACTTTTACCACTCAAGAGGCATACAAACTAATAATTGGCAATCAAACAGTCAAGGATCCTCTCTGGGACAAAGTATGGTCCCCCAACATTTGGCCCAAAGTTTCTACTTTCCTTTGGTTGTTATGTCAAAAAAAAATACTCACTTGGGACAATCTAAGGAAAAAAAGTTTCCATGGGCCCTCCATATGCCCTAACTGTAAACAACAGGAAGAAACCATCCAACACCTCATGAACTCTTGAAATTTGGCAAATAGACTTTGGGAAAAAGCAAGTTTTAGATGCCAAAAAGAAGGAAGAATTAAAGAGGATATTACCAACACCATTCGTAGCTGGGCAATCAATCCATACAAGAGAAAACTGTTAAACTCTTTGTGGAAAATCATCCCAAGTCTTCTTATGTGGTCTATATGGAAAGAAAGGAACCGCCACATCTTCAAAGATCAATGTACACCATTAGAAGTCCTATGGAGCAACTTTTGCAACAACCTTTAGGAAACTTTAATGCTCCAAACTTGGAATGAAGAGGACTTTCCTTCCCTTCCATAGGAGCAGAATATATGGACAAATTGGAATCTTCAGATGAACTAGGTATAGGCAAAACATAGTAAATCCTCTTTACATCACAATATTCCAAACAAATGGATCCCTCCGCCACATAATATGATACAATTAAACTTCGATGGGGCCTCCAAAGGTAACCCAGGCAGAGCAGGATATGGAGGAATATTCAGGGATCACAAAGGCAAACCTCTTTTAATTTTCCTAGGCTCAATTGGATGGGATACGAACAATTCTGCAGAGCTAGAGGGGCTATGGCAAGGGCTTCTTTTAGCTCAACGACACAACTTCTTCCCCTTAGTAATCGAAGGTGACTCTCAGATTCTTATTAATATGGCTAATCAGATCCTGCAGGGGACCCCAGCATACAAAGTGGTTAGCAGTTGGAGATTGGCAGAAAGATTAGAGCTCATAGAACAATGGCTCACCACTAACAGAGCAGTCACTTTCAAACACATCAGAAGAGAAGGCAACAAAGTGGCTGATCTCCTGGAAAATTTGGGGGTGGACAGTGATCAGACTCTACATACAGGTTCGCTCAACATAATCACCAATGCTTCCCAGCTACAGGAATATAATGAACTGGTACAAAGCGAAGAGGCACACCCGGATGCGGGTGATTAAATTGACGTTAATGCAGATTAGACAGAAGGACGGCAGGCGGCTAGGCCTCATGGCCACCCACGTCCCCTTCCATGCCAATTTATGGCAAGCCACAATCGACCTGCAAGCACCATTACTCTGGTGCTCAAGTAGAGGAATTCGCAGTAGTCATAAGACCATGGCTTTCACAAGCCATAATCCATTCATCCCATCCCCGCTAAACTGCTCTTGCCCCCCTCATGCTGCGGAGTTGAGCTCACGCACAATTACAGGGAGGCGCTGTTGGATTCTCAGTTGCATTGATTTGGGGAATGGCTTCCATTTCTCCCAAATCACTCACTGTGCTCTAAATTCTGCCCAAAATTCCTTTGCATCTCTTCTAAATAGCCTCATCAATTCCAAAATAAACTCTGCCTCCCCTACTGCAATCACTGATAACAACACAGTCATTTTGGCCCAGACCAATAACCGTCAATCATCCATGCCGTGTACTTGCCATTGAATGCGTAGCAGAAGAGGTGGTACTCGCGACGGAAGCATTCACCTCCCCTCAATGCCCACCCTTGAACTGACAAATCCTTCCTCATCCCCTTCTAATATTCATTCCAGAGGTCATTTCTCTGGCAGACCCTTGACACGCGCAGCGGTAGAGGTCGAGCACAGGCCCATGGTGCCAGAAGAATGAACACTGCTACCCAAACGGCCAACCTCCCTACCCCCCCCACCTCTCTCACCACACGACCCAATTTCGCTTTCACAGTACGTTGCATCGTCCCGATATCATTGCCATTGTCACAGTGACCTTCAGTGAGGAAATCAGTTCGCAGGATGAGCAGGATGCTCAGACCCGCGAACCTGGACTAGAGAAAAGGAACAACAGCAAGCAACAGAAGGCAGATAAGATGAACAAGGATGGTCGTGAACCAGAGAAAGGAAACAACAACAAGCAACAGACGACAGAGAAGACGAGCAAGTCTGGTCATGACAGCGTTATGCGTGGCGAGGATATGGCTGGAGGCAAGCATGCAATCGAAGGTAGTTCGGGTGGCACGCAAGCAGTTGGTGGCATCCCAGGTGGCACGTTAGGCAAGCATGCAGTTGAGGGCAGTTCGGCCGGCTCGCAAGTAGTTGATGGCATCCTACTTTGCACGTTAGCAGAGGATGATGACTGGTATGAGTACGCGTGTCACATTGTGGAGGAGCCTCCACTAGACGATACCTTGGGGGTCCAAACAGACTGCTGGTCAAGTTGCCAGGTTTCGATTCGCTACTCTCTTATTGTTTCAGGGGTTGGTTTCATGGGGTTTTTTCTCTACTTTTTTTTCAAACCATGTGGCTCATTTTGATTGGTTTTGATTTAGGACCCCTGTGTGGGCCGTTTTAGGTTAAGAATTGAGACCCCTGCGTGGGCATTTTACAATGGGTTCACTCGGATTGGTTTCCTCTCGGTGGGCAGTCGAGTTTTGTCTTCTTGATTAAATTTTGACATAACTCTGTTCAGCACCATAGAGGCCAGAGCCTCACTGTATTTTTAATTTTATTTTTATTAATAAAATAATATTACTTAGAAAAAAAATCAACTCATCACTATAATTAATTAAATATTAAAAATTTATATTTTTCATAATAATTAGTAAATATTCTTCATAATGCTAAATAAACATATTTCTGGACCAATTTACCATATCATAAATACAAAAAAACTAAATACTTATAATAACCATATCCATTACATCAAAACAAAATAAAAAAACTTTACTAACTCAAAATATTACTTCACTTCCTTAATATAATAACCATATCTATTACATAAAAAAACAAAAGAACTTTTATTAACTCAAAATATTACTTCACTTCCTTAATTTCACATTAACCATATTGCAATCAGCATAAACCAACACTTACTAATATTATCAAAGATGGAAAATGAAAACTCAAAAGATTATCACCACAAAATTCATGTTATTCATGTCACAATGGGAATGTGATTAACATTCTTACATATGTGTAACAACAATTATTATTAATTTTATTAAGTAAATTGCCACGAGTTAGTTCTTCCATTAGTGGATAAATGAAAGGCTTCCAAATAATGTGACTTCAGTGTGAAAATGAACCAAAATTCCACCTTTAGTATGGACCAAAATATGATTCAACGTTAACTAGGGTCATTCTTTCCCTATATATATATACCATACTGTCCATTTTAACTGTTAAACTATCCATCAGCACTTGTAGTCGATCAATGTCGACCTGCAGTGATTCCAGCTGCTGACTCACCAAAGCAAAGTGGGCTCTTGCCTCCGTAGCTACCTTTTCTCCTTGACTGGAGATGAGCGAAGATAAATAGGACATACTTGAGGCCGATTGTGCCTTCTACTCATTAGTTTGCTCCAACTAGCTCTACAAAGAACCTCATCACTAAAAACCTCCATTTATAGATGCTCGTTCCATCACCTCTCCCTCCAACGACCTCCTATGTGCATTCAATACCTGCCATGTTCCTGTAGACACCTTAGAAGATTTTCCATGGCTGCATCATCTTTTCTGCTGCAAGACTCGAGCGGATTTAAAGATCTCTGAACTAGCCAAATGCAAGCGTGCTTGTCTGTTAGCCTGCTTGTTAATGCCTTGAAGAAAATCCACCATCTGTCCACGGGCATGATGAATCTCACCTTGGAGGCCCAACTGGTGGATCCACCATCACCGTTCACCTTAGATGAGGATCGCCAGAAACGAACCATTTTTTTTTTTTGATTAGTGCAATCAATAAATGACCTGACACTGCTTGCTTCGTCATTAAACGAACTCCATATTCGAGGGGATTCGGAAGTAAAATCTTAATGGATTTTTAATATTTTGATCATGGGATAAATGATAAAGTAGGAGTTCCTTGTCCCTGAATAATTAAACCTTGTTCTAGAGTATCTCTTTGATTTTCTAATGAGTCTGTCACTGGGTTATTATGCTTTATGATAGGAATGAATGCCACACTTTCGAATTTCTGAATTTGTATTAGATAAAGATAATTTTATGGCATCTCTAAGTTTTTGAGATGTTTTGAATGACGATCATGGAGTCCCCATAAACTACCAAATGACGAATCTGCCTTGCTATTGTTATTTCAAGGCCTTGTCATAATGCTAAAAAAATTGCTTGATTATTGGTTGCTCTTCCTAAGCCCTAGGAAAATTGTGTCTCTATTTCTTCATTGGGACGAAAGATGACCCCTCCTGCTCCTGCCTCCCCTGGATTTCCCTTCAAAGCTCCATCAAAGAAAATAAAATGTTTATCCTTATTGAACCTCCATCCTTGAAACCATTCCTTATCGAGTCTTATGATATTCGAATTCTTAGGGATGCGTGTCTTGAAGCTGCCAACATGATTACGAGGAGTCCCCAAATGAAGCCACTCTTTTTCCTTTGTCAACAAGTTATTGAATTATGAAGGATCATAGCTATTCGAAGAGATGGACTCAAAGAGAAGTTGAACTACCTTCGCTGCTATTGATACAGGGCCAGGCTTTACATCCTTGAATATAGATTGGTTGCGCGATAACTAAATGGACCAACACAAATGTTTAGGAATATCCATCCAACATCGTAGGATTAAAGAGTCAGACTTTTGCTGATGAGGAAACTGAAATTTCCATTTTTCAAACATTTCAATCCAATCCATATGGATGCGTTATATATTACTAATCAGAACCAAAGCAAGTCTCCATACCTCTGTGTAGAAGGAGAAATGATGGAAAACACACAATTTATTCTTCAACAGATCCACATAAAGCACAACTCATGGGACCTTGTATTTTTCTCTTTTTCAGGTTCTCAGCTGTTAGGATTTTCTCATGGACTAGCTCCCAGAAAAAAAGATTGAATTTAGGGAGACCATCTTTGTTCTATCCATGTGCCAGTAGCAAGAGGATGTGGGAGTTGTTGCACTAAATATACATAGCCCTCTTCTACTATATAGAAGTTCATCATTCCACCCATCGAAACTATGCGATGAAGGTGATTGGTTGCAACTAGTGTAAATCCCTTAAGATATTTAGTTAGTGTAATCCAATGATGTTGATATTAAAGAGGGAAATATTGGCAGTGCCAATCAGTCCATTGATTGCTTTCATCCCACATTGATATATCTTATAGTCTACAATATCCCTATTCTTCCATCCACTTTTCTAAGTCCCGCACTCTTGAATATTCATTCACCAAGGCTGCTGATGGAACTTGATCCTTCTATAGGTGAATGCACACTCCATTCCCTGTGTGCCATCCCAAGTTATCAAGGACGGTGGAAACCACTGCTATGCAAAGCTTCCATATCTTTGAACCCTAATCTATCCATGTTTCCTCTTCAAGCCTAATTAATTTATTTTTATGAAAGTTTTTTCAAAGGAAGACCAACTTCCACTACTCCTACGAGTTTGAGAGGAGGCGCCATACAATCTTTGCTTCCAAAACTAAATTCACAAATTCTAGATTATTTATGGCTAATCATCCCAGTTTTTTTTTAAACCAGACTATATTCTAGTTCACAAGGTGAAATTGATTTTCATTAATCCCCCCCTTTCCATAAAAACTTTGTTAACAAACTGTTAATTTGATGAATGACAATCTTTGCAATGAGCAACCCAGAACCCATACACATTGGAAGAGATGAGAGAACAAACTTGATAATAACAACCTTCCCTACCACATTTAATCATTGAGCACCCCATGAGAGAATTCATTTTCTAAATTTTTGCAGAACTGCATCCCAATTTTCCCCATTGGATGTTCCTAAGGAGATGGGGATACCAAGATATGTAAATGACGACCATTCATGAACCACTGGAAACCCATTATTCGAGAGATCTCTAGAAAAGTAACTTAAGAGAAATTCCATTCAAAAAATGTCTGACTTTTTTTTTTATGATCCCTCTAGATAAGTTCAGATACATATCTAAAATAAATTTAAATCAAGAGGCTATGATTCTGTAGGAAAAAGGGTATTGCCAACAAACTACGAGTGATTAATACCTTTGATATTCCTAGCTATACAGAAACCCATTAACTTTCCTTCTTGCCTCCCATATTCCAAATTTTGACTAAGACTCTCAGGCATGATGATATACAAAAGGGGAGATAAAGGACACCTTTGCCTTAGTCCCCTAGATGAAACAAAGAAAGGAGTTGGCCAACTATTGACCAATGAGGAAATCTAGGGTGCTCCAATAGAAACCTTAATCCATTTGATGAAATTTCCACAAAAGCCCAATTTTTCAAGAATAAGAAAAAGGTAAGAGTGATTTACTCAAGCAAAAGAATTGGCCATGTCTAGCTTGATCACCATCCCTGCTTCACCTGGCTTCTTACTGGAATGGATGGCCTCCTATACAAGAAAAATATTTTCAAGAGTATTCATTTGCTGCATAAAACCCCCTTGATTTTTCTGAGATAAATGAAGGGAGTAATTTTTTCAGCCTATTAGCTATAATTTTCGTCAAAACTTTATAGGCTGAGTTACAAAGAGAAATAGGGAACAAGCGAGAAAATTTCATGGGATTCGATTCTTTAGGAATGTGTACAAGGAAAGATGAATTTGTACTCCCTCCCAATTTTCTTTTACGAGTACTGTTTAGCATTTTGAGCAGATCCTTCTTGATCAATAGCCAAAAAGATTGAAAGAAGCTAATAGTGAATTTGTTAGGGCCTAAAACTTTGTCGGGACCTCGATCCCATATTGCTTCATGAAATTCTTCTTCTCCAATTTATTTGATAAGTGACAAGTTGGAGGAATGTGAAACCACCTTGGGAATATCTCGCAAGAAATCTTGATCTTGATCCATGGAGATTTCTCTATTTTCATGGTAGAGGGCTTGAAAGTGATGGAATTCTTCTTTCTTGATGTCTTCAAAAAAGATTATTTGCGACCTTCCCTCTAGAGCAATTTATTTTACCTCGTTCTTCGATTCTCTAGCCTTGACTTCTTATGGAAGAAGGAAGTATTCAGGTCCCCTTCTTGAAGCCATACACTTCTTGATTTTAGTTGCCACAACTCTTCTTCTTGCCTACTTGCAGTATATATTTTCCTAGTCGAATCCCTTTCTTTATCCAAATGCATCCGTCAATCATTTATTTTCTTCTAATTGCTTTACTAACTCCCAACCCTTCTATCTAGGGGGTTGGTAAGATTTATTTAACCATGTCCTTTGGGCATTTTTTACATTTCTCAGTTTTGATTCCCACCGATGACCCAATTACTAGAATTCTCAAGGCTTGTATTGATAGACCCACGCACCCTTCCTCTTGGGTCCAAGCATGGTGTAACGAAAAGGGATGGGAAAAATATTTTCCAGTTGTTCCAATGTTAGAGTGATCAGATGGTGATCAAAATCATCTTGCTCTTATTTAAGAATAACAATCCATCCCTTTCAAAATCCAATTACTATGGATAAGGTACCTATGCAATCAAGCTACAATGTGATTGTCTTCAGATCTATGATTTGTCCATGTATACTTCCCCAATTTTGGAAGAACATCAATTAAATCCCAATCAACTATCATGTTTTCCATGCGATCCCTATATGGGTCTCTAATTATAGTTCCTCCCCTTTTTTTCAGCAGCTCTTAGGATTGTGTTGAAGTTACCCCCCATAATGCAGTTATTGTGTAGATCCCTACTCTTTATTTCATTGAGGGAGTACCAGAACTCCACTTTCTCACCATACAATACTAGAACATAAATGTTAATTATTGGAATACACTCTTATGTATATTTAGATTCTAGGAGAGCCAACATCCGAAACCCAGTCTTCATAATTTCAATCAATATGAAATGCACACCTAACCAGAATATACCTAATCCACATGATGCACCTCTAGAGCTTTGGGCCAATCCTTCACAACTATTCGAAAAAACACTTTCCACTTTAATAGCTTCCTGATCTTCAAGCTTGGTTTCTTGCAATAAGAGGATCCAATATTTTTTTTCCTTACCGAATCTTAAACTGCCAAGGATTTTGTGGGACTCCCTAGGCCCCTTATATTCCATGATAGGACTTTCATTTGTAGGGAGGATTTTGAGAGATACCTCCCCCTTCTTCTCCTTCTTTTCCTTTAACCCCTTCAATTTTTAGGGCATCAGTGATCACTGACTGATTCCACAAATTCTTGTTTTTCTAAGCTTCTTTCTCTCTCACAGTTTTTTTGAGCAAGCAATATTTTTTCCTATTACTCTCTATTTCGTGGCTGCTACCCTCGTCCACCCAAATTAAATTTTGGGCCATATTGTGGGTGATGACTCTTGCAACAAAAGTTCTGTCTATTCCCGCAATAGGATACTTGGGGTGAGGTTCTTGAGGTGGATCCATGCGCGATTGATAAGAGATTACTGGTGTTGGATCTGCTTCATTAACTTCTCCTTCCTCATATTCCACATTCTCCTCTTCATCATTAGATGTTTCTTTATTCAAGGTAGGGTTTGTGCCATCCTTCCCTTCTCTCTCTTGATTTTGAAGAGCATTGAAAGGGTTAACAGAGTGGATGATCCATTATTTTTGCAAGTATTCTATTTCTTCATTGCTGTAGATTTTCCTCAATTTCCTCATCCCCGTTGCGTCTGCCATTGCTCCACTGGTGGCGTAGTTGGTTTAGGATATTTATTGTTATGAATCTTAGAACACTCCCTAGTGAAGTGGCTTTATTCATGGCAATGTCAACATTTAAGAGGGACCTGCTCATAATCTAAGGTTTGTCGGTGAATCTAATCCCATAGGGTTAAATTGATCTCAGAGGGAAGACCTTTTTCCAGATATACCTCCACACAAATATTTACACAGGAAAATTGAGATCCTTTAGGTTCATTAGCTTATTCTAGTTTGGTTTATCTCATAACGGTTTCCTAGGTCAAGTATTTTTATCTATTATGGATGGCATGCGTATTTATTTCTATTTTAATTTCTTGTATATCATATAATTTAACTAAGTAGGAAATGAACTAAATAAATAATCTTGAATCTAAGTAAAAAGTATCAAATTTCAATAATTTTATCAAATTTGTTGTGATGAATTGTTCTAGTAGAATATCCACAATAGTTTATAGATCATATTAGTGTAAAAAAAGGTTTATTTGGGGAATTTTGTGGGAAGTTGTAGGGGATCCAAGTATTACTTTATGCAGAAAGTGGTAGAACCCTAGTTGTGGTCAACAAATATGTTCATAATAACTGTCATGATCTAGCAAAAGAGAGATTTACTAGGCTATAAATGTAGGTTGATGACATCAACCATAATATGAACCTCCTCATGGTAGCTCTAGCAAACAAACTTGGAATAAAAGAAAATGGAGATTCTAACTCAGTGGTCAGATCAAATGGGAAATGAGGAGATCACAAAAACCAAGAAAAAGAGTGAAGAAAAGAATCCAAGGAAAAATAGCCATGTATGAATGTCATTCACCACTCACAATCCCTATTAAATATGGAAGTGAAATTCAACATAAATCCATAATAAGGTGATATCGATGCCTTAAAACTAAATCATTGGTTGCAACAATTATATGCTTACTTTAATGTTCATCATATAGATGAGGAGCGTAAAATATCATTTGTTATACTAAAATTAGAGGTATATGCTTTGACCTAACGGGAAATCCATATGGAAACACTTAGGATTGAGGGTGGTCCACCAATAACTAAGTGGGGGACTTTAAAACCTCATCAAGTCCCAATTACACTCTATCAGGTATGTAGAGAAATAATGGATCCTATGGCACTACTTTAGGTAGAGGCCAAGGGAGATTGTATAGGAGTACACCACAAAGTTCATAATAATGGCCATCATGATGGGTATCTCCCCCAAGATCCCAAATGTACTCCTCAAGTATTTGGGGGGTCTACATAGCCATCTATGAAAGAAAGTTATGATTTTAAAGACAAGAAAAATACATGAGGCGTGTGTACAAGCATAAGGAAATCATAGGTCAAAAGAAAGGGTAGTCAAGTGCTTCAAAGCAGAAAGAGCACCTAGAAGATTCCAAGGACAAGAAGAAGAAGTGGAAGGGGGGAAGGATAAGAAGAAAAAAACCATTTCACACAAATGCAAGGATCCTAGTAATCGTTGCAACCACTGCGACATTGATGGTCACATCAAGGAGAAGTGATAGAAACTAAATCCATAGCTGAATTAAAAGATTTGCAAGAGTTATGGGAATAAAAGGATTCTTCTAGCCATAGATTCAAGAAATAAGGTGGAAATAATATCTATTGGGGGTGAGAATATTATGTACACATTAGTTCAAAAGGAGGTGAATTTAAGTAGGATGGTGTAGTTGGTTCATGATATTTAATGCTAGGAATCTAAGTAGACATTGCATGGGAGTAGTCTTAATACAGGGAGGAAGGCCTATATGATACCATTCTAAAGTATTTCATGGGGAAATTCTAAAGTACCATACCTATAATAAGGAACTATATGCTCTGGTACAAGATCTAAAAAAATGGAAAGAATAACTAATGGGAAAGGAGACCATCATCCACACAAATCACTAATTTTTGCAGTATCTACAAGTTTAGAGTAAGCTCTAGTAGACTAGACACTACAAGTGGATGGTGTTTTTATAGTAGTTTCATTTAGTCATAAAGTAGAAGAAGGGCATCACAATAAAGTTTTCAAACATGATTTCAAGGCCACCCACATCAAAAATAATAGTTTTAAGAAGTCTTATGCACATGGATCCCTTTACCCATGATGCATACAAAGAGGCATATATGGATTATGAGGACTTCAAAGAGGTGCTTCAACAACTACAATGTCAAATTCATGTAGGCGATGGTGACAAAATGATTGACTATCAACTCTATAATAGGTTATTCTACATGTAAGACAAGGTATTTGTTCCTAAAGGTGAGTGACTGCAACTAATTAGAAAGGCCAACACCGTTGCAAGACATTTTGGTGTTTGGAAGACAATGGCCAACTTATAGAGGTATGTGTATTGGTCCATAATGTAAGAAGATGCAAAAAGGTTCATGAAACATATACTTTTTTGTACCAAGAATGTAACCACCCCTCCCACATATACCTAATTTCATCGTCTTTCTAGGGTAAACATGAGATGAGGTATACCTAGGGGGGGATAATATAGGGTATAGAGGGAGGTACCCAAGGGAATAATGTAATAATGGGATGGGCCATAGTAATAAATAAGGTGGCTAACCCGTATCATGTAAGGGACCACAAGTAGTTAGCAATAATGTACTAAGCCCATGGTATTAGATAGATGGTATTGAGGGAACCATGGTAATGACCTATGGTATTGTATGTATGAGGCCTATATAGAGGCTAGAGATTCCCCATTGAGAGATGTAAAGGAATATTGTATGAACGAGTATATGTCTTGTGGAGTGTTCTTCTTCCTTAAGGAGTGAATGTATGGTGTTGCCCTACCTTAAGGGTTTGATATTAATAAAGTGAAGCATTTCTATATTCAGATCTTGTTATTTTTTGGGTTTATTTCTATTGTCATATATTTTTGGGTTAGATCTATAACAAGTGGTATCAGAGCCATCCGATTCGACTGATTTTTTTTTTTTCAAATTTGGTATTTTTTCACAAAAAACCCAGATCTGCAATTAGATTATGCAAATATTGCCCCAGAACATACAGATCTGATCTGAAAAATTGTCGCCCCGGAAAATGTCTGCAACACAACTGATTTTTAAATCAACGATATCTCCCTCATCCGGACTCCGATTCGGCCGATTTTTTTTTTCAAATTGGGTATTTTTTTGTAAGGAACCTAGATCTGCAATTATATTCTACAAAATTTTCACCAGAACATACAGATATGATCTGCAAAATCGCCACTTCAAAAAGTTCCTGCAAAAAATAAAAAATAAAATCTCCGCTTTGCCCAAGAAAGTGCTCTGATACCACTTGTAATATATCTGACCCAAAAATATATGAAAATACAAATATACCCAAGAAATAACAAGATTTGAATATAGAACTTCTTCTTTATTGATCAAACCCTTAAGGTAGGGAAACACCATACATTCACTCCTTAAGGAAGGAGAACACTCCATATCCATATGCTTGTTCATACAATAATCCTTGACATCCCTCAATAGGGAGTCTCTAGCCTCTATATAGGCCTCATACATACATACCATGGGTCATTACCATGGTTCCCTCAATACCATCTATCTAATACCATGGGCTTATTACATTATTGCTAACTACTTGTGGTCCCTTACATGATACAGGTTAACTACCTTATTTATTACTATGGCCCATCCCATTATTACATTATTCCCTTGGGTACCTCTATCTGTACCCCATATTATCCCCCCTAGGTATACTACAATATTTGTTCCTAAAGGTGAATCACTGCAACTAATTAGAAATGCCAACACCATTGCAAGGCATTTTGGTGTTTGGAAGACAATGGCCAACTTATAGAGGTATGTGTATTGGTCCATAATGTAAGAAGAGGCAAAAAGGTTCATGAAACATATACTTTTTTTGTACCAAGAATGTAACCACCCCTCCCACATATACCCAATTTCATCGTCTTTCTAGGGTAAACATGAGATGAGGGCTACTATGACAAGACCCAACCTCCTAAGTATAGTTAAGGAAGTGGATTTGATCAATTGGAATTTTACTGACCTTCCTCAGGAGCTACAGGACACCCAGGAGCTAAACAAGCATTCCAAGTGCCCAAACCCTGAGCTTGATTGCCTTTTTAATGACCCGGGCCCACAACTGCATGCATGACAAGGCCTCCATGTGGTTATATGCCTCCAAATACATGCATAAACCGACCAGGGTGCTGTTATGGCAAAAATATCCAATTCAGAGGGTGCAATCCCAGATTCTGAGCCACCATTTCAGACTAGCCTCCAGACCACTGCCCAAACTCAATGATACTTTCTAGAATGATAAATAACATCAGGAAAAATCCATTCATACAAAACTTGATTAAGAACTTGACCTAACCATGACAGTTATTTCATCAAACATATGGTGAACATATAAGCTACATGCCACGAATGCATATTTGAACATAGGGGTCTGAAACTTATCTGAGAATCACCAAGAAGGTCTAATGACCTCTCATAATAGTTGCAATAAGACTTACTAGCTCATGCATTCATTAAACATTCATCAACTAATCGAAACATATCAAGAGTCATAGCTAGAATCTGTTATGGAACCATGACATAACCATAATAATAACCATGATAGAACAACCATGAAAGCCATATAACAACTAGTACAAGTACTCATAGAATACGACAGGAAAAGATCTCTTATTAACATATGAAAAATCCAACCAAGTCAGGGACTTCCACGTACCACCCGACCATAAATTGAGTTAAACCAAATATTTCTTTTAGCCAAACCCCGCCATGCCATATTCTAAGCATGAATGTGGGACTCAAGACATAAACAACCAGGGCTTCCCGGAGATTAAATCAACTCCACCCTCACGCTCTCGTGATCTCGCCAAAATCGGTTAAGAGATCACATAAGTAAGCATATACATAAACAACTAGGGCTTCTCGGAGATTAAACCACCTCCACCCTCATGCTTCTGCGATCTCGCCAAAACTAGTCAAGAGATCACATAATCCTAAAACAAGCTTGGATGCCTTAGAATTTATCCACCAATACCTTGAGGAATTTTCTTGTCTCCACCCACCTATCGAGGGCTTCCGGGAGATTGAACCACATCCACCCCCAACCCTTGGGAATTTTCCTGAGACCACCTCACCTGGTTTCAAAATATTCTGGTAATCCAAAGCTCAACCAAATAAAGAACCCAATCACACCATGGATATCTGCAAATGGAAAGGAAAAGCTGAAACCATTGTCACACCCAGTAAAACCCATGCCAATGACATCAAAAGAACCAAATACACAATTGCATGTACCATGCATTCACAAACTCACTAGGAAATAACATATGCAACCTGTTACCTGCAAGTCTTCCTGCTGAAGTTTCCTAATCCGGCCTTCCTTTCTTGTTCTTTGCTTCCCTTGTCCTTTCTTTTCCTTCCTTTCTCCAATGCTAGAATTATCAAAGAATACTCTAAGTGATCAATAGTATGAGAGAATAGAGAGAGAGCGTCAAAACTGAAAATGACAAAGGATAAACTGACAAAGTTGTGAACTGATCCTCAAAGCCTTTTTATCATTGAGGCCTCTATGTTCTTAATTTTTCCTCTATTTTCCTTCAGTTTCCCTCTCATGCAAACCTATGACCTTTCATCTCCCTTTTATCCTATTTTCCTTTATTCGTAGGTTTTAACCTTGTACAGAAATTACCAACAAACGAATTCTTACAATAGAAAAATATACAATAGCGAGAACATAAAACAAATATACACAGATATTTCCCCTTGGATCCCGAAACCGGGATTACTAGATTGATTTTTCATTATTTTCTTTTCAATGTTACAATACATATATATAAATGTCAAAGAATTCTTAAACCCTAATCCATTAACCCTGGATTAGAACATAATCGTAGTTTTATTGATCAGATCTACAAAATACCATGGGAAAAAAACCATCATGCCAAAAACCATGTGCAAAAGCCATGCACAAAACCATGAGTAGGTCTGCCCACAATCTTTGGGTCCATCTGCCATCCTTGGGTTCACCCAACTATTATTGGGTCCGCATTAAAAAAAAAGAAATTCCTAGGGCGCTGCCCCCGACCCGGCTACTACCCCCTAGCAAACCCCTCGACAGGGGGGATGTTACCCCCCCTGTGACCCCCCTGTTGCGCCTGCCACAATGTATGACTCATATATCTAGTCATGGAAAGAATATAACACGCACCCAACATTATTTTCATAAATAAATGTCATTTAATGCCTCTTTTCCTTTACCAATTTCGTTAGCCATAATAAACCGAAAGTGACACCCACTAAGATGTTTTTCCCAACATTCAACTTGGAATACATGTCCCATGACCTTGGTCTTATTTTTCCTTTATTATCCTTCATTACATGAACTTTTTACCTAGGGTTGTTACAAACAAGCCTAGTAACAGGAAACACGATGTACACCATCCATTACATGTACCCATTTGTCCTTGGGAAACCATTTTCAAGTATTTTTTGGGAGGTTTACCAACTACAAGGAAGGGACATGAATACCTATTTGTGATAGTTAAGAACTTCAACAAGATGGGCATTCTCATGCCTTGTAAAAATACTATCAAATGGAAAGAAGCAACAAAATTGTTCTTTGAACAAGTCTAGATGCATTTTGGGATACCAAGGAGCATCATTTCAAACAGGGACACTATATTTCTCAATGCATTTTGGACTACATTTTTGGAGAAGATGGATACAAAGTTAAATATGTCTACACCATTCCATCCACAAATAGATGGACGAAAAAATTAGTCAATATGATTTTGGTATAGCTTTTGAGGCATTACAATCATAAGAATTTGAAGACTTGGGATGAAAATTTGGTCTATTACAACACTCTTATAATATACAATTCCACGCTTATATTGGTAATTACCAATTTGAAAATTGTTTTGGATATTTCCACGTTCGCCTTTGGATGTTGTATATAAATAACATCTACAGGATGTATATTTCTATATATAAATAACATCTTGTATGATGTATATAAATAACATCTTTCTACGGCTGCGGCATCTACAGGAATTCTCACTGTAATCGCTGTTAGATATATATATATATATATTTTTTTTTTACGGTTAGATCTGGATCTCGGTTCTCATCTAAAGTTGTATATGTATATATTTTGCCCACGCAAAGTAAGTTGTCTCTTCGGATTTCCAGCCACGGTCAATATACTTAAACCCTCGCTGCAAGGAAATATCAGTTCTTCCCCTTCTGGAAAGTATAAAAAATAAAACATAAAGGTCTCCAGATCTCCAGGTCTCCGCGTCTTTCTGCGGCTGTAGCGATCTAGCAGCCCATTTGCGCAGACGTTCCAACATTATCGCAGTAGTGGAATTCACAAAGCAAAAGAAATTGAAATATGGAAAGCGGCTCTGTTCAGAGTTTCTGATTTGTCAGGCTTGGTCCAGTAGTATTTTTGAAGGTAATTGCATTTCCCTCCACGGCTAGGTTTTAGATCTAATTATTTACGGTTAGATCTAGATCTAGGCTGCTAAATTTTCTGCGGCCAGATCTAGATCTAATCTTATCTTCTGCCTTATTTTTCTAAGGCTGGGTTCTACGGGCAAGTAAAATATGGCTCCGAGCTTCGCAAAAATAACTGGTGGCTCATCCGCCTCTGGAGGGCAATCTCCTGCCCATATCGTCAGTGAAGCCCCAGCTCCCACTATCCAAGTGGTCCAGGCCTCACTCGATGAAGCTTTGAAGTTTTCCGAAAGTGCCCTAATTTGCCGGTTCAATGGTTTTTGGCCGCGGCTAATAGAACTCCACAATTGGATTTCAGAGGTATGGAAGCCTGTCATTTCTGATGAAATTAATATCTACCCCTGTGCTAGGGGTTTCTTTATAGTAGATTTTGAAAATCCTGAAAGCAGACAATGTATTCTAGATTCCGGCCCTTGGTTTTGGGAAAAATCAGGCCTATTCATGAAGCCATGGGACCCATCATTCGATCCCTCTACAACAGTGATAACCTCAGCACCAGTGTGGGTGAGATTGCCAAGCCTACCCTTGCATCTCTGGAATCTCTCCTCACTAAAAGCCATCGGAAATGCAATTGGGAAATTTTACTGCAGGTGCCCAGAAACAGAGGAATATGCCAAAACCACCTATGCACGCATCTGTGTGGAAATGGACTTCAGCGCCGGATTCCCAGCTGAAATAAACCTAACAAGTAAAGACTATGTGTGGAACCAGAAACTTGATTATGAAAGTGTCCTCTTCAGATGTCGATCCTGCTTTGAGACAGGGCATCTAGCCAAAAATTGCCCAAAAGCCTCTGAGAAAAATTTTGCTAGAAAAAACCACCACAGATCTACATGGTGGGAAGGAGCACAAAAAGAACACTACACTGTCATCAAAGAAGAATATTCTAGAGAAAACTCTGAGTCACAAGAAAGCAGGGAAGAAATAAACAACTCTCAAGACAAGCAAGGAGAAATCCCGCCCCAGCAAATCAACAGTTATGAGGATTCGAATAACGCAGAAAATAAATCTTCATTTAACAGCAAAGCAGATCTCCCAGACCAAACTTCTTCTCCGACTATCTTCAAAAGAACGAACACAATAGATCGCGAAGCTAAGACACCAATGTTCCAAGAACCAGAAGAGATGAAGGAGATGCAAGATAAAGGAAGTTGGAAGACCGTAGAGAAAAAAAAGAAAGCTACAACACCAATCTCGCCAAGAAAGACGAGGAGCCAGACAAGTAAAAATTAAGAAAATTGTAGGTCCGATAGACCAATTTGGTCTCAGTGGACGTTAACCATCATCATCATCATCATCAACAAGGAGGAGTGAGGGATTCAAAAGGAGAATGCATTATTGAGAAGATTAGATAGATCCATTTGCAAGTATACGATACATTGAAAATGCCATGGGAAAAATACAAGGCAAAGCATGATCAACACAGAATAAAGAAGCCATTTATATTGGGGGACAAAATATGGTTATAATTGAACAAGGAAATGTTATAGGGTCCTAATAAGAAGATCAAGGCTCCATAGTATGGTCCTATTGAGATATTGGAAAAGGTGGGAGATAATGCCTACAAACTTAGTTTACCCCCATATATGTGCATTTACTTGGTAGTTAATGTAGATAATCTCAAACTCTATGAGCCTTCCATGTTGGATCAGGAGGAGGGCCAATTCCTACATTCGATAGAGGATTTCACACCAAATTCTTACGTAGAGTTAAAAAAGAGCATAATTATATAGAAGAGGTCCAAAACTACAAGATAAGGGTAACATGACCTTTGGTATATTGGGTTGAAAGGATAACTTCCATGCAAAGAAAAATGATAATCCACTAAGAAGGTAGAGGAAACTTTTCCTCACCTTATTTAGTAAAATATTTTGGGGACCAAAATCCTCCCAAAATGGGTTGGTATAAACAAGATTAGATCATTATATTATTTTTCATCTATTGTGATGCTTTTAGAGTTGAAAAATTAGAGGAAATAGCTTGCAAGGTCATTTTTATCGATGGGTATCAGTTTGGAGAATTGGGGTCTAAAACATTTTGAGCCATTAAATGATGCTTCTAAGGGTCAAATCTTTCCTACTATGATGACAAACCCATAGATTTTATTTTACAATGAGAGACCTTTCCAATGGTGCAGGAATCATGCCAATCAGAGTTCTTATGCAAAGTATGCCTCCTGCAAGTTGACCTATCGTGATTGACCACCATGGTATGGGTGGATGCCACATCAACCCCCATTACTCATGCATATGGGGCTAGTCACGTGTGGAATTTGGATAAGACTTTAAAAGGTCCAAAGTTGTAACTATAATCAAGAGTTTATGGAGTTAAATCTAACCCCTAGTTGGATATCGAGTTATGTTATATATTGGGCAACTGGGAGGAGTACGAGTTCCATTTCTTTGCTATCATATTTCGTTTCATAGTTGAGAAAAGTAGCTTGGAGTGGGAAGTAAGAGAGCAGGACAGAGGAGGTTAGGACTCTATAGTAGCCATACTAGCCACATGTCTCAAGTAACTATATAGAGAGTACCTCTTTTTTATACTTGCACATTTTCCATACTAGAGAAAAAAAGAAAAAGTTTGCCTCACGTTCTAATTGAGTTTCCTCCCATAAAGGTTTTCCAGAGAAAATATATGTGTCTATTGTGAAAGTGTGTGTTTCTTTTTGTTTTATATTTCTCGTATTTTAACTAATTTAATTATTTGATTAAAAAAGCAACTAACTAAACCATATGAAAACTAAAAATCTAATCATAAAAATTTCAAAACTTTTATCAAATTTGTTATAATAAATCAATTTAGTAAAATATTCACAACTATTTAAAAAAAAAGTTAAATAGATATTGAGTTTTCAAATAAGAATACTTATTCTTTATCATTCTTAATAAACCTTCCTCCCTTGGAAGAAAAAAAAACTTATAAAAAAGGGTCATTATAAAAACTTCACCATCATCAATAAAATTAAGGTATATACCTTCAAAATACTTTTTCTACACGACTAGAGAATCAAGAGAGGTGGTCAAATCAATGAAGGATTTGGTTTGGTATTGCACTTTATGTATGTTTAATCAAAGTGGTCACTTGTGCATTTTTCACATTTTACTTAATTTGAAGTATGTTGAGTCAAAGTGTTCACTTCTACATTTTTTACATTTTACTTAATTTGATGAATTAAAGTGTTTCAATGGTGCATTTTTCATATTTTACTTAATTTTAAATTTTTTGATTCAACCCACATGTAGGAAAGAAAGAAATCATGTAGTAACATTATGATAGTTAATGTTATTACTCTTTGCCTCGCCGGGGACTATAACATTCACCTCATCATCAAATTTTGTTGATTTTCAGTTAGTTTGTGATTTTTCTGCAATTTTAACCAAATTTTTAAGAAAATGTTGCATATTTTATTTTCCTATAAATTCAAAAATAATTTTCTAATTTATGGAAATCTTATTTCTAATTTTCGATTGGTTGAGAAAGGCTTAATGTGACATAGTTCCCTTAGTGGAGAACAATTTATTTTCAGTATTTGTTTGTGAGTGTCCATTATGTTAGTGCGTGCTCTAACACTGTTATGTCTGACACTACTATTGATCTTCCCAATGATGTCAAAATTGATGAGGTTGTAGGTCCCTTGCGTAAGCAAGGGGGTGGGGGAGAGGGTGTTGACCGAATATGCATAGAACACTTTTATATATTAATTTAATATCAAATTGCTACTATTTTGTTGTGTAGAGAAAGGGAGTGTGGGAGAAAGAGTGTGCAGATGAAAGCACCTCTGCACTCAATAGATTTGATAATAAAAATTCATAATGTAATTTTAAACCTATCATGTTCCTCTTTTATTGAATTTCATTTCACTTTCTTAGGATATCATTTGTTGTTGAATAAAAATCAACCTTTGCTTTATAACATGAGTTTCATTGCTATCAAATATATGGCGACCATGAGGCAAGTTTTGTTTTTTATTGTTCTATGTGGAATGCAGAGATTTTTCATTGTGCAAAGTTTTCTTTGCACCTCCGCACCCCACACAATGAGAAAGCTTCTGGAAAATGAAAGTTTCCACACAAGATACAGACATAATAAATATAGGGTAATATCAATGATTAAAATAACATAAGCTACAAAAACATAAATTTGAAAATCAAATTGTGAAGCTCCTAATTAGAAATTAGTCATTTCTGAGAGTGAACATTGAAATTACAATTTACATTGTAATTGATGCGTGTTTTATTGGAGCACAGTAATGGAGTTAATATACACATTCAAACCAATTAATTTCAATATTTACGCATTTATCAAATCTAAAGGATTTTACATATAAAACTTAAACGTTTTATTTACACATATAAATATAAACATTATCATGATGTAACATGCCAAAACATTACTATAATTTAATTTGTAAAATTACTCACATCGAAAAACAAAATCGAACATAGGAAAAAATCACAAACATTGAACTTGGACAATTCATCATATTGTAACTGGTCAACCTGAACACATTGAACTATAAAATCAAACGTCTAACAAATCATATTAAATCATGATATCTATTTTATAATAATCTAGTTATATATATTTTATAGGTTATACTTAGATTGGAAAGTTACAAATGAATTGTCATCGATTTCCATTGCATGATCTTTCCATTTACAATTTTCATCAATGATTGTTTTCAGAAATTAGTACTTTTAACTTTCATTTATAAAATTAAGATTATTTGATAATTTATGTATTAGTTTTCAATAATTTTAGAAAGTAAAAGTTTTGCTTTCATTATTGTATGCAAAGTGTGGAGATCTTTCATTGTGCATAGTTTTCTCTGCGCCTTCACAATCCACACAATGAGAAAGCTTTGGCACCATAAAAGCTTTTGCACAAGATAACAACACAACAAATATAGGGTAATATTAATTATTGAAATAAAATAAGCCATGAAAAACATAAATTTGAAAATCAAATTGTGAAAGTTTACCATTCTAAGTGGATTAGACAATAATTGTTTTGAGATTGATGCGTGTTTTCTTGGAGCAAAATAATGGAGTTAATCATGCCCAGTCACCCAAAGGGTGTGCAGGAAGTATAAGATATATTAATTTACATTCAAATTATATCAATTTACAAATATAAACCACATAATTATAAATATTTACACATTTAAACTCTATTGATGTAAGGATTTATGTATTTACACATTCAAATCATTTAATTTCAAGATTTACACATTTATCAAACCTAAAAGATTTTACATATAAAACTTAAAAGTTTGATTTACACATATAAATATATATATATTATCATGATGTAACATGCCAAGACATTATTATAATTTAATTTTTAAAATTACTCACATCAAAGCACAAAATTGAACCTAGGCAGAAATCACGTACATTGAACTAGGACAACTCATCATGTTGTAATTCATTATTATTATTACTACTACTACTGCTACCTATTATCTACTAAATAACATATTATTATTATTACTACTACTACTACCACCAACACCTAGTATCTACTACATAACATATTATTATTATTACTTAGTATTTAAAACATATCATGAAATTTTAAAAGGTAGTGTGACGATTCTAACTACTAATTCTATTTATTTTGTCTCCATGTACATTGGTCAAGTATACAAAATAAAATATCATGAATACCATATGATCATTACTTAATATCTAATACTTATCTCGAAATTTTAAAATGTAATGTGAAAATTGTAATCATTAGTTCTAGTTATTCTGTCCATAGGTGCATTGGACATGTATTCATCATGCAATTTTTAGCATACACGTTGCCAATGCATGTTCGATTACTTTTCGTAGGAGCTAGTTACAAAAAGATTCGTTCTCTAGGTTGTATGGTGGTCATTCTAGTAGTTCCATAATGTGAGGGATTTTCTCTCTAAGCTCATTTCGAATGCAGGTGCAAAATGTGTAGCATTTTTTTCAGGTAAGCTATGCATTCTTCCTTTTGTATGCAAGTTCTTAGAGCGTTTATACAATATACGTTATAACCCTGTAACAATGAGGTTTGAAACTCAAAAAGTGGATAATATGTGAGTGCTTAAAACTTTTATACAATATATGTTACTGTCGTGTAGCAATTAGGTTTGAATTGTTTTAGTACTATGATTTTAGAACCTTTTTTGAAAATTATTTCTATATATTTGATCTAATTCATATCTTTGAAGCAGGGAAGATGAACATAAACATAACATATAATATTCAAGACAATGATAACTTTGATAAGAGGTGTGTTTCTGGTCTATTTATCATCATTTGATCATTACATTATATAGTTCTATGCTTTTTTGCTATATTTTTTTATATACTCTAATTAAAAACAACACTTTTCCAATTTTTAGGAAACATATAACACATAGAGATTCAGATCTAGGAAAACAACTACAAGGAAAAAGGGCATTTGAAGATTTCCATAAAACATTTGTGCAATTGTACATTGTTTTATTTTTCAATTTGATATATATAACAAGGAACTATAAAGTAGAATTTGTCGAAACTAAAATCTATTTAGTATTTTACCTATATCCATAGAAATTAGAGTTTATTTCGTAACTATGAACCTGATATTAGAATATACATTAGCAATGACTTTGTGATATCTAGTTTTGTCTTCATAATCCAGTTGTTATTTAGTATCAATTATAATGTCCTTTTAAACAATGATTTCAGTGTAGTATTTGTGAACAAATAAAAAATATCAGATTTTGAACTAGTTTCAAATAAAGATATTGTCAATGATGTGACGATAAACATGGAAAAAGAAGTAGAGATAGCAATGAGAATAGTTATAGAAGCAAATATTGCAATAGACATAGTGAAAGAAGCAGAAAACAGACAAGAAATAATGATAGAAAGGTAGTTCTGTCCAAGTTTGGCTAATTGTATATCAGATTTATTTTTGTTTTCATGAATTAATTTCAATTGAATGTTCATGGCTAGGCAAAAAGAGATTGAGTCTATGCCATTATTAATCGAAGATATCAGTAACAACATAACACGAAACATTTTCCATGGCGTTGTGCTAGTTACATATCGAACTTTTTTTAACAAAGCAAATAAGACAAGACCAATACTCCATGCAGATTTGACAAATAAGAAGGCATAATTGGAAATAACATTGCTTTTGCCAACACTATTTAACGAACAACACGAGGAAAAACTTATTGCAAATGGTGGTGTTTCTATTAGAAATTTCAAAATACTTTCAAAGCATAAATATGATAGTGGTGATTGTGAGAAAACTATTTCACTAAATAGCTCTAGCATTGTAGAAAAAGACATTTTGTTTTTTAAGAGTACCGGTTTTTCCCAAATATGATGATTGCAACTATGCCCCATAGTCATGATCCATTTCCAATTGGCACAATCAGATCCATTGCAATTTCAGCAACACAGACAAGAATACAATATGTACTAGAGATCAAACATGAGAATATTCATTAGGGTAGGGAAATATTAAGCTTATATTTATTTCAATGTTTCAATGACAACAATTTATTGTCCACCTCTTATACGATTTACATGTATTGTTTTACAAATAATGTGTATGTGACAGGTTCAAGTGCACGACAATATTCTTCCAATATAGCTTTCAATCCAAAGACAATTATAAGAAAACATTTTTCCACTCATTTTGCCAAAAAATATAGTTAAAAAATAAGAGAGATTTTTTTTGGACTTCACAATGCATGTTCACTAAAATAAGAGAAGAAAGTGGAAAGTTTGAGAAAACTGATTTCTTCGCTGAGTGGAGTATGCACGATAAACTTTCTCTCTCTCTTTATATAGAAAAGTAGAAAAACATTTGATTTCAGGTTGTTAAGTCTATTATTTATATCAATTTTGCAACACTTCCAAGGATTAGTAACAACAACTAGTGCATACATGAATCTCTCTGAAACTATAGGTGTGAAATGCAGTAGTCCAATTACAACGGTGAGAACAATGGTTGAAACTATGGTTTATTATACCATTTACATGGAAAAGTGTCGATATCTTTGTTTCCATCGGTTAAACTGTATGGTACATGCAAACAAGAGGACTACAGCATGTTATATTATGGGACAAATTCAGGAAGAATTTCCCTTAATAAATCCATTAAACCCCAAAGGTGAAATTCAAAATTAAATATTATTGGCAACACTTTTTATATTTGAATTTAAATGTCAAGGTTCTCGCCAAATCTTGAGGTTGGCTTCAAAAGTTCCATATAGGCTTCATTCAAGGATCGTAAGAACAATTATAAATACCACAATCATGTTAGAATCTTGGGTATGAAATAATTTCGTATCTCTCTGTATCTTTGCTTGATTGGAAACTTTAGATGGTTAAGATTGGTTGGATAAGTCTGAGGTGGCAAAGGACGTTTGCATCATTGATTCTAAGAACTCGCATCAATGTATGGCATCTCTGTGTTTCAATTATTTGGCCTTGACGTTTCTGTAATGAGTAGGTATGGTTTCGATATGTATGGAATTGTTGCACAATCACATGACATGGTTCTTTGTGTTGAGTATATGTTCCTCTGCGTATAGTGACTCTGCAGTATGTATTGCATCTCAGAAATATAATAGACATCATATAATTGAAGTATTGGAATTGTATATATGGTCAGCATAGCATATGGTATATAATCTATGGTCTCTACGATTAATAGTATTTGCATTATGATCTGCGTTATGGTATAGTCTCAGCTGTGGTACAATCATGATAAATCTCACTTCTTGGCATTGTAGTCTCGGTAGAGCCATTTGGAAAGGTATCTTATATATATGGTTTTTGGGCACAATAGTATTGTTTCTTGTCACAAGTATTCTCAACACTGTTGTATGGTATATGTATGATGAGTCCTAGCACCATTGTATAAATGAGTCTCGACACTGGTGTATGGCAAGTGTTTTGGCTCTATGTCTTGACACTGTTGTATGGTATAATTTTTGACACAATGGTTAAGTATATGGTTTCCTAGCACTGTAGCATATGATGATGTATATGAGTAGTATGTATGGTAGAGAAGTATATCCTACGTGTATTACAATAATGGCATTGTACTGTGGTATCTACAGAATTGTTCCTCTAATCAAATATAATAGTATTGGCAACATATATGTACATCGAAATGGAATCGTAGTATATGCAATGTATCTGCTCATTGTTTTCACATCGTATGTTTAATATCGTTGGAAACATATATGTATATTTTTATGGCCTATTACGCAGAACAATTATGGTATCATATCAATGTATTGATGTGTAAAGTGGTATAAGTGTCTCTATGAATGATGGGAAGTTATGATGGTTGTTCTCTTGTATTAGTTTCATTTAACACAAAAATGTAATGTAATTGTGAACTGACTTAAAGGTTTCCTAATATGAACATGATATCTCATGATTATGTACTTTATATTTCACTTGATGAAATTTAATAAAAGAAGAAGAATTGGTTGTGGATTTTCTATAACAGCCAAGGTGTCTTAATATGAACATGATGTCTCATGATTATGTACTTTATATTTCACTTGATGAAATTTAATAAAAGAAGAAGAATTGGTTGTGGATTTTCTATAAAAGCCAAGGTGTCTTAATATGAACATGATGTCTCATGATTATGTACTTTATATTTCACTTGATGAAATTTAATAAAAGAAGAAGAATTGGTTGTGGGTTTTCTATAACAGCTATGGGTTAAAAGTTCATGTAATAAAGGATAATAAAGGCAAAATAAGACCAAGGTCATGGGACACGTATACCAAGTTGAATGTTGGGAAAAACATCCTAGTGGGTGTCACTTTTGGTTTATTATGGCTAAGGAAATTGCAAAGGCAAAGAGACATTAATTGACATTTATTTATGAAAATAAAGGAAAATAGGAGAAAATGGAGATGAAATGTCACAAATTTGCATGAGAGGGAAATTTAAGGAAAATAGAGGAAAAATGAAGAAAATAGAAGCCTTAATGATAAAAAGGCTTATGAGGATCAATTCATAGCTTTTATCAGTTTAGCTTTTGCCATTTTTAGTTTTGGAGCTCTTTCTCTATTCTCTCATACTATTGCATACTTGGAGTATTCTTAGAGAATTCTAGCATTGGAGAAAGGAAGGCAAAGAAAGGACAAGGAAGAAAAATACAAGTAAGGAAGGTTGGATCAGGTAGTTGCAATAGGAAGACTTGCAGGTAACAAGTTGCATGTGTAATTTCCTAGTTGGTTTGTGAATGCATGGTACATGCATTTGTGTATTTGGTTCTTTTATTGTCCTTGGCATGGGTTTTGCCTGGTGTGTTAGTGGTTTCAACTTTTCCTTTCCATTTTCAGCATCCATGGTGTGATGGGATTCTTTATTTGGTTGAGCTTTGTATTTTTAGAAGATTTTAGAACCGGGTGAGGTGGTCTCAGGAAAATTCCCAACGGTTGGGGGTAAAGTGGTTTAATCTCTAAGAAGCCTTCGATAAGTGGGAGGAGATATGAAAATTCCTCAAGGTATCGGTGAAGAAATTATGAGGCATCCAAGTTTCTTTTGGGCTTAGTGATCTCTTGACTGGTTTTGGCGAGATCATGGTAGCCTGAGGGTGGAGGTGGTTTAATCTACGGGAAGCCCTAGTTGTTTATGCATATATTTTCTTATGTGATCTCTTGATCGGTTTTGGTGAGATTATGAGAGCATGAGGGTGAAGGTGGTTTAATCTCCGGGAAGCCCTGGTTGTTTATGTATTGAGTCCCACATTCATGCTTGGAATATGGCATGGGGGTGATTGGCTAAAAGAAAGATTTGGTTCAGCTCAATCTATGGTTGGGTGGTACGTGGAAGTCCCTGACTTGGTTGGATTTTGCATGTGTTAATAAGAGATCTTTTCCTATTGTATTATATGGGTACTTGATCTAAATGTGGAATATTAGTGTTCTATGCTAAGATCCTCACCAAAATACAAATATGTGCTTGAGGTTTGTACTCCAAAATAGCAAGTAAAAACATGAGCTTTTATGCATGCTTTCTTAAGTTAATTTCTTAAAAAACTTTAAACATGAAATCAAAACATTGAATGGAAGCATGCATCAATCAGTAATACACCGACCATTGTTAAAGGAGTTCACCCTCCTGGGTTACATCTCCTTGGATCAACTCTAATGGCATGATCCCTTCTCATTATGCTCAATGTTTAGAAAAGAAGAGTACACAAAGTGCTGAGAAATGGAATGGTTAGTTTGTCATTCAAAGAAATAACTTCTTCAAGAGTTATCGCTCCAAATACATGTTAACCTACAGTCAAACATGTAAACTTTCAGTAAACAAAAGCATTTTGCACTAAGACCCCATACTCCAACTTCAAAGAGCATCAATAATACTACAATCCACTTGAAGTACTTAAATAATTCTCTTCTCCAAAAAAATAGAAAAAAGAGGAATAAAAGATACAACAATGCTATAATAGCTATTGCAGAAAGCACATGGAGGTTGGGAAACCCCTATAAGGTCATCTCCATCTTCAAACTACTCCATAAATTGATTCAACACTCTGGTTGACCAAGGCACCCATAGACTTCAACTTACAAAATTCTATCTAGAAGTACTACTTTGATTTTGAAACCTACTCCAATGAGTCCTGAATGTCCAAAAATGGCTATCTAGCCTCTTTTTTCACCCAATTTGGTTGAAAACTGGAGAAGTTATGACCTCTCCTAGTTTCTCCACTATTCGCTCTACAAATTACACAAAATCCGGCATCATCCTATAATTTCTCCCACCAAGCACTCTAACTGAGCTACATTTTCGCCGAAAATCGGGCGAAATTGTTGGAAATTTAAAACTTCCTCTAACGCTTAAGTTTTGAAAAGTCTGGCCATGTGCTCAGGGGCTAAGGCCAACAACCCTCCCCCACTGGCTGAGCCCCCAACTCCACCTCCCGCATCACTGTTCACATGGCCGGTTTGTTGATATCAGTTATGGCAACGATTAAGGTTTGGGGCCGTGGTTAGCCCCTAACCATGGTCCATGGAATGGGGTCACGGGTTAACCATAGTCCCATCCCCCAATTCGCAAACCATACAAATTTAAACTTAACCGCCTCCCCCATATGGTTAAGTAACATCATGCGGTGTATTGGTAATGCCATTACGTTAGTGTATGGGAGGTCGCAGGGTCGAGCCTGGCCTCCGCCCTGTCCACCATAACAAATTTTGACATGCCATGAGGAGGAAACGTGGTGACCTCAGGATTAGCCATGTGTCACCTCCTTAGTGGCCCGAAACAAAAACACGTGACCAATAGAATGATGCCACCAAGCCTGAGGATATTCCAAAGAATATGCTGAAGGAATATACTAAGAATATTCCTTTTGCTGACTGGGATGTATGGATGCCCAGTCAACATCCCTATCAGCACCTGTAAAAATTTTACATGTTTGAGAAAGTGAACATAATGCATTTCTGGGAGCATACGGTGTCTGTTTCACGTGAAACGAGTTGCACAAGATTCAGGATGACGAGCACTTCGTAGTCGTTCAGGTTCCACACCATTATGACGACTTTGAATTTTAGGCAAATTTTGAGCTCCTGATCCCCCACTGGAAACTTTTGGTCCCCAAAAGTTCACTTTCAATTGTTCAACATTTGAAGGTACATTTCCTTCACTTTTACAAACTCGATCTAATCGATGATTCTAGCTCCTTGAATTGTACTTGTCTTGTCTCTTTCTCAGGTTGAACTTGAAATGTAACCCGACCGAAGAATTCAATTTCAATGTTCTTCTCGTCTTGTCCATGTTGTTATGGCCATCCACAACAACATCCTTCCCAAGAAGAATTCCCATGGTGCTCTTCTACAAAATCCTTATCAAGGATAAGATCCCAAAAAAACTTTGACAAATTAACCAAACAAGTTTCACATAGTGAATACTTGTATAACTGAGTGCTTAACAAATTTGTAATATACTAAATGTGTTGCAACTACTCATACAACAATTTTAAAATTCTTTCTTAAACTACAAATAGAAATGCATTTTACAAGATGGAATAAACTTGACTCCAAAATTTTCCATTCAAATTGACTATCAACAAGCCAAACTAGAATAATAATGCCAAAGAAAACACCGTTGCATATAAGTGATTTATTTATGAACATCACTTTTACAAATTGTCCAACTGTGGGGATACGCAACTAGTGCAAAAAAAATATTTACAAACTTCAATTGGACAAATAGTCTGCCCGTTTCTTACCCAACCAGATAAATGAACCCTCTATTTGAACTTTTTCTTCTTCTGGAGCTGCTTCAGGGATGGTATCATCTTATGCCACTTTTTCTTTTGTCGCTTTCTCTTCTGGTGCTTGCATAATTAGCTTGCCCTTTCCAATATGAAGTTGTGGAAACAATTTCCAACACTTCTCGACCCAATGTCCACTGATATTGCAGTGAGTGCAAAAGTTATTTTGAGCTTCTCTTGGCTCACATGTCTTTAACCTTGGATGAGATTTTCTCTTTTTGGTCTTAATTCCATTAAACATAAACATCTTCTTGATGATTTCTTTCCTTTTATAGCACTTATCTACGCAATGGTTAGATGAAAGGAAAAAGGTGCATGGAAACACATTCCTCAACATGTTGTTTCTCATTATGAAAAGAATTTGAATTAACAGGACGATTATACCTCTTTTTGTTGTCCTTTGGCTTACGCTTCTTGCGTGAGGAACTTGCATGGAAAGAAGAACTTATCTTCGTTTCTTATTCAACTTTTTCATCTCTCTTTGTAGATGTTTTGCACTTCAAGCCCTCCTTATACTTGAGGAACCACGTAGGTACCAATTCTGGATGTAAATCCCAACATCTTGCCTCATCATGTCCTCTTTTATGGCAAAAGGAACACGATAACCATGAGTTGTCGCTAGAAGACCATTCTTCTTTTGCAACATAACCTAATCCTTCATATTTAGGCCTCTCCTTTGCCTAAATTGGATTTTTAATGCCTTGATGGTTCACTCCAAGGCCTACTCCCTTGTAACCTATCTTAGTCAAGAGCTTGGATGTAATGCCTTTACTATGTATTTCAAAGGCTGCAAATGAATTTACATCAACACTTTCATGTAAAGAAGAAGCATGTAAATTCTTACCATTTTCCTCATCTTTTGATTGACATATAAATATGTTTTCAAACTCTCTTTTGATTCTGGATGTGTCCTCTTGGACTCTTTGGCTCTCTTCTTTCAACTCCTTGAATTTGGGTGTTGAGAGAACCTCATCCTCCACATCATGTGGACAAAAGGTACAAACTTGTCCATCTTCCTTCTTTGAAGGACTTTCTACACTAGCATCTTTCATAAGAGTTGTAGAAAAACATGAAGATTATGGAGAAAATGGCAGTTTATCACCATTCTTGTTACCTTTTTCCTTTAGAGAACATTCTCCTCTTGGAGGTCTAGAGCTTCCACCTTGCAATTTTGGTATTCCTCTCTTCATAGAGAACTTTCACCATTTCTACCATGTCTAAGAAAGCCTTCACATCCTCTGACATTCTTGTAGGCTCTCCTCCTTGGGACATGCTTTTCTTGAAGTTTCTACTGTAACTCGAGGTAGAACTGGTGGTAGAGATTGTAACAATCTTGCTCTCATTTCGAAAACCTTCTCCTCACTTGAGCTTCAAAACACATTCACTTGTAAACAAAAATAAATTCCTCCTTGCACAAAGCAAAACAATGCTATGATACCAACTTGATCTGAATGTGGAATATTATTTTTCTATGCTAAGATCCTCACCAGAATACAAATATGTGCTTGAGGTTTTTACTCTAAAATAGCAAGTAAAAACATGAGTTGTTATGTGTGTTTTCTTAAGTTAATTTCATGAAAAACTTTAAACATGAAATCAAAACACTGAATGGAAGCATGCATCATTCAGTAATACACCAGCCATTGTTAAAGGAATTCACCCCTCCTATGCTACATCTCCTTGGACCAGCTCTAATGGTATAACCCCTTATCATTATGCTTAATGTTTAGAAAAGAAGAGTACATAAAGTGCTGAGAAATGGAATGGTTAGTTTCTCCTTCAAAGAAACAACTTCTGCAAGAGTTATCACTCCAAATACATGTTAACCTATAGTGAAACATGTAAACTTTAAGCAAACAAAAGCATCTTGCACCAAGACCCCATACTCCAAATTCAAAGAAGATCAATAGTACTACAATCCACTTGAAGTACATAAACAAGTCTCTTCTCCAAAAAACATAGAGAAAAGAGGAATAAAAGTTATAACAATGGTATAATAAATGTTTCAGAAAGCACATAGAGGTTGGAAAACCCCTACAAGGCCATGGAAAATTTTAGGGGCGAATGTTCGCCCTTTGGGGGAATTAAGGGGTTTTAAATTTTTAGTGGGCAAATATTTTGTATCATAGTACATTTTTACAAATCGCCTCAAATAGCCCACCTTATTTTAAGGGAGAGGGTAAAAAAAGTAAATTTAGCCCTTGAAATTAGGAGTTACAACCTTCCATTCGCCCTAATTTTCAAGAATAGGTTTTATTTAAGTGAATCCTATGGGCCAAATACCATATTTATAAAAGAGGTATGGTAAATTAATAAAAATATAAATAAATGAGAGGTATGGTAAATAAATAAAACATTTTTTATATTTACTCCATAAGTCACCTTATGGTGTAAACAAATAAAAATATAAATAAAGTGGAGGTATGGTAAATAAATAAATCCTCTTTTTATACTTGCTCAAAAGGTATTGTAAATAAATAAAATATAAATAAACTATACGTATGGTAAATAAATAAAACCTCTTTTTATATTTAGTCCATAACCCTCTTTCTATTTATGAACGCTCAAAAAAGAGGTTTTATTTAAGTGAATCCTATGGGCCAAATACCATATTTGTAAAAGAGGTATGGTAAATTAATAAAAATATAAATAAACGAGAGGTATGATAAATAAATAAAACATTTTTTATATATTTACTCCATAAGTCACCTTATATTTACGAACACTCAAAAAATGTGTTATATTTAGGTGAAACCTATGGGCAAAATACTATGGGCCAAATACCATGGGCTAGATTATTATTAATACCATGCAAAAAAACATTATTAACCCTAATATTAGTATTGGTAAAAATAAAAATGGCACATGGTATTGACCCATGGTATTCGCGTGGAATGTAGCCTATTTAAATGGGGGAATTAAACCAACATAGATCCATCTTTACTCTGGATCTACTAAGCCCTGAGAGGGATCAAATATCGTGATATGCAAACTAGCATAGAGTGAAAAAATATTTGATCCCTCTCGGGGCTTGGTGGATCAAGAGTAAAAATGGATGTTGTAATTTAATGTATGTTAAACATTTTAACTTGTTTAAAATAAAAAATAAAATAAAAATCAATTATTAATTTTATAAATTACTAATAGTAATTTTTAAGCTCCAGGTTTATGATAACCCATGGTAATACCATGGTATTCATGTGAGCATAGACTATTTAAAGGGGAAATTCTATCATCTTAGATCCATCTTAATTCTAGGTCTACCAAGTGCTCAAAGGGATAAATAGATTTCATTCCCCTAAGTGTGGTAGATGTGGAGTTAAGATGGATATAGGTTGGTTTTTATGATAATGAAGATATTAAATAGACTTAGAAAATTATATTGTAAAAACATCTTAAGGTGAATGGTTAAATCTACATTTAGTCACTTCAGAAAATTTAGTAAAAAATACAAATATCTCCATTAATATTGGTTTTTAACTTTTTCTGATTTAACAAAAAAATTCAAAACAATGAAACCTTATCACTCTTTCCGCATCACCCTCGCAAAATATTTCTCACCTTTTTTAAAACATTCTCAATATGATATCTTCAAGAAAAAGTTTAGGTACTGATGTTGGATTAGTTGAAAAATAAGTTGGTTTGTACAACCTTTCATCTTTTGTGCTATTCTTAGTTTGTCCTAATGATCTATAGGGGTTGGAGCCATTGCACCATATTTTCCTAAAAGGTGGAGATTGTTCACCAAAAAGGAAATTAATCTACATGTTACAACGCTGTTAAAAAATGCGAGACCTATGAGGGTAGTGAATTATGCTAATAAGCAATTTAGATTGGGAGAGACGTAATTAAATTTTATTATTTAATTGAAGATTTCCAATTAAAATAATAATAAATCTACATTTATATATTCATATCTTGATTGGAAGGATTCTCACAATGATCACTTCTTTAAATTAGATCCCCTTCAAGCCTTTGGGCTACCTAATACTTTCTTATATAATATAGTTGGGGCTTGCTACTTGTTGGCGTGTTGGGGTAAAAAAACTTGATGTGTTTATTTTTATCTCGTAGTTGGAGTCTATGGAATAAGAAAGAAATTTGATAACTTGAAAAAAGTGGTAGCTTGACAAAAGTTGTAGAGAAAAGATTAATCTCTCCTACCTTGACAGAACTCGTTGTCAATATCAACACCTACAATAACTTTGTTGTGGAATATTATCAAAACTAATAGAATGATATGAAAGAGTGTATTGTAAGAACCTTGACAAAAACGGCCACTGAAACTTGGAACATTGTTTGTAGGAAGAGAAAATTATGTTTCTTTTTTCCAAACATGTATGTTAGTATATTACAGTTTAATGAATATGTTTTCTTATTATCATATATGGTTTCATACTTTAACAAAACATTCGCCAAGACTTCACAATGTTTTATTATTCAGTAAAAGATTTGCCAAGATCTTACAAGATTTTATAATTCAGTGAAAGATTCTCTATCATTGTACAAGATATTATAATCTAGTGAGAGATTCGCCAAAAAAATTATATATACATATTATATTAGATAAAATCGCCTCCCATTTTTCCTATGTATCATGGGGATTAGCCCATTTATTATACATATAAATTTAGGGTGGTTCTTAAAATTTTCCCTGTGCAAGGCCATCTCCATCTTCAAACTACTTCATAAACTAATTCAACACTCTGGTTGACCAAGACACCCATAGACTTCAACCTAAAAGAATACTATCTAGAAGTGATCCTTTGATTCTAAAACCTACTCCAATGAGTCCATAATGTCCAAAAATGGCTATCTAGCCTCTTTTTGCACCCAATTTGGTTGAAAACCAGAGAAGTTATGACCTCTCATAGTTTCTCCACTATTCGCTCTATAAATTGCACAAAATCCAGCATCATCCTACAATTTCACCCGCCAAGAGCTCTAACTGAGTGACATTTTCACCGAAAATCGGGCAAAATTGTTGGAACTTTAAAACTTCCTCTAACATTTAAGTTCCGAAAACTATGGCCACGTGCCCAAGGGCTAAGGCCAACGACCCGCCCTCGCCGACCGAGCCCCCCACTCCACCTCCCGCATTACTATTCACATGGTCAGTTTGTTGATATCAGTTATGAAGGTGGTTAAGGTTTGGGGCCACGGTTAGCCCCTAACCATGGTTCATGGACTGGGGTCGGTGGTTAACCATGGTCCCATCCCCTAATTCGCAAACCATACAGATTTAAATTTAACTGCCTCCCCCATATGGTTAAGTAACATCGTGCGGTGTATTAGTAATGTCGTTGCATTAGTGTATGGGAGGTCACGAGGTCGAGCCTGACCTCTGCTCTATCCGCTATAGCAAATTTTGACATGCCACGAGGAGGACACATGGCAGCCTCAGGATTAGCCACATGTCACCTCGTCATTGGCCCGAAACAAAAACACATGACCAATAGAATGATGCCACCGAGCTTGAGAATATTCCAAAGAATATGCCAAAGGAATATACCATAGGAATATACCAAGAATATTCCTTTTGTTGACTGGGCTGTACGGATGCCCAGTCAACATCCCTGTCAGCACCTGCAAAATTTTTACCTGTTTGACAAAGTCAATAGAACGCGTTTATGGGAGTATACGGTGTTCGTTTCGCTAGATTCAGGATAAGGAGCACTACGCAGTCATTCAGGTTCCGTACCACTCTGACAAATTTGATTTTTAGGCAAATTTTGAGGTCGTGATCAGTGCTTTTACTTGTTGTTATGTGGCTTTAATGGTTGTTCTATCATGGTTATATGATGGTTATATGCATGGTTCCATAACTGATTCTAGCTATGACTCTAAATATGTTTTGATTAGTTGATGAATGGCTAATGAATGCATGATCTAACGAATGTTATTGCAGGTATTAAGAGAGGGAATTCGACATTCTTGATGATTCTAGATAAGTTTCAGACCCCTATGTTCAGATATTCATTCATGAGCTGTAAATTAAATGTTCACAATATGATTGATGAAATGAATGTCATGGGTAGGCTTAGTTAGGTCAATTCCTTGATCAAGTTTTATATGAATGGATTTGTCCTAATGTTATTTATCATTTTAGAAAGTATCATTGAGATCTGGGTTGTGGTCTGGAGGCTTGCCTAAAATGGTGGCTCAGAATCCGAGACTCCACCCTCTAAACTGGAAGTTTTGACCATAACCACACCTTGGTAAGATTATGCATGCGGTTGGAGGCCTATAACAACATGGAGGCCTTGTCATGGATGCAGATATGGGCCTAGGTCACTAAAAATGAAATTCAGCTCAGGGTTTGGAAACTTGGAGTGGTTGTTTAGCTCTTGGGTATATTGTAGCTCTTGAGGAAGGTCAGTAAAGTTCCAGTTTTTCTACTACACGTCCTTAATTGTACTTAGAAGGTTGGGTCATGTCATAGTATCCCTCAGCTCATAGTTTATGTTTGCATATACTTTTCCATCGCACATGAATTCTTAAACAAATAATTATAACAAGTTAATGTTAACATGTAACTTTTCCTAAAGGAGGGAACAAGATCCGTCTATTTGGAATTATACAATTTGATTAGAAAATGAAAGCAAATATTTTGACACATAAATTTACATTAGTCTAATGATCCAATATGGCATAATTTACAAAACTTATGTCCCATAAAAATGATCAGAGTATTTCAAAATTGGTTGAGCAAGTAGCAAAAATTGGTAACGGTTTTTTTATTAATCAGTAATGGTTCTTGGAGGTTGGTGCTCCTCCCGATTGAGCTGTGAGAATGGAAGTATCTTCACTCCATTCACGTTTTTCAAGATATCTTCTAATTGTGTTCTTATGGCGTCCAATTCATCTTCAATTCGACTAAGTCTTTATTGAAGTTCCAATAAGTTATTCATCAACATTAAGATATCTTGGTTGATTGCATTTAACGCTTCTTGCACGCTTTTTCCATTTCTCCCTTTGGCCATTTGTGTCATTGTTAGTATTGCAATATTAACGACTAAAGGGAAGTATTCTAAGTGATAGAGTGCAAACCCCCCCTTTCCCTCAATACAGATTAACAATTATGTCTAACTACTAGGATAGAGACTAGTGAAACACCAAATTAATATCACTAAGAGTATCAAAATCATGTCTCAAAGCCCGAATAGATTTTCCATTTAAAGTTAGTTTTCCATTTCACTAAGAAATATTTCCAAAAATGAAGATAGCAACAAGACTTATAAAACTCAAAAAACAATAGCCATATCGTAAATCAAATCTTGAAAACAATTCTTAGTTTCAGAATAAACTAAGCAAATCGCTTAACTAGAGATTTTAGAAATGAGTTAAGTGCTAATGTACTTACAACAAGATTCATAAATTCAAAAAACAATAGACATATGAAGAATCAAACCTCGATAATACACACATTTTTAGAATGAACAAAGCAAACCGCTTTCCCAAAAATTTCAGAAATGAGTTTAGAGCCAACAAGCTTACATATATAGAGGACATAATTTAACTAAATCACAAGTTGACATCAAAGTTTTGAAAGGACATTTGATTGCTATCAAATTTAATGGTATTCATTTATCGCTGATTGTCATCAATCTCGCTAGTACTGATTTTCCAGGTTTGCAATTAGAAAATATTGTTATGATATCAATTACTATAAACCATATCCGCATTTCTTAAATTCCCACTCGAGATAGTCCAAATGATAGGGTTGTCTTTCGTGAATGCTACGTTTGGCATGCTTTAGAAATCGATATAAACATTCTATTTTATTTATATCCTAGTTCTGATTCTATTTAGATTTATTTAATGATACATTGACATTTAAACGTTAATTTTATTGCATTAGGTTACTTCGTGTTTAGGGCAATGATATTTTTCGTGTTAGTTTGAACCCGATGTTCGATCTGGGACATAGATCTCAAGTAATTTATACAAAAACATGAAACAACGTTTTGTTACAAAATAAAAAAATTAAAAGGCTTAATGTTATAATTAACTAAAGCTCCCCTGCCAATAAATGTAAGTCTTTTCGGCATTTGTTCAGTGAATCAATGTGTAATCGGGACATCGTTCGAGTGCTTAATAACATTTACTTTATGAGTTTGGTTTTCTACTAGCCAATCTTTTACTATCAAAATCTTGGTATTCATGTTTCTTAAATACTCAATGAATTAGTGATTTCACATTTGTGAATTGAACACTTATTATCCAATATTTAATGGAGTGTGTTTTTAATCTCTCCAAGGAAGAAGTGTTGTGTGGGAGAATGGGTGTGCGGAGCAAGGAACAAAAAATTTCTTCCGCAACGCTCCACACTTTTGTATACATTATTTGTTTGCACAGGTCTTTCACATACTTCCCTTCCGCACAATAATACACAATAATCAATTAATTAGCACTTTTTGCTTATTAGAGTTTGGTGCATGAAAATTTTGGTTTACGTGTATATCAGATACAGAATAAGGATAAACAACTAACAGTCTCTGTGACACAATTCCACAACTTGACGCAATATGGTAGACAATTTTTAAATTTTTAGTATGTGGAATAACAAAGCACATTCTACATCTCTGCATGCATTTCCCTTCGACACATTCACCTTTTTACAAGAGTTACATGGGTACTTTAATTTTCTATCTGTTATTTCGTATTTTTGTATTTACTATAACTTTTGAACTTTTAGTTTGTGGAGTAAAGGATGTGCAGAACAAGCATATGTGCATGAGAACCTTTATTCTCACATTTCAATACCTATGGATAAATTCCCCCACCGCACAGTTCAAAAGCTCAATTTTCACGTTTTTTAATGTAGATATTTCAAGATTTTACAACAACGTTTTGGCGAAATGTCACATAAACTCAATGAACCTATCATGGTGCAGATCACCACATATTTAAAAATTAATTAAGGCTTAATCATAGCATAAATAGGGAATCATTCAATTACTTAATAGCATTTACTCTAAAACATTGTGCAATGTTCACTGGCTCTAAACAAATCAAGAAATTGCAAAGGGATCTGTAGTTGATATTCGTTCTAACATATTGAAACGATGTGTGGAAAAGGGATATGCAAAAATAACCTTTATTCATCCACATCTGCACCTATGGACAGGCTCTCACTCCAAACACTTCTTCTAAACATTGTAAAATGTTCACTTTCATGGTATTCATAACTTGACTCTCTAGAATGGAGAGCTTTTAAATTTTTTGTGTGAGGAATAAAGGATTTTCAGAAGAGGCGTGTAGGAGAACATGTATCCCTCTACTTTGACAACTCTGAACATATTCTCCCTTTGTACACTTCTTCCGTAGATTGCAAAAAGGTAAATTCTGACGTTATTTGACACACATATTTTAACATTCTGTAGTAATGTTTTGTCGAAATGTAAATCCATTCCAAATAAGTTTAGGTTAGTAGTGGTAAAATGAAATGAGGTTTTGTTTTGATTGTTGTATGTGGAGTGCACAAATATCTCACTGTGTAGAGTTTTCTCTGCACCTCCGCACTCCGCACAATGAGAAAGATTCCAAACAATGAAAGACATATTAAAAAAATAATTATTGCTTAATCATGCAATTAAAAAAAGCTCTTATACTAGTAAATATAAGTCAATTCGACATTTATTTGGTAAATTGACACATAATTAGGACATCCTTCAATTGCTTAACATCATTTACTCTTAAAATATTGAAACGATGTGTGAAAGAGCATTGTGTGGGTGAGAACTTTTATTCCCCCACATTCACACCTCCAAACATATTCCCTCTTTGTACACTTCCTCCGCACACTGCAAATCATCAATTTTCCTCAACAACGTTTTGATGAAATGTCACTTAAACTCAATCAACTTCTCGCATGATGACTAGAAGATATTAAAAAATTAATTAAGGATTAGTGTTACAATTGGTAAAACAAATTTAACAATCACTTTATCTCTGCACATAGTAGCATGCCTTATTCCTCTGCCACACAAGTAATAAGTCCCTCCAATTATATAATTATTTCCAATTATTGCTTTATGTTTATGTTGCATGTATGTAACTCGTAAATAACATTAATTTTTTCCAACATATAAAATTTAGGAGTTTTTGTGAATCTCAGGTTTTCATTTATGCAAAAAGATTACATCGTCGAGAACATTTTGACAAAATCTTACCAACCTCACTCTTAATAGATTTATTGGCCTGTGAGTAATTAGCAAAACTAAGCAATACAAATTGCAAAAAAAATTACTTCACCGCTCAAGAAATGAAAAGGAACATAGAACAAAAAAACTTTCGGGGTCAATACACAACTAGGAGCCATTAACTATCAGGGGTAGTTACCGAACATGATTCTCTAGTCCTAAACCAGGTAACAACAGACATTGAAACACACGATTTAAATGTTTCTCCATGTGAGTCAATATGCATTTAAAGTGGTTTATTTTTTCCTGTACACGTCGCTCGCCCCTTTGCAAACTTGTAATATTTCCCTACATCTGCCACTAGTTGTGTTGGATATCTTTCATGAATGAGATGATCGTATTCCATTCATCGTGTTTGTTTCTTAACATATGTTCCAGAAGTATCTTGATATATCTAATCTGATTTCCAAAGTTTTGTTGATCACATGCAGGGTCGTTAAAATTAGTTCTATTGACGGGGATAGGATCTGTTGCCTCACCTTGACCAATGTTCTCCAGATGATGATGGCTTGAATCCCATCATATACCAACTACATGCCTTGCTTTGGCCCACTAACGTGGCATCTTGTATTGCACCCGAAAACAAAAAAGACTCAAATAAAAGACAACATGGACATGTTAAACTAATAAAACCTTTTACGAACTAATACAACCTTTTACATTAAACAAAACAACAAGCCAGTCGAGAACAACAAAAACACACCCAGTGTTACAGTGCAATGAACCAGGAAGTAGTCCCAAAATAAACTATCTAAATGATGGCCACATATTGCAAAAGTAAAGATACATAACCACCAAAAAGCCAATCAAAACATAGATACATAACCATAAAACTAATCTCTTAGAACTGCCTACTTAGGCCAGACTTTTAAAATCAAAACAAAAACATAAATATGTGAATCGTTCTGCCCTACCTCATTATCAAACTAAGAATCCAGAAGAGGTTTTCCACACAGTTCTTAACATGCCTTCTGATGAATAAATGAATAGAATTTTATAATACTTATTGAATAAATAACATTTAATTCTCACAGGTAACATATATCTATATACCCTTTTAATATTTGTTGGCTATACCTTTGATCCAGGAAAATTTTGTGAGTGCTTTCAAACAAAAATCCCCATCATACAAGACCTTTTACTGATGCTTATATTTTCTTTGCGAAATCATGAGCAATGCATATTCTAACAACACTTTATACAACCATCAATAGGAAACTGGAAACCAATAAGAAGCAATAATCATGAACAATCATAACTCAACGATATGATAACGAAGTTGGTGTAGTGTGGACTACGTCTTCGGGCAGGAAGATGATGAGTACATGATGTATTCTTTTGTCAATTCAAGGATGAACCCCTTTTACTAGAGTGGCATGTCTCTCCATAAGAAATTCTTCTATGAGAACTCTCACTCATGGAATCTCTACTTCAACATGAAAAAATAGCAGTCTTTCAAAGAAAGTGGCATACATGGATCCTCTCATAAAGTGGCATACATAGATCTCAAAATTGAATCATCATCTCAACAAAATCAAATGAAGACATGACAACAATGCATCTTATACCTACAAGTCTGGGGATGGAATGAAAATTGGTTACTCGGATGAATAAACGACATGCATCATCACATTCCATGTGAAAAACCATGAAATCTAAGTATAAACTTGACCCCTTTTTGACTCGGTCAAAACTGGGCTCCTCAGGAATCTCAAAGATTCCTCAAAGATTCTCTTATGTGGGTTGACTAATATTCAACTGCTCAGATGAAGAAACTAATCACACCATTGTGTTCCTTGAAAAAAACCGAGTCAAATGAGTAAAGTTGGCCTGGTTATGATACTATCCATTTTTGGCCTCTAGGAAATCTTTTAGATTCCGTGTAGATTCTTACGTCAAGGTTCCAACTTCATGGTTCCACCCTCAACATTTTTCTCTTGAAAAATATGTTGCACATATCAGAAAACTAGTCGTGCCATCAAAATCTATTATGCAACCAACCCACAAATAAATTGATCAACGACTTAAAAATTATCCTCTTTGAGGGGGAAACATCCTTTACATTACATAATGAACAATTATTGGATGATTCAAATGAAAAAACATCCTTTCTATATATAGGAGTCTAAGGGGTCACAATATAATTAGAGCCTACTTAAAAATAATAATGTAAGGGCACAACAATAAAAATAGTGGGCTTCTATGGGGCACAATAATAACAATATGGGGACTACATGGGCACAAGAATAAAAAAAAGGGGGCTACACTACACTAACAATAAGGGACTACACTAGTATTATAGGGAACTAACATGCCCCTCTCCTTCCAAAAAGTGTTGTCCTCAATGCTTGAATAGTTATGGATGCTTTTGTATATAATTCTCATCCTCCCATGTGGAATCTTTAACGAGTAAGTTCTTCCACTTGATGAGATACTTTGAAATTGATCGATTTCATAGCTGTCGAGTTCTTGTTTCCGTGACTGCTTCAGGTTCCAATATGATTTTTCCTTCCTCGTCAACGAATATATCCTTCCAAATATTCGTTTTCTATCTCAATTTTCCCATCATATTGAGGATGATAAGATGAGCTATGAGATCATTGAGTACCCAAGAAAGAAAATAATTGCGTCCCAAAATTTCTAGTGAAAATGGGATATTTGTCACTTACAATAATCGTTAAGATGAGCTATGAGATCATTGAGTACCCAAGAAAGAAAATAATTGCGTCCCTAAATTTCTAGTGAAAATGGGATCTTTGTCACGTACAATAATCGTTGGGTTTCCATGTAGCTTTTGAATTGTTTCCATAAATTCAGTAGCAATTGTACTAGCCTTAAATGGATGAGATAATGCACAAAAGTGTGCATACTTGGGAAATTTTATCAACTACCACCATGATGACACTCTTTCCTTCAGACTTAGGTAAACTTGTGATAAAATACATTGAAAACTCCTCCTAAGATTGACTTGGAATGGATACAGGTTGTAACAGACCCAGGGTCATAATTGTCTCAACTTTATTTTGTTGGAAAACCAAACATTCCACCACAAACTTTTGAATGTTAGATTTAAGGCCATCCCAAAAAATTCCTTCTTAACCGCGTGGTAAGTTTTTAAAAATCCTGAGTGCCCTCTAAGGGAGAGGTGTTAAATTCCAAAAGAATATTTTGTTTGAGTTGGGAATTCTTACAAATATATAAGTGATATTTGTGCAACAATGAATCATTTTCTAGCTAAATGTATCAGATGTATTGGGATCTTGTTGCAACTTTTGAATGAGTGTCCACACTTCTTTTTCATTCTTCCATTCATCGCTTTCTTTGGTTATCCAATCTGGTTGGATAATAGAAATGGCACAAAGAAATGCTTCCACATCCTCATCCTTTCTTGAGAGTGCATATGCAACAACATTTTTCTTCCCTTTTTTGTAGATTATTTCAAAGTCATAACCCAACTTTTTTGTGACCCATTTTTGTTGTTTTTCTGAAGATAATCTTTATTCCAAAAAATATTTAAGAATATCATGATATACTTTTACCTTGAAGTGTCTTCCCATTAGGTAAGTTCACCATTGCTTTAGTGCATGTAGTATTGCCAACATTTCCTTCTCATTAATAGGTACTACTTTCCTTTGATTGGACAACTTTCAAAAGCAATGGGTCTTCCTTCTTGCGTTAAAACAACACTAATTCGATTTCCTGAGGCATCACATTCCAAAATAAAGGTTTTTATTAAGTATGGTGTATCTAAGACCGATGCTTGGCACATTGCCTCTTCAATATGTTCAAAGGCCTTAGTTGCTTATGGAGTCCAAGAAAATGCATCTTTCTTCATTAATGTTGTTAGAGGTGCTGTTATTCTCCCATAATCCTTAACAAACTTGTGATAATACCCTATTAACCCTAGAAATCCTCGTAGATGCTTTATGGTGGTGGGGATTTTTCCATTCCTTAATGGATTTAATTTTGTTTGGGTCTACCTTAATACCCGCATGAGATACAATATGACCCAGATATTCTACCTCCTATACTCAAAAGAAACATTTGGAGGTTTTTGCATATAATTTTTTCTCCTCCAATAGTTTGAGCACCCTATCAACATGTTGAATATGATCCTTCCAAGACTTTTTGTAGATTAGTATATCATAAAAAAATAATAACACAATTTTTCTAAGGAAGGGTTTGAAAATTAAATTCATCAAACCTTGAAATGTAGAAGGTGCATTGGTAACGCTAAAAGGCATGACCAAAAATTCATAATGATCCCCATGAGTTCTAAATGTTGTCTTCGGAATGTATTCAATCTTCATTCTAATTTGATGATATCTTGAACATAGATCCAACTTGGTGAAGTAAATTTCTCCATGTAATTCATCCAATAATTCATCAATGAAAGGAATGGGAAATTTGTCTTTAATAGTTAGCTTGTTGAGCTCCCTATAATCTAGACACATGTGGCATGATCCATCCTTCTTGTGCACCAATACTACTGGAGCCGAAAAATAACTTTGACTAGGTTGAATTATAATAACCTCTAGCATTTCCGCAACCATACGTTCAATTTCATTTTTTTGGGCATAGGGATATTTGTAAGGCCTGATGTTTAGAGGAACACTTCTTGGAATCAAATGAATATCTGGATAATTATCATGAATAGGTGGGAGGCCTTTGGGAGTCTCAAATACCTTGGAATGATTTTCCAAGGCTTTTTGGAGATCTGGAGAAATATATTATTTCGATGTTTGAACCTCTAGTGAGGATAATTGTGCAATTATGCCCCATTGTTATTTCTTTAGAATATTTTTCATGCTATTAGAGATAATAATCTTTCCTGGTTTCTCTGCCATACCCCTTAATTCAACTTCATTTCCTTCCAAAAAAAAATCAAAAAAATCTTTTGAAAATTAAAAGCTATTGTACCCAAAGATTGTAACCATAGGACTCCTAGTACAACATCAACACCACCCATTGGAATGGAGAGCATTGGACTATTCAATACATATTACCCTATAGTTAACTTGATATTATGGCACTTTCGAGAGCAATTTATAGTTCCTCCTTTTTCACCCATCACTTGACACTCTAGTGTTCGGTATAGGAAGCAATTCAATTCCTTGGATATATTACAATGAATAAAATTATGGGTATTACCCGAATCAATCAACACTATTACCTTTTTCTTCTTGATATGTCCTTCTATCTTGAGAGTTTGAGGAGTAGTAATTCTGGCCAATGCATTACAAGATATGGTCAGATTCATTTCTTCTTTCTCTAGGGTTGGTGCCTGGTGTATATCCTCTTGTTTTGAAGTTTCTTATTTCTTTTCTTCCTCCTCTTCACAATCTATGTAAAATAATTTCTTCTCAGAACAGTTATGACCTTTAGTGTATTTGCTATCACAACTGTAGCAAAGCCCTTTTTATATTTTTTTCTTCCAATTGTTGTGGTGTCAACCTTGTAGATTATGGAAGGCTATGGGTAGCAACACTTCCATATTTATAGTTGTGAGTGGTAGGCTTCCTTGTTTCCATAATTTTTCTTTCAAATTTTCGTACCAACCTAAATGCCTTCTCCAATGAATCAGTTTCACAAAGGTGAGCCTCATGTTGGATGTTATCCTTTAAAGTCCCTATGAAAACATCAATCCTATGCTCCTCTGGAATATCATTTACCCTTATATTCAATTTTTGGAAGTCCTCAATGTGCTCTGCCATTGAACCCTTTTTTTTTAGATTTATCAATTGGCTAAAGAAGGTGTTGTTCTTTGTATCCTCATAATGTGCTATCATTTCCTCCGTAAAGATTGACCAAGTGACAAGTGGTTTACGAGAGAAAATCCATTGATACCATACAATCTAATTGGGTTCTAAATATAAAGTTGCAATGTGTACCTTTTTCCGGTTAATTTGAGTATAAACTTGGGATGATTCTCACACCTTCAAAAATTAGCTCCAAGGGAATCTCAAACATTCCTCACAATGGGGCCAAGTTGACAAATAGTTTGACTAGGAATATCTTGAGCATACGAACTCAGAATATTTGACTGTCGTCTACACCATTGGAATCAGGATGATGAGCTATATGTTCTGGTCTTGGTTTCGAATAAATCTGAACACTTCATTGTTTGAGCCTTTCCAGAGCCACCTGGATCATTCCTCACCACTGAAAAGCTTTTGGTCATCCAAAATATTGAACACAATATGCCATCCACTGTACTCTATCATTTGCACAACAAGTTCCCTAATAGGCCACACTTGTTTCTCCTTCACCTTTGTCCTTCGGATACATAAGTGATGAAGCAACCCCTGTATTCTATGCAAACTTGTAGTACAACTTGCAAGATACATGTTCTTTTACAAGACCAGTCATGGCCCAAGTAAAACCCATACCTTCCAAGAGCTTATAACACACTCATTGGTCAAGTTTACATCAAAATCATGACAGAAACCATATCCCAACTATCAACTAAAAAGCGCCAAAAATATCATCATGTTGCATTCATAAGTGATGGTAAACACTTCATCACTTTTACAAACATATCACAACATGTGATTTACAAAATGTGTCCATGCTCAACTACTTAAAAATTCTACCCTTCTCTTACCCAACCAGGTTGATGGGCCCTCTTCTTGTAGTTGGATTTCTCATTGATTTGGTCCACTGACAAGTTCCTTTTCAGGTTCTTTCTGGTCCTTTGGTCACTACTCTGGATGGAGCTCCACCATTATACCACATCTTGGTAAGGAGTCTCATGTCAGTTCTTGAAATGGGTACCTTAAGCATTCCAACATAAATACCATCATGTGAAAATGATATTAAATAATTACCAACACTACTTACCTCAACTATTGATTCTAAAGCCAATGATGATGGATTTTCTAAGCCTTCATTGCACCTCAAATTTTCCAAGGAATTTTCCGTGGCTCATAATTGAAGCTGCAATTTGTGATTCTCCTCTTCTGCTTCTTGTAGAAGTCTCCTCAATTCAACGTTCTATGCTTGAAGGCTTTGATTGATCTCCTCATTTGAATGATGAGAAGAAGACGAAGAAGAATAATATTCACCCAAAGATGGAGATAGAGAATTGTCCTCTATTATCTCTTTCTCTTGTTCCTATTTTACCATTTTATCCTCATAATCTACATACATTATATCTACCATGATTTCCATCTTGTAGAAGGCCATGTAGAGATATTTTTTATCCTCTATTTCCCTTCTTGTTGCACGAACAATTCACAATCCCCGGTAGAAAGGTAAGACTAAATTGATACTACTTGATCCAAGCAATTTTCATGAGTGCTTTCAAATAAAAATCCCCATCATACAAGAGATTTTACTAATGCTTATATTTTATTTTTGAAATAATAAGAAATGTGTATTCTAAGAACACTTTAGCCAACCATCAATAGGAAATAGGAAACCAATAAGAAGAAATAATCATGAACAATCATAACTCAACGATATGATAACGAAGTTCATCTAGTGTGGACTATGTCTCTAGGCACAGTGTTAAGAGTGTAGGGAGGATGCTTCATTAGTTGTTGCAGGAAGATGATGAAATACATTATGTATTATTTTCTCAATACAATAATGAACCCCTTTTACTAGAGTGACATGTCTCTCCATGAGACATTCTTCTACAAGAAATCTCACTCAGAAATTCTCTCCTTCAACATCATGAAATAACAATCTCTCACATAAAGTGGCATACAAGGATCCTCTCACAAACTAGCATACATGGATCTCAAAATTGAATCATCATCTCAACAAATCAAATGAAGACATGGAAACAATGCATCTTATACCTTCAATTCTGGGATGACATGAAAATTGGGAATGAGGATGAAGAAACGACATGCACCATCACATTCCTTGCGAAAAACCGTGAAATATGACTATAAAATCAACCTCTTTTTGATTTTGTCAAAACTGCTCTCCCCGGGAATCTCAATGATTCCTCAATGATTCTCTTATGTGTGTTGATTGAAATTTGACTGCTCAAATGAAGAAACTGATCACACCATCACGTTTCTTGCGAAAAACTGAGTCAAATGAGTATAAAGTTGGCCTGGTTCTAAAATTGTCAAATTTTGGCCTCAAGGGAATCTTTTAGATTCCATGTAGATTCCTACATCAAGGTTCCAACTTCATGGTTCTACCATCAACATTCTTCTCCTAAAAAATATGCTGCTCAGATTAGAAAAATTATCATGCCATCAAACTCTTGGCAAAATTCTAGTTAATCTGAGTATAAACATTAGATGATTCTGACTCCTTCAAAAATTGGCTCCAAGGGAATCTCAAAGATTCCTCACAACATCAAAGAATATTCCCTAAGAATATTGCTGCAAAATATTCCCATGTCTCAAAATTCATGCAACAAGGTTCCGTCATCACGGTTCTGTCTCGGCTCTGGGTTCTGGCGCATGTTCAGGCTTCCTCCTTCGCTTGCCCGGTCAAATGGAAAACATGAGCCTTAAATAATTGTTGATGACGAACTTAACAATGTCTTCATGATTGGCGCATTGGTGGGTAGTTGCAGATAGGAGGGTGGAGATCCCAGGGTCAAACCTGCGGCCCTCCCCCATATTGGTTGGTTGTTTTATTTTGTTGAATTAACATTGTATGTTTTCATATGTTGGTGGTGTTTAATTTTGGAGCTGTCGCATTGGGCTGGCTAGCACAAATTCAATCCCCGTCGGATTCCTATATTATGCAAGGTCGTCGGTCCATCTAAAAAATTTGTGTTACATATAATATAACAATATGGGAGGTTTTGGAGGGGGTGGTGGCCTGCCACCTCATTAATATATATATATATATATATATATATATATATATATATATATATATATATATATATATTTTAGAGGTTATTATAAAAATTAACCATTTGAAAAATTGACTAGTCCCAACCACCGCGAAGTACCAAATTGTCACCTAGTTAGTGGCCACCAAATTTAGCAGCTTCCACCAAATTTAATCAGACCACCAATTTTAGCGGACCTCAAAATTTAGTTGGCGTTCTACTAAATTTATCTAATGGGGACAAGTTGACCAAAACTTTGACTGAGAATATATTGAGCATATGAACTCAGATTTGAGTCATCTGCACCATTGGAATCATGATGACGACCTCTATATTCTCGTCCTAGTTTCAAAGAAATCTGAAGATTTTTATTTTTGAGCCTTTCCTGAGCCACCTGGATTATTACTCCCCATTGAGAATATTTTGGTCCTCTAAAAGCTTGAACAAAATTTGCCCTCTGTTGTACTCCCTCATTTGCACAACAAGTTCTCTAACATGCCACACTTCCTTCTCCTTCACCTTTTTCCTTCAAATCCATAAGTGATGAAGTGACACATGTATTTTATGCCAACATGTAGTACAACTTGTAAGATACATGTTCTTTTACAGGACAAATAATGGACCAAGAAAACCCCATACTTTCTAAGAGTTTATGACACACTCATTGGTCAAATTTACATCAAAATTGTGAAAAAAAACATATCCCAACTATCAACTAAAAAGGGCCAAAAATATCATCATGTTGCATTCATCAGTGATGGAAAAACTTCATCACTTTTACAAACATATCACAGCATGTGATTTACAAAATGTGGCCATGCTCAACTACTTAAAAATGTTACCCATCTCTTACCCAACCAGGTTGATGGGCTCTCTTCATGTAGCTAGCTTTCTCATTGATTTGCTTCACTAACAAGTTCATTTTCAGGTTCTTTTTGGTCCTTCAGTTGCTGCTCTAGATGGAGCTCCCAACATGTGGCTCTCTAATGTCCAAGCTTGTTGCAATCACTGCAAAAAATATTCTTCCTCCAGACTTTCCTAACCTTCTTCCTTTTCTAATGTGGATAATGGTTTCCATGTTTTGTCCTCTTCCTTGTTGTCATTTTTCTCCAACACTTGGAAACAACATGGTTATACAAGCCACAAAAAGTACATGGTCTTCTATGCCACAATTGTTGTCCAACAATAACAATCTTGCTTGTAATCAAAAGGAATATTAGCATAATGAGACCTTTTATACCTCACTTGGTTGTTTCTGGTGCAATCATGGCATGTCTTAGTTCTTCCTCTTCAATGTCCTCTATCATGGGAAGTATGTGATGTGTTCTCAACATCCTCTTTTCTCGATGGTTTGAACAATGAATTTGAAGATTTTTCTGCCTTCAAGAACTCTCCTTCAATGTATGCCAATCCAACAAATCAAGGCCTTCAGTACAACCTCCAATGGTTGAGTCATTCCCTTTCCATTAACACCAAGACCTCCTCCTCAAGGCTTCCAACATAAATAACATCATGTGAAAATGAAACTGAAGAATTACCAACACTGTTTACCTCAGTTGTTGATTATAAAGCTAGTGATGATGGATTCACTAAGAATTCTTTGCACTTCAACTTTTCCAAGGCCTCTTCCATGGCTCGTAATTGAAGTTGCAATCTCTACTTCTTCTCTTCTACTTCTTGTAGAAGTCTCCTCAATTCAATGTTCTTGTAACATCCCTGGTGAAAATTCCATGTAATAAAAGTTAATAAAGACAAAATAATAACCACGGCTGGTGGGACACTTATTCCAAGCTGAATGTTGGGCAAGACATCCTAGTGTAGGTGTTCATTGGTTTATTATGGCTAAGGAAATTGGCAAAGGCAATGGCTAAGGCTTTGGAAAGGAAAAATGACATTTTTGGCATATTTATTTATGAAAATAATGGAATTTAGGAGAAAAGGGAGGTGAAAGGTCACATGTTTCATTTGAGGAGGAAAATGAAGGAAAATAATGGAAAATGAAGAAAATAGAGGCCTCATTAATAAAAGGGCTTCTGAGGATCAGTTCATAGATTTTTGTCAATTCAGTTTTGGAGCTCTCTCTATTCTATCTCTCACATACTCTTGGACACTTAGAGTTTTCTTGGAGCACCCTTGGAGGAGTGTGGCATACTTGGAGTTTTGGAGAAAGAAGGCAAAGGAAGAGTAGGGAAGCGCAAGAGGACATCGGGATAAAAACTATAGTGGGTTTTTCTTGTAGGTACCTAGTTGCATGTATGTTTTCCTCACTAGTTTTGGCATGCATGGCATATGCATGTGGTTTATTAGTCATGATCTGTCACTGGCATGGAGGATTGACTGGATTGATAGTATATTTTCCTAGCCTTTTCATTTCCTAGATAGCCATGGTGTTATGGGTTCATTTCTTTGTTTTTTTGGTTGGTTCTCATGTTTCCTTTAGCTTGGGTTGAGTTATTAGTTCCTAGAAGCCCTAGTTGGACAAACACTATGGAAGCCTTGTAACAGCTTGGGTTGAGTTACTAGTCCTGGAAGCCTTGCTCGAACAAATGCTTTGGAAGCCCTTGGTGGGTTGAGTTACTAGTCCTGGAAGCCATGGTTGGAAAAAAGCTCTGGAAGCTCGATGATAGCTGTGGGTTAAGTTACTAGACCTGGAACCTTGGTTGGAACAAATGCTCCCAAGCCTTAGAAGGCTTGGGTAGAGACCAATCTGATGATGGTTTTGTGATGTCCGACTGTGAGGTGGAATCATTGTTTCATGGGTTAAGGTGGCTGGCCTCTGGAATCCTTGGATGGTTTTGGATTGATGTGTTTTATGAGATCCCACATTCATGCTTGGAATATGGCACAAGGGTGACTGTCTGAAGAGAGTTTTGGCTTATCCATGTTTATGGTTGGGTGGTTCATGGAAGTCCCACAACTGGTTGGCTTTTGCATCATTAATATGAGGTTATGTCTCCTTGTTATTTCATGAATATTATACTGGTTTATATGTGGATCATATGGTTGTTGTTTCCTTGGTATTTATGTTGTTATTATGTTGGTTATGAACATGTATTACGACAATAGCTATGTATGGCTCTCATCATCCTTTTAGTTGTAAATGAATGAAAAATGTATCTATGATCTAATGGATGAAATTACAGCTAATGTGTTTAGGCATCAATGCTTCTTAGCGATTCTCAGATGAGTATGAGACCCCTATGCTCAGATATGTTGTTTACACCCATAGATTACATATTTGTGACATGTTTGATGAAATGTCTGTCATGGCTAGTAGGGGTCCAGTTAAGGGCTTGTTTAAGTAATTGCATTTCTATCATCATTCCATTGTTATATTTCTATTTTGAATGTGTCATTCAGTTTTGGGCATTGACCTAGGCTCTGGGCCTAAAAAAGTGGCTCAAATCTGGGGGACACGGAAACAACACTGGGCAAAAAATTCCCTAGACGCTGGCATACCATGCTGTGGGAGCCTCCAAAGCCCTCTTGATGCATGCATACCCATATCAAGGGAGCGTCTAGGAGTCTAATGGTCTAAAAAATTAGTGGGATCTAGGGGCTGGTTACCTAAGAGGTTGGGACGGTTCTTGGGAGTCTTGTTGCTGATGTGGAAAGTTTGTATGGTATATTTCCATTGGTTCCACTACCTTAACGTGACTTAGGAGGTCGAATCATATCATAGTAACTTCTCGTCACATGTTTACCCCGGTTGGCCGATTACGAGGGTAGATGTGGGAGGAGGGTGTTACGGAGTGGTATCATATCATGGTTCAACCCTTGGACTGGATGGGCTGTGTGTTGGTCATCCATTCATGTCGATTGCATATGTGTTTCTTGTGTTGTAAGACCATGTGCTTGTTGCATTTGTATGGTAAGGGTCATGGTTGTAGTGATGTCGCCATGGGAAGTTGATGGTGTTGTTGTGGAGTGTGTCGTCATGAGTGTATGGTTGATTATGCATTGCTTATGCATGTTAGTGTTCATGTGTGGTCAAGTGTACAATGATGTGGTGTTTTTCATCAATCATGTGGTCATGGTATGTGTAGTTGATATGGTCATGCATTGATGACTAGACTCTAGCTAGAATAATGGTTATATGCTTATGTGTTATATTTCTATATGATGTCATGATTATGTTATACATGTATTACACGGATTTGTTGATCTTGCAGATGAGATATCCTCCTCGAATTATGCTAAGGTGCGTTGGTTTATTGTGATCTGGTTTAGCTGACATGATATACCTTGCAAGAAGAGTATCAAAGATGAATAGAAAGATGGTAGACTACAATTCCTGAGAATCTCCCTATGGATCAAATGAGCAATGTGGTGTTGGGAAATCTTCTGATTTGGTAGGAAAACTAAGAAGCTTAAAGGAAAAAATGAGTTGTAAGGAAGATAATGATAGAATCATACAAGCACATGAGAAACAAGCAGAGGTAAATGTAGTGATACTTGAGAGTTTGTCATAATTGCAGCAACAGTGAACACTTCAGATCAATGGTGAGTAGGAGGACATAACTAATGGGGCATATGGAAGTAGGTCTCATGGTGGTCATAGGCCAGAGAGAGATGACACAGTGAGAGATGGAAGGTTGTTGGATACTCCAGATAGGAGGGGTGATGGAAACATGTACTATTCTAGTTCTAGTTCAGATAGGCACTATGATCGTCATCATTATCATCCTTACAAGAGGAGTGATAGAGGATATTTTTTGAATGAGTTTAAGAAATAAAATCCACCTACATTTGATGGAGAGATGAAGAAATCACAGGATGCAGAGGCATGGCTTCTTAGCATGAGGAAGTTCTTCAGGTTGCATGATTATTTTTTTTTTCTCCGTAAAACTAATTCTATTAAGAGGACGTATGGTACAATATGAAGTTACAACCAAGGGAAGCAAGAAAACGGGCAGCCGGAAAGGATAGACTATCCACCTCGGCCCCTAAGAGAAAACAATAAGAGAGCAGTGCTAAGCAAGAAGTAACAAGAGGAACAGAGTGATAAGAGCAGAACAAAGGATTCTACCCAACATGGGTAGAATCAACTATTCGACATTTTTTCCCTTTATTTTTACCAACTTTGACCCAACCAAGGTGACTTTGTTGTGCTGGCATGATTTGAAAACTTAGCTGGGCTGATGGAGAAGTCTCATTGTCTGAATCCGAGGGAGAGGACTCAAGAGTTCTTTTCTGTGAGATTGGAGGGACAGTAGAATCCTCAAGACCAGTCGAGGGCGGGTCTTGTGCCAACTTTGCGTCCATTCCTTCTGCATCCCCTTCCTCTTCATCTAAGCTGGAATCAAAATCATCAACATCATCCATGGGGGGAGGATCATGAGGTTTCCAGCTTTTGGATTTCGGCTTAGGATTGGCTTTCTTCTTTTGGGCAGGCATCGAGGGACAAGAGCTTTGAAGGTGCCCTGTGTGATGGCAAGTTCGGCAGCGAAAGGCTGTGTTCTCCTAATCCAGGGTCTGAGTCCAATGGAAATCTCCAATTTTGAGATTAATATGATCAGGTAAACCTTTGCTCATGTCTATTTCTTCACAGATTCTGGCGAAGGTGTATATGCCCTTTTCCCCTCTAGAGGTGTCTGTGGCTAGAAAGTGGCCTAGAGTATTGCCGATCCCTTGGAATACAGCAAAGTGCCATAGATGCTCCGGGAGATTAGGAAGTCTGACCCAGATGGGGAGCTTGGTGATGATTGTTGTAGAGGGATCAAAATATGGGAACCAAGGGGTGAGGAATAAACCTGCTGAGCCCCAAAACCATGGGCCTTCCGTTAATGCTTTTTGGTAGCCCTCACTGAAAGCAAACACTACAATGAAGAAACCCTTTGAGCAGAGAAGAACCTTGCAATTTTTGGTCCAGTGAGAATGAATCCATTGGTAGAGATCTGCTGTGCATGGCCATAGCCCATTAAACCTGCAAATAATGCCATGCTCTGCATACTTTTGGATTTGCTCATCCAGCGTTGGATGCATTATTTCAATGGAAGGGGTTTCCTCCAGTTTGTCCACCAAAAAAGGTTTGAGAGCCTGAGCTGGTGGAGCTGTTTTCTTGGGAATCTGAGCATGGACAACATCTTTGTATGAAAAAGCCACAGCTGAAGATGGCTGTCCAACCGCTCCCCCTCTCAAACGAAGGGTTACCACCATTGAGCTGTTCCTAGTAATGATGTAAGAAGAGAGGGGAAGAAGATCTTCAATCTGTTTACCTTGAAAGAGAAGTCTCTGAAGGTCTGAAGGGATCCCAATATGACGTTCTAGCTCCAGTTTAAGATTCAACACCAGATCTGAAGAACTGACCCATTGCAGGATGGTTCTACTTGTAGGCTGAGAAATTGGGACCTGAAAAGAGTCAAAGAAGGGCATAGACCCAGTTCCAGGGCTTCTTGTGCTTCCTAGAGCAGATCTGCCATGGCGATTTTCCATCCGGGGTGTTAGACCTGCAAGATTTTGGCCGCTCTGTCTATTGAGAGCCCGATCTTATTGATCAATGGCGGATCTATAGGACCTTTCAACTTCGAGAAGCCCGAGAGTCAAAAACCCCGATCACTTCTCCAGTTTAGGAACCTGCAGTATGTGGCCGCGGGCGCGAGCCAGAGCCCTAAGATCATTAGTTGAGCGTTAATCAAGGTTGTCATTGATGTCAATATTCTTGAGATTCCTGGTTCTAGATGATGATGCCATGACTCTTGGTTGTTGGTTGACTAGGATAACATCAATGAAGATGTCAAGTCACGAAGAATTCAAACCACTAATGAAGGAAGCCCTAAGAAGTACTTGAATTAACTAAGATGTTTCCAAGTGCTAATCGTGTGCCTTGATTGATGATCTAGATCATAAGTGCCAATATACAACCTCATGATGTGAAGGATTATACTTTATGAAGCCATACTTTTCATGATGTCATACTCTTGAATGACCACACTTAATGATGATACTTAATGAAGGTTGGAAGTTTAGATGATAACATGGTTAGATATCATTTGATGGTTGGTGACATATCATTGCATTATTATAGGATACACGATGCTACACTATCATGATGACATGAATGCTAAATATAGTATCATGATGTAGGACACACTATCATGGTGACATGGATGACTCACATACACTATGGTGAAGAACTTAGAAGCCCTAATGACCTCTTGTTGTCCTAATCACCCTCTACACTAAAAATTTCAAAGAGAAGTCACAAAGAAAAATATTTGTTGACATCTTAGAGGCATATTTCCACAATGAGACCTATACCATCTTATAGAGTATATTTTTACATTTCTAATGAGCCCTTATTTTCCCTCAAACTCCCAGTGGTTGAGGAGACAATGAATTTTTAAGTTAGAACAAATTATTTTGACAGTGAGCCGACCTGCACCTTATCTTTCAAGTCGACCTCCATACAATGACATGTCTCTTCGCTTTGTCTTGCATAAAACACTATATATACAGTTCGGACTGCATTTCTCCTAAACAATTTCGGTGGTAATTTCATAGAAGGAGAACAAAATTAGGATTAGAAGCACAGAAGGCCGAGGAGGATGTTATAGAATACAATTTGGGCAAATAGTTTCTGTGATTGGGCTTCCTCCATTACAACAGTAGACAGGTGTGAGAGCAATTTTCTGTGTTGGTGTAGAACTCAACTACAGTCCATATCACAATCCTGAGGAAGCTCAAACCTTGGCAGTGACACTTGTGGTAGCTTGGTGAAGAACACGGATTAGAGGCACACAAAAAGATAATTAAGGGTTCAGAAACTATGTTGTATATCTTGGACCATTGACCAACCTTGGAGCTCGGATCACGAAATTGTTGGAGGGTCACAATTACAAGGATTTGTCACCTATAGAAGCTTGGAATTGCTTGGTATCTATGTTGTGATAACCCTGGAACCTTACACAGTCACCAAGTGCCTCATACTTGTGGACTAGTCTACTGTGGAAGCTTAAAATAGTTCGGATTTGTGGTAGCTTTATGTGCTACCCGTGGAACTAAACATCTTAGATATGTGAAGCAGTGTTGCTTAGAGCTTACCATTGTGTTGGACAAACTTGTGTACAATCACCTGGACATACCTGGCATTTACACCTTTATCTGTGGTGAATTAAGACATGAACAATTATGCCTAAATTGGCTCGGATCTGGAATCAGTCTTGTATTGTAACTTAGATATGTGTGGCAGCCACCTGTAGGATACCTCATCTCAGACTACAACAAATTTTGACAGGAAGAGAACAATCAGATTTGGAGGTCATTATTACAGCTCTCTTGGAGAAGGCTTGAAGCTGGCTATGGAGAGGTATTTAAGGACATACTTGTGGGAAATATACAACTGTGATAAGCTTGGATTTGAACAAGGTTGAAGTATTCTTGAAGAAGAATTGTTTTTTAAGATCTTGGAGCATCACTTGAAGATCTCCTCGAAGTGAAATTTCAATATTGATCTTGGACTAGGAATTGGAGCAACACCTTGGAAGTAGTCCTATAGAAGCACCTTGAAGCGTCCTGGAAGCTACCTGTAGCAATGTATTGAATATTAATGAAGATATTTTGAAGACACCCTTGGAGAGTTCTTGGGGAAACATATTGAAGATACGTTGAAGATTTCTTGAAGACATTTTGAAGGTACCCCTTGGAGACCATGATGCAATGAATTCATCATGAGGTGACCTTGGACATGTTGTTTGGGTGACATGAAGAGCAGTGGTGATACCTTCTAAGAAGACAAGGTTGTCATTGATTAAGTGATTTGGAGGAGGCATTGCTGAAGTTAGATTAGAATCATCGAAGAAGACATTGGGAGCCGTGAAATATAACCAAATATATATTGACGAAGTTAAGCTAAGGGTTGGAGCCCAAGAGGTTGGAGCCTCAAAAAGACAAGGTTGGTGCCTTGGAGGATAGGGTTGGAGCTCTATAGGACTGGAGTCCTCAAGAAACCAGGTCGGAGCCTAAACCAGATATAGGATTGGAGCCTCAAAATTGACAAGGTTGGAGCCATGAAAGTCCAAGTTGGTGCTTGGAAAATACAGGTTGGAGCCTGGGAGATTGAAGATCAATATCTTCATCGAGGGTTGGATCCCAACATATATTGTACTTGATTTATTGAAGAAATCAATAAAATAATTTATTCTTATGGTTCATTTTTTGTTCTAAATATAAGTGATCTAACCGGTAAAAGTAACAATTAAAAAGGAATATTGATTCACCCCCCCCCCCCCAGTATTTCCAAAAATTGGTATTAGAGCCAGTACCTTCACGCAAAGCCTAACAACTTGAAGGTTGATCCTTAGAACACAAATGACAAAGCCAAAGAAGAAAGCCTTTAATCTTCCTAAAGATGTGTTTTACTATTCAACAACCCTCACTTTAATATATTATAAATTTCCTATGAAATTTATTATATTAAAATAGGGACCCTTCAATTTTAGAAAAGTCTTGATTATCCCAAAAACCAAATTAAATAGCCCCCGAGACACAAACTATACTTAGGCTTAAGTATTAAACTTTATGGGTTATTTGATTAAAAAACAAAATAAAACTAATTTCTTTTAAGATTCTCCAAGGTTGAAGTCTTTACAAACTTCAACACTCTTCCATACCTCGCATCGAATCCATACCCTGCATCACATATCCCATAATAAATCAACATAACACAAAAACCCCTCTACAACACATATTGTGATATGCGATAAAGTCCGGACCCGGCAGGAAAATATACATCTCAATTCACAATTCCCCGTGTCCGTGACTATCGTGGAAGTTTCAAAGGCTTAATTCCATGCCCCATTACCTTAGCCAAATTGCAATTGCGATTAGGCCAACCAAATTCGATTGCAACGAAGCCCGAAACCGATGGGATAATTAAAACAATTCATACATTCCCCTCATTCACAGCTATCTCAATAAACCACAAAATCTTAAGTCCTGCCTATTGTGATTAGACCGGGCCCGACAGGAAAATCAACTGCAATCTGTAAAATCCTACATCCGCATACTATCGCAAAAGTTCCAAAGTCCATATCACACTCCCTTTCTCGATTGTGATATGCGATAAGACCCGGACCCGCTGAGATTATTCACTACAATTTATATTAATATCATGTCCAGGGCTTATATCGCAATCAGAAAGTTCTAAAAACCATGCCTCATGCTAATGCTGATTGTGATATGATCCCGATTTCCAATTGCAATATGATGTCATTTGCCACGTCACCATTCCACATTATAGTGACGTCACCATGATGTCATCCCTGACGCCATCCCGCGTATCGCAAATCGCAAGTCTTTTGGCACCTCTTATAGTCTTCAACTCTTAACATCGATTACAATAATCATGTGTATTACAAAATGCGATAAAGCCCTGGACTCGATAGAATTATACACTACAATTCATTTAATCCCCATGTCTGCAGCTATTGCAAATAACAAAGGATCACCGTATCACTGCCTCCTCCGCCCATTTCGACTGCGATTGTGATATGTCTTAAGAAGGCCCCCTTTGGATTTTATTTGGAATACCCCTGATTCTAAACCGATTGCGATTTTATGAGTTCTGCCTCAAATTCTAATCCGATTGCAATTGTTTTATGATTTGCCCCAAGATCTGATTTTTTATTGCGATAAATCGTAAAGTCCACCTCCTCACTCCTCACTCCTCTCCATGATGTCTGTTTTGGAATTTATTGCGCTCTATGTTTTTCCTGATTTCTTGCAAAATGCGATTTGTTTTAAATAAAATTTTCTTATCAATTTCATTTATTTCCATCTTATCTTTTCCTATTTTTCTTGTTCAGGTTCATGACAGAAGAGGACAGTTGTGCTGCCAAGAAACACTTCAGCTCAAACAGACATACAAGCATCCAGATAATCTGATGGAATAAACAAAGCTGATGAAGACAACAAATCACATTCAGAAATTTCCACCAAAAAATTGTTTTTCTTTAAGCGTTGTTGAAGGGATCTGTTTAAATGCCCTCAACGCTCTACACAATAGATTCAATTGTTTTCTGCTATTTAAGCTTACTTGTTGTATCAAATAAAGGTCCTGAATTTTATGAAGAAAGGCTTACGAAAGCTCGCACTATTGTACTTTCATACTTTTCTCAATAGAACGACTGGAACATTGTTTTTTCAAATTTTCATAAAGAATTTTGAGAAGTTGCACTACTGTACTCCCAGAATCATCTTTGTGAGAAGGACTAAACTGTTGTTATTTCTTTTATGAGTTGAGTGAAGTGCATCTGGTATTTCTATCATTGTACCTCTATTTTGTTCATAAGTAAATAGTAAATTTATCTTTTCAGATTTCTTATTACTTGATATTTAAAGAAAAATGTTACATGTATTCACTACTGATCATGCTGCCATTTATATTTTTATACATGTTAAGAAATTTTCTTTGATATTCTTTTTTTGATAAAGCAATAGACGGTCCCTCTATTAACTTAGTTAAAAAATTATTTACACAGGTTACAATAGATGCCCAGAGGCACAAACTCCCACAAAGGGAGAGGGAGATTACCCAAAGTGCCCATAAAACCCTCCATTAGTCAAATAGTAACCATGCCTAGACTACCCTGCAACCGAAAGCAGGCAAGTGGAACCAAAGTCCACTCCCGAAAACCCACCATTGATCTATCTCCTTCCTATCCGGCGGTCAAAAAATCATCACGCACGAAGATGAAGCCCGCTGAAAAATCCCTTAAGCCGCTCGATCAACGCTGACCATTGATCTTTCCCTTCTGATCCAACGGCTGGTGTTCATATCGCGCTGCTTAAAAGCCCGCTGAATACCACGCGATGAAGGTGGTTTGCTTTTCCTGTCCTCCACCACGTGTTTCTTCTTGAGTGGAATCACTGTCTTTTCATAAAAACCATCTTTGGTTTGGATGGCGCCCAATGAAGGTGGTAAACCTTTAGTAGTTTTATCCTTTCGAGCCCCCCAACTTGCACGCCAAAAGGTGGGCGTTGATCCTCCTCCTCCATATCTGACGGCCACAATCCAAATCGGACCACACATCCGCTCGTGGATTACCCAACGATGAAGGTTGTAATCACTTTTCATCCACCACCACGCGTCGCTTACTAAATGGCATCGCTTGTCCTCCGAGAAATCCACTCCCAAGTCAGAGGGCACCTGTTTTGACCCTAGTTTTCTTTTCCTTTTACCTCCAACACTTTGCACGAGGAAGACATATCTGGAAGGGTGGCCTCCTGCATGGAATGCCTTAGGATTGGTGTTGGCGCTCTGTGGCGTTTGTCTCGGTAGCACATTCTCTCATCACTTCTCCCTTTGAGCAGATATCTCCTGTCTCGATTTCTGCCTTTGTTCCTGCTTCCAGAAGCACCCTTAGAGAACTGATCATGCATATCCTCTGATAAACTGTCTGATGTGAACTTATTCTTCGTTGACATGAAGTAAAATTATGTCTCTTGACTTGTTTTGATATTGTTGTCTATCGATGAGGGCCTAAGATGAGCATTCCTCCTTCATCCTATCATCTGTTACCTCCTCCCACCAGCAGCACAAGTCGATATGCTTGTTTCGAACCCCCTCATTGGCCAGCCAGTTCGCTACTTTTTTGGCTTTCTTGCAGACATGCACCAACCTAAGAGTTCTTATAACTCTTAGGTGGGATTTGATTCTTTAGTAGACTTGTAGAAGTCACCAGTGTCCTAAGATTTTCTCTGGTGCTGCGCCAGCGTTTATCCTCTTCACCGAATTAATGACTAATTCTGAGTCAGCCTCAATGATGACATTATGTATGTTTTGCTTGAGCAGTATTTCCAAGCATAATTCTGTCACCATGAGCTCAACATATTGTTGGTTGCTTTTCCTAGATAACTATGGAAGATGATCTGTATGTTTCCTTCCTCATCACTCATGACCCCTCCATAACTTGATTCTCCTAGATTTCCTTTTGAGGCTCCATCTATGTTAAATTTTAAAAAACCTTGTGAAGGGGGTTGCCAGAAAACCTTTTCAACTGAGGTATTCTTGTTGATCTGCATATAACACCATGGGAGATGCACCTTAAGCTCTAACTTCTCCAAGATTCTGGCCTCTCTTTGTCCTATGAGTTTTCTGGTATTGACACCTCCCAGGATGTGAACAGTCTCTTTGAGTTGCTTAAGGATTATCTTTAGGATGCTTCTCACCGGGCTCGCCTTATCCTTGAAAATCCTGTTATTGCACTCCTTCCAAACATTCCAGATCAAGAACCCTAGGATCAACGCCCAGACAGAGTTTATGATCTCATTATCCGAAAAAAAATTCCGCCAGTTTTTCAATGTAGCAATGATGTCATTTACATGTTTGTATGTCTGCTCGAAGAAATCTCCAACCCAGTTCCATAGTGTTGTAGTGAATGAGCATCTATTCAGGAGATGCTTAGTAGTTTCTTCCTGTTGTCCACACAGGTGACATCTTGAGGGGCCAACAAAGCCTCTTTTTCTTAGGTTGTCCCATGTCAGAATCCTGCCATGTTGAACCAACCACTTGAACAGTTTGACTTTCATCCAATGAGGATTATCCTAGAGTTCTTTCCACATCTTATCAGTGTTTAGAAAGTTAAGCCCTGTGTCTATCCTTTTGGCCTCCTTAACGGTGAAGAGACCTGCCTTGTTCTTTCCCCATCTTAGTTGATCATCCAAGGTTGAGGTTAAGATTTTCCTTTTTTCCAAAAGACCATTAAGGGCTATAGCTTAAGTCTTCATCATGCCCATTTCACTGTAATCTGGAAGTTTCCATATTTTCCATTTCCCATTGTTCCTTGATTGATCCCAATAGTCACTTACCCTCCTTAATCCCTTGTTGATGGTATCTGTTTGAATGTATACTAATTCTTCACTGTGAAGATTGTCCTCCTGCTGCCAAATATCCTCCTAGAACCAGGCCGGATTTTCGTTTCTGATCTCCCAGAAACTATGTTTTTGGACTACGGCCGTATTCTCCCATGCCCTATTCCAAATTGGTGAACCTTTTACTTGTCCTGTCATTCTTATGAGGCTCTTCTTCTGCCAATCCCTTGCATACTTTTGCTTCCATAGTTTTGCCCATGGGGCTTGTATTTCTTTTAGCCATCTCCACCAGACTTTGGCTACTAGAACTCTATTAAGAATTCCTGGATCATGAAGACCCAAGCCACCATGGGATTTTGGTTTGCATAACCTGTCCCATGCCACTAGGGCCCATTTCTTCTTTTCTTCACCTTTTCCCCGGAGAAAGTCTCTCTGAGTGTTTCTTATTTTAGTAATTATCCCAGTTGGTGCCGCAATGGCTGATAGCATATAGATAGGGATGGTTTGGAGGATAGCCTTAGTTAGAATCAGCCTCCCCGCTAGATTTAGGGCTTTATTTGTCCATTTTCTAATCTTATTTTTTAGCTTGTTTAGAACAGGCTCCCAGATTTCCTTATGTAACAGTTTGTTAGTGAGGGGAACTCCCAAGTACATCGAGGGCAATGACTCTCTTTAAAAGCCTAAAATTCTGGAAAGATTTCTTTGAATCGAAATATCCATGTTGAAAAAGAAAATCTTTGATTTAGTAAGACTTACCTCTGTGCCCGATGCCATAGCAAACTCACTCAGAATCTGCTTAAATGCTTTGGCTTCCTTGACTGTGGGTGTGCCTTGAAGCATAGTATCATCCACAAATTGTTGATGTGTCACCAATTCCCCACCTTGAGTGAGTCTCAGACCCTAAATTCTCCCTTCCTCCTTAGCAACTCTGATTTCTCTCCCTAACCCTTCCATCATTAGAATGAAAAGGAAAGGAGAAAGAGGATCACCTTGCCTGAGACCTCTGGTAGGCTTAAAGGTTTTGGATGGAGAGCCATTGAGAAGAATTGAACAACTGACAGTGGTAACTAGCGCCATGAACCACTTAATCCAATTGTAATCAAAGCCATAGGCTTTGAGTACTGCTCTTATGTACGACCAGATAAGTTTATCATAGGCCTTTTCTATCTCCAACTGAATTATCATCCCTGCCTATTTATTGGCAATGAGTGAATGAACCACTTCATGTGCTTGAATAATGTTATTAAGAATTTGTCTTCCTTCCACATAGCTCGTTTGCTCCTCTGACACTAGGGTAGGGAGGAGTGGTTTGAGACGGTTGGCAATTACTTTGGATATTATTTTATACACCACATTGCATAATGCTATAGGTCTAAATCTATCTGGAGAGGTGGCCTTTTCCTGTTTTGGGATTAAGGCTATGAAAGATTCATTGAGCGCCTTCAAGACAGTTTTAAATCTTCGAGAGTCTTCCACTACCTCCAGAATATCCTGTTTTACTATCCTCCAACATGCTTTGAAAAATTCCACATTGAAGCCATCCGGGCCTGGTGCTTTCCCAATGTGCATCTCTGTAATGACTTCCTCAATCTCTTCCTTTGTTACTGGTCTATTCATATTGTAATTGTCTTCTCTAGATACCAATTTAGGAATGTACTGAGTAAATATTTTCGTAAACTGATATCTATCTACCATGGTTTCCTCAGCAATTCTATGAAAATGTTGGACTAGGAACTCTTCCATCTCTTCATGAGTGTTTCTTTCTATCCCATGCTGATCTGTAAGTTTCACAATTCCGTTATTGTCTCTGTGAGCTATGGTGGATTTGTGAAAGAATTTGGTGTTTCGCTCCCCTTCTTTAATCCATTGTACTCTGGATTTCTATCTCTAGAATATTTCCTCTTGTAGACATTTGTTTTCCCATTCATGCTGAAGTGACTCTGCCATCTCTTTCCTTTCATCTGTATAGCCTTCTGTGATAAGAATTTGGTTTATTCCCTTTAGTTTCTTTTCCACTTCTCCTTTAGCTTTGAAGATATTGCCAAATTCATTTTTATTCCACTCTTTGAGTCTGTCTTTAATGTGTTTGTGCCTGTTGTGTAGAAGGAACATCTTTGTACCTTGAAGATGTAGCTCTTCCTTCCACCATTTTTCAATGTTTGTGAGGAAATCTGAATGTGTGAGCCAAGAATTTTCAAACCTGAAGGGGTTGTTCCTCGGTTTACCAAATAGAGAAGCTTCCAATTGAATGGGCCAGTGATCTGAACCTCCAAAAGGTAGGATGAGCGCAGTCAAGCTACTTCCCATGAGAAGAAGTTCCTCTAAGATAATAAATATGTCTAATTTTGAGGCTACTTGGGTAAAGCCCCCCTTTTGTTATTCCAAGTGAGGATTCCATTGCTAGTTTCCATATCTACCAGTTTCATATTGGTGAGGAAGTTCCGGAAGGCAACTGAATCCCTACCAAGTGTTCTAGTTCCTCCTTTCTTCTCCGTGAGTGATTTTATCATGTTAAAATCGCCTCCTAGAATCCAAGGTAGAGTTGGGTATCTCTTCTTCATATCCTCCAGTGTTGTGAGGAGTCGAAGTTTGTCCTCCATTGGCTGACGACCATAGAGAATGGTGATCATGTAACATTGCCTGTCACCCACTGGTTTGATAATCAAAGAAAGGTGGTGTCTGTACACCTCCGCATCAATCACACCAAATTTCTGTGGATCTCATAGAGTGAGAATTCCACTTGCTGATTTATTTGCCTTAACCTCAAGGTATTCATATCTATTTAACCATTTGCTATGTTTTTCTCTGATCTTCTCCACTAATCATTGTGTTTCCTGAATGAACACTATGTCGATTTTTCCTCTCTGATCTTATTACATAGATTCCTCTATTTTCTTCTACTCCTAGTCCTCTAATGTTCTAGGTTGTGATTTTCATTGAGGTAGGGTTTTGAAGGAGTAATTGGAAAGGTTTTTCATCCTTCCTCAGTCAATCATGAGTTTGGCATATTCCAGCAGTAGTTCTTTCTGTCTTTTCCTTACCCTCTTCTTACCTGGATTTTTTATTAATTTTCCTGTTATTAATCCTATTGAGGAAGTCCCTTTATTTTCCTGGTTATCATGTCCTCTTTTGACTCCTGTAGCTATTTGATGTGACTTTTTAAGGAATATCTGTTGCACCTTGTCAACATCCTCCTGAGGTATGGAGTTTATTCCCAGGTTTCCTCCTTGTTCAAGAAACTTTTCCAGCTCTAGGTTCTCCCCTTCCAAGATCTCCTGTAAGTCTTGGTCCTCTGTGCCACTTTAACTTTGAGTCATTTCATGGTATTTTTCTATTTCCATGGTACTCAAAGGCTCCATCGTGTTTTCATTCTGTTCCTGTGTGAACTCCATGTAGGTCTCTTTTCATTTCCCCCTTGCTGCCTGATTTTCTATACTCTTTTGATCACCTCCATCTACTTCTTTTTCTCCTAAGATCTCAAAATTGTTGTAACTTCTTGTTTTGTTATCATTCTCAATAGGTTTCTTTTGTGTCTTCCTTCCCCCTCCTTTTCCTTTTCCTCCTACTTTGGTGAAACCTGTCTGATCTTTCCCTTTGCTGGTGTTTAGGTATTCCTCCCTTTTATTAGGAGGACAATATCTAGATAAGTGCCCATGCTCATGACATTTGTGACATCTGAACGAGATATGCTCATAGTCAACTGTTTGAACCCATTTATCATCATAGACTTCTAGAATGACCTCATCTGGAAGGGCTCATGATAGGTCCATCTCCACACATATAAGGGCATAGGAGGTATATTTTCCTCATAGAGTTGCCTTGAAATCTTTAAGAAATGACCTAATTTATTGCCTATAGCTTTTAAAGACTCTGGCATCCAGTAATATAAAGGTAAGGAGTAGAGTCTAATCCATACCGGTACTGAAGTGAAGGTTTCGTTCTAGCACAAAGTTTATCGTCCAAGGCTGCATATAGAGACCAACAACTGCAAAGAAGTATGGCCCTCCTTCAAAAATCCTGTCTCTATCCTCCATGTTCGTGAACACCACCGTAAAAAAACCTTTGGATCCAAGATGTATATTCAACTCCCCCTTTGGTTTCCAGTTGTATTTTATCCAAGTGTACAACGCTTTCTCTAATGGCCAGATTCCCATAAACTTGCATATAATGGCATAGTTTGCCATGTGATCCTTGTGCTCTTACAGAGCTGGATCATTCAATATAACCCTCGGTTTGGTTATGGTCTTGGGTTTACAGGGCCCCATCTTGGTTCTATTCTCTATTCCTTGACCTCTGTCTTCCACTTTCTCCTCCTGTCGGTCTTCCTCGTGGGTCCCTTGTTCTGCATGGGTTTTGTTGCCTTTCGCCTTTTAAGTTTCAGTGTTTTTTGTCTTGACCTCCAAGGATTGTGGAGGCTTGTTCTTATTCCCTGTTCTTCCTCTGTTTGAAACCACATTACTGTAGGAGGGAGTGGAGCTCCCTCCTCCCTATGCCTCCATGGTTACCTGTTACCCTCTGTCACTCTTTTTGTTGAACCCTAGAACCTTGGCCGCGCCCCACAATGTATCCTACTTTCTAAAAAGTCAATTTGCTTTGATATTCTAAATGCGCTATGAGTTTACAAATTATTTTTATTAACTATTTAATCAAACTAATCTTCTTGAAATAGTTTCATTTCCATTGGTGTTTGAGCAATCTTTATAGATCGCATCTAGATAAAAATTAAATCATCTCGGGTTATAGAGTAGATTAATACATATATATTTTCCATTTAATTCATTACTGCAAATCCATCTATTTCACATCATTATAAGCATTACACATCCATTCAATAACCTTTCATTGGGAAACCGGTCCCATTATCCCCAGTTTGAGCCACGACCTAAACGAAAAAGGAGTTGTCTTAAGGTCAGGACTGGATGGTTTTTCCCCTGTGTTGAAGCAGCGATTTTCAAGGCGCCAACATTTTTTGGTGCTAGAAGGAGGGCCTGTAGACTATGAATGGAAAGTAAGTCCAATCCAAAAACAAAATGCCATTCTAAGAGTCATTCTCCCTCCAAATCGCCTACAACTTCCAGATCCCCTCCAGAATCTCCTACTTTTAGATCATGAGTTGTACAATCACCTCCCAAGTCTCCTAGAATACTTCCTGAGTTAATCCCTGCGGATTATACTCCAGAATCACCATAAATTACAACTTTGACAAATAATTTGGAAGACGTCTCCATTTCAGCAAAAAATCCTGAATCATCCGAAGATTCTGAGGGAAGAATAACTTCTATTTTTCAAGGAATTGGTGTTTTAATTCGGTCCCAAAGTGCAAAACTTTGCATCTTGCCATTTGAATTTCCACTTCAATCCTGCTAAACGAAAAATTCTACAACAGATTCCCAAACATCTACTAGTGAGATTACCTCATTCTCTCATTCACCAACATCTCCATTTCTTCCTTTTTCATTTCCCTTCTCTCTACCGTTCACTTCATCTATTTCCATTTCCTCTACACAAATGACTAGTTCTGCCTCAAGCAGTACTATCATAGCTACCCATTCTTCTTTCATCACATCCACCTTCCCAACTGTTACAATGGTAGCTATACCATGGCCCAATCCGGGAGTTTTTCAAATGCCAACACCACTTCATCCTCTACCAAAACATCCTAAAAGATGGCTTCCCAAATTCAATCCTGATGATGGGTTACTTGCTGAAGAGCACCTTCATAATTATATGTTAGCCATCAATCTTAATGAGGTAGATGAAGAAGACATTGTTGTTATATTATTCCTGTACACTCTTACAGGATCAACAAGGTCTTGGTACTTTTCATTACCAACCAATTCTATTACTAGTTGGGATATTTTTGAAGAACAAATTTTGCCTAAATTTGGTGATGATTGCTCAACCGCATATCTTATCAATGACCTTTCTAATTTAAAAACAAATTCAGGGGAAAAGATAAAATATTTCAATTCCAAATTTAACAAATTGTTAAATAAAATCCCAAATACTTCTATACCTGGTGTCAATGTACAAATTGAATGGTATATTTCATCTTTTCCTTCTAACATAGGAATTTTTGTAGATAGAGCTAATAAAAATACCTTGGTAGAAAACATGAAATAATTTGTGTCTCTAGAGAAGGGGATAAATTCTCTAGAAAATAAAAAATATCAGGAAGACAAAAAATTAAAAAGAGTTACATTTAAGGATGAAGCTAAAAGGAAAGCACTTAAAGACCCCTTTGACCTTGAAGGCTTACAACAAGTCCTTAAAACTTTGTTTAATGAGATGGTAGAGATCAAAAAACAAGTAGCTGAATCTTCTTCCAAAAAACCTTTTAGAACATTCAGAAGAAATCACCCACCTAATCCACAACCTCCAAACACGATCTCTAATGCAAAAACTGATGATGAAGATGAGGATGAAGCAACATTTTCTACTGATAAATCCCAAGATGAAAAATAGTTGAGTTAAAGGGAATGTGGGAATATATTCTTCCTATTTCTGATAGTGAAAATGAATATGAAGCATTACCTGTTAGCACAAAAAGAAAAGTTCCAGTTGATCCTATACAACCAATTAAAAAACAAAAACCTTCAACTTCCACTGCTAAAGACAAAGTTGTTGTTAAAAGAATCCACCTCCACTTCCCCTCAAGTAATTTCGTCTTCATCCAATTCTCCATCTTCACCGAGAGCCTTAGTAGTTTCAGATACTATTGAGTACAACATAGTTAAGGATATGAAGAAAATAAAATCAAACATTTCCCTTCATGAACTCGCTAAACTCAAACAACAACAAAATTTTTACTCAAAGAATTGAACACAGTACCTGCTTCTCCTCTTCCTGTTGCTATAGTATCCAAAGCTTCTAACGGAATGGGAAAACCTACAGGTCATTCATTATTTGATTCTTTTGATGCTATTCTAATAGGTGACAAGTCTAACTCACATACCCCTCCTTTTCTTTTGACTTTTGAAATATTTAATAAAAATGTACATAACTTCTTGGTAGATTCAGGGGCTTCTTCGAATATCATGCCGTATTCATTTTGTTTGAAATTAAACATGTCATCCCAAAAAAATCCGGTTCATATTGTGCAACTCGATAGGACAAAATTCAAAGTCATAGGAGAAATGAATTAAGGTCTTATTAGATTATCTTCGAATCCTAAAGTCTATCAAATAATTGATATACTTGTTGCTGCTATCCCAAATTTCTACGGTTTAATTCTTAGTAGAGATTGGTCTAAAAAGTTACATGGTTATTTTGCCACTAATTGGTCTCATTTATGGCTCCCATTTAATGGGAATCCAAATCCAATTAGAATCAATCGAGAAAAACACATGAAGCATTCAGTAACAAATTTCGAAGGTGAAAATGAGCCAGTAGCATTTAATAACAACATTCTTGGAAATTACTCTACTGAATCATTTTTGAGAATTTTAAAGCACAAATGTCACCATTTCTAAGTAATTTTTTAACTTCTCAAATTGAAAGTTTTTCACAGTTAGACTTTTCTAGATGTGTAAATATGCTATAAAAACCATTAATTCATTATTTATTCTGGACATTGTATTTTGATGGGTCGAAATCAAGTGATGGTGCAGGAGAAGGTTGCATATTGATTAATCCTGAAGGTGTGAAGACAATGTTGACTTGCAGATTGGAATTCAAATGCACAAATAATATTGTAGAATATGAAGCATTGGTCCAAGGTATGTACAAATCAATTAGCCTTGACATTAAATGCCTTCAAGTTTATGGAGATTCATAAATTGTAATTAAACAAGTAAGAAACATTATGCATTACTCTACACACTTGAAGCATTATCAGTCTTTGGTTCATTCTCTCACTTCACATTTTTTAGCGTTTAACATTTCTACTATTCCTAGGATTCAAAATTCCAGTGCTAACCTTCTTTCTAACTTGCATCAAAACTAATCCCATCCAAAGATTAAAATCCTAATATCTTTTCTGTAGAATTAATATTTAAACCATTCATCCTTGATAATCACCAATTGGCGGGTATTTAATGATGATGAAGACATTTTAGGATTTTTTAACTTCTGAAAAATCATATGATGACCAAATAATTTTTGAGGATGAACACGACAATAAATTAAAACAGAAAATTTAGGATAATCCCATACCTAAATCTGTAGTTAAACTTGAAAATCTCTATGATTTAAAAGACATATTTAAAAGAGTTACTAATTCAAAACTACAAAGTTCAACTTTGATATTTGAATTAATAAATATTGGGACAGATCTTAAACCTCATAACATCAATTTAGGACTTGGTCTCTCGTCTAAAGAAAGATTATCCTTCATTCATTTTTCAAAAAAATATAAGGATTTCTTTGCTTGAAGTTACGAAGATCTCAAAACATTTGACACTTCCATCATTCAACATACAATTCCGATGATATCTAATGATAAACTTGTCCAACAAAAATTAAGGAAAATCCATCTGAACTTATAAAATCAAATCAAAACGGAATTGAATTACTCCTTAAGGCTAAAATCATTTTTCCTATTAGGGATTCAAGATGGCTTTCCAACTTTGTACCTGTTAGGAAGAAAAATGGTGATATCCACATTTGTATAGATTTTAGGAATCTTAATAACACCAGTCAAAAGGATAATTTCCCTCTACCCACAATGGAACAGATTTTATGATCGGTCGCTGGTTCTGAACTTATGTCTTTCCTTGATGGTTTCTTTGGATATAATCAAATCATGATCCACCCATATGACAGGCTAAAGACTACTTTCAGAACCAAATGGGGAACTTATTCCTACCAAAAAATGGCATTCGGTTTAATAAACACAGGGGCCACTTTCCAACAAGCCATGGATATAGCTTTCAAAGGTCTGTTAAATAAAACAATTGTTGTTTACTTGCATAACATTACTGTTTATGTTGAAAATAGCAACAAGAAATGATAAAAATAGAATCCAGAATATTCCAATTTTAATTTGTCCTTGAATTAAAATTCTAATTTAGTCTCACCAGCTGCTTAAAATAATTAATTAATTCATTATGGATTAATTAGTTGGAGAAATTCAAGTTAAAAGTCTTTCTGAAGTCATGCAACAATTATCCCTTAAATTAAGGAGATTATCCCTTAATTAAGGAGATAAGATTGAGTTATATTTGAGTTGTAATTAGTTAGCTTAGTTTATCGAGTTAAGTCCAATTAAATTAGTTCCAAACTATTTGAAGAACTAATTGTGAGTTATCAGTCAGTTGATGCATGCATGCACTCAACCAGTGTACTCTAAATAACTGAAGATTCCCTCATCAGAAACTCATGCATGTCTATTCTGAGAAAGACCCAGATGAGCTAAATGTCAAGGACAATGTACTATCAGTTGCATGTGTTTTCCTATAAAGGAAACTCATGCATGCATAAGGAACAAGGCTCCTTGAGGATTGTGCAGTTCTGACAGTGTGTTAGAGCAGTGTGTGAGAGCAGTGTGTGAGAGCAGTGTTACAATGGGTCAAGGAGATCATCCCAGAGATAACTGCGTAAGGAAATAGGATCTTGGAGGGCAAAGGAGAAGGCTTGTGAGAAGCTTTGATTGCCTATGAGCATCCAGGAGGATTGTACTGAGAGCTGGCTAGCAGTGAGAGCTAAGGCTTTGTATAATTCTGATGTATTTCCACCTTGTATGATAATACAGATAGTGGGGTTTTTAGCTGAGGCTTTCCCCTGAGTATTTTCTGTGTTTCATGTGCATTGATTCTTCTTCTTCTGGTTAGATGTGTTTAGCTCAATCTTGCTCAATCTTTATGCTTTCACAAAGAAAATTGATAGTAGAAGTAGATTATAGTATTTTGCTTTGGTACATTGCATTATCGAGTTAATCTACAGTCAAATTTTCTACATAGATCTCAGAGGAGATTTGTAGAGAATTTGCAGAATTTCAACATGGTATCGGAGCTAGCTGATCTATAGAGAAATTTCTACATGGTATCGGAGCCTAGTTTATTGGAGATGTGAATAGTATATAGAGAAGAGAATTTGAAGTTTGAATTTTGGGGTTGCACGTGCAAATCGAATTCATATCATACTTACAAAAAAAAGCGAGATGGGACACTATGCGATTAATTGCCCATAGAAGAAATCCAAGAAGGGATCCTCGGAAGGATCGGAAGGTGAGGCATTAGCCTCTTAGTTCGAAATGGACATTAACCTCATAACATGCATGGTGTCATCGATGATGGGTTGTGGTAGGTATCTTGACAGTGGAGCCTCATTCCACATGACCGATGATAAAAATTTATTCAGTACCTTGGAGGAGAAAGACCTCAAGATGCGCATAGATTTTTCAGGAGTGGGCACGGTTGCTTTTCAAGGGGAACATGGAGATCCTATCACCTTGACAGATGTGAAGTATGTTCCTGGACTCAAGAAGAACTTGGTATCGGTCGCGATGTTGGAGGACAAAGGCTACGATGTTGTCTTTAGTAAGGGAAAGGTTTTCCTTAGACACATCACCATGAGACAAGTGAAACAGATCGGTTCACGAGTTAAGAACCTGTATGCTCTTCAGGTTCAAGATGCATGCAAATCCTTGAGGAGCAAGGAAAATGTTAGAGACTTGGTGGTTGAGAGGGAGAGTAAATTACCTCTCCACATGCAGCCCCAGAAGAAGTCTCAGGCAATTGTGGAGGAGCCACAATTGGAGAAGGCAGAGGGATCACATGCAGCCATACCTCCAGGTGTGAGGTGGGGCGATGTGAAGTGATAGTCCCAAGAAGGCTGAAATATGGGCAGGATCCTTGAGGTACCCAGCATCTTTGATTAGACCTTGCTATGGGAGCCCCGACGAGGAGTAGCAGGATTGGCTGAGTGGGTAGAGACAGATGCGGATGGAGCGACAGAGAGAGCTACAGTGCAGGAGTCCTAAGACTGCACGAGGCTAGTAGGTTGCAGCAGTGTGAGAGGCATAGGAGTGTTGCACCAATGCAGGATGGCACAGAGAGGTGTGCAACAATGCGAGATGCAGGGAGTTGTTGCAGCAACGCAGAGGTCAGAGAGGGAGCACTTGTCATCGGCAATGGGAGCTTCAACATTAGAGGGTGTTTCTAGCCCAATAGGGAGGTCAGTTGGGAGATCAGTTACTTACTTCTCAGTAACTGAGTTGCAGTGCAGCAGCGGGAATCACGATGCAACATGATGAGAGGAGGTGCAGTGCGGATGCAGTGCTGGGAGAAAGGACCAACAGCAACACAAATGCAACCAGAGGAATCAGTGGGATTGATGCAGTCAGAGATAAAAGTGACAGAGGCAATAGCAGTCAGAGACTTTGATGATAGATGCATCATACTGATTCAGGTTGGATGTTTTTTTTGTTTCTGGAGTTGTTGGAGCAACAACACTAGAGAGAAGTGTTGCATTCATAACATTCCAAAGGTTCATGATCTGGATCGAGTTGAATTCATTTCTTGTTGAGAGGAAGTGTTGAAAATAGCAACAAGAAATGATAAAAATAGAATCCAGAATATTCCAATTTTAATTTGTCTTTGAATTAAAATTGTGAATTAAAATTCGAATTTAGTCTCACCAGCTGCTTGGAAATAATTAATTAATTCATTATGGATTAATTATTTGGAGAAATTCAAGCTAGAAGTCTTTCTTAAGTCATGCAACAGTTATCCCTTAAAATTTTCCTTAATTAAGGAGATAAGATTGAGTTATATTTGAGTTGTAATTAGTTAGCTCAGTTTACTGAGTTAAGTCCAATTAAATTAGTTCCAAACTGTTTGAGGAACTAATTGTGAGTTATCAGTCAGTTGATGCATGCATGCACTCAACCAGTGTACTCCAGATAACTGAAGATTCCCTCATCAGAAACTCATGCATGTCTATTATGAGAAAGACCCAGTTGAGCTAAATTTCAAGGATAGTGTACTATCAGTTGCATGTGTTTTCCTATAAAGGAAACTCATGCATGCAGAAGGAACAAGGTTCCTTGAGGATTGTGTCTTTTTTACAGTTTGTTAGAGCAATGTGTGAGAGCAGTGTTACACTGGGTGAAGGAGATCATCCCAGAGGTAATTTCACAAGGAAATAGGAGCTTGGAGGGCAAAGGAGAAGGCTTGTGAGAAGCTTTCATTACCTGTGAGCATCCAGGAGGATTTTACTGAGAGTTGGCTAGCTGTGAGAGCTAAGGCTTTGTATAATTTTGATGTATTTCCACCTTGTATGATAATATAGATAGTGGGGTTTTTCGCTGAGTTTTTCCCCCGAGTATTTTCTGTGTTTCATGTGCATTGATTCTTCTTCTTCTGGTTATATGTGTTCAGCTCAATCTTGATCAATATTTAAGCTTTCTTAAAGAAAATTCATAGTAGAAGTAGATTATAGTATTTTGCTTTGGTATATTGCATTATCGGGTTAATCTACAGTCAGATTTTCTACAGAGATCTCAAAGGTATATTTGTAGAGAATTTGCAAAATTTCTACATGGTATCGGAGCTAGATGATCTTTAGATAAATTTCTATAGTTTATTAAAAGAACAAAAATGATCATTTGCAGGACTTAAAACAAAATTTCGAATGATGTAGAAATATGGTATTTCATTAAATCCGAAAAAGTCTTTTTTCGCTCTTAGTGAAAGGAAACTTTTAGGATTCATTGTGTCAAAAAAAATGGAATTTACATTGACCTTGATAGAATAAAAGAAATTTTAGAAATTTCTCCACCATAAAACAAAAAAGCATGCAATCATTTTTTGGACAGATCAATTTTTTCAAAAGGTTTGTCCTTGATTTCTCACAAATTATTTTTCCGTTACAGCAAATGATTAAGAAAGATACATTTTTTAAATGGGGTCATCATGAAAAGAAAGCATTTGATTTAATCAAACATGCAATTATCAATGCTCCTTCTTTAAATACTCTGAATTTCTCTGATCATTTCATCTTATACACTTTTGCTTCTTCAACGTCTTATGTCGTTATTTTGACACAAATTAATAATCAGAAAATTGAAGCACCCATCTCATTTTTCAATTCAAATTTTCAGGGTGCTGAATTGAATTATTCAAAAGTAGAAAAATAAGCATTTGTTGTATATAAATATGTAAAGAATTTTAGACCTTTTCTCTTAAAAACACACATGAAAGTAATAGTCCCATTCCCAGCAGTGAGGCAATTACTAATGCAGAAAGAATTAGGAGAAAAGAGAGAAAATTGGGTAACAACTCTGCAGGAATACGATATCGAAATAAAACTAGCCAAAATTGTCAGAGGGAAATGTTTCTACAAGTTGCTTACAGGAGAATCCAACATACCATCCAAAGGGGACATAGGTAACAATGAACACATTTATGAGGTAAGTGTAATTGATGTTGATTCCCAATACGTTGATTTAATTTTTTATTTGAAAAATGGATGTGCTCCTCCAAAAGTCAATTATAAAAGAAAAAGAGTTTTATGATTAAAAGCAAGACATGATGAGATTTTTGATAATGTGTTATTTAGGGGAAACTATGATTCCATACTGTTAAGATTCCTTGAAAAATCTTAAGCAAAAACACTTTTGCAGGAACTTCACGATGGACCAGAATGTGGACACTTTGGAGGAGATACTACAACACACAAAATCTTACATGATGGATACTACTGGCCCACACTCTTCAAATATACCCATGCATATGTGAGGAAATGCAAAACATGCCAAACTACTTCTGGAAGACAAAGGAAACCAACCTTGCCTCTATAACCAGTCAACATTGAACAACCTTTCGAAAAATGGGGACTGGACATCATAGGTGAGATCGTTCCTCATTCTTCTAAACATCATAGATATATTATGACTGCTAAATATTACTTCACTTAATGGGTGGAATCACTTCCGCTAAAGGTATTCAATTCTAAATCTGTTATTTAGTTTATTGATCAATTTATCATTACAAGATTTTGTTTTCCTTCTACACTTATGTTTGATAATGCATCTTATTTTTCGAGTACCAGTATGATTGAATTTGTAATTAAGAGAGGTTTTAAACTCAAATATTCTGCTAATTACTATCCTCAGGGAAACGATTTGGCTGAATCCACTAATAAAAATCTCCTTAGAATAATCAAAAGAACTGTAGATCAATATATAAAAAATGGCATAAAGCTTTAATATTTTCTCTATGGGCTGATAGGATAACTCACAAGGCCTCTATAGGCACTTCTCCATTTAATCTAGTCTATGGGAAGGAATTCATTATTCCATCACATTTAGCTCTTCCTTCATTAGCCCTCGTTCAATTTATTGAAGAAACACCTTCTTCTTCATTGCAATTAATAAAAATCGCAAATCCTAAAACTAGAAGAAGAAAGGGAAAAGGCCAAACTCACACACACCAAACATCAACAGATGGTGAAAGCTTCTTTTGATGCAATTTCAGTTACAGAAAGATCCTTCCAAGTTGGAGATCTAGTTCTCAAGTGGGACAAGACATACGAAGAAAAAGGGAAACATACCAAATTTCAGAAATTATGGCTTGGTCCATTTCAGATTGTTGAAAAGATAAGCCCATCTACATTTATTCTTCAAGATTTATCAAGAAAAAGAGATTCTCTTCCTGTAAATGGGCTCATCTTAAAGAAATTATTTTCTTAATTTCTTAAAAAAAATAGAATAAAGAATAAAATCTGTAAAAAATCACTCCCATTGTACATCCCACTGCAATTTATTTTTCATTTTAAAATTTTTGTTAATAAAATGTTAAATAGTACTCTATTGAATTTTCAAACATCTCTGAAAGTTATTTTTATTTTTTCATTTTGAAGGTAGGAATTTTTAAGAAGTGGTTACCAAAATTGAAAATTAGATAAAAATTATAGAACTCTAAAAATATTTTCCATTAAGTTGTAAAATCTTTAAAAAACCTCAAAAATTATATCCTTTTACTCTAGTTTCAATAAAAAAAGGTTATCCTTAATAAGTAAAGACCGTCTTGCGACTTAAACACTTTCAACTCAGATTTGTCACCCAAAACTCTGAAGGAGTCAATGATCCTCCCCATCCATTAAAAATAGAATTTTTAGAGTTTAATTCTAAAATGTAATAAATCTAAAATGATAAGAGGTCTCATCACGAGCCTGCTTCCCATGTTCATAGGTAACCAATTAAACTAACATTACCACTCTAAACACCAAATCAGTGTAATGGCTTATGATTTTTAATTATAAGACAAGGGGTCTCATCACAAGGCAACTTGTTCAGTTTAATTGTTACCAGTGAATGGAATGTCGTTAACTGGCCACCAAACCAGGACAATGGCATTTTAGCATTAACAAAAAAAGAATTACCTCTAAGTATTGCACTATTAAATGGATGGGATACTAGATTATTATTGGTTAAAAGGTAACCTTGTCGAGGCTATGAATGCCTGCTGGCAGCAGTGGCTCCACCTATGACGAACAAGTACATTTTAAGCTAAGTCGTAAGAGGACCCTACTTTATTTTTATAAATTGATTAATGGCTGATACAAGTAAATATGTGTTTTTCATTCACAAAAAGTTTTTAAAAGAGATTGCAATTTAATGAGTTTTTCTAGTCAGAGAAATTTTATTTTATCTAAATATTTCGAAAAGCAGTTTTCACTTCTTAGATTATTTTTACTGAATTTTTGGAAATTTTCATTTATCAGAGATAACTAGTTCTTCCAGTGAATCACCAATTGTTGTATTATTCAACAACCCCCATTTTAATATATTATAAATTTCCTATGAAATTTATTATATTAAAATAGGGACCCTTCAATTTTAGAAAAGTCTTGATTATCCCAAAAAACCAAATTAAATAGCCCCCGAGACACAAACTATACTTAGGCTTAAGTATTAAACATTATGGGTTATTTGATTAAAAAACAAAATAAAACAGATTTTTTTAAGATTCCCGAAGGTTGAAGTCTTTACAAACTTCAACACTCCGCCATACCCCGCATCGCATATCCCATAATAAATCAACATAACACAAAAACCCCTCTACACCACGTATTGTGATATGCGATAAAGCCCGGACCCGACGGGAAAATATACATCTCAATTCATAATTCCCCGCGTCCGTGACTATCGTGAAAGTTGCAAAGGCTTAAGTCCATGCCCCATTACCTTAGCCAAATTGCGATTGCGATTAGGCCAACCGAATGTGATTGCGACGAAGCCCAGACCCGATGGGATAATTAAAACAATTCATACATTCCCCGTGTCCGCGGCTATCGCAATAAACCACAAAAGCTTAAGTCCTACCTCCTACCTATTGCGATTAGACCGGACGCTGTGGGAAAATCAACTGCAATCTATAAAATCCTGCATCCGCAGACTATCACAAAAGTTCCAAAGTCCATACCTCACTCCCTTTCCCGATTGCGATATGCGATAAGGCCTAGACTCGCCAAGATTATTCACTGCAATTTATATTAATATTGTGTTCGACGCTTATATCTCAATCATAAAGTTCTAAAAATGCCTCATTCTAATTCTGATTGCGATATGACGCCATCTACCACATCACTTGTCACCTCCCACGTCACCATTCCACGTCATAGTGACATCACCATGATGTCATCCCTGACGTCATCCCGCATATCACAAATTTCAAGTATTTCGGCCACCTCTTATAGTCTTCAACTCCGAATGCTAATTGCGATAATCTTGTGTATTACGATATGCGATAAAGCCCCATACCTAATAGAATTATACATTGCAATTCATTTAATCTCCGTGTCCATGGCTATCGCAAATAAAAAAGGATCACCATATCACATCCTCCTCCGCCCATTCTGATTATGATTGTGATATGTATTAAGAAGGCCCCATTTGAATTTAATTTGGAATACCCCTGATTCTAAACCGATTGCGATTTTCTGAGTTCTACCCCAAATTCTAATCGATTGCAATTGTTTTATGATATGCCCCAAACTATGATTGTCAATTGCGATAGACCATAAATTCCACCTCCTCGCTCCACATTCCTCTCCATGATGTTTGTGTCGGAATTTATTGCGCTCTACGTTTTTCCTAATTTCTTGCAAAACGTGATTTGTTTTAAATAAAACTTGCTTATCAGTTTCATTTATTTCCAGCTTATCGATTCTTGTTTTTCTTGTTTAGGTTCATGACAGAAGAGGACAAATGTGTTGACAAGAAACAGTTCAGATCAAACAGACAGACAAGCATCTAGATAATCTGATGGAACAAACAAAGATGATGAAGACAACAAATCACATTAAAAAAATTCCACCAAAAAATTGTTTTTCTTTAAGCGTTGTTGAAGGGATCTATTTAAATGCCATCAATGCTCTGCACAATAGATTCAGTTGTTTTCTGTTATTTAAGCTTACTTGTTGTATCAAATAAAGGTCATGAATTTTAGGAAGAAAGGCTTACGAAAGCTAGCACTATTGTACTTTCATACTTTTCTCAATAGAACGAGTGGAACATTGTTTTTTCGAATTTTCATAAAGAATTTTGAGAAGTTGCACTACTGTACTCCCAGAATCATCTTTGTGAGAAGGACTAAACTACTGCTATTTCTTTTATGATCTGAGCAAAGTGTATATGTTATTTCTATCATTGTATCTATTTTTTGTTCATAACTAAATAGTAAATATATATTTTCAGATTGCTTATTACTTGATATTTAAAGAACAATGTTACATGTATTCACTATTGATCATGCTGCCATTGATATTTTTATACATGTTAAGCAATTTGCTTTGATATTCTAAATGTGATATGAGTTTACACATTATTTTGATTAACTACTTAATCAAACTAATCATCTTGAAATAGTTTCATTTCCATTTGTGTTTGAGTAATCTATATTGTCATTTACTAAGGAAAATCATTATAGATCGCATCTAGATAAAAATTAAACAATCCCGGGTTATAGAGTAGATTAATGCATATATGTTTTCCATTTAATTCATTACTGCAAATCCATCTATTTCACTTCACTATAAGCATTACACATCCATTCATTGAGAAACTGGCCCATTATCCCTAGTCAGAGCCACTACCTAAACAAAAATGGAGTTGTCTTAAGGTCCGGACCGAGTGGTTTTTCCCCTGTGTTGAAGTAACAATTTTCAAGGCCTCAACAAGATGTCTCTTCCTCAATCGTGAAAACTAAAGACAATAAAATTGGGAAGGTTCCATTGTTCAATGGAAATTTTGATGTATGGAAGATAAGAGTGAGAAATTTCTTAATGGCTCAAGGCGTTGGATTATGGGAATCAATGATTACTGATATCACGATGGACGATGAATACAAGGAGTAAAATACAAGAGAAATGAAGACAATTTTGAATGGGCTACCAAATTCTATAAAGGCTAATTTGGAAAAATGTTCGTCAGCAAAAGATATATGGGATAAAATTCAATCCCTTCACTGAAAAGCAGCATTGACCATGACCTCTAGTCAAGAAGATGATGGAAAGCAAGAAGGAAATCCATAACCCATCAAGGAAGCTGAAAATAAGAGTGATGACATCAAGGCCAAGAAGACCTAGAAGAAGAAGAAAGCAAAGAAGGCATGTAAGAATATCTCGTCACTAAACTTATAGCTTCCATGAAAGATATTAACAATTTGAAAAAGGAAAATGAGGAACTTAAGAAGAAAGTGCAAGATGGTGACCTAGACAAGACAAGGAATGAAGTTGACCTTTTCAAGCTTCAAGTAAAAGAAAGAGATGAGGATCTCACCAAACTTAAGGAGGAATTTCATCAAAACAAAATAAAGCATCATGAAGAAGTCATATCCATGACAAACCAATTAAATAAGGCAAAGAAAAGGGAAGAAAAATTGTTAAGCCACTTTGAACAAAGACTCAAGAGCTTGAACAAACTTGAAGTAGAGATTGGTCAATACAAGGAAGAGGGTCTCCTCCCATAGATCTCAACTAGAGGAAGCAAGGAAACAAGCACAAGGAGATGAGAAGGTGATGGAAGCTTTGGTATTCATAGAAGGACAAGTTGATGAAGCAGAAAAGGAGAGAAACACAATGATATGGAAACTAGAAGAAAAGGATGATGACATCACCAAGTTAAGATCATAAATCACTTCACTTAAGGCCCAATCACATGAAGCAACCAAGATAAAGGAATAAATGGAGATAATTCTATAAAATAAGGATAAATAATGCAAAGAAATGAAGGAAGAAATTGTCTTTCTTAAAAAGGAAGTTGACTTGTTGAATAAGAAATTCAAAAGTTCTGAAACCCTAGATGACATCCTAAGTCATCAAAGGTCTCCCCTTGATAAATCAGGCCTTGGGTACACAAGTGAATCCTCAAGCAAGAATGATAATGCTTCAAACAACAAGGATGTGAGGAAGCTAGAAAGAAATGTTGATGCTCCTAGTTCTAGCAAAGGCAAGGAGAAGAGTCAAGACAACCATGGAAGAAATCCTACTCCAAGGAGACTTGCAGATGGTGTCAAGAATACAAAAGGCAATGAATATCATCAAAGAATCCCAATGCAAAAATACTTTAGAAGTACATAAAGGAAATCTTCATCTCCTAGGTACCAAAGTATATTTCTTGGTTATTACTATTCTTGTACAAACATTGGGCACACATCAAAGGATTGTAGGGCATATCACAAAGACACATATAATGGTCCCTGTCAATCTTCTAGAAGCAATTTTGCAAGAATAAGTCATGATTACTCATTCATAAACAAGATGGAGTGCTTCAATTTCCATAACATTTGACATATGGCACATGATTGTAACTTGACTTGGGTCCATACACATGCTAGAACCATGACAACCAAGCCAGAAAAGAAAGATACACAAACATGGAGAAAGAAGCAAATTGGATCTGAAAGTCTCTTGGACACTCCAAACAACAACACATGTTTTTGATCTAATGAAATCATCCTTAATATTCCAAGTGTTTGATAATGAGACTTTTCCAAAGGAGACCATGCATACTGTTAGGGGGAGCTTATGATTCTTAATCATTCTTGCACAAGCTATCCATGAACGGGCCATATGATATCCTTATGAGTCACACATGGACAATCATTTTTTGATAGACCATCTCTCGGAATCAACTCCAGAGAATAACATGATACCTTATTCATCCAATGGACTATTGTTGATGATCTCTTCCATTTGATCACTAAGCAAGTAATCTTTCTTGAGGTAGAGGAGTTCATGAAAATAGGAGGAGTTGGTTCATCACATGAAGAAATGTAGACACATCTATCATGGACCACATTGCCAGAAGGAAGAGCACCATGACAGGGGGAGTAACATAACTATGAAGAACTATTATTATGATGAAAAGAAGCATCTTGACAAAGGGAGTACTTAGGCACATTGTTTTCCATTGATGTCAAAGGGGGAGAGAATGTTGGAAGGGAAAGAATATTTCCATCAATGACAAAGGGGGAGATTGTTAATCAAGGTTTTCAATGATGTCAATATGGCATTGATGAAGATGTCAATATTCTTGAGATGCCTGGTTCTAGACGATGATGCCATGACTCTTGGTGGTTGGTTGACTAGGATAACATCAATGAATATGTCAAGTCACGAAGAAGTCAAACCACTAATGAATGAAGACCTAAGAAGTACTCGAATTAACTATGATGTTTCCAAGTGCCAATCATGTGCCTCGATTGATGATCTAGATCCTAAGTGCCAATATACAATATCATGATGTGAATTATTATAATTGATGAAGCCATACTTTTGATGATGTCATACTCTTGAATGACCAGACTTAACGATGGTACTTAATCAAGGTTGGAAGATTAGATGATAACATGGTTAGAGATCATTTGATGGTTGGTGACATATCACTGCACTATTATTGGATACATGATGCTACACTATCATGTTGACATGAATGCTAAATACAATATCATGATGTCAAATACACTATCATGGTGACATGGATGGCTCACATACACTATGGCAAAGAACTTAGAGCCCTAATGACCTCTTGTTGTCCTAATCACCCTCTACACTAAAAATTTCAAAGAGCAGTCACAAAGAAAAATATTTTTTGACACCTTGGAGGCATATTTCCACAATGAGACCTATACCATCTTATATAGTATATTTTCCCCTTTCTAATGAGCCCTTAATTTCCCTCAAACTCCTAGTGGTTGAGGAGATAATGATTTTTTAAGTTAAAATATATATATATATATATATATATGTTTTGACAATGAATTGACTTGCACCTTGTCTTTCAAGTCGTACTCCATACAGTGACGTGTCTCTTCGCTTTGTATTACAAAAAACACTATATATACAGTTCAGACTGCATTTCTCCTCAACAATTTCAGTGATCATTTCATATAAGGAGCAAAAAATTCAGATTAGAAGCACAGAACGCCGAGGAGGACGTTATATAATACAATTTGGGCAAATACTTTCTGTGATTGGGCTTCCTCCATTACAATAGTAGACAAGTGTGAGAAAAAATTTATGTGTTGGTGTAGAACTCGACTATAGTCCAGATTGCAATCCTGAGGAAGATCAAACCTTGGTAGTGACACCTATGGTAGCTTGGTGAAGAAAACATATTAGAGGCATACAATAAGACAATTAAGGGTTCTAGACTATGTTTTATATCTCAGACTGTTGACCAACCTTGGAGGTTCGGATCAAAAAATTGTTTGAGGCTCGGAGTTACAAGGATTTGTCACCTATAAAAGCTCAAAATTGATTAGTATCTTTGTTGGGGTAATCCTGGAACCTTACACAGTCACCAAGTGCCTCAGACTTGTGGACTAGTCAACTGTGGAAGCTTAGAACAATTCATATTTGTGTAGATTTATGTGCTATATGTGGCACTAAACATCTTAGATCTGTGGAGCAGTGTTTCTTAGAGCTTACCATTGTGTTGGACAGACTTGTGTACAGTCACCTAGATAGACCTAGCATTTACACCTCTATCTGTGGTGAACTAACACATGAAGAATTACACCTAAATTGGCTTGGATCTAGAAGCAGTATTGTATTGTGACTTAGATCTATGTGTAGCGGCCACCTGTGAGATACCTCACCTCAGACTATAGAAAATTTGTGATAGGTAGTGAACAATCATTTTTGGAGGTCTATTACATGGAATTTGCATCTACGGATAAACACGTCTTCCCTAGGTGGGTGACTACACCTAGAACAAAAAAAAGAAAGTAGTTTAACCTTTCCTTACAGAAGACAGATGAGATAGAGGAACTTACTTGTTGCCTTTCGCTTTCTTGATCTCTTTTGAATCGCTCCCGTCACTCCCACTTGAACTAAATCCTTCAAAAGGTACCTTCTTCAATATAAACATAAACAAGAAACAATCAAAGCATACATGAACTATCGACTATAAATCAATGGAATCGAAGACATTGAAACACATAATCATCACATATATGAACAATCATATGAGAAAAGGAATGAGCTCTTTATTAATGTAGAAGGAAGAGTATCACCCAATACAGTTCGATCCTGTGCCACTCCTCCAGCTTCAGTCCAACCCTTGCCACATCAAAATATCAACACTCCAGCAGCATAACATTACTTAACATAAACTCAATCCTCAAACCAATAGAATTTCCTTACAAACTTCAGATTCTAGCCCCTTGATCACTATGATGAGTGCTCAATTTATAGGAAATGGAGGTGGTTTTGTCATAAATGAGGGTATTGAATGGTTTTCCAATCTTGGAGTTAGTTTCCATGGAGCAAGGGATGAGAGGATAGGAGATTAATGGATCCTTAGCCTATCCAATTTCGAGCTCATAGGAGGAGATAAGAGATGGGAACCTTATAGAATCATCTAAAATGAAGGAATATTCCCAGAACCCTGTGAAAATTTCTCTCAATCTCACCTAGCGCAAGCTAAAGAGGGCCTAAGTGCACTGTAGTGCAGGCCACAGTGGGCCTACCTGCTCTGCAGCACATTGTCTCAAGGCTTGGGCTGCGTTGGGAGGCACTTCAGGAAGGCTTCAGGCCATAAAACTTTCATAAAAGGAGGCATTCAATGAGTTGACTTCTCTAGGGAATGTAACAACTAAATTAGGGTTTGATGAGCCCTAAAAGTATTGATCTGAATGTCGAGAGTGATGTGCCCAAATAGACCTGTAACAAGGTCATCATTACAATCCTCTTGTAGAAGGCTCGGACTTGGTTGTGGAGAGGTATTTAAGGACATACATGTGGGAAGTATACAATTGTGATAAGCTTGGGTTTGAACAAGGTTGAAGTATTCTTGAAGGAGCATTGTTTTTGAAGATCTTGTAGCATCACTTGAAGATCTCCTTGAAGTGAAATTTGAATATTGATATTGGACTAAGCATTGGAGAAACACCTTGAAAGCAGTCCTATAGCAGCACCTTGAAGCGTCCTAGAAGCCACCTATAGCGATGTATTGAAGATTAATGAAGATATTTTGAAGACACCCTTGGAAAGTTCTTGGGGAAAATACTGAAGATACTTTGAAGACTTTTTGAAGGTACCCCTTGGAGACCATGATGCATTGAAGTCATCATGAGGTGACCTTGGATATGTTGTTTGGGTGACATGAAGAGTAGTGGCAATACCTTCTAAGAAGACAAGGTTGTCATTGATGAAGTGATTTGGAGGAGGCAATGTTGAAGTTAGACAGGGATCATTGAAGAAGACATTGGGATCTATGTATCTTGATGTAGTAAAGCTAAGGGTTGGAGCCTCGAAAAGACAAGGTTGGTTCCTTAGAGGATAGGGTTGGATCCCTATAGGATAAACTTCTCAACAAACCAGGTCAGAGCCTGAACCATATATATGGTTGGAGCCCTTGAGGTTGGTGCCTCAAAATTGACAAGGTTGGAACCTTGGAAGTCCAAGTAGATGCTTGGAAAATACAGGTTGGAGCCTAGGAGATTGAAGATCGGTGTCTTCATCGAGGGTTGGAGCCCTACATATATTGTACTTGATTTATTGGAAAAATTAATAAAAACATTTTTTCTTATCGTTCATTTTGTGTTCTAAATATAAGTGATCTAACTGGTGAAAGTAACAATTGAAAAGGAATAATGATTCACCCCCCCCTCTCAGTATTTATAACAAGGAGGCAATCTGAAAGCTAAAGCATTTCTATGAATAATCGAAGTGAAGATCTCAGAATAAGCCAAAATGGAAAGGTAATGAAAAGAACAAAGGAAAATGGGACAAGAAGTGAACAATACGTCAAGGTACTGGTAATAAAGAGAATGCAGTGCCATCAAAGAAGTTCAATGCATCTGATAGAGGACAAGGACATCTGTAACACCCTCCTCCCACATCTACCCAAGTAATCCACCAACCAAGGTAAACATGTGACGAGAGGCTACTATGATATGATTCAACATCCTAGGTGACCTTAAGGAAGTGGAATCGATGAAAACACATGAAACATACCTTCCACATCAACAACAACACTCCCATTTGCCATCCCAACCACTCAGCTATCATGCCCCTAGGTCCCACTAACTTTTTAGATTATTAAACCTCTGGATGCTCTTATGATATGGGCATGCCAGTATACAAAGAGATCTGGACGCTCCCACAAGGCTACATGCATATGTCCAGGGACTATTTCTAGTAGACCCATGCCAAAGTTTGCGAGATTTAAGGTACTTCTCAAGCCCAGAATTCCAACCACTTCCCAGAACTTGTTGTAACTTCCAAAATCCATTAAACACTTGATGGCAATACTAATAAATCAAAAACTAACTCCAGGGCTCAGCCTGACCATCCCCAATCGGGACTGACATTCTGTCAAACACTTGGCATCAATGCAATCTACAGGTCTAGGATACAAGACAAAGCATGAATGACTGAAAACTATTACGAGACATGAAAAGAATGATCACCACCTTCTCCCTTGAATTTTTATGAAATCAATTAGGTCTTGCATCCATCATTTTAACAATTACAAGTAAATACATGAAATAACCATGACATGAACTAGTCAATTAACCATGCTTATTATTAGTTTCAGTCTTTCCAGCCTTCCTACAGTGATCAAATATGCTCTTACAAAGTGGTCTCAGAGTGTCAAGTTCAAATTTTGTCATTTCAGTGAGTCTTCAAGCAAAATTTGGTCACTAGGCATTAGGTCTAGGGTTTGCCTTAACTCCTTCTAAAGTTGTGAAAATGTTGGTCCATGTCACCATTCAGCTGAGTCTATCATCATTCATAGGGTTTTCATTGTCATGTTAGTGTCTAATGAGTCATTTTACATCTTGTTCATGCTTCAGTTGTGCCTTGGCAAGCTCATTTCCCTCTCCTAGGGTTTTGAAGGCAATTTCTCTTGGATGGTCAAATCACCGGCAAAACTTGTTTCCTGATGTTCATACACCTTCCCCTATCCTTAAAGTACCTTATCAAACACTTCCCATCCCTTATATCCGCCAAATTCCTCATTTTTGCACAAACCCTAGTTTCTAGCTACAACTTGGCAATTTTCTAGGTTGGGCCTGTGTTTTGCCCTTTTGGACCCCTTCCCCTCACTCAATCTCTGAGATTCCACTTTCCCCTGCTTCCTAACATCCCTCCCCACTCCCCAAAATTTCCCCAAGAATTTAGAAGCCCCTTATCCCCTTCATTTCGCTTCATTTCGACAAAATTCCTTGTTTCACACATCGGGACAAGTTTCACTCAAATGAATTTTCAGGGAAATCAAAGATGAATTTTGAAAAACTGAGAGAGGTTTTTGTCCACAACATGCCTAAGAAGAAAAACCTCCTTCACTTTTTTCACAGGTGTCATGGTTTTAGAGAAATGTCAAAATTACAATCGCCGGATCCCAGGCGGTTGGCCAAGGCACAAAAAAGGAGAAAGAGGCCCGATCCCCTCCGTATCTTGGCTGAGGCCTCACTGAAAGATGATGGCACTCATTAGCCTAGCCACAGCTCAAATCCCAAAAAATTCTCAAAGTTTTGGGTAATTTTGGCAATTTTTGGAAATTTACAGGTTTTGGCTCCTCAACGGGTCTCACCCCCGGTGAGACCCTTTGTCATGGCAACTCCTTTTCACAAAAACTCAACATTCCTGATTTTTCATGCAAATTTACATATGCCTATGGATGGACTTGAGTTTTTATGGAGTTTTGGGCCTCCAAAAGGTCAAAATACATGAAAAATTTGACTTTCTGCCACTTTTTTGAACTGCAGAAAGCTGTCTTGGGAGAATTGATTTTTGATAGGGAAAATGAAATCCAAATTGAAAAATTCTAGTTGGGTTGGAAAGTAGACTCAAATACCTTTCCAACGAGCTATTCTGCACCCAATTCTGATACCTGCAAGTGCCTCAAATAGAGCTCCCAATGTGCGCGACCCGTTGAGAAGATGTGCGCGACCCGTTGAGCAGACTTTGCCAGATTTCACTGTACAGCTCGGAAAAGCACAGTTTGACTTGGTTTGACTTTTTGGGGTTGAAGATGATTATCTTTGATGTAATTTTGGTAACTCTAAGACACTTTTACTCTTGTTTAACACTTCTAGAATATTCATTCATGTCAAGGGTAAATATTTAATGAATGGATTGGTTTCCTAGCTTATAGAGGCAAGTTGTTTTGACTGCCTAGATTTTAGTGCTCAGTTTAGAATTAATTGAAACAGCTCCTAGAAAGATGAGCTCGACCCCTAGAGGCAAGGGAAGAGGTTTGCTTGCCTATATTATGTATTTTCTTAATCATTTTCAAGGGTTGGATGGTTGGACTCTTGAGGGAGAAGCTATCATTGTATATTTTCACTGTATCTCTGCAATTTTTGGCTAAGGAAGACCAGGGTTTTGCAGTCATCTTTGGGATTCTTGTGGACTCATGTGTTGATGGTGTGTTTCTCAATGTTCTTGTAAGCTTTGTTATGTGATTCATTTCCTTTCTTTACTGCTGCACATTAAACAAATGAAGTGTTAAAGTAGGAATTCATGCTAGCCATGCTCTGCTTTTAAATTTGTTTAATTTCCATGTTTTCTACTGTCTAAAGGGAGTTCAAAGTCATTATTTGCTCTCTTTAGCTCCTCATCTTTCATTCCTGATCATCCATCACAAGTTAAGGCATCAATACTGTTTCCTACCTCGCCCCAAGGAACCCCCTGCAGAAACTGTGTCCAATCCCCGCACCCAAATTTGTAATTCCTCAATTTGCCACCAAAAACCCAAAAAACCCCAAATCAACCTTTTCAATCAGTTTACTAGCCTAATATCAGTGTTACCTTGTTGGTCATCTCATCCCATTGAAGATCTACCGAGATTGACCGGAGAGAGCCTTCTCCTGCCCCGTAGGGCTAGCTACGAGGCTGAATGGTTTGATGTAGCCTTGAGGTTTACCTTTCTCAGCCTGAGGTGAAATTTCAAGCGCTAACACTTATAACCAGCATAAAACCATGAAAATAACAGTGAGATAACAACCATTAAATCCACATATAAATAAGTACAAATCAAGGGAACTTAGCTTTTATTAGACATAGGAAAATATGACCAGGTTCAGGACTTCCACGTACCACCCGATTGTAGACATGGCTGAACCAAATCTTTCTTTTAGCCAGCCACCCCCATGCCATATTCCAAGCATGAGCATGGGATCTCATAAAACAAATCAATCCAAAACCATCAAGGGCTTCCAGAGGCCAACCAGTTCAACCCATCAAACAATGATTCCACCTCACGGTTGGACATCACAAAACCATCATCAGATTGGTCTCCATCCAAGCCTTCCAGGGCTGCAGAGCATTTGTTCCAACCAAGGCTCCAAGACTAGTAACTCAACCCACAACTTAAACTGGACTCCAGAGTGTTTGTCTAACTAAGGCTCCAAGACTAGTAACTCAACCCACCAAGGGCTCCAGAGTGTTTGTCCAACCAGGGCTCCAGGACTAGTAACTCAACCCAAGTTGTTACAGGGATCCAGATCATTTATCCAACCAAGGCTCCGGGAACTAGTAACTCAACCCAAGTTAAAGGAAACATGAGAAAAAACTAGAAAACAAAGAAAATGAACCCACAAACCCATGACTATCGAGGAAATTACAAGGTTATGAAAATCCACTATCAATCCAGGAAATCCTCCATGCCAGTGACAAATCATGACCAATAAACCATGTGCATATGTTATGCATGCCAAAACTAGTGAGGAAAACATATATGCAACTCGGTAACTACAAGAAAAACCTGTTGTAGCTGCTGATCCTGATGTCCTCTTGCACTTTCTTGCTCTTCCTTTTCCTTCTTTCTCCAAAAATCCAAGTATTCCACATCCTCCAAGAGTGCTCCAAGAAACTCTAATTGTCCAAGAGTGAGAGAGAGAGAGAATAATGAGAGAGCTCCAAAACTGAACTGACAAAAGGTTACAAATTAATCCTCATAAGCCTTTTTATCAATTAGGCCTCTATTTTCTTCATTTTCCATTATTTTCCTTCAATTTAACCCTCACATGCAACCTGTGACCTTTCACCTCCTTTTTTTTTCTAATTTCCATTATTTTCGTAAATAAATGTGCCAAAAATTTCATTTTGCCTTTCCAAAGCCTTTGCCATTGCCTTTGCCAACTTCCTTAGCCATTAATAAACCAAATGAACACCCACATTAGGATGTATTGCCCAAAATTTAGCTTGGAATAAGTTTCCCATCAACCGTGGTTATTATTTTTGCTTTATTAACTTTTATTACATGGAATTTTCACCAATTCTCTTACAACATCGACCTAAGGAGAAAAACAAGGATGTAGGCTAGAAGCCTATAGAGTTTTGGACTTGTGGCAAAGATCATCGTAGGAGAGATTGTCTGCAGAATCAGGGTGGTAGACCTCAGATATATAGTGCACATGAGGAGTAGACTGTTGGGGATGTTCGTCAGAGCGTTCCTCGTATCTATGTGGCGTTGGATAACAGATAGATAAACCATCAGGCATCTATCATTGATATGGATGGTAAGCTTTGTGATCAAGTTGTTTTTGTTTTGATTGAACCTAGATCTAATTATAGCTATGTTAGTCCTAACTTGGTAGATAAGTGTGGTTTGAATAAAGAAGTGCATGCAAATTCTTGGTTAGTGCAATTGGCTATAGGTACAAAGAAGCGAGTTCATCATTTGGTAAGAGCTTGTGCATTTGATTTGAATGGAATTCCTACCACAACACATTTGAGTGTATTATTGTTGGGATGATACAATATGTTGTTGGGCATGGATTGGTTGTACCTTCATAGAACCAAGGTGGATTGTTATGACAAATCCATTGAGTGCTTGCATGGCAATGGAGAACCAAGAGTTTTGTAGGGTAAGAAGAAAGTGACATCAGTTAGAATGGTGACAACTATGTAGGCCAAGTGTAGTCGCAGGAAAGGGTGGTGTTATTTTAATTACACATTTATAGCCACAATGGTAAGGAAGTTGAGGATGTAGATGTTTTGAGCAGGTACCTAGTACTACAACAGTTTTAGGATGTATTTCCTGAGGATATTTCAGAGTTTCCACCTCACAGGGAAGTAGAATTTTCTATTGAGTTGGTGTCATGGGAAACTATGACATCAAAGACACCTTACAAAATGACCACACCTGAGTTTGTAGAGTTAAAGTTACAACTAAAAGAGATTCTTTTCAAGGGATACATTAGGTCAAGTGTATCACCTTGGGGCACACCAGTATTGTTTGTGAAGAAGAAAGATGGTACTCTCATATTATGCATTGACTACAGGAAATTGAACAAAGTGACCATCAAGAATAGGTATCCATTGTCGAGGATTGATGACTTGTTTGATCAGCTGAACGGAGCAACAATGTTCTCAAAGATTGATCTGAGATCTGGATATCATCAAGTACACATTAAAGAAGAGGACATCTACAAGACAACTTTTCGAACCAGGTATGGGCATTATGAGTTTGTTTTATTTCCATTTGGTTTAGCTAATGCTCCAACTACGTTTTTGTGCTTGATGAATAGTGAGTTGTGTCCGTATTTGGACAAGTTTTTTATTGTATCCATTGATGATATATTGGTATATTCTAAAAATGAAGAAGAGCATGTCAAGCATTTAGCAACAATGTTGATATTGTTGAGAGAGCATCAGTTGTATAATAATCTCAGTAAAGTGTAGTTTCTTTTAGACTAAGGTACACTACTTGGGACACGTGGTTACAAGAATAACAATGGACCCAGAGAAGGTAAGAGCTATCATGGAGTGGGAAACTCCTAGGAATGTGGATGAGGTGAGATCTTTCATGGGGTTAGTAGGTTATTACAGGAGGTTCATCAGAAACTTCTCACAAATAGCTTATCCTATCATGTCATTGCAAAGGAAAGGTAAGAAGTTTGAATGGACAGAAGAATGTGTGACTATTTTTCAACATTTGTTGAAACATGCACCAATGTTAAAGATTACAGATCTAGATAAGGAGTTTGTAATATGTACAAATGATTGCAAGAGAGGACTTGGTGGAGTCCTTATGCATGAAGGATAAGTGGTATGTTATGAATCACAGAAATTGAATGAGCATGAGAATAACTACCCGACACATGATCTTGAGCTATCATCGATCATACATGCATTGAAGATGTGATGGCAAAATCTTCTTGGTACGAGGTTTGTATTGATGAGTGCTTACAATGGTTTTCGGTATCTATTTGACCAACTGAATCTGAATGGAAGACCGGCTCGGTGGTTGGACATGATCAGTGAGTTTGATTTTGAGATCAGGTATATCAAAGGTAAAGGGAACAGGGTGGCAGATGCTCTTAGCAGGTGGATAGAGGTAAATCACTTAGCATTTATGAGTTCCTATGGGACAAACTTACACGATAGGAACTTGAAGGAAGGTCAACATGATGTCAGGTATATGGAGATTGTGCATAGGTTACAATAGACTTCAGATAGTGGTACAAGTGGTGGTATAGGTACAGGTGAAGGTATAGGTGGTGGTACAAGTATATGTACAGGTGGTGGTACAGGTACATGTACAAGTACAGATGCAGGTGCACAAAATGTGGACTATTGTCTCACGGCATATGGATTGGTTAGATTTAGAGACATGATATATGTGTTGAATAGTAGTGAGCTCAAGAAGGTGATATTGATGGAGTTTCATTCGAAACCATATTCAGGTCACCCAAGATATCAGAAGACATTGATAGCAGTGAAAAAATTCTATTATTGGTCGAATTTGAAGGGAGACGTAGCAAAGTTTGTAGCTAGGTGCTAGGATTGTTAGCAAGTGAAGGTAGAGTGTAAGCATCTAGGTGGATTGCTACAACTGATTGCAATTCCAGAGTGGAAATGGGAGGTCATTTCCATGGACTTTATCACAAGTTTTCCAAGGATAGTGACACAACATGATTCCACCATGTTTGTTGTGGAAAGGTTGACAAAGGTTGCACACTTCATTCCAGTGAAGTCTACATTCTCAACTAGCGATGTAGCACATGTATTCATTAGAGATGTTGTTAGATCGCATGGAGTTCCAAAGAAGATTGTGTCAGACAAGGATGAGAAGTTCACTTCGAAGTTTTGGAAGGATTTATTTATAGGTTTGGGCATAGAGTTGGCCTTCAGTACAACTTATCATCCGCAGAAAGATGGACAAATAGAGAGGGTCAACAGGACATTGGAGGACATGTTAATGATGTATTTGATGCATCAACAATGAAAGTGGGAAGAGTACCTTCCACTGGTAGATTTCGCTTACAACAATGGGTATCAGGAATCACTAAGGATGACTCCATTTGAGGCATTGTATGGACAGATTTGTAATACTCCCATCAGTTGGAGTGATCTAGTTAATAGGGTGTTGATTGGACCGGGCATGTTGGAAGACATGGAGCGGGAAATGCAGGCGATCAAGAAGAATTTGAAAGCAACACAAGATAGGCATAAGAGCTACGAAGATAAGAATATGTTGTTCAAGGAGTTCCAGGTTGGGGAACAAGTGTACTTGTGAATCAAACCGAACAAGAGCCCCTGGCGGATTGGATCATGTGCCAAGATGGCACCCCAGTTTTGTGGACCTTTTAGGATTATTGAGAGGATTGAGCCAGAGCCTATCAACTTGCACTACTTCCAATAGTGAAAGTCCATGATGTTTTCCATGTGTCATTGCTTAAGAAATATGTTAAAGATGTTGATCATGTGATTAACTGGTCTGTATTGCAGGTGGAGCCAGAAGGAGAATTCCAACCAAAACCACAGTGTATATTGAAGAGAAAGATGCTCATGCTCCAGAACTGAGCAATCGAGTAGGTTAAGGTGCAATGGAAGCACTTTGGGCCCACTGAAGCTACATGGGAGATGTCATATTAGATACAGTCTATGTATCCTTCCTTATTCGTTAGTTGAGCGGATGTTTTGGTATATGTTTTTGGTACATGATTTGGTGATGTTTTGGTATATGTACATATGTATATGGGTGTAAATACCACCACGAGCTATGTTATAAAGCTCCAATAAGCTGTATGGGTGTCATGTCATTATGATGTTATACTTGTTATGATGTCATGTTGGTTGCTTATCAACAGGATGATCATTGTAAATACTGCAATTGGATAAGCTATAAAGATCCATGGGAAGTATGTTTTTCTTACAACAAACTTGTTGGTTGTAGGGGTTGTTGAACACTGAGGCTGATGTTTCCCCAAGGGGGAGGGTTCTATAACAACCCTGGTGAAAATTCCATGTAATAAAAGTTAATAAAGGAAAAATAATAACCATGGTTGTTGGGGCACTTATTCCATGTTGAATGTTGGGCAAGACACCCTGGTGTGGGTGTTCATTGGTTTATCATGGCTAAGGAAATTGGCAAACGCAATGGTTAAGGATTTGGAAAGGAAAAATGCCATTTTTAGCACATTTCTTTATGAAAATAATTGAAATTAGGAGAAAAGGGAGGTGAAAGGTCATAGGTTTCATGTGAGGAGGAAAGTGAAGGAAAATAATGGAAAACGAAGAAAATAGAGGCCTCATTAATAAAAATTCTTATGAGGATCAGTTCACAGACTTTTGTCAATTCAATTTTGGAGCTCTCTCTCTATTCTCTCTCTCTCATACTCTTGGACACTTAGAGTTTTCTTGGAGCACGCTTGGAGTAGTGTGGCATACTTGGAGTTTTTAAGCAAGAAGGAAAAGGAATAGTAGGAAAGCGCAAGAGGACATTGGGATCAGTAGCTACGATGAGTTTTTCTTGCAGGTAGCAAGTTGCATGTATGTTTTCCTCACTAGTTTTGGCATGCATGGAATATGCATGTGGTTTATTGGTCATGGTCTGTCACTGACATGGAGGATTGCCTGTATTGACAGTGGATTTGCGTAGCCTTTCCATTTCACAGATAGACATGGTGTTGTGGTTTCATTTACTTGTTTTTCAGGTTCATTCTCATGTTTCCTTTAGCTTGAGTTGAGTTACTAGTTCCTTGAAGCCCTGGTTGGACAAACGCTCTGGAAGCCCTGTAACATCTTGGGTTGAGTTACTAGTTCGAGAAGCATTGGTTGGAAAAATGATTTGGAAGCCTTTGGTGGGTTGAGTTAATAGTCTTGGAAGCCCTGGTTGGACAAACACTTTGGCAGCCCGGCTACAGCTATGGGTTGAGCTAATAGTCCTGGAAGCCTTGGTTGGAACAAATGCTCCGGAGCCATGGAAGGTTTGGGTAGAGACTAATTTGATGATGGTTTAATAATGTCCAATCATGTGGCAGAATCATTGTTTGATGGGTTGAGGTGGTTGGCATTTGGAAGCCCTGGATGGTTTTGGATTGATGTTTTTATGAGATCCCACATTCATGCTTGGAATATGGCACGAGGGTGGCTGGTTGAAGAAAGTTTTGGTTCAGCCTTGTCTACAGTCAGGTGGTTCGTGGAAGTCCCACAAGTGGTTGGCCTTTTCATCATTAATATGAGGTTATTTCTCCTTGTTATTTCATGAGTATTATATTGGTTTATATGTGGATCATATGGTTTTTGTTTCCTTGGTATTTCTGTTATTATTATGCTGGTTATGAACATGTATTACAATAATAGTTATGTATGGCTCTCATCGTGTTTTTAGTTGTAAATGAATGAACAATGTATCTATGATCTAATGGATGAAATTTCAGCTAATGTGTTGAGGCATCATGCTTCTTAGCAATTCTCAGATGAGTATGAGACCCTTATGCTCATATATGTTATTTACACTTGTACATTACATATTTGTGACATGTTCGACGAAATGTTTGTCATGGCTAGTATGAGTCCAGTGAAGGGCTTGTTTAAGTAATTAAATTTGTATCATCATTCCATTGTTATATTTTTGTTCTAAATGTGTCATTCAGTTCTTGGCAGTGACTTGGGCTCTCGGCCTGAAAAAGTGGCTCAAATCTCGAGGATGCAGGTACAACACTGGGCAGAAAAGTCCCTGGACGCCAGCATACCATGTTGTGGGAGCGTCCAAATCCCTCTGGATGCATGCATGCCCATTTTAAGGAAGCATCTGAGAGTCTAATGGTATAAGAACTTAGTGGGACCCAGGGTTGGTTACCTGAGAGGATGGGATGGTTCCTAGGAGTCTTGTTGCTGATGTGGAAGGTTTGTATGGTGTGTTTCCATCGGTTCCACTTCCTTAATGTGATTTAGGAGGTCAAATCATATCATAGTAACTTCTTGTCACATGTTTACCCTGATTGGCTGGTTACTTGGGTAGATGTGGGAGGAGGGTTCTACAGTTCTTTGCTTGAAGGCTATGATTTATCTCCTCTTTTGAATGATAAGAAGAAGATGAAGAATAATAATATTCAACCAAAGATGGAGATGGATCATCATCCTCTGCTCTCTCTTTCTCTTGTTCCTCTTTTCCCATTTTCTTCTCATAATTTGCATACATTATATCTACCATGCTTTCCATCTTGTAGAAGGCCTCGTAGATTTATTTGTGATACTCCATTTCCCTTCTTGTTGCACGCTCAATTCACAATCCCTGGAAAAAAAGGTCAGACCACTCTAATACCACTTGATCCAGGCGATTTTCATGAGTTCTTTCAAAAAAAATCCCCATCATACAAGAACTTTTACTGGTGCTTATATTTGCTTTGTGAAATCATGAGCGATGCATATTCTAACAACACTTTAGCCAACCATCAATAAGAAATAGGAAACCAATGAGAATAAATAATCATGAACAATCATAACTTAATGATATGATAACTGATTTTGTCTAGTGTGGACTACATCTCTGAGCCCGGTGTCAAGAGTGTGGGGAGACTGCTTCATTAATTTTTGTAGGAAGATGATGAGTACATGATGTATTCTTTTGTCAATACAGGGATGAACCCATTTTAATAGAGTGGCATGTCTCTCAACGAGAAATTCTTCTACAAGAACTCTAACTCATAAAATCGCTCCTTCAACATGACAAAATAACAGTCTCTCACATAGAGTGGCATATAAGGATCCTCTCACAAAGTGGCATTCATGGATCTCAAAATTGAATCATCATCTCAACAAAATCAAATGAAGACATGGAAACAATGCATCTTATACCTCTAAGTCTAGGGAGGACCTGAAAATCGACTAATTGGATGAAGAAACCACATGCACCATCGCATTCCTTGAGAAAATACGTCAAATATAAGTATAAACTCGACCCTTTCAGACTCGATCAAAATTGGGCTCCTTGGGAATATCAAAGATTCTCTTCTGCAGGTTGACTGAAATTCAGTTGCTTAGATGAAGAAACTAATCACACCATTGCATTCCTTGTGAAAAAATGAGTCAAATGAGTATAAAGTTGGCCTGGTCTTGATTCCTACATCAAGGATCCAACTTCATGGTTCCGCCCTCAACATTCTCCTCCTGAAAAATTCGATGCTCAGGTCAAAAAAATATCATGCCATTTGGCTCCTAGCGAAATTTCGGTTAATCTAAGTATAAACTTGGCATGATTATGAAACCTTCAAAAATTGGCTCCAAGGGATTCTCAAAGATTCATCACAGCATAAAAGAATATTCCCTTAACAATATTTCTGTAAAATATTCCCCTGTCTCGAAATTTGTGCAACAAGGTTCCACCATCATGCTTCTATCTCGGCTATGAGTTCCAACGTGTGTTTGGGGTTACTCCTCTGCTTTCTTGGTTGAATGGAAAAAAAGAGCCTTAAATAATTGTTGTAAGTGGAATTAACAATGTCTTCTTAGCTGGTGCATTGGTGGGTGGTCACAAATAAGAGGGTGAAGGTCCCAGGGTCAAACTCGTGGGCCTCCCCCAAATTGATTAGTTTTTTTTTATTTTGTTGAATTGGCGTCATTTGTTTTCATATGGCGGCAGTTTTTAATTTTGGATTTGTCACATTGGGTAGGCCAATCACCGGGCTGGCAGGAGTTCAATCCCTGTCGACTCCCTATATATCGTGGGGTCATTGGACCATCTCAAAACTTTATTTTATATATAATATAAAAATACAGGATGGCTTGTCGAGGGTGGTGGCCTGCCACCCCATTAATATATTTTTTTTATTTTTTTATAATAACATTAAAAACCAACCAGTGGATTTTTAGGGGTTATTAGAAAAATTAACAATTCAACAAATTGACCAATCTCGACTACCGTGAAGTGCCAATTTGTCGCCTAGTTAGTGGCCACCAAATTTAGTGGCTTATGCCAAATTTAGTTGAGCCTCAAATTTTATTTGACCTTCAAATTTAGTTGTAGTTCTGCTAAATTTAGCTAGTGGGGCCAAGTTGACCAAAACATTGGTTGTGAATATCTTGAGCATATGAACTTGTATTTGAGTGTTTTCTACACATTGGAATTAGGATGGCGAGCTCTATGTTTTGGTCCTAGTTTTGAAGAAATACAAAGACTTTGATTTTTGAGCCTTTCCGAAGCCACCTGGATCAACATTACACCAATTTAGATCATCATCGATTTAGTAGTTTTCTTACTCTGGCTGAAAAAAACTTACTTTTCTATATTTTCTGTAAACCAAAAAAAAATCCCTAATTTAATTTATGTATATCATAGAGCTTGCAAATTAATTTTAAAATAGGATAAAAAGGAATTACATAATGAGTAGCTCTAGAGACTCTAACAATGGCTATGATTATTGTCATAATTGATTTTCAAACATCCTCAATCTAATAGAAAAAGTTTGATTTGCAAATATATGTGGTTCTCGTACATTGCGGGGAAGGCGGGGGGCGTCCGCAAGCTACCTTCTCAAAACTCTACTCTCTGGCACAAATTCTATCGTTAACGGTCGTAAGTTAGATTAGGACCCACACTATTGCTTTTCTAAGTAAATGGATAAGTCACAATGCTAGAAAATTGAACTGTAATAAGCACCAAGAATGTGTGAAAGAGGATCTATATGTGCGAGAATAGATGTACATAGAGAGATAGAGACTTTAAAATAGAAAACTACACAAATAATCAAGAAATAAAAAAATGCTCTAACAACTGAACTTATTTTTTCATTTTAAACTTTTACATATTCGCCTATGCAGAACAAAAGATGTACAAAACAATGGGTATGTGCGGGAGAACCACTGTGTGAGAAAATAGTGTATCAAAATATTGCTTAAATATCTAAGCATGCGTTTTGGATATATATACTATTTACTAATATTGTATAAATAGTAAACATGCATATGAAATTTTATGGACTTTGTAACTTAGGTAAATGAGATGAAAATTTAAACTGAATGTGTAATTTTTTTTATTTCCACACATATTCTCCTTGTGCACACTTAATGTTAATTTCCTTACTATTTAGCATAGATATCTCCCCCTTGTGCGATAATGCTTTAAAAAATAAAAACACTGGTCAACATTGACATATAGTTCGATGGTAATAAGTGAGTCGATATCCTCTTCCCCCCCACCCCTTGGGAACAGAGTCAACTCTTAAATGAATATTTACAATGACATAATTGAACTTCGTTTATCATTTTCCTACTTCCAAGACCAAATATGCATGATAAATCTACATGCTCTGCCAGTTGCATTTCTTTCAATAGTTATTGAAACAATTGTAACCACAAAAACACAATTAATTCATAATCATCATATTTCTATAATCATTGAAATTTTCAATATTGACATAAATAAAAATAATGAAATTAATAAACAATAACTAGATTACATGCAATCAGAAGAAAGGCTATAATTCGTAAAATTTGGACAAATTACAAGTGATGCTTTATTACATTCAATGTAATTCTATCTAAGTAGTTGATGTAACAAATAGAAATATACCCACATGGCTTCTAAGGCAATGTCCTTTAAGCAATCATCATGATTACATTGCTTCAGAAATGTTTGTTCATATGTAAATAACCTAAGTAAACACATATGAGATTGAGTCCTTTACACATACTTATGTATTTTTTCCAAGAAATCTTGGAGTTATTGTCACTCCATTTTCTAATTTCTTACCTTTAATGGCCACTAGCTTTGATTATTGAATAAAATAAAATCACAAGAAGTTACCTATTTTTGTATTTCATTTCAAACATTTATTAGATTCTTCATTGTCCTTGTTCACAACAAGACGATAACTTAGCAGACGAGACAAAAAGTACTATAAATGTTCTTTTCATAAAGAGTACATCTATAAGGTATGAGTATCTTAGATATGTCAATTGAACTTGTTGCTTCATTCCTTTTTGTGTACTGAACTTTGGCCTTTGATATCATATAGGTAATGGGTCTACTCAGTGATGTATATTGTGTTGTGTTGCTTTCTGCAATGATGAAACAAGACTACGTAAGCTTTGTCTTCCATTTCACTCCTAGACTATGAACAAGGGTCCATATTTCATTGGCATGTGTTCCCTCATTCATTATGACTTGGATAAATTTCAAACGAGAGAAACTTGTTACAATTTCTACTTACCAGCAAAATTCAATAGGATTTTATTCGCATAATCTCTAAATATATGATGATTTTATCACTACTATGGTATGAATGCTTAATATCTAAAAGATATTTTTTAATCATATAATTAAGCCTTAATTAAGTATTAAATATCTACATTGCGGGAAGTTGATATGTGCGGAGGGGTAATGTATTCGGAGGTGTAGAAATGAGTGAACAATTGTTCTCCCGCACATATCCCTCTTGCGCACATGCTTACAATTTCCTAGAACAAATACTAGTTGCAGATTCATGTAGACCTTCTTAAGTTGTTTACGACGGGTAAATATTATTAGGCACTCAAGAGATCTCCTGATTACAGGTTGATTCACTAAATAAGTTCTGAAAATACTATTTTATAATATCGATGGACACGATCTTCTTGATTTGTTAACAAGCAATAATAATTACATAGCACATTAAAGTAAATACTATGTCTTGTTTGCATATCAATTCACCAAATAAATGCTTACGTTTACTTAGAAGGGAGATTTTATTAATCATAGGATTAAGCGTTAATTAGCACAATGTCTTGGTTATGTGCTGATTCGTTAAATACATATCGAACAAACTTACATTTACCGACAAAAAAGTTTGTGTTAGTCACAAAAATTAGCCTTAATTAATTGTTATTTTATATCTGCTAATTTGAGTCACGGGAGGTTGATTGAATATATGTAACATTTGGCCAAAAAAATTTCGCCAAATGAGGCAATGTGTGTAAGAAGTGTGCGGAGTTGATTCGCATATTGTTTTAATCTACTAAAACAGATACTGGTTACGGATCCCTGTGCATCTTATTGACATGTTTAGAAGTAGTAAATTTTATTAAGTAGACAAATTATGTGTTGATTACGCTTTGATTCCCTAAATAAATGCCGAAAATGATATTTTATAATATTGTTAAATAGGATTTTCTTGATACATTTACAACCAATAATCATTACATAATTGTAACCAACCTCCTCCCACATCTACCCAAGTAACTAGCCAACCGGCGTAAACATGCGACGAGAAAGGCCACTATGGAGGGATTCAAACTCCTTGATGACCTAAGGAAATCGAATCGACGGAACACATCAACCATACCTTCCACATCAGCAATAACACCCCCATGAGACATCTCAGCCACTCAGACATCTTGCCACTGGGTCCCACTGATATTTTAGACCTCTGGATGCTCTCATGTTATAGGAATTCCAGTTTCCAAGGACCTCTGGACACTCTCACAGGACTACAAGCCAGTGTCCAAGGAATTTTCCCAGCATATCTGTGCCAGCATCCGTGAAATTCAAGACACTTTTCTAGCCCAGAATTCCGGCCACAACCCAAAATTTTTTATAGCTTTTAGAATCCATAAAAGACAAGATAACAAGACTACTAAACCAAAATTCAACCTCAAAACTAGGCCTGAACATCCCCAACTGGGATTGACAATTTTTCAAACACTTGGCATCAATGAAACTATAGGTCTAGGATACAAGATAGAGCATGAATGACTGAAAACTCTTATGAAACATGAGAAGAAGGATCACCGCCTCATCCCTTGAACTTTTATGACATCAATTAGGTCTTGCAGCCATCAATTTAACAATTACAAGTAAATACATGAAATAACCAAGACATGAACCAGTCAATTAACCATGCTTATAACCAACATAAAACCATGTAAATAATAGAGATATAACAACCATTAAATCCACATATAAATAAGTACAAAATCAATAGAAATTAATTTTCATTAATCATAGACAAATATGACCAGGTTCAGGACTTCCACGTACCACCCGACCATAGGCATGGCTGAACCAAATCTTTCTTTCAGCCAAACACCCATGTTCCATATTCCAACCATGAATGTGGGATTTCATGGATAAACCAATCCAAAAACAACCAAGGGAATCCAGAGGTTAAAACACCTCCACCCTCACCAAATTGTGATCACACCAAAATCGGTACTTCGATCACAACCGAACTGAACTTGGAATGCCATCCGGAATCCATCACTATCCTTGAGGAATTTTCCATCTGTTTGTCTCTCAGGCTTTACCGCAATCCAATCCCAGATCACTAGGACCTAAACCGAGACTAGTCTCTCAGGATTTACTACAATCCAAAAACTTGGCATCAATGCAACCTACAGGTCTAGCAAGACAGAACATGAATGACTAAAAACTCCTATGAAACATGACAAGAAGGATCACCACCTTCTCCCTTGAAATGTTATGACATCAATTAGGTATTGCATTAATAAATTTAGAAATTACAAGTAAATACATGAAATAACCATGACATGAACCAGTTAATTAACCATGCTTATAACCAACATTAAACCATGTAAATAATAGAGATATAATAGTCACTAAATCCACATACAAATAAGTTCAAAAGAAAAATAACTTAGCTTTCATTAATCATAGGAAAATCTGACTAGGTTCGGGACTTCCACGTACCACCCAGTCGTAGACATGGCTGAACCAAATCTTTCTTTCAGCCAGTCACCCCCGTACCATATTCCAAGAATGAATGTGAGATTCCTAGGAATTTTGGAATGAACCTTGAGACCACCTCCGCCCCTGATTCCGAAATCCATCCGACAAACCAAAGCTCAAAAATGAGATAAACATCCCAACATACCATGGCATCTGGAAAAAGGCAAGGATAGGCTAAAAAAACATTGTCATAACCCGACAAAACCATGCCACCGACAGCAAGAGAACCATACACCAACATGAAAATCCATGCATGTCAAAACTAGTGATGAAATCACACGTGCAATATGTTACCTGCAAGTATTCCTGCTGAAGTTGCCTGATCTTGCTCTTGCTTCCTTGATCCTTGCTTTCCTTCATTTCCCTTTCCTTGCTTTTCCTTCCTTGATCCAAATCTAGAGTGCTCCTAGAAAACTCTAAGTGACCAAGAGTGAGAGAGAGAGAGAATAATGAGAGAGCTCCAAAACTTGAATTGACAAAAGGTTACCCACTGATCCTCAAAATTCTTTTTATTAATGAGGCCTCTATTTTCTTCATTTTCCATTATTTTCCCTCATTTTCCTCCTCACATGCAACCTGTGACCTTTCACCTTACTTTTCTCCTAATTTCCCTTATTTTCATAAATAAATGTGCCAAAATGTGTTTTTTGCCTTTTAACGCCTCTGCCTTTTCCTTTGCCAATTTCCTTAGCCATAAACACATCTAGTGATGCCCACTAGGATATATTTTCCCAACATCCAGCTTGGAATAAGTGTCCCTTAGCCGTGGTCTTATTTTTCCTTTACTAAATTTTGTTACATGAACTTTTCACCAAGGATGTTACAATAATGTGTCAGAGTAAATTCTATTAATAGTATGAATAGGTCTTAATTATTTTTTTTAATACTGTGTGTGGAGTTGTCTACACCGCAGTCAATATCCGTCATGGCAGGTTCTTGCACCTCTGAAAGAATTTCTGTTTTGGCACAGTTTTTCCACATATGGCCTCCCTACACAGTTTTCCTTTCTCACATGTTTTGGTACTAAATGCTTTCAACTGTTTATATGTTACCTATTTTCATTACAAAGATTTTGTTGACTAATGCTTTGATTCTAAATATTATGATTCTACCAATATATGATGAGTTGTTTTAGTTGTTGACGTGTACAAAAAATATGGGTAACATGCTTCGTTTAGTCTCTGTAATAGTGGCATGTGTTAATAGTATAAACACCCACACTAATTCTTTGGTTAGTCAACATTAAGTGCGTCGTCTTACAAATTCTATTATGACACGCTCTTCGCTAGCTCTAAAATATACACTATGAATTCTTGGTGAAAACGAATAACTAAGTCTCATGCCACTAATGTGTTGTCCTTCCATCTGTCACTTATTTGGAAACATAAGCATCTTGTCGCGTTTTCTTGTTCTGGGTGATAAGTCATTACACTACACCAGATATAAATGTAACCCAAACTTTTCATGCCACAAAATTTAATAAGCCAAAAAAACTAATTATTTATATGTAGTGTGTGAGCATATATACGGATGTGCGGGACATTGCCGAACAAAGTTTTTGTTCCTTTCTCCGCACACCCATACCCACACAACACTTCTTCCTCACATGAAATGCATATTTCAATTCTCTAGTAAGCTACTTCTCTACATAAGGATATGCAAACATTGTGATCACAATATATGAATAGTTAGAATAGTGTAGAGACAAGTTGACCTCCAATCACCTTTTGCATAGGATATGTGGAAGAGGAGTTATTTCCCCACTTCTGCACCTTCTTACAAACATGATTTCAATTTTCTACAACGGATCCCGACTACGAAGCCCTCTGCATCTTTTTGATTTGCTACAAATAGTAAATGTTATTACGCATTCGAACAATGCATTGACTACGCGTCGACTTTCCCAATAAATGTTGAACTTGATATGGTTACAACCACTAATCATTATACAATGCATTAGAATAAATGATATTAAGCATAGAATAGATGTTAATAGTATGACCAAGCCATAATTAATTTTTTAATACTGGGTGTGTAGCCGTCTACACCGCAATTAGTATCAATTGCTATAGGTTCTAGCACTAGTCGATAAAAAATCAAATAAAAACACAAAATGTACGAAAACTTTTACTATTTTGATTATCGAAACTTTGTAGTCATATGTTTAATTTTTTTTTTTTTTGAGAGAAGTTATATATTTAAATATTTTGTTTTTAATTGAGCTAATTTCATTGGGCCGAGTGTCGAGGTGTGAAGGAAGGTTTCATTGTGCAGAGTGCAAAGGTGTGAATGAATCTTTCATTGTGAAAAGTAAGGAGGTGTGAATAAAGCTTTCGTTGTGCAGAGTGCAAAGAAAGCACAACATAATTGATATATTAATTTTATGCGACTTAATTTTTTGACAATGCACTTGCTTTAAATATAATATTGACGAATATTTGCCTTGCCTCCATTTTGTCCAACTACTTAATCCTATATATCTTTGGCGTGTTGAAAATGTGACAAGATGATGGAGCTTAGTGAAAAGAAGTCGCCTTCACTAAGTGGGCCCGCAGGCTATTTTTGGCGCAAAGTCTATTTTTAGACTATGTCTATTTTTAGACATATGGATCATGGTCTATGAGTTGCAGGATGCTATTTATGGATGATTGGTCATGTTGGTAAAAATAGATGGACCTCTATTTTTAGACATATGGGTGGAGTCTATTTTTAGACTGTCAGTCTAAAAATAGAACAGTCGAATATTATTAGCTCTTCATAATATTTGGACTATAAGCATTATCTTATCCTCTTGTAGCACTTTAGTTCGAGCTACGGATGTGGCACATGCAACTGCCAGAAGAAAATACACTTTTCATATGGGTTAGTTGAGCTATTGCATGATGGACTTCAGTTATAACTCAAGTGATTGAGTTTGGTGGAGTTGATTGAGGAGTTGATGGAGTTGTGTTCAGTTTGACTTAGTTGAACTAGTTGTATTTAGTCTAACTGCCAAATACACTAGTGATGAGTGATGTGAGTTAATTATTAAATAATTCACTAATTATTAACTCATAAATCAACTAAAGAATACATCAGTTAACTCAATGCATGGACAATTCAGTGGAGACAAGTGTTAGAGGTGGGTGAAAGGGTGAGACTACTATTAGTTGTGACTATAGTTGTGCATGAGATTTGCACAATCATTGATTGAGATTCCAATGAGGATTGCGCAGTACAAGCCAAAGAAATTCGAACTTGGATCTGATCTATTCTCAACTTGGATTGCGCAGTAGAGGCAGGCAAACAGTGGAGGAGATTTGAACCCGTGACTTGTTTAGATCTTAGCTAGTTTGTGTGTAGCAGGTGGAGATAGTACTGAGTACTTGTGAGGAGTATTGTACTATGTATTGTTACATGTTCTCTATCATTATAATATACAGATAGTTGGGGGTTTTCAGCTATATGATTTCCCCATTACATACTGTGTTGATATGTGCGATTGATGTTTCAATGTGCGCATGCAATTGTTTTTTAATTCCGCAAATTGATGATCAGTGGTAGAGGAGGTTATGTATTATGCATGCATTTCATAAATAGTGTATAATCAGGATAATCTCTATGAATAAGTGTTATATTATTCAAAATTTCTACATGGTATCGGAGCGAAGTTGATCATCAGATCTATTATTCAGAAAGTGATTGCATTTTATTTCTTCAAGCAGAGCCTGTAATCGGGCCAGGTAGCTTGTGGATTCATCCTTCTTTTGGAAGGTGAGATATCCGTTAAATTCCCATACAGTCAATCTATGTACGAGAAATACTTTGTTCTCACGAATTTTAGATCAGAAGCGGTTGAGTTTTGAGCTGGTGGAATTCGAATTTGCAGCAGTGTTTTCTTGGTGTCAAAGTTGAAATGTCTTTCAACGGATTGCGATTGGAGTATGCCCTTGAAGGAAGCTCGAATTATATTGCATGGAAAGACAGGATGGAGGTGGTGTTAGATGACAATGGGTTGAAGGAGTTCATAGATGTTGAGGTCCCAAAGCCTACTGATGCTGCTCAAGTTGAGGCTTGGCAAAAGAAGACAGAAAAGTGTCGAAGGATTCTGTTGGAGGGTGTGAACGATCACATTGTATCCAGCCTGCATGGAAAGGCTTCTCCATACTTTATGTAGAAAGCATTGACTGATTTATTCCAAAGCAAGAGTGACCAGAGGAAGTTGGAGCTCAAGGATAAAATCAGAAACATTAAGTGTGAGAAAGGAGACAGTATGCCCAAGTATCTCATGAAGTTCACCCAATGTCGGGATGAGCTGGGAAGTGTGGGGGTGATTGTCGATGATGAGGACTTGGTGAGCTTGGCTCTCCTTGGTCTTCCATAGATTTGGCATTCCTATCAGGACTCTATCAATGGTCGGGAGAAATTTCCAGGATGGGAGAGACTTTAGTCTGATCTTGTGCAAGAGGAGATCAGGCGGAATACCAGGGACGGATCTTCATCAAAGGCATCTGATGAAGAAATTGCACTTTGGCTGCCAAATCAAAGAAGGGGAAGAACAAGAAAGCTTCTCATTCCGATCCAAAAGGCAAGAAGTAGGACATGTCCAAGGTGAAGTGCTTTCACTGTCACCAGCATGGAAATTATGCCACAAATTGTCCACAGAAGAAGAAAAATAAGAAAGCTATTGGATCTACAGTGGGAGAGGCCGTAGCCTCACAGTTTGAGCTGGATTTTTTACTGATCGCATGCTTAGTATCAAGTGTGATCGGATCGGCATGGTTCTTGGAAAGTGGTGCATATTTTCACATGATAGGAGATCGAGATTTGTTTTCTGATCTGGATGAGAAAGATCTTGGAGTGCACATCGAGATGGGCAATGATGGTAGATATAGTGCGACCGGTATCGGTACCATTTCCTTTGAGAGGGAGTCTGGTAAACCCTTCATATTGAAGGAAGTGATGCATGTTCCAGGATTGAAGAAGAATCTTATCTCTGTGGCGATATTAGAAGACAAGGGATATGATGTTATCTTCAGCGAGGGAAAGGCTTTCCTGCGCAGTAAGACAACTGGAGAAACCCAGAAGATAGGGGTTTGAGTCAAGAACCTTTATCAATTGCATGTAGATGGTTGTACAGCAATGGCATGCAAGGTAGAAGGATTGGTGAGCCGGGATGATGGCAAGCTATGGCACCGGAGATTGGGCCACCTTCACCATGGAGCCTTGAAGATACTGCAGCAGATTTCTACTAGGCTTCCTAAAGGCACTTTTGCACAGTCAGATCAGTGCAAGGGGTGTACTTTAGGAAAATTTGTGAAAGTCACCTTTCACGAGAAGGATATTCGCACCACGATGATCCTTGAGAGAATTCACACAGACGTGTGTGGACCTTTCTCAGTAGCTTCGACAACAAAGCACAAGTACTATGTGATCTTTGTTGATGATTTCTCTCGAAAGTGCTGGATCTTCTTCATGCAGAAGAAGAGCGAGACATACTCAAAGTTCTGTGAGTTCAAAGCACTGGTCGAGAAGGAATCGGGGAAGAAGGTGAAGGCTCTTAGGAGCGACAATGGTGGTGAATTCATCTCTGGCGAGTTAAAGGACTTCTGCAGCGCAGAAGGGATTCGAAGAGAGCTTATAGCTCCCCATAACCCATAGCAGAACGGGGTTGCTGAGTGGAAGAACAGAACGATCGTGGGTGTTGCACGGGCGATGTTGCATGATCAGGTCCTACCCCTTCACTTGTGGGCGAAGGCATGCAATACTACAATATATGTGCAGAACCGTTTTCCTCACAAGATACTTGGCATGAGTACACCCGAGGAGGCTTATTCTGGTAAGAGGCCTGATATTTCCCATTTGAGGATTTTTGGTTCTCCTGTTTACATGCATGTGACAAAGGATGCCAGGAAGAAGCTAGAGCCGACCGCAGAGGTTGGGATATTTGTAGGGTACACTGATATGCCCCACAACTATCGTGTGTATTTTCCAGACAGTCGCAAGACTATTGTGCGACGGGATATCAAATTTCAGGAGGAGAAAGCCATGAAGTGTTCGCTTGAGAGGGAGCCACACTTGCATGCAAATGAGGAGTTATTAGTTCCTAAGGATGAGCTTCAGGATGTGGATCACACACAAGATGAAGTTCATGGAGGGGAAGAGACCACTCATGCAGCGCCAATCATCAGAGGGAAAAAGCGCACTACAGAAGCTGAGCGACTGGTTCAAGATGCAGAGAAGGTTGTAGGACCACCTACAGCACAGCGCAGACAGAGACAGTCACCTGATCAGTACACTGGATACTGAGCCATCCTCTTTTGAGGAAGTTGTGGAGGATCCCGCATGGGTAGATGCCATGGTGGAAGAGTATGATTCGATTGTCAGAAACAGTGCATGGAATATTGTCCCAAGACCGGAGGGGAAATCAATGGTGGGTTCGAGATGGATCTACAAAGTGAAGCAGGCAGCTGACGAGAGTGTGGAGAAGTACAAGGCAAGATTTGTTGCCCGAGGCTTCTCACAGATAGAGGGGATCGATTATAAGGAAGCCTTTGCACCTGTCGCAAGGTATTCTTCCATACGGACGATTCTTGCTCTCTCAGAGAAGATGGGGTGGCACATCCATCAGATGGATGTGAAGACTGTGTTCCTCAATGGAGTCATTGAGGAGGAGGTGTGCATAGAGCAGCCCGAAGGTTTCGATATCTTCAGCAACGAGTCGCATGTGTGCAGGCTCAAGAGAGCGTTGTATGGGTTGAAACAAGCACCTCGTGCTTGGTACACACAGATAGACAGTTATTTCACCAGACTTGGATTCTCCAAGAGTAAGGCGGATCCTAACCTATACCAGATTGTGGTGGAGGGTAAGTTGCTGATCATTGTACTTTATGTAGATGATTTGATTTTGACGGGAGATGAGCTGTTGATACTTTCATGCAAGGAGGATCTTGCTAGAGAGTTTGAGATGAAGGACTTCGACCTCCTTCATTATTTCCTGGGATTGGAAATTTGGCAGCGCAGTGATGGACTATTTGTTTCTCAGGGTAAGCATGCCCGAGAGATATTGGAGAAGTTCAACATGCATGGCTGCAAGCCTGTTAATACTCCTCTTCCTGGAGGTTGGAGGAAGGAGGATGCTACTTCAGTGGAGGTAGTGGATGCCACTGTTTATCGATAGTTGGTGGGGTCGCTTATGTATCTGGTCAATACACGACCCGATATATGTTATGCTGTTAACCAGCTTTAACAAGCTATGGTTAAGCCAACCAAGCTCTTCTAGAAGGCAGGCAAGCATGTATTGCATTATCTCATAGGCACATCGGGATATGGATTGTGGTACAGACATGAGGATGAGGTGAAGCTATGTGGCTTCACGGATGCAGATTGGGCAGGGAGCCCAACGGACAGAAAGAGCACATCTGGAGGGATCTTCTGTATCAGGTCGACAGCAGTTTCTTAGTACAGCAGGAAGTAGAGATCCGTGGCACTCAGTTCAGCAAAGGCCGAGTATATGGCAGTAAGTTTGGCTGCATGCGAGGCTATATGGATGAGGAAGATCCTGGTCAGGTTGTTGAGGTCACACTTGGAGCCTACTGTGATTTATTGTGATAACCAGAGTTGCATTAAATACTTGGCTAATCTAGTATTTCATGATAGATCCAAGCACATCGACATCAAGTACCATCATATAAGAGATTGTGTGCAGCGGAGAATCATGTTACTTTCATACATTCCCACAGAAGATCAGGATGCTGATATCTTGACGAAGGCACTCACCAGGAGAAAATTTGAATACCACAAAGGCAGATAAGGGTTGCAGATAATCATATCTTGTTGAGAGGGAGTGTTGAAAATGCAACAAGATGATGGAGCTTAGTGAAAATAAGTTGCCTTCACTAAGTGGGCCCGCAGGCTATTTTTGGCACAAAGTCCATTTTTAGACTATGTCTATTTTTAGACATATGGATCATGGTCTATGATTTGCAAGATGCTATTTATGGATGATTGGTCATGTTGTTAAAAATAGATGGACCTATATTTTTAGACATATGGGCGGAGTCTATTTTTAGACTGCCAGTCTAAAAATAGAACAGCCGAATATTATTAGCTCTTAATAATATTTGGACTATAAACATTATCTTATCCTCTTGCAGCACTTCAGTTCAAGCTACAGATGTGGCACATGCAACTGCCAGAAGGAAATACGATTTTCCTATGGGTTAGTTGAGCTATTGCATGATGGACTTCAGTTAGAACTCAAGTGATTGAGTTTGGTGGAGTTGATTGAGGAGTTGATGGAGTTGTGTTCAGTTTGACTTAGTTGAACTAGTTGTATTTATTCTAACTGCCAAATACACTAGTGATGAGTGATGTGAATTAATTATTAATTAATTCACTAATTATTAACTCATAAATCAACTAAAGAATACATCAGTTAACTCAGTGCATGGACAGTTCAGTGGAGACAAGTGTTAGAGGTGGGTGAATGGGTGAGACTACTATCAGTTGTGACTATAGTTGTGCATGATATTTGCACAATCATTGATTGAGATTGCAAATGAGGATTGCGCAGTACAAGCCAAATAAATTCAAACTTGGATTTGATCTATTCTCAACTTGGATTGCGCAGTAGAGGCAGGCAAACAGTGGAGGAGATTTGAACTTGTGACTTGTTCAGATCTGAGCTAGTTTTTGTGTAGCGGGTGGAGATAGTACTGAGTACTTGTGAGGAGTATTGTACTATGTATTGTTACATGTTCTCTATCATTATAATATACAGATAGTTGGGGGTTTTCAGCTGTATGCTTTCCCCATTACATGCTGTGTTGATATGTGTGATTGATGTTTCAATGTGCGCATGCAATTGTTTTTTAATTCCACAAATTGATGGTCAATGGTAGAGGAGGTTATGTATTATGCATGCATTCCGAAAATGCTCCTCCCATCTCCTTTGTTGGTGCATCACATACATCCTCAGCATATCCTCCAATATCATGTTGACCCTCTCTATTTATCCATCTGTTTGCGGATGATAAGTTGTACTGAAGGCCAACTCTATACCCAAACCTGCAAATAGCTCCTTCTAGAACTTGTAGTGAACTTTGCATTTGTGTTTGACACAATATTCTTTAGAAAACCATGTAATCTTACTATTTCTCTAATGAAAACATGTGCTACCTCACTGGCTGAATATGTAGTCTTTACTGGAATGAAGTGAGCTACCTTGCTTAATTTTTCAACCACGACCATAATAGAGTCATGTTGCCTCACTGTCCTCAAAATACCTGTAATGAAATCCATGGAAATTACCTCCCATTTCCATTCTGGAACCGCTATAGGATGTAGTAAACCACCTGGATGCTTACATTCTGCCTTTACCTACTGACAATCTAAACATCTAGCCATGAACTCTGCCAATAGTATAACTTCTTCGCCACCTTCAATTTCTTTTGATATCCTAGGTGACCCGAGTATGTCTTGACATGAAACTCCATCAAGATAAGCTTCTTGAGCTCACTACAATTCGATACATAGATCCTGTCCCAAAATCTCACCAAACCATCTGTCGTGAGACAATAGTCTGCATCCTGATCACATGTACCTATACTTACACCTGTACCTATACATGTACCTATATCTGCACTTGTACCTACAACCACACCTGTGATTGCACTTGTACCTAAACCTTTACATGTACTATGATGTAACCTGTGCAAGATCTCCATTTACTTGTCATCCCGTTGTCCTACCTACAAGATCCTATCCTGTAATTCTGTCCCATAAGAGCTCATAGCTACTATATGATTTACATGTACCTTCTTTCTAAGAACATCTCCAACCCGATTCTCCTTCCCTTTGATGTATCTGATCTTGAAGTCAAACTCACTGAGGATAGCCAACCATCTAGCTTGCCTGACATTTAGATTTGGGTGGTCAAACAAATACCTCAATCCACTGTGGTCACTCATCAGTACAAACCTCCTGCCAAGAAGATAGTGCCTCCACAACTTCAATATATGTATGATTGTTTCTAGCTCAAGACCATGCGTCATTTAGTTCTGCTCGTGCTCATTTAGTTTTTGTGACTCATAGCACACTACCTGTCCTTCTTACATGAGAACTCCACCAAGTCCTCTCTTGCAAGCATATGTGCACATTACAAACTCCTTTCCCAGATCTGAAATATTTAACATCGGCGCATGTGTCAACAATTGCTTAAGCTGCTCAAAACTAGCTGCACATTCTTCTGTCCATTTGAACTTCTTACCTTTCCACTGCAATGATGTGATAGGATATGCGTGATAAGTTCCTGATGAACTTCCTATAGTCACCTACCAATCCCATAAATGATCTCACCTCATCCACTTTCTTAGGAGTTTCCCACTCCATGATGGCCCTTATCTTTTATGGATCTACTGCTATGCCTTCCTTAGAAAATACATGTCCCAAGTCATGCACCTATGTCTGAAAGAATCTGCACTTGCTAAGCTTAGCATACAACTGATGCTCTCTTAGAAATCTCAACATTGATGCTAAATGCTTGACATGTTCTTCCTCATTTTTAGAATATGTCAGTATGTCATCAATGAATACAATAACAAACTTGTCCAGATAAGGACACAACACACCATTCATCAAACACATAAATTTAGTTGGAGCATTAGTAAAACCAAATGGAACTACAACAAAATCATAATTCCCATACCTAGTCCTAAATGCAATCTTGAATATATCCTCTTCCTTGATGCGTACCTGATGGTATCCCGATCTCAAGTCGATATTAGATAACACTGCTACTCCCTTTAACTGATCAAACAAATCATCAATCCTTGATAATGGATACCTATTCTTAATCGTTACCTTGTTCAGCTACCTGTAGTCAATGCACAATCTGAGAGTACCATCTTTCTTCTTTACGAACAACGTTGGTGCACCCCAAGGGGATACACTTGGCCTAATGTACCCCTTGTCAAGCATCTCCTTTAACTGCAGCTTAAACTCTACCAACTAAGGTGTGCTCATCTGATAAGGTGCCTTTGATGTCAGAGCTTCCCCTGGCACCAACTCAATAGAAAACTCTACCTCCCTGTGAGGTGGAAACTCTGTAATATCCTCAGGAAATGCATCCAGAAACTATTGTAGAACTGGGTATCTTCTCAAAATGTCTGCATCCCAACCTTCCTTACATTTTTCACTAGAAATGTGCACTGCAAACATCACACAACCTTTTCTACAACTACGCTTAGTCTGCATAGTGGTAACCATCCTCACTGATGTAGGCTTCCTCTTCCCCTGCAAATTTATCTTTTCCCCACTAACATCCACACACTCAATGGTCTTCTCGAAATAATCAACTTTGGTCATGTGAAGGTACAACCAATCCATACCCAAAAGCATACTATACGAACCTAATGGTAGTACATTCAAATGTTATGTTTTAGGCATACCATTTAACTCAAATGCACAAGCTCTTACCCTATGGTGAACTCTCTTCTTTATACCTGGAGCCAACTACACCAACCAAGATTCTGCATGCACTTCTTTTCTCAAACCAAACTTATCCACGAGGTTAGGATTAATATAATTATAGTTAGATCCAGGATCAATCAAAATAGAAACAACCTAATCACAAAGCTTACCGTCCATCTCAATGATAGATGTTTGATGATCCACCTACGTGTTGTCCATAGTTGCATAGATACGAGGAATTATATGACCAACATCACCAGTTGTATGCGCCTCCTGATCATTGTAGATCTGGGGTCTACCACCCGTCTGATATTTCATACAATCCCTCTTATGATGATCCTTACCACATATCCAACATTGCAATGTTTCCCTACCACCGTCTCTAGCCTGTTGCTCTCCATGTCCTTTCTCAGTTGTATTGAACATCTTGTAAGGAACTAAATTTTCTTTCGCAATTGCATGTTGAGGTCTTCCTCGCTTTGGTGTCCATTTTCCTTTAGCTTTCTCATTTATTTTCAAGTCACGCTTAGGCTCAACTTTGCGCTTCGACTGTTCATAACAATGTTTCAAGTTTTGGATGGCCTACTCCAACGATCTAGGCTCATCGAACTCAATTCGGTCTCTGTATACTACTGGAAGTCCACTGATGAATCTCTAAACCTTGGCCTTCTCCTCCTTGAGGTAAGGCACATATATCAAAAAATCCAAGAACCTGCTAGTATACTCATCATCTTTCATGGAACCCATCTGCAACTCATAAAACTCCTTAGCTTTGTCATCAAAGTATATTTCCGACAAATACTTCTTCTTGAAGAGCCTCTCAAACTCATGCCAAGTTAAATCTTCCTCATGTATACCTTTAACATTCTTCACATCTTCCCACCAAATATCTACTTTACCTTTGAGACTGAAAGTGGCTATCTTTGCTTTCATGTTTTCTAAATAGTCATGCAATCTGAAGAATTTCCTCATACCAAGAAGACATGCCTCTGCATCCTATGATTTCTTCATATCTCCATCAAAGGAATGTGGTTTTTCTTTCTTAAACTCATCCGGGAAGTATCCCCTATCACTCCTCCTGTAAGGATGATAACAATGACGATCATGATGCTTGTCTAAACCAGAAGTAGAATAATACCTATGCTTATCACCTCTCCTATCCAGAGAGCCCAACAACCTGGAATCTCTGATCATGTCATTTATGTCTGACCTGTGACTACAATAAGACCTGCTGCTATATGCCCCATTAGTTATGTCCTCTTTCTCATGGTTGATTTGAAGTGGTCCCTATCGCTACAATTCTGACAAACTCTGAAGAAGTATTGCATTAACCTCTGCTTGTTTCTCTTGTGCCTGCATGATTTTTTCATTTTCCACCTTACAACTCCTTATTTCTTCCTTCAAGTTTCTCAATGTGTCTTCCAAATTATAAGGGTTCCCCATACCATGCTTCTCATATGATTCATAGGGAGAGTCTTTGTAGTCTACCATCTTGCTACCCATTTGATCTCTTTCCTACAAGGCATACTATGTCAGCGAACCAAATCATAATAAACCAATATACCTTAGCATATTCTGGGGAGGATATTTCATCTGCAAGATCATGAAATCAGCGTGATACATGTATAACATAATCATAACAACATACAGAGATATGATACATAAGCACATAACTACGTAACCATCATTCTAGCTAGAGTCCAGTCATCAATGCATGGCCTTATCAACTACACACATACCATGACTAAATGCACAAAAACAAAACCATAACACCACTATATACTTGACCACATGCAAACATTAACATGCATAAGCAATGCATAATCGACCACACACACACATGAACGCATATGATCAAGCATGAATGATGATACTTGTAACCAAATCTAAAAGAATGATACATGTAACCAAGCATGCAATAATGTAACCAAACATACAAGAATGTAACCAAGCATACAAAATGGCACATGTAAGTGACATATAAAAACATGTAACCATTCATACACTCATGACAACATGCTTCACACAACGACATCCTTATCCCCATGGTGACATCACTATGACCATGACCAACACCATGCATATGCAATAAGCACATAGACCACAAGGATGACTGACACATGTACAACCGACATGAATGCATTAAAATTACATTCACCCAAGGAGAGCACAAACATGCTCTGATACCAATTTGTAACCATCCTCCTCCCACATCTACCCTAGTAACCAGCCAATCGAGGTAAACATGCAATGAGAGAGGCCAATATGAAGGGATTAGTTTGTAACCACCCTCCTCCCACATCTACCTAAGTAATCGACCAACCAGGGTAAACATGCAATGAGAGAGGCCACTATAAAGGGATTCAACCTCCTTGGTGACCTTAAGGAAATGGAATCGACAGAACACATCAACCATACCTTCCACATCAACAAGAACACCCCCAGGAGACATCTCAGCAACTCATACATCCTACCCTTAGTTCTCACTGGTATTTTGGACCTCTGAACGCTCTCATGCTATAGGCATGCCAGCGTCTAGGGACCTTTGGACGCTCTCACAAGCCTACAAGCCAGCATCCAGGGACTTTTCCCAGTAGACTTGTGCTAGCATCTATGGAATTCAAGGCACTTTTATAGCCCAGAATTTCGGTCACTACCTAGAACTTGTTATAAATTTCAGAATCCATCAAATACATGATGACAATACTACTAGACCAAAAATCAACCCCAGGACTAGGCCTGACCATCCCCATCCAGGACTGATATTTTGTCAAACACTTGGCATCAATGCAACCTACAGGTCTAGCAAGACCAAGCATCAATGACTAAAAACTCCTATGAAACATGACAAGAAGGATCACCACCTTCTCCCTTGAAATGTTATGACATCAATTAGGTCTTGCATTAATAAATTTAGAAATTACAAGTAAATACATGAAATAACCATGACATGAACCAGTGAATTAACCATGCTTATAACCAACATTAAACCATGTAAATAATAGAGATATAATAGTCACTAAATCCACATACAAATAAGTTCAAAAGAAAAATAACTTAGCTTTCATTAATCATAGGAAAATCTGACTAGGTTCGGGACTTCCACGTACCACCCAATCGTAGACATGGCTGAAACAAATCTTTCTTTCAGCCAGTCACCCTCGTACCATATTCCAAGAATGAATGTGAGATTCCTAGGCATTTTGGAATGAACCTTGAGACCACCTCCGCCCCTGATTCCGAAATCCATCCGGCAAACCAAAGCTCAAAAATGAGATAAACATCCCAACATACCATGGCATCTGGAAAAAGGCAAGGATAGGCTAAAAAACATTGTCATAACCCGAAAAAACCACGCCACTGACAGCAAGAGAACCATACACCAACATAAAATCCATGCATGTCAAAACTAGTGATGAAACCACACGTGCAATATGTTACCTGCAAGTATTCCTGCTGAAGTTACCTGATCTTGCTCTTGCTTCCTTGATCCTTGCTTTCCTTCCTTTCCCTTTCCTTGCTTTTCCTTCCTTGATCCAAATCTAGAGTGCTCCTAGAAAACTCTAAGTGACCAAGAGTGAGAGAGAGAGAGAATAATGAGAGAGCTCCAAAACTTGAATTGGCAAACGGTTACCCACTGATCCTCAAAATCCTTTTTATTAATAGGCCTCTATTTTCTTCATTTTCCATTATTTTCCCTCATTTTCCTCCTCACATGCAACCTGTGACCTTTCACCTTACTTTTCTCCTAATTTCCCTTATTTTCATAAATAAATGTGCCAAAATGTGTTTTTTGCCTTTTAATGCCTCTGCCTTTTCCTTTGCCAATTTCCTTAGCCATAAACACATCCAGTGATGCCCACTAGGATATATTTTCCCAACATCCAGCTTGGAATAAGTGTCCCTTAGCCGTGGTCTTATTTTTCCTTTATTAAATTTTGTTACATGAAATTTTCACCAAGGATGTTACAATAATGTGTCAGATTAAATGCTATTAATAGTATGAATAGGTCTTAATTATTTTTTTTAATACTGTGTGTGGAGTTGTCTGCACCGCAGTCAATATCCGTCATGGCAGGTTCTTACACCTCCGAAAGAATTTCTGTTTTGGAACAGTTTTTCCACGTATGGCCTCCCTACACAGTTGTCCTTTCTCACATGTTTTGGTACTAAATGCTTTCAACTGTTTATATGTTACCTATTTTCATTACAAATATTTTGTTGACTAATGCTTTGATTCTAAATAGTATGATTCTACCAATATATGATGAGTTGTTTTAGTTGTTGACGTGTACAAAAATATGGGTAACATGCTTCGTTTAGTCTCTGTAATAGTGGCATGTGTTAATAGTATAAACACCCACACTAATTCTTTGGTTAGTCAACATTAAGTGCGTCGTCTTACAGATTCTATTATGACACGCTCTTCGCTAGCTCTAAAATATACACTATGAATTCTTGGTGAAAACGAATAACTAAGTCTCATGCCACTAGTGTGTTGTCCTTCCATCTGTCACTTATTTGGAAACATAAGCATCTTGTCGCGTTTTCTTGTTCTAGGTGATAAGTCATTGCTCTACACCAGATATAAATGTAACCCAAACTTTTCATGCCCCAAAATTTAATAAGCCAAAAAAACTAATTATCGATATGTAGTGTGTGAGCATATATACGGATGTGCGGGACATTGCCGAACAAAGTTTTTGTTCCTTTCTCCGCACACCCATACCCACACAACACTTCTTCCTCACATGAAATGCATATTTCAATTCTCTAGTAAGCTACCTCTCTACATAAGGATATGCAAACATTGTGATCATAATATATGAATAGTTAGAATAGTGTAGAGACAAGTTGACCTCCAATCACCTTCTGCATAGGATATGTGGAAGAGGAGTTATTTCCCCACTTCTGCACCTTCTTACAAACATGATTTCAATTTTCTACAATGGATCCCGACTACGAAGCCCTCTGCATCTTTTTGATTTGCTACAAGTAGTAAATGTTATTACGCATTCGAACAATGCATTGACTACGCGTCGACTTTCCCAATAAATGTTGAACTTGATATGGTTACAACCACTAATCATTATACAATGCATTAGAATAAATGATATTAAGCGTTGAATAGATGTTAATAGTATGACCAAGCCATAATTAATTTTTTAATGCTGGGTGTGTAGCCGTCTACACCGCAATTAGTATCAATCGCTATAGGTTCTAGCACTAGTCGATAAAAAATCGAATAAAAACACATAATGTACGAAAATTTTTACTATTTTGATTATCGAAACTTTGTAGTCATATGTTTAAAAAAAAATTATTTTTGAGAGAAGTTATATATTTAAATATTTTGTTTTTAATTGAGCTAATTTCATTGGGCCGAGTGTCGAGGTGTGAAGGAAGGTTTCATTGTGCAGAGTGCAAAGGTGTGGATGAATCTTTCGTTGTGAAAAGTAAGGAGGTGTGAATAAAGCTTTCGTTGTGCAGAGTGCAAAGAAAGCACAACATAATTGATATATTAATTTTATGCGACTTAAATTTTTGACAATGCACTTGCTTTAAATATAATATTGACGAATATTTGCCTTGCCTCCATTTTTTCCAACTACTTAATCCTCTATATCTTTGGCGTGTTGAAAATGTAACAAGATGATGGAGCTTAGTGAAAAGAAGTCACCTTCACTAAGTGGGCCCGCAGGCTATTTTTGGCGCAAAGTCTATTTTTAGACTATGTTTATTTTTAGACATATGGATCATGGTCTATGAGTTGCAGATGCTATTTATGGATGATTGGTCATGTTGGTAAAAATAGATGGACCTCTATTTTTAGACATATGGGTGGAGTCTATTTTTAGACTGCCAGTCTAAAAATAGAACAGTCGAATATTATTAGCTCTTAATAATATCTGGACTATAAACATTATCTTATCCTCTTGCAACACTTTAGTTCGAGCTACGGATGTGGCACATGCAACTGCCAGAAGGAAATACACTTTTCCTATGGGTTAGTTGAGTTATTGCATGATGGACTTCAGTTAGAACTCAAGTGATTGAGTTTGGTGGAGTTGATTGAGGAGTTGATGGAGTTGTGTTCAGTTTGACTTAGTTGAACTAGTTGTATTTAGTCTAACTGCCAAATACACTAGTGATGAGTGATGTGAATTAATTATTAATTAATTCACTAATTATTAACTCATAAATCAACTAAAGAATACATCAGTTAACTCAGTGCATGGACAGTTCAGTGGAGACAAGTGTTAGAGGTGGGTGAAAGGGTGAGACTACTATCAGTTCTGACTATAGTTGTGCATGAGATTTGCACAATCATTGATTGAGATTTCCAATGAGGATTGCGCAGTACAAGCCAAAGAAATTCGAACTTGGATCTGATCTATTCTCAACTTGGATTGCGCAGTAGAGGCAGGCAAACAGTTGAGGAGATTTGAACCCGTGACTTGTTCAGATCTTAGCTAGTTTGTGTGTAGCAGGTGGAAATAGTACTGAGTACTTGTGAGGAGTATTGTACTATGTATTGTTACATGTTCTCTATCATTATAATATACAGATAGTTGGGGGTTTTCAGCTGTATGATTTCCCCATTACATACTGTGTTGATATGTGTGATTGATGTTTCAATGTGCGCATGCAATTGTTTTTTAATTCCGCAAATTGATGATCAATGGTCGAGGAGGTTATGTATTATGCATGCATTCCGTAAATAGCGTATAATCAGGATAATCTCTATGAATAAGTGTTATATTATTCAAAATTTCTACATGGTATCGGAGCGAAGTTGATCATCAAATCTATTATTCAGAAAGTGATTGCATTTTATTTCTTCAAGCAGAGTCTGTAATCGGGCCAGGTAGCCTGTGGATTCATCCTTCTTTTGGAAGGTAAGATATCCGTTAAATGCCCATACAGTCAATCTCTGTATGAGAAGTACTTTGTTCTCATGAATTTTAGATCAGAAGCGGTTGAGTTTTGAGCTGGTGGAATTCGAATTTGCAGTAGTGTTTTCTTGGTGTCAAAGTTGAAATGTCTTTCAACGGATTGCGATTGGAGTATGCCCTTGAAGGAAGCTCGAATTATATTGCATGGAAAGACAGGATGGAGGTGGTGTTAGATGACAATGGGTTGAAGGAGTTCATAGATGCTGAGGTCCCAAAGCCTATTGATGCTGCTCAAGTTGAGGCTTGGCAAAAGAAGACAGAAAAGTGTCGAAGGATTCTGCTGGAGGGCGTGAAGGATCACATTGTATCCAGCCTGCATGGAAAGGCTTCTCCATACTTGATGTGGAAAGCGTTGACAGATTTATTCCAAAGCAAGAGTGACCAGAGGAAGTTGGAGCTCAAGGATAAACTCAGAAACATTAAGTGTGAGAAAGGAGACAGTATGCCCAAGTATCTCACGAAGTTCACCCAATGCCGGGATGAGCTGGGAAGTGTGGGGGTGACTGTCGATGATGAGGACTTGGTGAGCTTGGCTCTCCTTGTTCTTCCAAAGATTTGGCATTCCTATCAGGACTCTGTCAATGGTCGGGAGAAATTGCCAGGATGGGAGAGACTTTAGTCCGATCTTGTGCAAGAAGAGATCAGGCGGAATACCAGGGACGGATCTTCATCAAAGGCATCTGATGAAGAAAATTGCACTTGGGCTGCCAAATCAAAGAAAGGGAAGAACAAGAAAGCTTCTCATTCCGATGCAAAAGGCAAGAAGCAGGACATGTCCAAGGTGAAGTGCTTTCACTGTCACCAGCACGGACATTACGCCACAAATTGTCCCCATAAGAAGAAAAATAAGCAAGCTACTGGATCTGCAGTGGGAGAGGCCTTAGCCTCGCAGTTTGAGCTGGATTTTTCACTGATCGCATGCTTGGTATCAAGTGTGATGGGATTGGTATGGTTCTTGGACAGTGGTGCATATTTTCACATGACATGAGATTGAGATTTGTTTTCTGATCTGGATGAGAAAGATCTTGGAGTGCACATCGAGATGGGTGATGATGGTAGATACAGTGCGACCGGTTATATCAGTACCATTTCCTTTGAGAGGGAGTCTGGTAAACCCTTCGTATTGAAGGAAGTGATGCATATTCCAGGATTGGAGAAGAATCTTATCTCTGTGGCGACGTTAGAAGACAAGGGATATGATGTTTTCTTCAGCGAGGGAAAGGCTTTCCTACGCAGTAAGACAACTAGAGAAACCCAGAAGATATGGGTTCGAGTCAAGAACCTTTATCAATTGCATGTAGATGGTTGCGTAGCAATGGCATGCAAGGTAGAAGGATTGGTGAGCCGGGATGATGGCGAGTTGTGGCACCGGAGATTGGGCCACCTTCACCATGGAGCCTTGAAGATACTGCAGCAGATTTCTACTGGGCTTCCTAAAGGCACTCTTGCACAGTCAGATCAGTGCAAGGGGTGTACTTTGGGAAAATTTGTGAAAGCCACCTTTCACGAGAAGGATATTCGCGCCACGATGATCCTTGAGAGAATTCACACAGACGTGTGTGGACCTTTCTCAGTAGCTTTGACAACAAAGCACAAGTACTATGTGATCTTTGTTGATGATTTCTCTCGAAAGTGCTGGATCTTCTTCATGCAGAGTAAGAGCGAGACATACTCAAAGTTCTGTGAGTTCAAAGCACTGGTCGAGAAAGAATCGGGGAAGAAGGTGAAGGCTCTTAGGAGAGACAATGGTGGTGAATTCATCTCTGACGAGTTCAAGGACTTCTACAGCGCATAAGGGATTGGAAGAGAGCTTATAGCTCCCCATAACCCACAGCAAAACGGAGTTGCTGAGCGGAAGAACAGAACGATCGTGGGTGCTGCATGGGCGATGTTGCGTGATCAGGGCCTACCCCTTCACTTGTGGGCGAAGGCATGCAATACTGCAGTATATGTGCAGAACCATTTTCCTCACAAGATACTTGGCATGAGTACACCCGAGGAGGCTTATTCTGGTAAGAGGCCTGATATTTCCCATTTGAGGATTTTTGGTTCTCCTGTTTACATGCATGTGACGAAGGATGCCAGGAAGAAGCTGGAGCTGACCGCAGAGGTTGGGATATTTGTAGGGTACACTGATACGCCCCACAACTATCGTGTGTATTTTCCAGATAGTTGCAAGACTATTGTGCGACGGGATATCAAATTTTAGGAGGAGAAAGCCATGAAGTGTTCACTTGAGAGGGAGCCACACTTGCATGCAAATGAGGAGCTATTAGTTCCTAAGGATGAGCTTCAGGATGTGGATCACCCACAAGATGAAGTTCATGGAGTGGAAGAGACCACTCATGCAGGGATAATCATCAGAGGGTGAAAGCGCACTACAGAAGCTGAGCGACTGGCTCAAGATGCAGAGAAGGTTGTAGGACCACCTACAACACAGCGCAGACAAAGACAGTCACCGGATCAGTACACTGGATACATGGCTCTTGTGAGCAAATGTGTCGTGACTAAGCCATCCTCTTTCGAGGAAGCTGTGGAGGATCCCGCATGGGTAGATGCCATGGTGGAAGAGTATGATTCGATTGTCAGAAACAGTGCATGGGAGATTGTCCCAAGGCCGGAGGGGAAATCAGTGGTGGGTTTGAGATGGATCTACAAAGTGAAGCAGGCAGCTGACGGGAGTGTGGAGAAGTACAAGGAAATATTTGTTGCCTGAGGCTTCTCACAGATAGAGGGGATTGATTATAAGGAAACCTTTGCACCTGTCGCAAGGTATTCTTCCATACGGACGATTCTTGCTCTCTCAGAGCAGATGGGGAGGCATATCCATCATATGGATGTGAAGACTGTGTTCCTCAACGGAGTCATTGAGGAGGAGGTCTACATAGAGAAGCCTGAAGGTTTCGAGATATTCAACAGCGAGTCGCATGTGTGCAGGCTCAAGAGAGCGTTGTATGGGTTGAAACAAGCACCTCGTGCTTGGTACACACAAATAGACAGTTATTTCACCAGACTTGGATTCTCCAAGAGTGAGGTGGATCCTAACCTATACCAGATTGTGGTGGAGGGTAAGTTGCTGATCATTGTACTTTATGTAGATGATTTGATTTTGATGGGAGATGAGCTGTTGATACTTTCATGCAAGGAGGATCTTGCTAGAGAGTTTGATATGAAGGACTTCGGCCTCCTTCATTATTTCCTGGGATTGGAAATTTGGCAGCGCAGTGATGGACTATTTGTTTCTTAGGGTAAGCATGCCCAGGAGATATTGGAGAAGTTCAACATGCATGGCTGCAAGCCTGTTAATACTCCTCTTCCTGGAGGTTGGAGGAAGGAGGATGCTACTTCAGCGGAGGTAGTGGATGCCACTGTTTATCGACAGTTGGTGGGGTCGCTTATGTATCTGATCAATACACGACCCGATATATGTTATGTTGTTAACCAGCTTTAACGAGCTATGGTTAAGCCAACCAAGCTCTTCTAGAAGGCAAGCAAGCATGTATTGCGTTATCTCAGAGGCACATCGGGATATGGATTGTGGTACAGACATGAGGATGAGGTGAAGCTATGTGGCTTCACGGATGCAGATTGGGCAGGGAGCCCAACAGACAGAAAGAGCACATCTTGAGGGATCTTCAGTATCAGGTCGACAGCAGTTTCTTAGTACAGCAGGAAGTAGAGATCCGTGGCACTCAGTTCAGCAAAGGCCGAGTATATGGCAGTAAGTTTGGCTGCATGCGAGGCTATATGGATGAGGAAGATCCTGGTCAGGTTGTTCAGGTAACACTTGGAGCCTACTGTGATTTATTGTGATAACCAGAGTTGCATTAAATACTTGGCTAATCTAGTGTTTCATGATAGATCCAAGCACATCGACATCAAGTACCATCATATAAGAGATTGTGTGCAGCGGAGAATCATGTTACTTTCATACATTCCCACAGAAGATCAGGATGCTGATATCTTGACGAAGGCACTCACCAGGAGAAAATTCGAATACCACAAAGGCAGATAGGGGTTGCAGATAATCCATATCTTGTTGAGAGGGAGTGTTGAAAATGCAACAAGATGATGGAGCTTAGTGAAAATAAGTCGCCTTCACTAAGTGGGCCTGCAGGCTATTTTTGGCACAAAGTCTATTTTTAGACTATGTCTATTTTTAGACATATGGATCATGGTCTATGATTTGCAGGATGCTATTTATGGATGATTGGTCATGTTCTTAAAAATAGATGGACCTCTATTTTTAGACATGTGGGCGGAGTCTATTTTTAGACTGCCAGTCTAAAAATAGAACAGTCGAATATTATTAGCTCTTAATAATATTTGGACTATAAACATTATATTATCCTCTTGCAGCACTTCAGTTCAAGCTACAGATGTGGCACATGCAACTGCCAGAAGGAAATATGCTTTTCCTATGGGTTAGTTGAGCTATTGCATGATGGACTTCAGTTAGAACTCAAGTGATTGAGTTTGGTGGAGTTGATTGAGGAGTTGATGGAGTTGTGTTCAGTTTGACTTAGTTGAACTAGTTGTATTTATTCTAACTGCCAAATACACTAGTGATGAGTGATGTGAATTAATTATTAATTAATTCACTAATTATTAACTCATAAATCAACTAAGGAATACATCAGTTAACTCAGTGCATGGACAGTTCAGTGGAGACAAGTGTTAGAGGTGGGTGAAAGGGTGAGACTACTATCAGTTGTGACTATAGCTGTGCATGAGATTTGCACAATCATTGATTGAGATTGCCAATGAGGATTGCGTAGTACAAGCCAAAGAAATTCGAACTTGGATTTGATCTATTCTCAACTTGGATTGCGCAGTAGAGGCAGGAAAACAGTGGAGGAGATTTGAACCTGTGACTTGTTCATATCTGAGCTAGTTTTTGTGTAGCAGGTGGAGATAGTACTGAGTACTTGTGAGGAGTATTTTACTATGTATTGTTACATGTCCTCTATCATTATAATATACAGATAGTTGGGGGTTTTCAGCTGTATTCTTTCCCCATTACATACTATGTTGATATGTGTGATTTATGTTTGAATGTGCGCATGCAATTGTTTTTTAATTCCACAAATTGATGATCAATGGTAGAGGAGGTTATGTATTATGCATGAATTTCGCAAATAGTGTATAATTAGGATAATCTCTGTGAATAAGTGTTATATTATTCAAAATTTCTACATGGCGGTTCGAGGAAACTGCTATAACGATTGCAAAGTGTGCATATCTCAAGGTTTAGTTTTCATTGTTCGGAAGTACAAGGATATGGAAGAGGCTTTCATTGTGAGCAATACAGAATTGCGGCTCACGAAAACGATTATTTCACACCATGCTCTCCAATAAATCTAAATGACACACTATGAATTCATGCTGAAAACAAATAACTAAGCCTCACATCATTAGGGCGATGTACTACCATATGTCATTTGTTCTGGAAACATAAGAAACTTGCCATGTTTTCTTGTTTCAGGCATTAATTTCATTGTGCGGAGTCCGGAGATATGATTGAAAAGTGTGTATATCTAAGGGATTAACTTTGATTGTGCGAAGTGCGGAGATATGATTTCAAAGTGTGCATATCTAAGGAATTAACTTTCATTGTGCGGAGGTGCGTGGATGCGAAAGAAGCCGTCATTATGAGCAGTGTGGAATTTTTATTTGCGCAAACACTTATGTTATGTTACACTCTCTACCAACTCTAAACGATACACTATGAATTCATGCCAAAAACAAATAACTAGGTCGGGCTTACTTGTTTTGGGCATTAATTTCATTGTGCAAAGTGTAGAGGTATGATTGCATAATGTGCATACCTCAAGGTTTAGCTTTCATTATGCAAAGGTGAGATGGTACGAAAGAAGCTTTCACTGTGAGCTGTGCGGAATTGAAATTTGTGAAAATGATTTTGTTAGGCCGCGCTCTCCGCCAGTTCCGAACAATACATTATGAATTTGTGTCGAAAACGAATAACTAAGTCTCACGTCACTAGTGTGTTGTACTAATATCTTATATCACTTATTTTGGCAACAAAAACATATTTCCATGTTTTCTTATTTTATGCATTAATTTCATTATGTGGAGTGTGGAGGTGCCAAGAAAGCTTTCATTGTGCAGAGTGTAGAGGTGCTGAGGAATTTTATGTTTCGCAGAGTGCAGAGAAAGAACAATGAAACTGATATATTAATTTTGTGCAACTTAGATTTTTGGCTATGTGTTTGCTTCATATATAATATTGTTGAGTGTTTTCATGGCCTCCATTTAATCCAATTGTTTAATAATCTATAACTTAGCGGTTCGGGGAAACTGCTATAACGATTGCAAAGTGTGCATATCTCAGGATTTAGCTTTCATTGTGTGGAGTGTAGAGGTGTGAAAGAAACTTTGATTGTGAGCGGTGCAGAATTGTGACTGCCAGAAACGATTGCAGAAACAAAGCATTCCTGAATATCGACAAAGTAGACCCCGCACAAAGAGGCAGGGACTATACTGCTACACAACTATTACCCTTGTATTATATATAGTATTTTTGTGGACATATGATAGTATATAAAGTCAATGTAAGAAAAAAATGAAAATAGAGTGTGAGATATAAATTTATAAAACTCAACTAATTTTAAAGTTTAATCTTTTGAAGTTTTTTTATTTAGTTGAAATATTTTTTTGCGTAAATGTAATATTAAAGAATTAGAATGACAATTAAGTATATTATGTTATTAATATTAATAAATATATTATCCTTTTCCATAAATTTCAATGCCCATAATGAATATTAACATTATTGTTTAATGTAGATTCACATTACATAAAATTGGGATATCTTATGCCAACCATATTGATATTCTCAATAATTTTTCTTTTGGAATTTTCATTTAAAGGTTTTAAGTTTGAAATTTTATTTTATTTTTAGGAGTTTGGCTATATTTTTATATATTAATTTTTTAAATAAGAGAAATGTAAAGATGGGTTGAGAAATATAAACAATTTACAATGACCTTAAATTGCTTACAAGTATCTTTATATATGTTTTCTTAAAAAATTCTAAACATATGACAAAGGTAATGGGATGAAGGAGGGTAACTATAATGGTTAAAATATAGGTGAAAATCATAAATGTTGTTGTTGTTGTGTGTGTGTGTTTTATTATGTATAACTATGTTTTTTCCTATGAGTTCTTTTAATTTATTTGGTTTCTATGTATTAGTTATTAGTCTTTCCTTGGTTAGTGATGATAACATTCACTTTATGGTCAAAGTGTGTCGACTCTCCATTATTTTTTTTATTTTTTATGAATTTAACCAAACTTTTGGGAAAATGTTGAATATTCCTAATTTTTCATAAATTCAAAAATAATTTTCTAATTTCTAGATACCTTATTTCTATTTTTGCATTCTCTAGGCGAGTCTTGATGTGACATAATTCCCTCGGTGGAGGGTTTTTTATTTTAGGCATTTGTAAGTGCCTCACAAATCATTTTAAAATAAAAAAGGCTAATTTTGTGAGTGGCAATTTTGTTGGTGAGTGATCTCACTCACTGCTACTACTCTACCCAATGATGTCATAACTGACGGGGTTCTAGATCCTTTACATAGGAAAAGGTTAGGGGGGACTGAATAAATATCCATAATTGTGCGGAGTGCGGAGGAAGAAGAATATTTATTCCTCCACACCAGTAACAATTTATACATTAATTTTTTGAACTAATAATAAATCTCTATTGCATTCAATTCAATTTGGTTTTGTTGTGCAATCTGTGGTTTAACTATGGGCAATGACAGAAAAATTAATCTATTGTCGCCATAAACTATCATCAATAAATAAAAAATAATTTATAGGGACCTTAAACTATGTACAACAACAAAAGGAGTTAATCTATGGCCAAATATTGTATATTAATATGGCATGGTTCAATTTTTTTACTTCACTAGGTTCAAATTTATCCACTTCATGTCTATGCGAACAAAGGTTTTGAATTTTTTTCTTTTTCTTTAAATTCAAGCATCCAATTATTCATTGGTTATTTGCCTCCTTGAACGGGTTCAATAACTTTAAAATCTTTTGGATTCCTCCTTCAGATCTCTAATTTATTTTGTTTAATATATGATGTGTGAAATTCATTTGCAGGTTCCTTGCTTAATGACCATTCATCTTAGTGTCAGCGTTGTGTGAAGAATGAGTTTCAGGCTAATACATACATGAAATTATAAATGTCAGTTGAAAGTTTTCACAGTCATAGGTGAGTTGAGAAGGGGCATCAACAACAACAATTTCTCTAAACCTACATAGCTTCAACAGTATGATTTGGTGGGAAAAATCGGGGAGAGTGATGAGCCATGGTATTGTGCCAAGGATTTTGCAACTCCCGAGGGTTTCTCAACTTAAATTATCAACCCGAGGTTCATAAAAACTTAGAGGTGATAATGCTATATGCACAATAGGTTAGGTTCTACTCATATCACCCTCAGTCATGAAATGAAATCAAGGTGTTCAGAGACCACTCCTTCATCTAACTATAAATAGAAAATCATGTCATAATTGCAAGGAGATGAACATGATTCTAGCTATAGAAATGAAAACGTTAGTCTTTCAATGTAAACGTTGAATTGAATTTGCATAAAAAGGAAAAGAGATAGTCTAGTTGAAAGAAGTCAACCATGTTATTCTATATGCATTCTTAATCAAATAAAAATCCTACTTGCATGAATCAATTATCTATTTACAACTTTCTTGAAAATAAGAAATTCAACTTCCAACACAGTTAAAAAATGCTAATTCTAATTCTATTTGTTGTCCTATGGTTGTAGTGAGGAAAGTATGGGTTTGGAGTGGTCTTAGAATATTACCTAATATTGAAATCAAGGCTTGTGGGACATTATTCAACTTTAATACTCAAGGGTCGAAATATGAACTAGGTCTGTTATAGGAGGCTTTGTATTGCTACAGGAGTCCTTGTTTTGCTACAGGAAGAGTTTCAAAGAGGTTTTTGATTACTGGAATGATGTCTTGAGGGTAGAATAAGGTTCATTAAGGTAGAAGAAGGCAAAGAAAGGGTGTGGGAGCCCCTTGGCCAAACCTAGTACCCCTCATAGGTCTATCTTGCACCAAATTTTGTGTCACGTGTTCTCCATTTACCTTAGCATAGTGGTCTCAATGGTAGAGTTTGGAAGAAATGTGAGGTGTCTATAAGGGAGATGGAGTGGCCTAGGTGGATGTAGAAAGGTGTGCCCATCCCTGTAGGTCAACACAATCCCTGCAAACCAATCAAACACATGCATCAATTGATCACTATTACAACAAAATAAATTGACATGGAAAAGATGAGTTGAATTTTATTGAAATCTACTCTAACCTACACCACAACTTATGATTGACAAACCAATGCTACTAACTCCTAAAGTGAAGAAACTACACATGAAGAAGGATTACAATTCCACACTTAACAATTTCCAAGAAATCGCAAGCAAATATTTTTGGGTTGTTATTGTAGATCTTCCAATCACTCTTCCCACAAGAGGGGTGATAAGAAAAAATGAAACTACAAATTTTGTAGTATAACACCTGCTGAAACAAGAAAAGCATTGCAATAACATGAGCAAGAACAAGAAAGAAATACAAGAGAGGTACTAAATCCTCTGGGATGGGCTCAAACCCAAGGGTTTCAGTGCTCCAAAACTACTTCAGATGTAGACCAATAGTGCAATTCCCATTAACAGAAAATAAGAGTCACATACATCACATGAAAGATGATAACAATGTCAAGCACTAGGCTCTCAGTATCCACTCCTAGATGAAACAAAAATTTGAATCCTAATGAGACTTTTGGCTAGTTTATTTATACAAAAAAGTAGTTGAGGGAAACTCCCTTGAAAAGAGGAGTGGTTCACTCCAAAATCTAGAGATTTGTGAATCTGGTTTCCTTTGATATTCACATGCACTTGGATTTCTTCGGATGATAGTGAATTCAAGATGTTGGTGAAAATTCTTTTCTCAAACAGAGTTGGAGAGTTAATGAGGTGGACAAACCTCCTATATTCTCTCTAGTTGTCTCCATCAAGCCCCTGCATAGTAAATATTTCCAAAAATGCTTATTTTTCCTACATATTAATCACATTAGGCCATGCAATATGATAAACACCCTTTAGTCTTCTTACTAATCATATTATGGCTAAAAATGTGAATTAATGTGAGAAAAGGATAGTTTTAAGGGTTGGAGGATAGCACAATGAACCTCAAAATATACCTATTGATGGGCCCCATCATTACCCCCCTGCTGAAGGTGTTTCTCACCCTCTGAGAAACTCAGTCACTGATATGAAGCTCATTCATGGCTCTAGTGGCCTCTCTGACATCCCAAGGTACCTCATATGGTGTGCCTTATTGTGGATAGAAACGTGCATTTTCCTTTATATCTGTCCATTCCTTTTGATCTTCTAACTAGTTTCTTCTCTCTTGTAGGCCCAATAGTAAGGGAGGATTGATTTTGAGTCCTATCCACTTTATCTTTAGCCTTTGCATGATCCTTTTGTATAGTGGGGTTCTCTCCAAGGCATTCCTTTGTCTTTTTGGAGAGTGATATTCTCTGATTTGCAAATTATGAGGCAGGGCATACCATCTTCTTTGGAAAGCCTACAAACTTTATGGCCCCAACATCCTAAAGGTGTCCTCAAAATGTAAGATGGATTTTTCTTGGGATGTTATGTACCTAGGTGCCAATTCAGGGTCAAAGGAGATGAGATTGTGGTTATTGATGACAGCATTAGGGCTCACCAATTATACTCTGATGTATAAGGGCTCCTTTTCTTCATTTTCCATCACCCTTTTCACTTCTTTAGCCCTTGTTTCCTCATGGGTCAACCAAGAGGCTAATTCCATCAGTTGCATGTCTCCCAATATTGAGTTGGGGTCCCATAAATTCATGTCTGTGAGGATCAGATTGTGCATGTAAAACTCAACCAATTTGGATTTTCCCTTTATATTTTCCTTTTTCCAAAATTAATGAATTTCCTATAATCTTGGAAAGGTAAGGAGACATATTGTGCTAGTGTCTTTATTTGGAATTGTAGCCACTTCTCCTTGAGGAAAATGGCATAGGATTTGGATGGTTTCCTACATTGTATGGATTCCATAGTTAAACTTTTCATAGTGGAAAGTTGTGTCTCTTTTTCTTGCAACTTATCTCCTAGCCTTGTGTTTTTTGCTTGTAGCTTATCCCTCATGACTGACTCCCTTAGTCTCAATTCATTCAATTCCTTTCCCATTTCATTGAATTTCTCCTCCATGAGGCCCACATCTTCTACCTTTTTGGATTTTGCAATTTGTATCGATCTATATGTTCTGCCTATTTCCTTCTTCAACTCAAAGAAGAGCGGGATAGAACATTTCTCAGCTATAATCCTACCTCCCTAAGAAAAATTGTAGTAGGATGCTAGGTTAGGTTGTGGATTAGGCTCCTAAAGCTCTTGGGGGGATTTTTCCTCTTCTTTTGGAGTGGCTACCTCTTCTTGTAGCACCTCATGTTTCTCCTATAGCAACCCATGTTCCTCCTGTCGAAACCCCTATTTCTCATGTAGCTCTCTTGTTTCTCCTTGTAACAGGGCATCTTGTGTCTTGAGCCTTTTAAATGTGACTACTCTAGTGGTGGGCCTCCACATCGGTACCACAGTTTGCTTTGTCTTGTCCTTAGGAGAGGTAACTTCCTCAATATTTCCCTCACTAGTTCCCACTTCTTCCTTTTTGCTTATCGATTCATCAATGGTGAAAGGGATCTTTGAAGGAGGTTGAGGCTTCCCTTGCCTTATCCTAGTTCTCTTCCTTGTTTTAAAATATAAGGGGCCTTGTCATGGTTTCTTTCTTTTGGGCTCGACAGGTGTACCAAGTGTGGCCAATGTGGCAACTACTTCTTGTTATGTGTTTCTTAGTGAGAGGCTTATCTGTTTTCCTTGTATTTATACCTCTTGAGGTTTGGTGGTCTCTTCAAGGTTATCTCCCTCTGTTCTTTGTTCCCCTTCCTCTCTTTCCTCTACTTCTAATTCTTCCTTTCCTTCCCTACCCCCAATACTATAGGTTGGTGTTCCTTCTTATTGTGTGGAGGTAATGATTCGTGTTTCAATGAGAATTTCATTGTCCATGTCTACAAAGTTAGTCCATAATAGAGGGTTATTTAAGTGGCTCGGGGAATCCATAACAATCAGATTAATGAGGCCATGGTGGGAAATGTGTTGGTGTTTCCCTTCCCTCAATTTCTAGCTCATTTCAATGATAGACTACAAGAGGAAATGTAGAACATTGAGTCTCTGTGGAGTGGGTAATTCTACTTTAAACCTAAGCTCATGGAATAGCCTAAAATGATAGGCATACAAAATGCTAAACCTCCCCTCAATATTTTAGGATGTGATAAGCCACTTCATCACAGGGATAAGGTAGGCTCTCTCTTCTCATTCCATTTTTATTTTCTAAAATAATTTCTCTATGAATGAAGAAGTTCTTCCTCATTGTAAAACTTACTTTTTTATCATCCTTGCTACATAAAACTCTTAAGAGTGGGGTAGTCACTGTACTTATGAGTTAAAAATTTAAAGAGATGGAAAGTCCTCTAACAACAATAGAGGCACTATTTTCTCCCTAAGAATTTAGTACCATGAGAAACACTTGAATGATATCATCATCATACCCCTTCAATTTCTCAAAGAAGCCCATCCATTGATGTTTTAGAAAAATGTCTACCATAGGAGGATGTTGATGGATTCTTCTTGTGTCTGTGGGTTCCCTCCTATTAAAACCTCCCCCCATTTCTCCTACTGCTCCTTCTCGAGGTTATTTTGGGTGAATTTTAATTTTGGCCTCAAAGCAGTATCAGGTACAAAGATAGGATCAAAATTTCCCCCTTTTTTAGAGGAGGAGAAGGATGATATGTTTTTATCAAAAAAATAAACTTTTTTCTGTCCCTATATTACCTTCTCCAATAAATTTCAAAGGAAACCACTACTCAATTTATTTCTACAGAATGCCCAATTAAAACATAATTCTTCATGCGAGTGTATGGGAATTACAGAGGGAGGAGGCCACTTACTCGTTTCAGAATGATTTTCTTGTGTGCTTGAGGATTTGAGGACAATCTATGGTGGCTTTGGATCCTTTTTCCTTTTATTTCCCCCATGTAGCTTCCTATCTATGCTCCTGTAGCAGTTAAGGCCCTCTTATAGTAGTCCAAACCCTCCTTTATCACCTCATGTAGCACTTGCAAACACGATCTGTGAAAGCTCGGTGGCACCCTAGGAAGTCTCTGGTAACATCTATCTTGTCCTTCTTTAATTGTTTTCTATAAATGAGTGATTATGCGAATGGATTTGAGCCTTTTACATTTTATTCCTTTTGCGGTAAAGGCTCAGAACACTATGGTGACTTGGCATTTGCACGAGTTTCCTTTTTTGAACCATTGTCCCCACTCCTCATAATAATCATCCCACTCCTCGTAATCATCACCCTGCTTAACTTTACTTTTTCACTTGCACAGTGGTTGAATAAACTATAGTTAACTGACCGAAGGTGGCCAATTTTATTGGCCACCTCCAACCCATTAAAAATTCCATTCTTAATCATTAAACACATTTTTCATTATATGCATGGGGAAGAGGTGAGGGGTGTCATAGTTGAGCCTACCTGATATCGAATTGTTGGAGAAGTCTGCATGTTGCTACTGGACTTAATGTCATGATGAATTTTAAGGTGTTAGTTTCCGTTGCTTACTTCTACACAGGATTTCATAACTTGTTTCTTCTTTTTTTTACTGATAAAATCCCCTTTTTTGTGTGCATACCTCTTTCCCCTACTCATTTTGTTGTTGTTTTGATGGATGGAGAACCTGTCGTCTAATCTCTAGGGATGGTGTGTGCCTTCTCAACTTCAGTAATGTCTTCATGATGCCTCAAGGTGGTTGGATCTTCTATTCTGGGGTTGAGAAGAGAATGGTTCAAAATTTAGTTGTCACTGTGTAATTTGCTATAGGAGGGATCCCCTTCGTATAGAAGTTACTTCATCCCTCCTCAATACCTCATATAGCATTCAATAAATTATAAAAAACATAGGAGGTATAGGTACAATATAAGAATCATCATAGGGTGGTGTATGCGATGAAAAAGTTGAAGACAGTTTTTTTTTTGTTTCTTTTTCATGTATGGCAGACTGGAATTTTTAGGATGAATTCTGGCCAGATGGAGTGGATGAGTGATGGAGGAATTTTGGTGGACCTCTCCCAAAATTTCCTAATGAAAACATGACCTTTTGGCCCTTTTCTCCATCGTATCTGCCTCCTATAGGAATTCAGGTTTCTCTTATAGAAAAACAGGGCCTCCTGTAGCAACTCAGGACAGTCTTGTAGCACTTCAATAAGGAGGAAAAACATGGTCCAATTTCTATCTAAATTATGGAGAAAGGTAGGGAAGTGAATGAAGAGGGGGAAATGCAAATGGATAGCTGGAAGGAATATAAAAATGAATCTGTGGAACCTGCTTTATAGTCATTTCTCTTTTAGATGTATAGAGTCATGCAAAAGGGAGATGTTAGCTAGATTGGTGTGACGACTCCTTCCTTGTATTGTTTTTATTTCTTTTTATCTTTTTCTTTTTAATTTTTCTTTTTAATACATGCAGACTGCCTCTGCGTAGGTTTTTGACTTGCATGCCTGCCCTAGGCGCCTTAGAGGAGGTGTTCACCTGCGGATCTTTTATTTTCTTTTGTTTCTTTTTCCTCGTGGGCTACCTCAAAGAGGTTTTCAACCCTATAGATTGCCTTAGATGCCTCATAGAGGTTTTCATGTAAGCCCTTTATTTTTTCTCTTTTTTTTCTTTTTCTTTTTTCTTTTTCTTTTTAAGACATGCAGACTGCCTCTACATAGGTTTTCAACTTGCATGCCTGCCCTAGGCGCCTTAGAGGAGGTCTTCATTTGGGGATCTTTTATTTTCTTTTGTTTGTTTTTGCTCGTGGGTTTCCTCAGAGAGGTTTTCAACCCTAGAGTTGGCCTTAGATGCCTCATAAAGGTTTTCATATAGGCCCTTTATTTTTTCTCTTTTTTTTAGAAGCTATGTCCATTGAGGGTTGTGAGCCTCCCAATCACATTCAATTATGAAGATCTCAAAACCTATTATGTAAATATTATTTAGCACAAGATTCCCTTGAAAGAGGGAATTAAACCCTACAAACAGAAGCTTAGACAAATAAATCCTCTGCTTCTACCATCAATTGAAAAGGAGGTCAAGAAGTTGCTTGATGCCAAAATAATAGTTCCACTCAGGTATTCTGATTGGGTGGCTAATTTAGTGCCTGTGAGAAAGAAAAATGGAGAAATAAGGTTATGTGTGGATTTCAGAAATCTCAACAGGGCTTCTTTGAAAGATAACTATCCATTGCCTAAAATGGATCATGTGCTGCAAAAGGTAACGAGATCTTTTAGAATGTCAATGCTAGATGGATTTTTTGGTTATAACCTATAAGGAGGATCAAAAGAAAACAACGTTCACAACTCCCTGGGGAACCTTTATGTATTCCAGAATGCCTTTCGGATTGATGAACACATGTGCTACATTTCAAAGGGCTATGGACATTGCTTTTGTCGAAGATAAGTTTGTAATAATATATTTGGAGATATTACTGTTTTCTCAAATTCTGATGAAGAAAATTTGGACCATTTGAAAAAGACTTTTGATAAATGTAGAAGATTTGGACTTTCCTTAAATCCCAAGAAATCCATTTTTGCTCTAGAAGAAGGAAAACTATTGGGGCACATTGTTTCCAGAGATGGAGTGAAGATAGATCCGGCCAGAGTACAAGTTGTGCAAAAAATACCATTGCCTAGGAGTAAAAAGGATATTCAAAAGTTTCTGGGAAAGATAAACTTCCTGAGAAGATTTGTATCCAACTATGCAGAAATTGTAAAAGAAATTACTAATATGCTAAAGAAGGAGAATGAAGTGAATTGGACCAAAGAAGCTAGAGAATCATTTTCCAAGATTAAAGAGGCATTACAGGCAGCTCCAGTCTTAATCAGCCCTGATTACCAAAAGCCTTTCCAAGTTTTTTCATTCGCATCATCAAGTTCAATAGTTGTTGTCTTACTGTAGAAGAATGATGAAGAGAAAGAGCAGCCAATTGCATTCTTCAGTAAGATTCTTAGGGATTCTGAGCTGAAATATAATATTCTTGAGAAACAGGTGTATGCTTTGGTAAAAGCCCTGAAATCTTTTAGAAATTATGCGCTGCAATCACAAATCATTACTTATGTGCCAAATGCTACAGGGAAAGATGTATTACTACAAGGAGATGTAGAAGGCAGAAGAGGAAAATGCATAGCAAAGATCCAAGAATATGATTTGGACATAAAACCCACAAAGTTGGTGAAAGGACAAGGATTGGAAAAAAATGTTGACAGAATCAAACTTCCAGGCATTGGGAATCAACTTGCTGGCACCTGTGGATGAAAAAGCAAGTGAAGAAAGTGAAGGAAAGCAAGATCCAGATATGAAGATCAGGTATAAATTTTTGTGTTTAGAATGGTATAAGCATATAATTCATTATTTGTGCTTTTTTTCCTGCCCCCAATCCTTAGATAGAACAAAGTATAGGGCACTAAAGATCAAGTCACAACCATATGTGATTGTGGAAGGCAGATTGTACTGGAAGGATCCTGCTGGAATTTTATTGCTATGTTTAACAGAGGATAATTTACAAAAACAATCAAAGATTATCATGAGGGGTTATGTGGAGGACATTACAGTTGGAAAGTAACTGCACATAAGATCCTTCAGGCAGTATTTTATTGGCCTACTTTATTTGGTGATACATATAAGTTTGTTACAAGTTGTCAGAAGTGTCAGCTTTTTGCTGAGAAAAAGTGATTAGCCCCTTTACCTTTGATTTCAGTTATAGAGGACCCATTTAGACAATGGGGATTGGACTTTGTTAGAGAAATAAATCCACATTCAAGTAGACAACACAAGTGGGTTCTCACAGCAACCGATTATTTCACCAAATGGGTAGAACCTATGCCTACTAAGAAAGCAAATGATCAGATAGTAATGAAGTTCTTGGAGGAGAATATTTTCAACAGGTTTGGATGCCCCATCAATATTATAACAAACAATGCTCAAGTCTTCAATTCAAGTAAGTTTATTGCTTTTTGTCACAATTATAATGTTACTTTGTCCCATTCAATCTTACCATCCGCAGCGAAATGGATTAGCTGAATCTACTAACAAAACTTTGATGAAGATCCTTAAGAAAACCATTGCAGAAAATCAAAGAGATTGGGATTCTAAGTTAAAGTTTGCTCTGTGGGCTGCTAGAGTAACTATAAGAAGATCTACAGGGAAATCGCCTTTTGAGTTAGTATATGGAACTCGGGCTCTGTTTCTAAGTCAACTTGTGAAGCCGATGATTGCAATGATTCAGGACGTGAAAGAAGAACCAAATGCTTTGATAAGAAGATTGAATAAAGTGATGGAGCTAAACGAGAACAAGGACAAGGTAAGAGACAACTTGATTATGTATCAATCCAAGATGAAAAATATTTTTGACAGAAAAGCCAAGGAAATTGATTTTAAAGTCGCAAAATTAGTATTGAGATGGGATACCAGAAGAGAAGATAAGGGCAAACATGGGAAGTCTGATCCTCTCTAGTATGGCCCTTTTAGAATTGTTGAAGTAAGATCCAATAATACCTTCATTCTTGAGAATCTTAATGGTGAAACTCTACAGCTGACTGTCAATGGGAAATACTTAAAGCATTACTTCTATTCTGAAGAATAAGCATCATTTCATTGTAAATACCGAAGTGAAAAAAGTGTAAAAATGCCATAGAATTTAAATTTGTGTGAAGCAATATATGACTCCATGCCTGAAGTGAAGGCACTAATCTGCGGTTCTTAGTGCTTCTGTGGCAAAAGCACTATCCCCAGGTGGAGCCAGATGTTGTAACATGCATTTTTGTTGCTTGTAGTATTCATTTTTCATTCAAGAACTTGAAAATATTTCAAAAAATAGATAAAAGCAAGAGGAAGAAGTGATAATGGTATATTGGAAATCGCTAAAGGAACAAGTAAGAATAAAAGAATCAGCCCTGGTATAGCCAAGGATCAAACCAAATCATAATATAAATGGTTATATATGTGTGTGTGTGTGTGTGTGTGTTAGTGATGTGATTAAATCGCAATCGCAAATCACGGTGGGAAGTTATAACATAGCACCTCAACCTTGGCCGATTGCGATTCGCGATAGTCGGACCCGAAACACATATATATTATGTTTTAAAACCCCGGAACCACAAAATACTGAAGGAATGGCGCAAAGTCAAAGTGAGTGGACAGATGAAGAATGAACGCACAGGAACCGTTGGATCTTGGAGATCAATAGATGAGGTCGAAGGAAATGAACGATCCAGATTAAATCATGTAGATTGGAATCAAGGAATGAACGGTGGAGATTAACCAAAAGAGCTAGTGGAAAAGAAATCTGAAGGTGCATCGCTGCCGTCGATGGTTGAATATCTACGGTCATCAGGGGCGAACAAGTTCGAGTGTTAACCAAGACGAAGGGCAGATTTAAATTTATAAGCGGGATTTCGAGCGGATGAAAAGTGGTAAACTGTATTTAGAGGAAAGCGCCTGATTCCATTCAATGGTTGACACGTAGCACTAGAGGAGAGAGAAAAACCACTCATTTCGGGTGGGTAACTCTCGTGCAAGTAGCCCACCCGAAATTGATATCAGTCGTCGGATCCTGGGGTTGAAATCTACGGTGGAGAATGGCTAGACCCAAAAATATATGCATTATGTTTTAAATTCTCAGTGCGTCCATTATATCGCATATCGTTAAGTTTTGTATTGATATAACATTTGAAAGGGCCGATTGCGATTTGCGATGCGAAGTCAATGGAGCGTTGAACGGGCGGATCTGACGGATTTATGAAGCAAGATTAATTCTTTTTGAGTTCCGTATTAATCAAAGGTTCGCGTTGATTTCACTATGTAAAGAGGAAAATCAGTGCTAGAGCCAAATCTAAAGAGGAAGGCAATTAGGTATGTTTTCTTTGTATTTTGGCAAATCAAAACACCCGATACATATGTAAGCCCAGGTTTACACAAGTCAAACACATTTCATTACAGCTAAAACTAATTAAACGTCATTAAGGCATATTCAGAGGAACTCGGCAGAGGATTAACAGAGCAAGCCAGCAGTTATCGTCCTCTTCTAAATTCAGTTATTTTCTTGTTATTTCATGTTCTTTGAGGTGTCTTTTACCCTCTATAAAATTCTCTAATAGCTTTTAATTTAGATAGTTATGGAAACAGTTTAGTAGTTTGACAGTTTCAGAGATCAACAACTGTTTCACAAATGTATAAAAAGAGGAAGATTTACAAAGAAGGGGTTCGAATTTTGGAGAACTCGGAGACTAGGCCACTGTATTCCTGATATAACTGTGGATTAATGAAAGAATCAGAAGTTTCCATGAACTGTTGGGTATAATTTTGTAACTTCTCTGTCATGTGTCATCTTATGTTTTCTTCTTTCAAGTATAGTAATGAAGTTGTAGGTCTTTATTTGCTTATGTAGATAAAGTTAAAATTCCTTAAAAGAGCACTCCTATACTTGAAGTTTTCACCTTCCTTTCTAAGTTATAGATAATAGTTTATGTGTAAGGTAGCATATTATCTTTAACTTCTCCAAGGGTCGCAGATAATAGTTTCTGTGTTCAGTAGCATATTGTCTATGATTCAGTTCTCATTTTCATAATTCTTCTAAGTGACGGATAGTAAGTTATGTGTTAAGCAGCATATTATCTTTAACTTCTCCTTCAAACTTTATTCATTCATCATTTATACCTAGAAACAAATGGCATTCTGAGATTTTCTGGTCACATATTTATTAAGAGTTAAAGACCAAGTTTTCCAGGTCCTTCATTTGAGAATACAACAAAAATTAAAGTGACAATTAAGTGAAAACAAACAATAATTGTCAATGTCTTAAGCACAATTTCTCTATAGCCAGGAAATTGGTTTCTTAAGGTACAACATGTGCCATGTTTCGTAATTATCTGGATGGCTTCTCTATCTATTTTGTCTCTGGAGGTTTCGACCTTGTATTTCTCCCATACTAGAGCAAGTTTAGGCTCTAGGGTTTTTATTGCAGTATTTTTGTGTTGACCCCTAGGGTCATTGATGTAACATTGTTTAGTTTCCTTGTTGGGGGAACTGTTTATTTTTGTGCCTTGTGCTTGAATTTCTCTGGCAGTGAGGCATATTTTCCAAATGCATTTGGCATATACAAAATGTAATTTTATTCTTTATTTTGGGTGAATTAAATTACGTCTTTTTCTCCAAAAAAAACTACTTCAATTGTTTTAAAGTATGTTTATGTATCCTCCCTTAATAATCCTAAACATTTGATCATGTGAGGTAATAGGATGAAGTAAGGGAGAGTGTTGGGGTTCACTTATAGGTAAAAGGCATCAATGTTGTGTGTTATATTTATTGAATGAATATGTTTTTCCCTTTTCTTCATGGAAAATAAGTAACCTTGAAACTCTTGAGCAATTCTCCTCAATCCAAGGATGGTAACCAATATAAAGTGGTCAATGCCTAAATCCCAAGCACCTTGGGGCCAAAGAGAGTCAAACCCATCCCTTGCATCATGGGAGATATCTCATGTCTAGCTCAAGATCTCGTGAGCTAACCCTTGGGGCTACAAATATGTTCCTACTATGAGTTTATTTGGTTTCTATTTTATCAATTATTATTCTTGAATCTGAATAAAAGAAACTTAAGTGGTGGCCACTGTAGTCACTACATGTAGCATCTTGCAATAATGATTATCCATAGTTCTTGTATAGGAGTTATTTACAACATACTTGTCTTGCAATAGTTTTATTTATAGAATGCAATGCCAAAAAATTGTACAATTCAAAAATAAGAATGGTGTTGACATAATATACTCCCTAAGAGTTTGAGTATAATATACCAATTCTTAGGAACTAGATTATGTTAGTAATTTTTTGTCTTATTGTTTGGTTATTGATAACTAAAAGTATAAGTATGTTACAAAGAGACACATAGTTTCTCTCCTTAAAATGATCCCATATCTAATGATTATGGATGATTGCCCTTACAAGATATTACTCATAGTGATCCACTATGACAATGACCCCTTCCACTAGCCTAACAATAGGTGCTCCAATTTTATATATTAATCGGGTAAATTTCCTATTGTTGAAATATTTGAAACTCATCTATATGGTTTTGTTATTTTTTAACTTTAATTAGTCAAACATTATTATAACAATATTAAAAAGGCTTAATCACTTATTAATTGACTTCGTTGAAATTTAACTTACTAAACTTTAAACTTAAAAATATTAAAAATTCGAAGATTGAATCCTCAAACCTCACTACAACAAGATTAATAATGTTTGATCCATTCAAAACTTACAATAATAATAACTATTGTACTTGAAAAACTTCATCCCCTAACATCTAGAACTAATTTCATGGGTATCACTTTGAGTTCTTGTGTTAGCAAGCATAGAAATGTGAGACTTTCCTTGTCTTTATCTATAATCTTCTAGCCATAGTAAAGTCACCACGATATAGCTATGTTTATCTAGTCCATGTGAATCTTTGTTGATCCATTTTATAAACCTTTGTTTTTATAATATTTCAAAAGTATTTATAGAGGATTTGGTCTTCCCAAACACACATGTCGGGAGATATTAAAATGAAAGTCACTATTTACTACCCCTTCCACAAGGAAATGAGGACTCCAAATTTCATACATAAATAAGCTCCAGGTCATTGAAAGCTTTCAATCTCAATCTTGAATCTTTTCATTTTTTTCTCAATTGTTCATTGATTAAATATCATTAGAGAAATATTATAAAATTTTGATCACCTAAAATTTGACTTTGTCAAACCTTACCCGATCAAACATTATACATTGGACATTACAAGATAAGAAATATTTAATCACTTAAAAACTAACATTATCAAACCTTAACTATTCAATACCTTCCTATATCAAGATTAATGAATTTTGATCATTTAAAAATTACCAAGATGAATGGTTCTTGAATTCAAAGTTCTCATCTATTGAATACTAAAACTAACATAGTTTGTGTTAATTAGACTTGTGCTAACAAGGGGAACCGCAATGTAGCTTTATAGAGAACATTGTAACTTTAGTTCTACTCTTTCGAGAACATTTGCAAAATAAAGAGAAATGGTTCTAGAGGCATTCGATTTAGGAATTGACATGAAAATGCAAATTACTCATCCTCACCACTATCAATTCTAAGTTACTCATCCTTTATAGTTAAAAATTTGTCTTATCCTCTTATCCTCACCAAAGCAGCTTGTATGTCATATCTCGTCCATGTCTAAAACAATTAGGGTTATTCTTGAAACATTCATGGTTGACAAACCCTAATGATTTCAAATCTTAGAGACAAAATGGTTTATTAGTCAATGTCATATATATGTGCTTCATTATTGAACCATTTTTTTCTAGCTCCCACAGTTCCTACCAATGCTAAAGCTACAAGCACTTGTCAACAACTCCATATTCTTAATGTAAAATCATTTCCATTGGACAACAATTATAATATTTATTAATGCCACATTTGATTTATTATCATTATTAATCAACAATTGATATATCATATTCTTTTAAAGGACACAAAAGATGTGCAACCCATATAACATTGAACACAATTGTTTTATTCTCTCTTTACCATTGATTTAGAATTATATTAGCAAGAAACTTCCAAATGTTTGGAGATTTATACAACTCTTTTTACACTTTGTCAATTTGGTTTAACTTAGGTGGTTGGGAGAAATGTTGGTATCCTCGCCGTAAACTCATGCATGTGATATGTTGAGCTCATAACGAATATTTATTTCCATGGCTTCAAGCCTTGTTGTCTGAGAAATCTTTAAAGAACTGAAACATGCATATTCCTCATCTAGAATGTAAATATATTCCTTGTGAAAAAATAAAAATGAAAATCTCTTTACACTTTGAAAGCAATGATCTGAAATAATTGTGATATAATAATAATGATACAAATGTCTAATGTTTTATCTATTTTATACTAAATTTTTTGTACTAATACGACTAAAATAATGCATTTATGATGATGATGATGATGATGATGGTTAACGTCCACTGAAACCAAATTGGTCTATCGGACCTATAATTTTCTTAGTTTTTAATTATCTGGCTCCTCGTCTTTCTTGGCGAGATTGGTGTTGTGGCTTTCTTTTTTTTCTCTACGATCTTCCAACTTCCTTTATCTTGCATCTCCTTCATCTCTTTTGGTTCTTGTGACATTGGTGTCTTAGCTTCACGATCTATTGTGTTCATCCTTTTGAAGATAGTCAGAGAAGAAGTTTGGTCTAGGAGATCTGCTTTGTTGTTAAATGAAGATTTATTTTGTGCAGTATTCGAATCCTCATAACTGTTGATTTGTTTGGCGGGGCTTTCTCCCTGCTTATCTTGAGAGTTGTTTCTTAGTTTTCTCTAGAGTATTCTTCTTTGATGACAGTGTAGTGTTCTTTTTGTGCTCCTTCCCACCATGTAGATCTGTGGTGGTTTGTTCTAGCAGAATTTTTTTGGGAGGCTTTTGGGCAATTTTTGGCTAGATGGCCTGTCTCAAAGCAAGATCGACATCTGAAGAGGACACTTTCATAATCGAGTTTCTGGTTCCACACATAGTCTTTACTTGTTAGGTTTATTTCAGCTGGGAATCCGGCGCTGAAGTCCATTTCCACACAGATGCATGCATAGGTGGTTCTGGCATATTCCTCTGTTTCAGGGCACCAACAGTAAAATTTCCCAATTGCATTTCCAATGGCTTTTAGCGAGGAGGGATTCTAGAGATGCAATGGCAGGCTTGGAAATCTCACCCAAACTGGTGTTGAGGTTATGATTGTTGTAGAGGGATCGAATGATGGGTTCCATGGCTTCATGAATAGGCCTGCTTTTTCCCAAAACCAAGGGCCGGAATCTAGAATACATTGTCTGCTTTCAGCGTTTTCAAAATCTATTATAAAGAAACCCCTAGCACAGGGGTAGATATTAATTTCATCAGAAATGACAGGCTTCCATACCTCTGAGATCCAATTGTGGAGAGCTATCAGCCGCGGCCAAAAACCATTGAACCGGCAGATTAGGGCACTTTTGGAAAACTTCAAAGCCTCATCGAGTGAGGCCTAGACCACCTGGACAGTGGGAGCTAGGGCTTCACTAATGATATGCGCAGGAGCTTGCCCTCCTGAAGCAGATGAGCCAGCAGCTATTTTCGCGAAGCTGGGAGCCATATTTTACTTGCCCGTAGAACCCAGCCGCAGAGAAATAAGGCAGAAGATAAGATTAGATCTAGATCTAGCCGCAGAAGATTAGATCTAGAACCCAAAATGTGCAAACAAACTTATTCACTCAAAATTTTCAGATGCCAATGACTAACCAGATCTCACCTAAACAGCGAGTGTGGATCAAAATTATTAAAGCTGCGAGTGTGCATGAGAAGACCCTGCAGTAAGATGCGATTTGTTGTTTCTCGTCCCGATCACTGTCTTCATTTTCACCGGAGATCTCCTCGAGCGACCTTCCCTTCGCCTTCGGCACTAGAAATGTGAAGAAAAAGCCCAACGCGCAGCGAGGAGCAGCAGAGTCTTATCAGATAATTCGCGTAAATCGATCTTAGCCTCCGTAATAATATCAATCGCGAGGAGCAGCAAATCCTCATCCGATCATTAGCGTAAATAGATTTTAGCCTCCGTAATAATATCAATCGCGAAGAGCAGCAGATGCAGCGAGGAGCAGCAGAGCCTTATCAGATAATTAGCGTAAATCGATCTTAACCTCCATAATAATGGATTCTCCCAAAGCTTTTATGTCAGATAATTAGCATAATAATCGATCAGATAATTAGCGTAATAATCAATCGCGAGGAGCAGCAGATCCTTATTAGATCCTCGAGCAACCTTCCCTTCGTCTCCGGCACTAGAAATGTGAAGAAAAAGCCCAAGGCGCAACGAGGAGCAGCAGAGTGACTCATAATATAATAATAAATTTAACAATATAAATTTATAATGTTAATCATGTCCATCATAATATCTACATGGGTGACTCATAATATAATAATAATTTACAATATTTATATTTTATAAATGTAAATATGTTAACAAAATAATTTAAAAATAAATAAAGAAAGCACTCTATATCCTAACTAAGAAAATATTAAAAGACATCTTAATTAAAATTAAAACATTATATAATTTGCAAAACCAATAATTTTTAAAAACATGTCGCATAACTGTGACAACCTTAGCCATAAACAACTTGGGAAAAATATTGGTCAATAATTTTTAAAGACATTATATAATTTGCAAAACCAATAATTTTTAAAAACATGTTGCATAACTGTGACAACCTTAGCCATAAACAACTTGGAAAAAATATTGGTGAATTCATAAACCGTTAAAAAATATACCATTAAAAAAAAAACCATATTCATACCATTATTAGTGGCAATCATGAAAAAATAAAAATAATAATATTTAATATTTACATAGCATAGCAATTGCATTTTTAATTTTATATTTATATAATCTTAATTCTCTTCCATATATAATTATTAATTTTTAAAATTGTTTAAATATTCTATTTTTGGAACATATTTTGTTTATATAATTTTAATTTCTTTCTATATATAATTATCTATTTTCAAAATTGTTTAAATATTCTATTTTTAAGATATATTTTTGTTCAAATGTTTGTTCATTTTGAGTGTGATTTGATTTATTTTGATCATATGTGAGTTCAAAGAGTAAAAGAAATAGATTACTACTCCACTTTATTCTTTGTTCTTTACTTTTGATTTTTTATATATTTGAATGTTTTCTTTTTATTATTTGAAATGTATATACATATTTTTATTATAAAATATTTTCATTTTGTTTTAAAAAGTGTATCGTTATACCAGCTTTAAAACCTAAAGAATTCAACAGTCATCAAAATGAAGATAAGTACTCAATAAATTTCTTCACAATATATATTTTATTTTTAAAAAAATTAGAAACACTTCCTATTTTCAAAATTAATATTTTTTTGACAAGGAAGACCATTATTTAAAAAGAATGGTGAAGGGATTCCACAGAGATCCGAACTGAGAGAGCTGAAGATGAACCCTAACAATGTCGCCGCCTCCTCGCTTTCGGCCGTCGTCTGGCCTCGGGACGGCTCTGTCGACGCAGGGGATGAGTGTTTCTTCCACGGGTTTCTGGTTAACTTCACCTCTAATACGCCTGCCTTCGGAGATGTGTGTTTCATCCACAAATTTCTGGTTTCCTGCACCTCTGATACGCTTGCTTTCCATCATATTCTGAAAGCCCCCCTCATTTGTTTAGCCCTCGGCCCTGTAGCTGACAGATCTTGGACCTGTGCAGCCGCTTCTCGCGCCAGCCGACCCCATCAGAATGAAGGTGTAGCGGCTAAGGAAGAACGCGCAGAGTACTCTCTTATCCATCCTCAGGCAGCGGCCCCTGGAAGAATTACTCCGCTCTGGAAGGAAGCCCATTCATATCAGCGCTCTCTCTGTTCCCCCAGAATAGGCATTACCCTGTTATAGATCTGCAAAAATTTTTAAGCTTCCTGGATCTGCCTGGACGGATCACCCGGAAGCTCTCTTGGGCGGAACGCATTGACAGATTCATTAATCTTTGGACCCTCTCCTCTTCTACTCTCATTCCCCTGTGGCAAGTTCAGGAGGAGAAGGCCCTTCAAAGCTCCAGCCTGCTCTCATCTGAGATCTGCAAGGGAAAGCAAAACCTTGATCTTTCTGCCGAGTTCCAGATCCAGATCAGGCTTATCTCCGCAAAACTCTGCTACATTGGGTAAGCTCGTCGAATCTTGTGCAGGACCTCAAGCATGCTCTGGATCTCAAGTTGGGGATACCCTCTGCAGCTCAACGACTTCTCCATGAAGGTAAACAACTTGAGGATCCTCTCCTCTTGTCTTTTTACAATATTAAGAGAAATGCATCCATTACTCTTGCCCTTCGCTTGAGAGGGGGAGCTGTTGGACAGTCATCCTCAGCTAAGACGTTTCATACAAAGATGTTGTCCATGCTCATATGCCTAAGAAAATAGTTCCACCAGCTCAGGCTCCCAAGCCTTTTCTGGTGGACAAACTGGAGGAAACCCCCTCCATTGAAATCATGCATCCATCGTTGGATGAGCAAACCCAAACGTTTGCAAAACAAGCCATTATTTGCAAGTTCAATGGGCTATGGCCGCGCACAGCAGACCTCTACCAATGGATTCACTCTAATTGGACCAACAATTGCAAGGTGTTGTTATGCTCAAAGGGCTTCTTCATTGTAGTGTTTGTTCTAGATGAGGACTACCAGAAAGCCATAACAGCAGGCCCATGGTTCTAGGGTTCAGCAGGTTTATTCCTAACCCCTTGGTTCCCAGATTTCGATCCCTCTACAGCAGTCATCACCAAGCTACCCATTTGGGTCAGACTTCCAAATCTTCCAGCGCACCTATGGCATTTTGCAGTATTCCAAGGGATAGGAAATTCCCTAGGCCACCTTCTAGACACAGACGTCTCCAGAGGGGAAAAAGGAATATATACCTTTGCCAGAATCTGGGCAGAAATCGACATGAGCAAAGGTCTCCCTGACCAGATCAATCTCAAAATCGGAGACTTCCATTGGACTCAGACCCTGGACTATGAGAACACAGCCTTTCGTTGCCATAACTGCCATCACACAGGGCACCTTAAGGGCTCTTGTCCCACGATGCCTGCCCAAAAGAAGAAAGTCAATCCTAAGCAGAAATCCAAAAGCTAGAAGCCTCATGATCCTCCCCCCATGGATGAATTTGATTTCAGCTCGGATGAAGAGGAAGAGGGTGAGGAAGGAATGGAAGCAAAGCAGGCACAGGATCCGCCCTTGACCGATCCTGAGGATTCGTCAGTCCCTCCAACCTCACAGAAAAGGAATCATGAATCCTCCACCTCGGATTCAGACAAGGAGCCCTCCCCGTCAGCTCAGCTCAGTGTGCAAATCATGCCGGTTCAGCAAAGTCCTCTTGACTGGGTCAAAGTTGGTAAAAAGAAAGGAAAAAAGTGTCGTATAACTGATTCTACACATGTTGGGTAGAATCCTCTGTTCTGCTCTGGCTCATCTGTTCTTCTTGTTTCTTCGTGCTCAGCACAACTCTCTTCTCTTTTCCTTTTCAGGGGCCGAGGTGGATAGCCTTTCCTTTCCGGCAGCCTGTGTTCTTGCCTCTCTTGGCTGTATCTTCTTATTGTACCATATTTCCTCTTAATAGAATTAATTTTTACTGAGAAAAAAAAAATTAATATTTTTTATCCTTTAATACGGACTAATATTTTAGTACACTTTCACAACATACTAACTACACTGATAAATATCAAAATTATATATATATATAATTAATTAATTTAATCTAAACTTTATATTAACCAATTTAAACACTACATTCTCTCACACTTCGGACATGTAATTTTTATTTTCTTACCAATACCTCATAAAATAAGGAATTATATTTTCTATTCGGTTGTATTTAACTGATTTCCTTGTATATATTATTATTCTAAATATATATTATATTTAAACTAATAATTAATAATCAATTAAAACTTATTAAAACTTATTTTGGATAGAGATTCGTGTTCATATAATAAAGAATAACAAGTATATACCATGTTCTCTATTATTACATCAAATTCAATCAAGCACATATTTGTTTTCTAATTTGTCTTAAAAAAATATATCTTAAATTTTAATTTGAATTAAAAATATATATTATTATTTTATTATTTTGTAAATTTTAATTTTATATATATATATATATATATTGTTTGTTTGGATAGCTCAATTGGTAATAGTCATGAAAATAAAGTCTCACCAAACTATGTTTTGGATTCAAATCTTGTGTTATCCCTCTTGGGTTCAAATCTTGTGTTATCCCTTGATTTGGGTAAGAAATTGGACATGATGAAGATATAGTCCTACCAAGCTTACAAAATAAAATATCACTATTTTATTATTTTGTGAAAGAATTTGTTTTTATAAATATTTTAAAAATAATAAATGTTAAGTTAAGATTTATTTAAAAATATATATATGAGATATTTTTGTTAAACCATTTTATTTATTTATTTATTATTTTGGTAATTAATAACTTTGACTATATATTTATATATGATTATATTTACTTTATGTATATATATTTTATTTGAAAAAAAAAAAAAAACAAAATTACAATATTTTTTTATCTTTCTATATTGATTAATATTTTACCAAAGATATTTACAGCATATTAACTATATTTATAAATATAAATTGATTATTTATATTTATCATTTTTTTTACTTAGAAGGAAAATACAAAATTTTGGAGTATTCCCCATTTCATGGATAGTAAATCACGTAAATCATGGGCCCTAGTTCCAGATCCTCACCCCGAAGGAATCGAAGAAAGAACTGGTCATCAACAACAAATAGTAATAATATCAATAAACCAACTAGTAATAATATCAAAAAAACTTCACATCTAACTCTAAATTACTTATATTTATCATATTATATACATAATCCTATTTAAAATTTATTAATTTAAATTTAACCTAAATTTTACATTAATTATATTTAAGACAAATTTAAACACTACATTATATTACACTTCTATATATGATGTGTCTTTTATAGTTAATCTCATTTACCTGAATTTTTTAAATACATTAGTATTCCCAATATATGTTATATATAAACCAATAATTAATAGTAAAGTAAAACTAAGTAAACTCATTTTGGATAGAGATTTGTGTGTATAATAAAGAGTGACTATATATATATATATATATATTCTCCACTATAACATAAAAATAGCTAATAAAATGTCATTAATAAGTTAAATTATTTAAATAAAAACTTTAAAATCTAATACATGTAAATTAAACAAAATTGACTTTGAAGCATGTTGCAAGGTCAAAAAAATTGAGCCATAATGACCTAAGTCTTTCTTAAGCATTGTTTTGTAATTTGTAGGTTGTTTGTAGCTTCAATCTTTAAAAGTAAATTTGTCTTTAGGATAGCAATGCTTTAAATTGGGTACTCTTTTTTACCAATGAAAATTGTTTTCAAAAAATGTATAACTGTTGATTTAGGCTACCCTATCCCAAGCATTATGTAACTTCCCTTCTACCTATAAAACCATTGTACATGAAAATCTACTATGTTCAACATTTGATTTAGTTGTGCATTTAAGCTCAACTAGGGGTGGTTGGGTTGTGATTGTAGTCGACCCCCATTCTATGAAGTCTAACCATTGATTTACATGGAGGCTTGTTGCTAGGCTTTCTACTCGTGGATTTTATCATGTTTGGAGTTTGTGTAGGTCTCATGATGTAACAACTATGGTTGCTTTGTTCCTCTTTATCCATCATGATCATCAATTGCATGAATTTTTTTACAAAAATATAGATCAAGTGAATTCTCCCACTATTTATCTAAGGTTTCCTTTATTATGGATATGAAGCAACATCAATCCCAATGATCTCGCTTATTCCAAAGGTTTTGGAACATGTTTGTTTCTAATAAGGTGATGGTTTGACCTACCAGCTCAATGGGTTATGATTTGGGCTCTCAGACCTACACCAACGAAGATTCTAAGCTATGAATTCCCTCTTAAAATAATCAACATATATCCAAAGTACTTCATCATGGAATTGAGTATCATGGAACATAGATTGCAACTTTCAATTTAAACCTTGATTTCGAGGTGTGCAAGTTTACATGACACCCAAATTTCCCATTGCAATATTTGCCATGGAAGTCCTTTCTTTAATGCCTAGTAAGCTAGCATTCCCAATTTGGGGTTACAATTTTAGGGACCTAAGTCATTGGAAGGTGTTAGATATATTTTAGGAAAAAGGTGTTTGGTTTGAAGAGATTGCTTGAAGGTATTTAGCCAACTTTACAAGGTTGGGCATTCAAATGGACCTCGTCAAAAGGCTCCTTGACTAAATTAGGTTTAAGATGGTTGACATAGGGAAGCAAAATTAGAGCACGAACAAGTAGCTTTTAGATGTAAGCCATGTTTTCTCTACAAGGACATAGGTACAATCTTGTCCAAATTGTAATGTTGAACCATCATTGAAATCTCAGAGATCTCATGAGGGTTGAAACATAACTCATATTCCATGTAACCCTACTCGTTCATAGAGTGCAACGGAATTCCACCATTTGATTGAGGTCACAAATCCAATCAAGGAGAATGGGAAAGAAATGTCAATAAACAATGGTTTAAATAGAGAACCTCTCAAGGAAAAGATACTTCAAGAAGAAGTAAAATGCCAAGCAATAAAAGCTCAATTGAAGAAAAGCATGAAGATCGAAATCATAACTTCCAAAGAATATTATACAAGGAAAATTGCCAAATCCAAGCAAAAGTGAGCCACCCCTTCTGAGATGTTGAACTCAATGTCCATAGAGGAACCATCTTTGTTGGGTGAATCAAAGTAGATTTAAGTATGCATTAGGTTTAGGTTCCACCTAAATTAATATTGCACAAGGCAACCTCCATGAAAGGATTATAAGTGTGCACCACAAAAGAGATATTTGAAACTCTAAATCAATATTACAAAGAGGCAATTATACCTTTCTATTGTTAATCCCCCAGGAATTTTCCTAGAGTCTTCACTATTAGCATATCCATTTTAAGAAATCAAATTTATCACATCCCAAGTATTCTTGATATCCAAAGGATTTTCCAAGGATCTCCGCAATTAACAAAGATAATTTTGACACATTAATTTTATTCATGTCCAAGGGAAAAACAAGAAGTATTATAATCATCGAACTAACTCAAGGATGACTTAGATTAAACAAACTTCGGATCACATGAAAATCTTGTAATAGGATTTTGATAATTAAAGAGCATAGATTACCAAATCGGAATGAGATAAAGATTGGGTGAACAACCAAGTTACATTACATCACATGGAAAATGTCTCTTCATTGATTCTCATCATGCAAGTAGCTTAGTTGAATTCCCTTTACATTTAAGAATATTTCATAGAATAGCTCGACTTTCCATAGCTCTACAAGTGGTTTCGAGAAAGATGGAACCTTGAGAAAACATTAGAGAATAAATAAACTTATATTGATTTAGGAACTGTGAATGGGTTATGTTGAAGCAATGCAAGATCTTCAAGAAGAGATTTGGATCATACAATGCCAAGGGAAAATGAAGAGACTCGATAGTGTAGTGTTGCAACTTGCTTGAACAAATTGGAGCCTGCAAATAGTCACATTGAAACAAATAATTCCAAGTGCACTCACTAGGAGCCAAAATGAATTAGGTCGAATATAGGAATAACTAAATAGATAGACATTACATTCGGTTGTAAATTTCTAGATGTTAATACAACTTGCATTTACAACTAGGACAGAGAAGATACTTCAAAGCAAAAAAAAAAAGAAATAAGAGCTAAATTTTGATATCGAGCAAATTTTCCATGTTTCTCTCAAAAATAAAAGTTAACTTTGTTTTTTTGTTTTTTTAAACAATTCACCCAACTTAAGTAGAACCAACCTAAATCCATCTTAACTCTGAATGAAATCTCTTGAGATGCAAACCCTTTTTAGAGTGAAAAGAGATTTGATCCCTTTTGGCGCTTGGTAAATCTAGAGTTAAGGTGGATCTAGTCTTGTTTAATTCCCCCCTTTAAATAGGCTATATTGCATATAAATATCGTGAGTCTACCATGGGTCATTTTTATTATTATATTATTTTTATGGGGTTATTTATATTTTGTTATTTTCACTTATATTTTTATTTTATTTTTTACTGAGTTAAAATGCTTACATTACATTACATTAATCTTTTTATTTAATTTAATTTTTATTTTTATTTAAAGGACATTACATTACATGAAATTATGTTACAAAATCTCTACCATACTGGGTTGGAGAGCACATCGACACAATAAAGTTATTTTACTCCAATAAAATTGCCAAATTTTTCTATAAACAAATATGAAATCTTTAGAAATTTGAGTATTTTACAATAATGTTGTGAAACCTTTTATAGTTATCATTTTTTAAATTTATAAAATTCACCAAAGTTTCTAAACATAACAAGTATGGATTATTCAAATACACACTGCTTTAAAGGAAGATGGAGAGTAAAACTCTAACAAGAATTAAAAGAATGAATCACAACCAATAGTAAAAAGAGAAGTGTCATACCATGTTAATCATAAATACAACTGCAGCTCAAAATCACTCTATCAATGCAAGCACTAATATTTCAATTCCTTAAAAGAATAAATCGCACAAGGAATTTTGTCTCTATATTCATTGTTATATGAAACACATTGGTGCTCAAAATCTGATAATAGAAATATTATTCAAATATAAGTACATTAGATGTGATCATATGAACAAGACTAATAGGGAACATTGCTTGTAAACTATGGCAATTCCAATAGTTGCAAACCACATGGCTAAGGCCCAAAATCACTCAATCAATGCAAGCACTAATATTTCAATTCTTAAAAGAACAAATAGCATAAGGAATTTTGTCTCTATATTCATTGTTATATGAAACACATTGGTGCTCAAAATCTGATAATAGAAATATTATTCAAATATAAGTACATTAGACGTGATCATATGAACAAGTCTAATAGGGAACATAGATTGTAAACTATGGCAATTCCAATAGTTGCAAACCGCATGGCTAAGGTTATGTAATGCAACTGTATATTTCCCCCAAAAATATAGAAATTAAATTAAATTAAATAGCATAGGAGTTCACCTATGGAAAGCACAAAATCATATTAAATCAATATGATATAATCTACACTTTCTTCTCTTCTAAATGGTCGCTTGTGACAATATTCCAAATTTTTCACATTTATTCAACCACAACACACATGACTACTTTCCCATCATATTATTCCTTTTAAAATTGACAGAAATCATTAGAAAATTCTCTTCATACCAACTATCCTCATTTGAATCGTAAGTAGTGAAATTGCCCAAAACTCTATTCCTTTTAAATTTGACAGAAATCATTAGAAAATTCTCTTTATACCAACTATCCTCATTTGAATCGTAAGTAGTGAAATTGCCCAAAATTCTATTTGAGTTGGTCATGCACCTTTATGACGATACTAGAAAGCTCAGTTTCAAAAGTTTCACTTTCATTCAACCACAACATGCATGACTACTTGCAGCAATCATATTCTTCTTTATAAAATTGACACAAGCCATTGGAAAATTTTCTCATTACCAACTACCCAAATTTGGATACTACGTAGCTAAATTAATTTGCAACTCACTTAATTCATGTTGGTTATAATTCATAGTTACATTAATGAAGTGCTTGGTTTCTCAAACTTCCTTACAAAATCAACATATTTATCACTATAAAATCTCCTAGATCATTTGAACATTCTACTAAAGTTCAAAGTTCACAATTTGGCCCCTAATGTGCTACAAAGCACTTTACAGCAGGGTCATTGATTAGTGAAAATTGTCATGGTCATTAAGCCGATCTAAGAGATCACCCCTGCCATGTAGAACAACATCCCACTTAAGTGGATGCTTGATACTTACGTTGATCTTTACCAAACTCTAAACCTAAAATTCCCCCACCTAGATGTTAGTACATGTCCAAAGATTAAACCACTCCGGAAAGAACTGTGGATTCAAACCTAAAATTCTCCCACATAGATGTTGGTACCTGTCCAAAGATTAACCCCCCCTGGAAAGAACTGTGCATTCAAGCAAAAATTATCTTTGAAATTGGTTAGGAGTCAAAACCTATCAAGTCCTTTAATAACAAGACTCCAATCTCTTAAAGGCTTCCTTTGGGACCTGCGTAACAGGTTGAGTATGAAAAACCAAATCTTACACCTCATTGAGAAGGCTGTCCCAAAAACACCTCCTTTCTCCATCAGGGTTTTCAATATCACAAGGAAATCACTTATAATACAACAAAATAAAATGAACTAGATGCAGCTCACCCCGTTACAAAAACAATTCTCTACGAAAAGGAATGGTCCCATAAATATAATAAAACTACAACTGGCTTGGGAATCATTAACTATATATAGAAATGATCATTACCTGGATCAAACCAAATTTACTTTGAAAGTATTCTGGAGAATGATTGATTCCCATGACTGCCCTGCCTCGATCCCCTCAAGATTTCCTACTTCAAAATAATTCTGACAAAGTTAAAAATTATATATATTTTTAACATCACTCACGCAGACAGTTAAAAATTATATATATTTAATATCTCTCATATTAGGCGTTACATTTGAAATGTTTATTGGAATCTAAACTAAATCATCTCCAGATATTATGTATTTTTTCTTTGTCTTCCATTGGAATTTAAATAAGTGCCCTCAGAATAGCTTCGAACATTTCTGTAACTTGGAAATGAAACAAGTAATAAACAAAGGTCTGGACAAAACAAAATTGATGTCTAGTCTTATATTATCAGAGTCCAATAGACAACTAACACCATCATTTCATCGCAATTTAACGGCAGAAAGAAAAATGGACTGAAATGAGAGCACATTCCTGCGACTAAGATAATTATTGTGGCAATTTTAAGGCATCTTTTAATTACTTAAGCTGTCAAACAGGCATTCTACTGACACCAGACGGAATATATTCGTTAAGAGAAAGTTCATTAAAAGGCCTAATTCATGAGTACCACGAACGACAACCTCGTAGTTATACATCAATGAGACCAACAAACATTTGATCCATTTCCACCACTAGATTGTTGTTAGCTGAATAACTATACCCTGCAAGATTTGCATCTTCTGCATTGCATATTTCGAAAGATCACTTTCATTAATTCCAAGAAACAAATCAATTGCGATTCCAAACGAACATTCAACATTCGATCATGTCAAGCGCTAAATGCCTTGGCAGTGTAAAATCTAGACTCTGCAAGAGACCCTTCTGACTCAGTACACATATTAAGACTCATCAAGGGTCCAATTCCATGAAAAGAAATTTAAAACAAATTACATATTCACAAGAACAGCACGAGATTTCTCAGATAGTCATACCACCAACTTGCCCTATCAGCCCAAATTTTAAACTCCAGAATACTAAATTACATAGACAGAAACTTCTCCTGCCAAACCACAATCTTGTCAATGAAAGTAGTTTTCAAGAACAATGAAATTTGCAAATATCTGTTCAATCCAAGTTGTGAAATTAAGAACTGCTCCCAAAAAAGCTTATGATGCAAACCGGGCTGGCATCCTTTTAGAATTACATTATAAAGCTTTATTCAAATATCAAGGAGCGTCAAATACATCTTGAGAAATAGCTAGATCCCACATAACCCCCTGCCATGGCCCTTCTTACATTTGTTTCAAATGCCCTAGGGTTATCTCTCAAGACTGCAGCAGCATCATGGTTCAGAGGATCCTCATGGTTTGGATGCTGCAAACAAAGTCACCAACATGTCAGCAAGCACTGAAGGAAAGAAACACAATTAGAAAATATGGCTAGAAAGTTTGAAACAATCCTCACACCATAATATGAGCATATATTAGTCCAGTTTTGCTTCTCCAGAAAAAAACTAATGCATAAAATTCACAAACGAGATGAGGGCTCCCTCTTAAACTGAACTATTCTTGATAATACATGTTAACTTGCCCATTCTCGTACAATACATGTTAAACAATATCCGTCACTGTCAACTAACCATTATATAAATATTGACACAAAAGACTAGTCATGCTGCATTCAGACTTTCTGGTTCATGTACAAAGCACCCACACACATACGCATGCACTATCTGATATCATCACATTAAAAAGCCATTAAATGTATGCTCCTAAGTTCTCAAGGAACCCTACTTTCATCCACGACTAGAAATTAAGTTCCATGAATACAATAATTGATGTACAAATACTTCTGGTGTTAAATGTAAAGTCACCACTTTTTATGTAGGCATTTGATCATTTAACCTCGGGATTCTACACACGTCACCTATACTCCGTCCCTCCTGCAGGGGAGGTGTGCCCATCCCAGACCTGCTCCTGAAATGTGCTCCAGACAGGAAAGAGTACAAAATGCTTTCAGGGGTGCGCTTCCAAAACAGGCCAATCCTAGGAACATTTTGAAGAGTGCATTACCTACCCTAAATGAAATGTTTCCGAGAGGATCTGAAAATTTATTTAGCATTAAATACTTATAGTGGATGTTGATATTTACCTTGTAACTTATATTTTTACCATTCTAACAACAAAACCTCTATGCATGACTCCACTCTGAAATCTTGCAATGTTATCCTCTTTCCCTCATAACAGATTGACAAAAACTCTCTCATATTTAGAATGAACAACCCCAGTGTTTCCATCCAATTAGAACCTAGAATTGTGTCAATCGTAGAACAATTGACAAAACTTGCATCATTGAATTCGGAACACATTTATAATCATTCATTGATAGATGTAAGTCATGAATTTTAAATTCGCTAAGTTGACATCAATATAATATAATTTTCTCAGTGGGAAATTATTAATGATAATATCATCTCCTTGAACATTATCCTCTTTCCCTCATAAGAAATTGACAAAAAATTCTCTCTCATATTTAGAATGAACAACCCCATTGTTTCCATCCAATATGAACCTAGAGCTATGTCAATATTAGAACAATTGACAGAACTTTCAACATCGAATTGGGAACACATTTATAATCGTTCATTGATAGATATAAGTCGTGAATTTTAAATTCGCGAAGTTGACATCAATATAATATGATTTCTCTTTTTGTTGGTAAATATTAACGATAATATTATTTCCTTGAACAGTTCCTTGGAGTTTTAATGATCTAAAGTTCCAAACTAAAATACCTATATTAAAGAACCTACCTTCCTCTTTTTATTAAAATCGATTTTTGCAAAATATTCCGCACAACTTTAAATTGATACCACCCTTTAAGACTTAAATAATGTCTTCACACTAGATTTACTTCTTCACTTAGACTTTTCACTGTTTCTCTTGATTAAAATTAAGGGATTAATTTTATAACCCTTTAATTGAACCTTGGGAAAGAACATGTCTAATGAATTATACTTCTTATGAGCGTATCTTAAGAATGTAAATGCTTTCACACTTTATATTCTTTAATACTTTTTCCTTTTTCCTTTTCGGATTATTCACTTTTATTTGAATACTTTTAAAACTTATCCTCCACATAAAAAAAATTATATTTCTGTTCTTGTTCCTCCATGCAAAGAGAAAACTTATTCTCCATGTAAAGATATAAGACTTATCCTCCAGGCAAAAAGAGATTTATATTTTATGCAAAAATAAACACATTTATCATAAATGTGGATACTTCTTCACGAGAAATTTAAAACCACTTGGAAATTTTCCTTTTTAATTACCTCCTTTCTTCTCGTGTACATATGAATTTACTTTACTTATGCCAAATTTGACATCTTTGTTGATTTTGTAACTCGAGCAGGTACTTTTGCGAATGTACTAAGTGTCTAGGCGTGCGGAAGTCGCCTAATAGACCCTTAAACCTCAGCAATTATTTTAATTATTAGAGTAATTTCTTTTTGTAAAATAAAGTCATTTAATCTAATAAAATGTAAAGGTTATTTGCATTAGTGAATTAGATGAATCTCAACCATCAATCTCAATTGTCAATCATCTTGGAGATTAGGGTTGTAAATTCAATCATAACTCAAACTTACAAAAGGAAAACTGGGCTAAGGGAGAACACACAGCTAGTGAACACAAAACATTAAGAGAAGGACATCTTAGTGGTTGAGTGGAGAAGGATTTCCAGTCAAGTGTGTTTGGTTCAAAGAAGGTGCATGGGGCAACAAGGAAGATCCAGATCAACCAAGCAGATTGAAAAACACATCTAGGGTTTGATTAACTGAATTAGATTCAGATTATTGTTGTTTGCATTTTCCTCAGTGGGCCATTATCCCAGGATAGGAGCCCTTGTAAGTTCTGAAGTTATTTGAATGAAGCACTGATTTGAAGGGCAGAAATCCTGTGTGCATATGATTTTGAAATTGTGATTTGATTGCTTCTGTTGATTGTTTTGTTTATGTTAAAACTATAGCCATGCTATTATTCAGTAGATATGCATAATCTGCTATGAAGTAATTAATCAAGTGCTAGGGTTAGAAATTAACAATATTTGGTTGACTCGATAATTTTATTTACATGCACTTTATACTTGGAAAATTCCCTTTTACTTTCACATGCACATTTTAAATCATAGTTACATTGGTACCACTCCCAGGCATTGGAGAGCATGTACCCCACACTCTCGCGCTCCTAGAAGCTTGGGAGCTGGTCGGAAACGCTCCATAACTGCCAGGAACTTCAACGGGTACTTTGGAGCTTTTCAAGAGCTTCACTGCAAAAAAATTTGATGTTTCGGTTACCTATTTTGAGCAGGGAAGGTACTGCTTGTTTATTTTCTAAGTGATACCTGTCAGGTCAGGGGGTTGGACTGCATGAGCTCTGTAAATCGATAGAGACGTGGAGATGTAGCAAAGGTTTCAACAAAATATAGATAGTTGCCAATTATTCCTTAGCAGCTTTTGTTGCAAATCTTGAAGTTCAACAATTGCAAATGAAATTCAAATAAGTCTACTCTCTTGAAGCCCATCTTAAAGCTTTAATGATAAGATTCAACGAATTACATTGATGGTCAGAAAGAGAAAGAGAAAGAGTAACGTGTTAGTCAGTTTCATTTTATAAATTTCTAAACTTGAATTGCGAAGTTGAATATAATATAGGCATGAAATCACATAATAATTGAGTAACAACCACCTTTTTTCGTTTTGGGAGTTCTGCATGTTTCTTTGCAGGGAAGGAATTTGATTGGCAAATTGTTGATGGGTTAATATTTTGATTTATTTTGCAGTGTTTCAAAGTTCAATCTGTGAAAATTCCTAGATCTAACAATCTCAGGAATCCTACTGCAACCAACTGAATCTACTTCACCTGGATTGTAAATTACGTTACAAACTTATTTCGGATTTCTTCTTGAAATATTGAAGCAAATTACTGAAGCAGCCTACACCAAATTAAATATGATTCTGAAAAACAGAAACTGAGCAAGGAAAATAGAAACACATAGGACACCGTTATTTTTGGACAAAAGTCCTCGGAAAAACCCAAATTTGAGTACAATATTAGGATGTTCAACTAGCAATCCAATATAGAGAGAATACTGAACAAAAGACAAACTCGAATTTAATGCCGAACAAAATTGGTTAAGTTCGTTTTTGGTTCAAAGAAAATCGTTTTGGTTCGAATTTTTTTGTTGTTTTAAAAAAATTTCCAAATCAATTACGGGCAAGATCATTACCTCACAAAAAAATCCACTGATCAAAGAGTTCCTTAGTGCATTCGTAAAAATGACCAGGTAAAAAGCGGCATTTTCCGTTAATGTTCAGAAATACATACTGTGATGTGTTTATGACGGCGTTGGCTCGATCAAAACCGGTAGTCTGATTCAAACAATTACCATTTTAACAAAAATTAACTGCTCACGATGCACAGTCTAACACGAGGAGAAAATCTTCAGAGTAACAGTCAAAGCGGAGAGACAGAGACGAACAGCGTTGCAAACACCGCCCTTGGATTTACAAAATTCGCCCAAATTCTCTCACGCTTCTCACACTCCCCTACTAGCACAAAGAGATTGGTGGACATTGAACGTATGTACAAGAACGAGAATATGCTGCTCTTTTAAGCGTATATATGTATGGCAGTACGATTGGTAGCAGGTAGGTTGCTCCAATCAAATCGGAGTTGGGAAGCGATGGAACGGTGGATACTACGATTTTGTTTTTGTCCCCGATATCCAAGTGGCGTTTTCATTTGGACAAGTGTAGAATATTCTTTTCACCTGAACACAATATACTTGAAGCTAATAAGCACTGTTTTATTAAAATTTTAAAATATTACGAAGGTTTGTTGAGTTGAGTAATTATTAATTGTTGTTGCTGAATTTAGGCTAATTCATTATTGTCATTTAATGAAAATTAAGCTACTCGAAAGGGAGAGACCTTCACTTTTATCATTTGCTTTTGGATCCGGGGTATAATCTGTTTCTTTGTATTTATGAAAATGAGTTTTTAACGAAGCAAAAGTTGTTTTAAGTTATATTTTAGGATCAATATTGTTATTTTAAGATATTTTACGATCAATATTTTTTAAAAATGTGTTTTTTCGTGTGAAGTCATAAGTTCAAGTCTAAAAAATGGTATAATTGAATGATATTTTAATGTTCATGAGACTAAAATTAGTTTATAAGACTAAAAAAGTGGTTATTTAAAATATAAAGTAAAAATCAGTAACATCTAATTCAACTCCCAAGACATAATCACATCGTGTCATATCACCATAAACATCAACCTTCCCACCACACTTTTGTATACTTTAACAATTAAATCATCAAATGGAGGTGGGTTTCAAGTGCCACAAACAAGATAATCACATACACTAATTTGATATTTGATTTGGCCATAATCTTAATATTTAATTATTATTATTATTATTAATTATATAATAAAAAGTTAAATTGTTAGAGGAAGATGAATTTCTTGATATATATATATACATTTTTTTTTCGAATTTCTATATGTCGAACTTTATCGACATAATTTTAGTTGTCGAACTTTATTCAAATTTCAAGGTCGCCGAACTCGAACTCGAACATGAACCTGGTGACTTAGATCTCAGCCTGTCACTGCGAGAATCAGTGACTAATCCTGCTGAACTGGAGGCTCTGCATCACCCTCTGCGCAAAACTATGTCACTCCCGACAGTCTCTACGTCACCCCTGCTAGGTATTACGCTGCCCCTCTTCCGGCCCTCTGTTGGTTGAGAAAATCGTGGGCCAACGTCAGCCTTCCTCTGGACGTCTTTCTGTCCTCCCTCTACCTCGTACTATCCGGAAGTTCCTCCTTCTGGATTCTCACTGCCCCTTTCTTGAGAACTTCTCACTTCAGAAAATCAATTTTCTTGATCTCTCTTGGTGTGTTTTCCAAATGACCCTCAAGCCCCTTCTTATATCTTGTTGTTGGACAACTAACGGCCTAGACTAACTCCTAATCAAAGGGTCAGATCGTTTTGACTTGATCTTCGTCTTTATCAAGAAGATTCACCCACAATTAGATTAATATCCATTAATATTTTAATTTTCCTAAGTTTAGACTTAGGAACCCCATTAAAAATATTAATTATTTTAATATAATCGTCTCTGGGTGGAATTTCCAAAAACGGTTTCTGAGTTCTTTGGAATGCATGTGCCTAAGCCTCCTTGCAAAATTTGAGGCTTAGAGCACATTCGATGCTACCCCAAATCAACACTCCCTCTTAGCGAGGAATGTGCTCTAGCAATATACTGTTGTTGCATATTGCTCTAACTCTAAAGCATCGTCCTCTACGCTGCTGATGTCTGACACGCTGTCCACCAACTACTACGTTGTTGCTTCTACTGTATTGTTGCCTATGACACTGCCATTGCCAATGCTACATATGTACGACAACTCCCTCTCAAATGTTGCATCTGCTACGCCGCTAACACTGCATTCGTACTGCAACTCAGTTGTTGAGAGAAGCAATTGAAAACACCCAAAACTAAATAAGTATCATGTGGATACACTTCGATGTTAAAAGCCTAAAGGTTGCTCGTCCCACGATGTCTTCTGAAGCCACTGCGCTGTTGAAGTTCTGCATTGTGCCTCCACGCACTGTTGCCTCTCTACTCTACGCTTCTCAAGTTCTGGCGCTACTAACCATTGCATCTATCACTCCAACACTCCATGGCACCAACTGAAAACTCCTCCATCGCGCTACTACTGATCATGGGCTCCCATAGCAAGGGGATGATCCAAGAGGTGGGCTCCTCAAGGATCCTGCCCATCTGTAGCTCTATCGAACTACAGTTCTAAATCAGCCCACCTCCCCTTGGAGGTATCTTGGCTGTCATAGCGAACTCCTCTTGTTCAATCTTAAAGTTTGTAACCTTAGGATCGTGCTTCTCATCCTTGTCCTTTTTCTTCAAAGGACATTGGGATGCATAGCGGCCCATCTCGCCACATCTGAAACACTTCACCTTGGAGACATCCTTCTTTCGTCTCTATTGCCCATGTTATCCCTTCGATGCAAGGGTTGCATTATCCTCCTCCTCCTTGGGCTTCGACCCACTGTTGTTGTTGCTTCCATCAAGTTTTACCTTGACCAAGTCTCTCCTCAACTCCTCTTGCTTTAGAGCTGCCCACATCTCATCCCAATTTGGCAATGCTGCTCTGCCCAGGATACTCTGAACAAAGACTTGCCACTCGTCTGAGACAGATTTGAGGGCTAGTCTCACTAACTCTTAATCCTGAGGTGCATGCCCCGCAACCGACAACTCATCACGAGTCTCTTTCAGCTTCGTGAGGAATGGATCTGCACGTTCTCCATTCTGCGTCTGAGTAGATCTCAGCTTTTGTTCCAAGTACATCTTCCGTTGCTCGGAAGATCCCTAATACAATGTAGCCAAAGCATCCCACATCTCCTTAGCAGTTGCTCTGCTAGCAATGTGGCACACCATGTGATCCTTGACCCCATCCAGGATCATCCTCTTGGCCTTTGCCATCTCAGTCTTTTACTTCTTTAGCAGATCCGCATCCGCAGCTTCAACTACCACACTATTTGCAGAACCTTTTTTTTCTTCTTTTTCTCTTCATTTTTTTTTCTTTTTAAATGGGATATGGCACATTTACTGAGAATGATTCTTTGCCCAATATTTCCTTGAAAGATGGACCCTTGGTCTAGTATTGCAATTAGCAAAATAACTTCTAACAAGTCAACAGAACAACCACTCTTATACCAATTGAAGTGAACCTAGTAGATCACTTCATGAGAACATCATGAATACATAAAGTAATCCATATTAAATAAGAAATTATTTATTAATAGAATATATATCCAAGTCATGATTCACTGAGTACAATAGTCGTGTATAAATACACGCAGCCGATGACAGACCATGTCTTTAAAAAGGGACACAACCTATCATTACTACACATTAAAGATTACATAATAATGGTTTTACAACTATTATTGATCACATAATAATCACAATATTACAACCCTAGTTGTAAGATACCCTAAATATATTATAGTATAAATCAGAAGGTTGTTACACAACTCAGCTAGGATATGAATCTGTCTCAGATCCTCAAAGCCCTGTTTCGTGGTGGAAGTGAATCTAGAAGTTGATGGCTTAATCACAATATTACAACCCTAGTTGTAAGATACCCTAAATATATTATAGTATAAATCAGGGGGTTGTTACACAACTCAACTAGGATACGAATGTTATGCTCTTAACCTGCAAGACGATACAAGAATACCAAATATGCGCAGAAATATACCCAGAGCATAGAACAGTGAGAAATAACAGCAGGTATTTTATTATTCAAAAAGTAATGTTCACTTGCCTCTTCAAGGGGGCAACCTCCAATAGAGCAGAGCTCAATTACAAAATAAGACATGATGCTCCTCGCAGGGAGTCTCTATCCTTTACATATGACTCATACATGCAATACCATGGAGCAATACCATGGTTCTTATTAATACCATCTATCTAATACCATGGCCCATCTGCAACTAACTGTGGTCCCGTCATTAAATGCGGGTTAACCACTTACAATTATTAATATGGGCTTTATTGATTCTTTACTTAACTATAACCATGACTCAATCCTACTACATAAATAAGGGGGTTAGGGTGGTACCCTAACATGCCCTCCCCCTTAAGAATAGCCTTGTCCCCAAGGCTGAAGCTGCGGAAACTGCTGAAGAATAGTGGCTGGTTCCCAGGTTGCATCTTCTGGAGAGGTGTCTTTCCACTTGACGAGGACTTCCTTGATCATGCGGCCACGCAGGTGCCGTTCTCGTGTGTCAAGGACCTGTTCAGGTTGGAGCCAGATTGACCCTTCTTCATCCAATTCAGGTACACTGGTTTGAATTCTGCAATTGTTCCCAATCACTTTCTTGAGGCATGAGACATGGAAAATTGGATGGATTTTTGCAGTGGGTGGCAAAGCTAGCTTGTAGGCCACTTCTCTAATGCGCTTAAGTACTCAATACGGTCTGTAGAATTTTGGAGATAGTTTCTGACAACCCTTGTCTTTGAGTGATGTTTGCTTATATGGTTGCAGCCTCAAAAATACCTGATCCCCTTCTTCAAATTGGCGTTCTGAGTGAGAATGATCTACCTGTTGCTTCATGCGGTTTTGAGCTTGATGAAGATTCTCTCTAAGATGGGTGAGCATGGTTGTGCAGTTCTGTAGGAGTTGATCCACTACTTGTACATTTGAGCACCCCTTGATATAAGAAGTAGGGAAAAGAGGGAGTTGACCATAAACTGCTTCATAGGGAGTCACTTTGGTGGTGGCATGATAGTTGGTGTTATACCACCATTCAACTAGAGTTAACCGCTGTACCCAAAGATGTTGCTTTTCTGAAGTGAAACACCTAAGATAGGTTTCCAGACATTTGTTGACTGCTTCAGTTTGACCATCCGTTTGTGGATGATAGGAAGTACTGAGTTTTAGTTGGGTACCTTGTAGCCTGAAGAGTTCCTGCCAAAAATTACTGGTGAATATCAGGTCACGGTCAGACACAACAGAAGTGGGCATGCCATGCAATTTGAAGATCTGATCCATGAAATATTGAGCGACCAAAGTCAGTGTAAAAGGGTGGGGTAGGGCGCAAAAATGAGCATACTTAGAAAGTCGATCCACAACCACCATGATGACTAACTTGTTTCCTGACTTTGGAAGACCTGTAATGAAATCCATAAAAACCTCCGTCCATATTGATGTCGAGATGGGCAATGGTTGTAGTGTGTCTGGTGCTTTAACTGTCTCCCTTTTGTGGCGCTGACAAACATTGCATTCCACTACAAAAGTAAGAATGTCCTTTTTCATGCCTGTCCAAAAAAAATGATCTTCTAGTGCGAGCATACGTCTTCTGAAAGCCTAAATGTCCTACAGTGGGGGATGAGTGCAACTCCGCCAAAATGCGGCTTTTGAGGGTGGATGTTGGTGATATTACAACTCTGTCTTTGTAGCAAAGAATCTCATCTTGCCACGAGTAGCCCTTGGTGGAATTTGGATCTGCCTGCAATTGAGTAATGAGTTTGGAGAGCCAGGGATGTGAAAACCATTCCCTGCGAGCCTCTTCAATCCATTCTGGAATGGGAAGGGAAATTGCGAGCAGGGTACTTTCTTCCTCAAATTGGCGAGATAATGCATCTGCTACAATATTTTCACGCCCTTTCTTGTAAATGATCTCATAATCATATCCCAGCATTTTGACGAGCCATTTATTTTGTTGTGGTGAGGATAGGCATTGCTCCAAAAAATATTTATGATTGTGATGGTCTGTGCAGATTTGGAAACGTCGCCCCAATAAGTAAGGTCGCCAGGTATCTACTACATGTAAGATGGCCATCGTTTCCTTCTCATAGGTAGATTGTCCCAAATTCTTCCCACTTAGTTGTTGGCTTGTGAAGGCCAAGGGTCGACCTTCCTGCATTAAGACCGCCCCAATACCCGTACCCGAAGCATCACATTCAATGACAAAAGATTTGGTGAAGTCGGGTAGTGCTAAGACTGGAGTGGAACACATGGCATTTTTGAGAGCTGTAAAGGCCTGTTGTGCTTCATCATTCCAGAGGAATGAATTTTTCTTGAGGAGTTGAGTGAGGGGTTTCGCAATGCGACCATAATTGCGGACAAATTTGCGATAGTAGCCCGTGAGACCCAAAAATCCTCTCAGGCTCTTCAAGGTCTTAGGTTGAGGCCAATCCTGCATTGCCTGGATCTTTTTGGGGTCCACCCTGACACCTTCACGCCCCACAATGTGGCCCAAATACTCAACTTCTTCCATGCCAAAAGAACACTTGGACATCTTAACAAATAATTTATGCTTGCAGAGCAGTTGCAAGAGCAGATCTACATGTTGAAGATGTGCAGCCCAAGTGCAACTGTAGATGAGCATGTCATCGAAGAAAACAAGGACAAATTTTCTGAGATATGGTTTGAGGAGGTGGTTCATAAGGCTCTAGAAAGTAGATGGGGCATCACAAAGACCGAATGGCATGACCAAGAACTCATAATGGCCTTCATGAGTTCTGAAAGCAGTGTTTGGAATGTCGACTTCTTTCATGCGAATTTGGTGGTAGCCTGAGCGAAGATCCAGCTTAGTGAAGAATTGAGCCCCATTTAGTTCATCCAACAAATCATCAACAACCGGGATAGGAAATTTATCTTTGACTGTCAACTTATTAAGGGCCCTGAAGTCTGGACACATACGCCATTCCCCATCTTTCTTGAGCACCATGACCACCGGTGATGAATAAGGACTAATGCTGGGACGAATGACTCCTGCTTCCAAAAATTCCTTGATTATTTTTTCTATTTCATTCTTTTGGGCAAACGGATATCTATATGGGCGCACCTTCGGTGGTTGGGCCCCTGGGACCAAAGTGATGCTATGATCATGTTCCCCTCACGAGGGTGGAAGCTCATGAAGGCCAAGATGGTTACTTAAAATCTGTTGCATCTCAGGATGAATCGGAAGAGAATTGGGTTCGACAGCCTGGATGGCATTAAATTGAGCTATAACTCCATGATGGCCCCTTTTTAACAATTTTTCCATCCTATGTGAGCTGATGATAGAGGGAGCTCTTGCCTAGAGTCCGCGGAGGGTATGTGTGGAGTTGTTCTGCTTAAAGCTCATATATAACTCCTGGAAATCCATTGTGATTGGCCCAAGTGTGCGAAGCCATTCAGCACCGAGGACAATGTCGCATCCTCCCATGTGTATGGCAAACATGTGGGTCTTCAACTGATAATCCCCCATTTGAAGTTTGACATTTTCACAGCGACCTTCACATTTCATTGTTCCCCCATCCGCAATTTGGACTTGGAAGTTAGAAACTGCTCGTACAAAACAATGCACTGCTTCCGCAACTCTTTGATGGATAAAATTATGTGTACTTCCACTATCAATCAAGACTACTACTGGGCGGTGCTTAATAAAACCTCTGATTTTGAGAGTTTGAGGTGAAGAAATCCCTGCCAAAGCATGCAGCGAAATAATTGGTTCGTCAGGGACATTGCCCTTCTGGTTGTCCTCTTCGTCCTCCTCAGGTTCCTCAAGTGGTGGGGCTTCCTCCGATGAGCTGTAATCAGTAGCATCAATTTGAAAGAATTTGGGCTCCTTGCATTTATGACCTGGGGAGCATTTTTCATCACAGTAGTAACATAATCCCTGCTTTCTTCTTTCAGCCATTTCTGCAGGTGACACCTTTTGAACCTTAAGTGTTTGAGTAGTGCTATGAGCCTGTGGGGGGCGACCCTTGGCGGTGAAATTTGGGCGATTGGACTGGGTCACTAACGCACGTTCAACTTTACGAGCTACCTTGCAAGCCTCCGACCATGTGGGAGGGTGGTGCAGTCAGACGTGAGCTTGTATGGCCTCTTTAAGACCACTGATAAAACATTCCGTGTAGAACGCATCTTGGAGACCCATAGTGCGGAAAGCTAAGGCTTCAAACGTTGTAATATATTCATCCATTGTGCCAGGCTGTCGGAGCTTAGTGAGACGACCCAAAAAAACATAGTCATGGTCAAAACACTCTATAAGAGCTTTTTTGAAGGTGTCCCAAGTCAAGGGCCTTCCATTGCAATGTTGATGCCATTGCCACCATTGCCATCTTTCATTGTTCAAGTACATGCTCCCCACCATAAGCTGAGTCTCATTATCTAAGATGTAATTCAGATTGAAATACTGCTCCATTTGTGCTACCCATGCTGCCGGGTGAGAACCATCAAATTTATGCATATCCAGCGTCGGTGGTCGCAGACGAGATTGTTGGTGGGTGCCCCAGAGGTGAAGAGAGTGGCTAGACTCACCCTCACTGTGTTCATTGCCAATATACGCCTCCTTGCGAGCTTCCGCCTTGCCCTTAGAGAGTGCATTAGTTATTGTCGTCAACTGATCTTGGAGGTCTTTCAAGGATTGTTCAAGTTTGTTGATCTTCTCATTGGCCATATAGCTTGAGCTCTAGTTTCTACCATGCACCGATCCGATGTACTAGAAATTTGGGACCGCCCGAATTTTTTTGGCACTAACAATTGAATGATACCACCTTTCTCAGCTCGTCGTCCTGATTCTTATGGGCTAGATCACCTATAAGCGCCCCGGGGGGTCTCAGACTGACTTTCTTTTTTCTCTGAACTCCTTGCTTAGGAATACTGCAGTAGCCGAATCCCCAAAATGTCAATGCTGCCAAAAGTCATCCGAAAATCACGCCCCAGTATAGGAACCCACACAACTACTCAGATCTGGATGGCGGCTCTGGTGGATCTGAGAGATCTGAATGGCTCATCGGATAGATCTGAGTGGTGGAACAGATTGCTGCTGCGGATCTAATGGATCTAATAGATCTGAATGGTTGTTCTGTTAAATCTGAGTTGCGAGACTGATTTCTGCTGTTGCTGCAAACCCCACTTGCGAGATCTGATCTGGCAAAGATTATGCGTGATCTAGAGATAGAAAAGGGAACTATGGTCTCGAGGAGTGTCAGGTGCTACAAATCGCAATATACATAAGGGTCTGACAGTAGTACTCGGCCCAATTTTTCAGGGCACTAACCAAGGAGGATCAACCATACCCTTAGCCGTACAACCCGACTACCATATCGTACGGGTGAGTAATCTCTCCGAGTGTTGTTCTCAGTGTACTGTAGCAGCAAGACGGCCGACGTTTTATCTATGGCGAGGTTTCAAGGGAGCTAGGGGGCTTCCGATATACCAGAGGGTACTTGGAAGACAGTCCGTGCGCGGTTCTGTCTAATGCGCTACTACTCGAAGGGGTACCCACAAGGGTTACAAGGGAGTCCAACAAGCGTGACCACCTCTTGTATTTCCTGTGTGCATGCCTCCCTAAATCCGCAGGTTTATGCGCTCAACGACAGATCCCGTGATTTAAAGACGCCGGAACACATCTCTAGCCAAAAAAAAAATTGCTAAAAAATGGAGATCCCACCAGCCCTAGAAAGCGCTCTGATACCACTTGTTATGCTCTTACCCTGCAAGACGATACAAGGATACCAAATATGAGCATAAATATACCCAAAACATAGAACAGTGAGAAATAACAGCAGGTATTTTATTATTCCGAAAGTAATGCTCACTTGCCTCTTCGAGGGGGCAACCTCCAATAGAACAGAGCTCGATTACAAAATAAGACACGATGCTCCTCGCAGGGAGTCTCTATCCTTTATATATGACTCATACATGCAATACCATGGAGCAATACCATGGTTCTTATTAATACCATCTATCTAATACCATGGCCCATTTGCAACTAACTTTGGTCCCGTCATTAAATGCGGGTTAACCACTTACAATTATTAATATGGGCTTTATTGACTCTTTACTTAACTATAACTATGACTCGATCCTACTACATAAATAAGGGGCTTAGGGTGGGACCCTAACAACGAATCTGTCTCAGATCCTCAAAGCCCTGTTTGGTGGTGGAAGTGAATCTGGAAGTTGATGGCTTCCAAGAAGACCAAAATTTTTATGTGGTCATATTTACAAGGTTTTCACTTTCGAAAACATCCAAAAGTTGGGTAGACAGGGTTATGTGGGGTTGAGGAAAACATTTCCTCATTTGCTGATTCACTATTCTTATGCTCAGCAGGTCTGGAAGGAGGCTGAAGATCTCACTGGTGTTGAAAATGTTTGGAATGGTAAACCTATAGATGAATGCTTGAAAAAATGGTTTGAAAAAAATGAATTAAAAGAGTTAAGAGTACTTCCATATATCATTTGCTGGGGGTTCTGGCTAGCAAGTAATTCCAGCATTCTTGAAGCTAAATATAATCCTCCTTTTCACATCATTCCAGCGTTGGAGCTTTAGTGTCAGGCTGTAAGTCTGCAGAGGCCCTACACACGTTAGGCAGGCAGGAGCATTGGAGATTGAGACGACTTTTCCTTGGAGCTCGGAACTTGACAAAATATTTCTGATTTTAGTAGTGCTGGAGGTTTGCTGTTTTATTTCAGCCCCTCACTTCATAAGTTTCAAAGCAGGTTTAGATCCAGGACCTACCAAATTTGCAGAATTTCAAGCTCTAAAACTTTTATTGAAATGTGCAAAAAATTGGAATCTTAAGTCTGCAGGTTTTTAGGCTTTGGTTATAAACCGGATGAAGGGGGCAAGTCATCTGCACAATGTAAATCTCAGGTTGATGGGCAGTTTACTGTTGGATATAGCAGGCTCTTTTGAGCAAATCTCTTTTACTCATGTCTTTGGAAAATTGAACCAGATGCTAATAAGCTGTCCACGGAAGGGAAGCACTTGACTGCATGCCGCATTCCGTACGAAGAATTTATTACTGATGTATCTGTCTTTTCCTTATCAACTTTATGAGTTGGTTTGAATCATATCTTCTTTTCCCTATCAACTTTATGAGTTGGTTTGAATCAGATCTTTCTTCTAGTAATTTTATTGTTTTCTTCTATATGTATAAGCTCTGTATGCTTGCTTGGGAAGAATATGGTATTTTAGGATGGGTATGATCTCTTATTTTTGATACAGTGATGTATAATTTTGGTTTTAGACCATAGTTTTGTTCTGACTGCTACAGGCCTTCGGCAGAACAAAATCTGCAAACTGTCCTTTTTTGGCACCTTAAGCATATAATTTTCGTTCAATATTGAATAAGTATTACAATATTCTTTTGAAAATTAAATATCCAGGTGTATCAAAGGAAGGGAGTAGGATCTATCAACATAAGTTTCTATACTTTGAGCCTTGCAACTCCCAAGACAACTGAATTAAGAATATTAACAATGGAGAGAACCACTCCCTAATGACTTCACTATGTCAGCATTTGTCATTTAATTATCCAAAATCTAAATGTCATAAAATTACCGTGAAAAGATGATTCAGCCCATAGATGATGGTGTTGATGTTCAGAACAGGTTTCCAGTCCTCCCGCAGAATATTGAGGCAAACATTTCCCTCCAAATCAATATTTGGATGATAAACCTGCATCCAAGTTGTACTCCACTTGTAACACAATCAAAAGAAAAATGAATGCCACAAATCGACTCTAATGATTATGAAATCCATCATACAATTTAGAAATATTGGTCTGAGATGAAGAAATTACCAAACCATTCCATAAAATTCAAGGGCATACCTTCGTTTTGCATTTCACCTTTGGTGCCTCATGAGGGTAAATAGGAGATACACTGAATGTGAACGTGAAGGACCCCCCTCTGTTTTATATTCAGGGGCAAAAGACAGGAATAAGTGAATCAACCTAAAGACAATGAAAAGCAACCTCTTTTGCAGATATATATATAGTCACCAGCAAATACAGCTTGAACCTTGAAAGTCTCTGAAATAAATTTAGTTTTATACTTACACATAATAACCTTCATCAGGCCGAATAGTGACTTCAAAGTTCATAAGATCGTCTTTGCCATTTGGAAAAGATATGATTGTAGTCTTGGGCAGGTTCAACTCGCTGATATCTGTTAAATTTTTAATTTCATAGACTGATTATTGTGGTCTATGTCCATTACCCATTGACTCTAAAATCTCGAGATATCATATGCATAGGAACATTTGACACAAAACCTTCCCTTGCTTCAGACAATCCTTATCAACAAACATAAAGAATTATAGTAACCTCACAGCAGTAGCATTCATTGAGGACTCCAGAAACAAAATATTTCTGCAATGTACAATTGATTCTAAAAAAACTCTTCCATCAAAACATGCACACTAAAAAGTGACAATACAAGCTTCCATTTCATGCATCATAACACTCACTATTCCCTGCCGAATAAAGAGATTACTGCCATTCTTCAAGCAATTATAAGTTTGAGAAGTATGGATACAAATTTACTGATAAAATATACTGAATGATCAAATAAGGAGGAGCTTCTAGTTAGGAATAAAGCTGACTGTATTGTGAGGCAAAAACAAAAGTCGAAGCCTGATTCTAAATAATTTTTGCCAACAGCCTTGAAGTTTGAACCAATAGGCATACAATCTACTGTGGGTATTATATAGATCTTAAAATGCTTGCAACACAGAAGGAACTAGCGTTGTAGGTGATAAAAGCTACTGCTGTTTACACAAAAGACCTGACAGAAAGACCAGAGGCACAAGTCTACAACGATAACATATTACTTTAGGTGGATTCCCTGGCATTGTTGGGGATTTGAATGTGAACAACTTTACCTATGATTTATTAGGTATCAGTTAGAAAGGAAGTAGTGGTTGTGTCTGTATATCCTCACGTTGTTTTGGAACTTTTCCTAGATAACTAAAATCCAAGATGTGCTTATAGATTTCATCCCCTTCAAGTATAAGTTCGAACTGCTCGTTCCTCATCTTCACAGAGAAACACAACAGCTACACACTGAGAACGTGAACCTGAAAAATAAGCTAACTGATATTCTGCACCAGTAAGAGAAATTTAAAGAGGAAACTGCAGCAAATCAGCACTCTATACAGAAACAGTTTAAAGAGAATTGTTCCTTGGTTCAAGTGCGGAGGGGAAGAAGGCACCATGGTTTTTAGAGCTTGAGATGCAGGAAAAATTCAAGAAAGAGAGGGTTAGACACTCTAAAGAGTTTACCATCAAGAGCCGTGGCCTCCCTCCTCCTCCCAATCTTCTACAAGCTGGCGTTCTCCCATCTGGTGTGCCAGATTGCTTGGGCTGTGCTAGCTCCCTTAAGTGTATCTCCAGATCCTTCCTGCCAAAACGGTCTATTAATCTTTGTGTGAAGTCAATGTAAGAAGTAATGTTGGAATGTTCCAGGGTGACCAATTGGTGGTACCACCATTCATGGGCTTCTCCTTCAAAATGCAGGGTGGCGAATTTGATAGCCTTAGCTTCCAACATTGGGTTAAGTTGGAAGTATGTGTCTAACTACCCAAGACCTTGTTGAGTACTTGGATGACAGACCTAAAGAGTGGATGGACAGTTTCCCAACCTTGTGTAGTAGGTCATAGTTCTGTTGCGTGCCCTAGTTATGATCCCTGGGCCTATTTCTGTACTTAATGTTATTGAACTCTGTAAAGGTCATGGCTGCTCGAACATCCTCTCCTAGTGACGCATACTCCCAGAAATATTAAAAAAAATATCTGTTCTTTTCTATGGGTCCTTGGTTTACTACTCCCTAACCATCTAGAAACTAGGATAGTAGAGGTCTAGAGTTCCTTCTACTAGTTTCCCCTTGTTAAGTTTAGGTATGTTCTATGCTTAGAGCAATCTATTTCAATTTTCACAGTTAAATCAATATCTCTGCTCTGTTGAACCATGAAGAAAAAGAATTGATCGAGAATGTCTCATACCATTCTCTACTGACCCGAAGTCAATTTCATGAGGAGAGTGCGCCATACCACTCTTACTGACCCAAAGTCAATTCCATTGATCCTAGATCAATATCACAAGAGAGTGTCTGAAACCACTCATACTGATCCAAGATCAATTTCATTGAACCAAGATCAATTTCAATGATCCCAGTCAATGGAGGTCATCCTAGTATAGGGAGTACGGTAGATACAACAATGCGTCCATCGATAGATCATAGTACTACTATGGTCCCTAACCCCCCGAAGTCAATTTCATATGAGGAGAGTGTGTCATACCACTCTTACTGACCCGAAGTCAATTCCATTGATCCCAAATCAATATCACAAGAGAGTGTCTCAAACCACTCATACTGATCCAATATCAATTTCATTGAACCAAGATCAGTTTCAATGATCTTAGATCAATGGAGGTCATCCTAGCATAGGGAGTACGGTAGATACAACGATGCGTCCATCGATAGATCATAGTACTACTATGGTCCCTAACCCCATTTCCCTGTGCATTGATCATATGAGAGGTACTTCCCATGAGTCCCAGACTGCATGGGTAGGACGCCTCGACAGGAGAACTAATCATCCTGTCCACAGGAGAACGAGTCATCCTGTCCCACAGTGACCATGGGAGAACTAATCATCCAAATCCACAATTGCCACGGGAGAACTAATCATCTCGGCCCACAGGAGAACTAATCATCTTGTTCCATAGTCACCACGAGGTATCACAGGGAAAGGTTGAACCTATCACCGTGTACATAGCGCACCACTAGGGGAGGGTGAGTCGTATGTCACTCCAGTAAGTACCCCAAGCCCCTCAGAGCTCCCAGAGCTTAATGCATGCAACATGTAGGACCCTTATACGAAGGTCTCTCAACAACTCCAAGTCGTTCACGAAAGTCATAGATTTGACCTTTCCCGGGGGCTTTGACAAAATGTCTGCAACCTGTACATCAGTCTCAATGCGATGGAGCCTCCTCGCTCATCCACTTACCATATCCCAAATAAGGTAGTATCTAATGTCTATCTGTTGGAGCAATCATCAAATACGGGGTTCCTCAACAATCGAATCCCCCTGGTTGTCACAGAGGATCAAGGTGGTATTCATCATGTGTACAAACAGCTCACTGAAGAGCTTCCACAACCAAGCAGCTTCATACGAGATCATACTCGTGGCTATGTATTCAGTATCGGCGATGCTTCTAGAAACCGACTTCTGCTTCCTACTCATCCATGGTATCGAAGCAGAACCCAAAAGAACCAACACTGAGAAGTGCTCTAGTGATCCTCGACACTACTAGCCCAATCAACATTCGAATAATCATGCAGCTTCATATTTCCGGCGATGTACCTCAATTTATGAGAGATTGTGCCCCAAAGATATCTCAAAAGATTCTTGGCACCAATCCAGTGAGGCTCAACCAAATATGAGCTCACCATGCTAGCTGCAAAACATATATCCGGATGAAAGTTCACCAAGAACATTAATGCAAATGAGTTTATGAAACTCAGAGGCATTTCCCAAATCTGGTCCGGCATCACCATCATATAACTTCTGAAAGTTAAGATCCTCGAGGTAGTCTTGGGCTTGTAGTTTACCATTCCATATCCGGAATCCAACTCCCTCTTACTTCTGCAAGTGAGAGGGTCTGCACCTGTCAGAAATAGGTCATTCTCAAAAGGTGTCAGTATGAGAGGTTTATCATCCACAACCTTCAAACAATGGTTTGGATCGGCTTCACTCTTAGTGAATCTCAGCTTCATCTGGCAGCTATCAATCCTCTCATGTCAAACCCGGGGTGATTTGCTTCAAGCCATAGAGAGCTTTCTTTCACCTGCACACATGAGATTCCCGATCATGAATCTCAAACCTCCTCAAGTTGTTCCAAACCTGTGGACCTGCTATATGAAAGGAATGGTTCCTTGTAAGATTTTCCTTCGGTACATCTCAGACATGTACCTTCATGCTCCGTTTGAATTCAAGCATCTCTGTCATCATCTGACTCACAGACCTTCGGTGCTATGAGTCAATTGACATGGTCCCCAATATGGACTTTCTACAATTTGATACAAATTGCCAACCTTGAACCCATGAGTAAAAGCATCTTTGAAAATTTCATTTTCAAACACGTACCTTTCCATCGATCAATGCCACCCTGCAACCTTTGACTTCCATTGCCGAAATGGACACCATGTTCTTCTTGCGATCAGGCACATAAAAGAGATTCTGTAAATGAATCGAGTTACCCTCATTCAATTGAGAGGTAACACCCTTTCTGGGATAGGTGGCATCGGCTCCAAGTATGATTCCACGAATGTTTCCATCTCTACCAAATTAGAGAGAAAGCACCCTTCTATTTGATGGAGTGCCTTGAAGCACTACAATCAATCAGCCAGATTCTCAAAGAATCTGAAGGAGAGGACCAATACAAGATAACACTTCTTTATCTTATCAGAAACAACATTTGATTCTTCATACCTGGGGTTCCTTGCTTTCTCTGAAGAGTCGGGCGTTTCCTTGATGACATGCACTGTCATTCCTCTGATCAATGAAGATGTCCCTGGAATGATCGTTATCATCATCAAGTGGTGTGTCCCTGCCATTCAGACACTCCTTCACATAATGGCCGAACTTATTTCAACCAAGGCATCTGCCTTTTCTTCCTCCCTTAGATCCAGACTTCCCATAGAAGTGATCTTCAGGTAGGCCATTAGAAACGTCCATTGCGCCATTCTAATAATATTCTCTGCTTAGACTTCACCTTTGGTGAATTAGAAGAGGGATGAGGAATCCATTGATCCTTTTGTCCTTTCCCAATTGCCTTCGGTGATTGCTCTTTCACTCTTGCTTGGGCTTTGTCTTCACCTCAACTCTGATTCCATGTTAAGTTTAGGTATGTTCTATGCTTAAAGCAATTTATTTCAATTTTCACAGTTAGCTCAATATCTTTCCCAGATTAGCAACCACATCAGCATTAAAGTAAACTGCAGATAGAACATAAACATAAATCGCAGAAGACAAGCCAAGACAAGAGGACACAATATGTGGCGCTAGCAAAGGAAAAACCCCAATGTGCAGAAACCCTTGATCACTTGTTCTTATATGTTCTTCAATAGTTCAGCAGAAAGAGAGAGAGATGGTACATTTACAACAGAATTCAACACTTTGACTTGACAAGATAAGAACATAGATCTTCTCTAAGAAGATGTCTCATGAGGTAACTGATATGGACTCATGTGATTCCATCACCCTATCATATTGCTGCACCATGTCCAAAAATCACAGAGCTGCACCATGTTGCATCACTGCTGAGCTGTACCTCATCATGTTGTATCCATCTTGCTGCTCTTCATCATCATGTTGTTGCACCATATCATCATGCTGCACCTCCTTGTGCTGCATCTTCAAACTGTACCTTACTGTGCCCATCATGTTGCATCCCCTTGCGCTGCATCTTGACACACTTTACGCTGCACCTTGATACACTTGTGCTGCACACCCTGATACACATATGCTGCACCTTCATACACTTGTGTTGCACACCCTGATACACATATGCTGCACCATAACTTCTGTCACGCTGCCACACAGTCTTAGTAGCTAGATAGACTATGACCCCATAGTCCTAGGAAACACACAATGCTGATCTGTGTGTTATAGGAGCTAGGTATGGGTAGCAGTTCCTTTATCTAGATTGCTGATAAGAACCTTTTGTGACAGCACATAGGATCTCCTCATCTGAAGAGACCTCTTTCTTTAATTTGATTGGTTTTAAGACAGCAGACAAGATGTGCACCTAAAACACAACAATGTCTCTTTCTTACAGCAGATAGGAGGTGTAGAAGACTGTGTTTGCTGTTGTTCCTTACTGTGACTGGTTAGGGCGCCCATGTGCTACAACAACCCTCAAGCAGTCACCTAAAACATCCCTCAAAAACTGTGCCCTTGTCAAGGGAGGGTCTCCTGCATTTGTGTCACTGTTCTGGGTACTTTTCAGCCCAAGAAGCCTCCACGCTATCCCTATTTTAGTTAGGCAAGGCCTGCAGCCTACCACAGAGATTGTTGTCACCTATTAGCCAACCAAACAGTATCACCCTTACCTTAAAGCTGCCCACAAACAGTCTGCAATTATCCTTACCTAGCTCGGCTTTTTTGTAGCATGCAACAACCCTCCACAGTCACCAAGAGGTTCTAACAGCCCTAAACCACCCACGCTGTCGCTACCTTCTTTGCTGGTTAAGGCAGTGAGTTTACTGCCTCTTTTCCAGCATCTAAGGGTTGTCTCAAACAATGTATAGATTAGGGCATCTAGGGTATGATAAGACTGTGTTTAGGGTCAGCTGTTAGGCCTCCTTCACCACGCTAGATATCCCTTTGAACTGCGGCCAAACCTTCACAAGACCTGCAGCTAGGGCATCCTTCTTTTACAGCGAATAGGGTCTCCTTCTAGACCTGCATTTAGGGCTTCCTCCTCTTAGACTTCTCTTCCACTAAAACCCAAAACAAGTGGAGAGAAATCAAGAGTGAAGTGTGTGTACAAATAACAATCAAGTCACCTCTTTTTATACTAAAATGTTGAGTACATGTACGGTTTATTTGGTTGCTGGCCGACCTTGACGAATTGTCTTATAACACAAATAAATTCATAACTCCATGAATACTTATCGGAATCGAATAATCTTTAGATCAATCCTACACCTCTCAATGAGAGGGACCCAAGAAAAATATCAGCTGCCATAAATAAGATGACCCACATGGAGTTTGGCCCTAGTTGCCAATTTTAACACCCCTATATTGTGCACAGATGTTAAAGGGACCAGGATTATGGTTGTTGCTTCCTTCTGCCAAACTCCTGCTACCTCCATTAGATCCATTAGTAGCATTGTTACCTGCACTATTCAGATTTTCCACAATCTGGGTAAAAAATTGGCCATTTGTTGCTGCCCTTGTGCCATCTGTTGGGCTATTTGCTGATGCCCTCTTGCTAGCTCCCACAAGATATCAAAGTGGTTAATTGCTCATGGTTGGTTAACCTGTCGACTATCATGCAAATGCAATCCTTTCCATTGATACACTCTCCTACTTTTGCTTTGGAATTGGCAAGGGTTGTAGCAATCCTGCAGGAGAAGTATGCTTGGGCTTATTTTGCTAACAAGTCATGGACTCTCTCATGTGCCTCAACACATCAACCTTGAGGCCTTTCTATGAAAACATTTCTCTAATCTGCCTGTAAGTTTTGAGGAACCCTTGGTGCCCTGTTCGCTGCTAGTGATGTGTCATGTGTGCCTTTCAAGATCTTCTCCTTTAGTGTAGATTCAGTGACCAAATATAACCCATCTTTAAAGAAAATGACCTCATCTACTATTTTGTACCTGCCATCCTGGATGAGACCATCCGTTAAGTCACAAGCAAACTTGTTTTTGGAATATTCTATCAGATGTGGGCTTTCCAATCTCATGTGATCTTCATGAGGGAACACGCAGTCAATTTCCTAGAAAGTGCATTAGCCACAATGTTCTTCTTGCCCTTCACATACTCAATATCAAAATCATAGGTCTAAATCTTACTTACCCATTTTTGTTGTCTTTCATTCAAGTCCTTTTGCTCCAAGAAGCATCATATGCTATTGTGATTTGTTTTGACCACAATCCTGCCCCCTACCAAGTACTGTCTGAATTTCGTCAAAGTGTCGTAGATGGAATAGAGTTTCTCTAAGTGCTCGTCTTTCGAAGGCTATCGAGTGTTTATTCTGCAGCAGTACAGCTCCTATCTCCTCACATGAAGTATCAGCAACAAACCAAGCATGAGCTCATCACCACTTTCCGCTTGTTAAATGCCCTCTTAGACTCCTTTGTCCACATGAATGCCCTTTTCTTCGTCGAGTTTGTCAATGGTGCGCCTAATTGAGAGAATCCCTTAACAAACCACCTGTAATAGTTGCAAATCGCAAAGAATCTTCGCAACTAAATGATAAGTTTCCTAGGTGTGGGCCAATCTAGTATGGTCTATATCTTCAAACGATGTACCTGTACCCGTTGCATACTAATCACATGGCTCAAATAAAGGATCTCGATCATCCCAAACTCACACGTTGATGCTTGGCATAAAGTGATTGGTCCATAATACCCAAAATCTCATCCAAATGTCCCAAGTGCTCCTCCCACGTTTTGTTATATATGAGGAGGTCATCAAAGAATACCAATAAGAACTTCCTTAATTGTTTGTTGAAGATGTGGTTCATCATCAATGAGAGGTGTTTGGTGCATTGATCAACACAAATGGCATGACCGAGAATTCAAAATTTCCATAGTGACACTTGAAGGTTGTCTTATGCACATCCAGCTCTTGGACTCAGCTTTGGTGATAACCTAATCAAAGAACAATCTTTGAGAAATACACTACTCCATGCAACTCATCCAACAGCTCATCGACCCTTGGGGATAGGGTACTTGTTTTTTAAGGTCTTCTTGTTCAAGGCTCGGTAGTCAATGCACACCCTCCAAGTACCATCCTTTTTCTTCACGAAAACTACTGACGAGGCGAATGGACTTGAACTAGGTCTAATGTGGCCCATGGATAGAAGTTCTTTGATGCCCTTTTCTATCTCATCCTTGAATTTCTCCAAATGCCTCTAAGGTGTGGTGATCACTGGTTTGGCCCCCTCCTCTAACTCTATGGTGTGCCCAAAACCCCTATCAGGAGGTCTCCGTAGGGGAATCTCTCCAAAAACTTGGTCTTTCTTATTCAACAATAACGGAATATCTTCCTGAGACTATTGGTTTCTATCTGACGTCTTCTGGCTCATAAGTAAACATTTTGTTGCACAAGCTATATCTCCATACCTAAATATAGCCTCCATTCTCTTGGTTGATACAATTCAAGGACTGCCATTGGACATACCTCTCAACACTACCTTACTGCCATTTGAGGCCCTGAATTCCATCTCCATTACCTGGTAGTTCATTGAGAACTTTCCCAACGAGTATAACCATTGTACCCCAATACAACATTGGTGTTTGCAAGATCTACTACATAGAAGTCATCGATGAATGTGTAATTTCCCAATGTCACATTTGAACATGGAATCCTCTGTGTGCATGTCATGTTGTACCCATCAACCACAACAACGCTAAATCCTTCAAACTCTTATGTGGGAATACCTATTTTTGCCACCAAAATTGCATCGATGAAGTTGTGAGTTGCCCCACCATCAACCAAATTTGTGATTTGTTGTCCCTATATGACCCCCCTGATTCTAAAGGTCTAATATCGAGGGACTACAGAAACAGTGGCAATAGTACCATCCTCAATCCCCATACAAGGTCTTTCATCCCTTTTCGCTTCCTCATGGGACTGCCCTCCCTCTGAAATGCTAGGCTCACTACCGATGTTGGGCATTGTATCCTCCTCATCATCAATGTCTAACATCACCTCAATATAGTGAACCTTTCCCTTGCCCAACATTTGTAACCTGGTTCTCGTGGTTCCTGGCAAATGAAGCAAAGTTTCTTCCTTCTCAACTCACTCTAAGTCTCTTCGTCCAACACGTCCTTCCCAGCCCACTCTCTCTGAAATGGCTTTTTATCTTTATTCTTTTATGTGATGAGCAATTTGGATAGAAATTTAGCTTTAGGCATTGCATCTTCCATGTCTTATGTCCTAGTGATGGCATCTTGTAAGATTGTGGGTTTGAAGGCCTTGACCCAACCACGCAATCGTTCAGCTAAACCTTCCATGAAGAGCATCTGGTGTGTCGGTTTGCTTGAGTTGTGCTAGCTCTCTGAAGCGTATCTCCAAACCCTTCCTGTCAAAACAATCTATTAATCTTTGTGTGAAGTCGGCATAAGTATTGTTGGGATGTCCCAGGGTGACCAATCCGCAGTGGTTTCTAGACTCACAACTATAGCTATCACGCCAGCAGACCTTGCTTCTATCCTATGCTACTATTTTGACTTTGATTTATCCCTTAGCACCTCGTTGTCAACCAGTGGCAGCCTCAGATTCCTAAGTGGAACCCTCCTACCTTGAATCTGACCAAATAACCAGTCTCTAGGACAACCTTCGTTGCCCTAGAAAACCAGTGTACAACCTCAAGAAGGCTTTGTTGCCCATAAAAGTAATTCTCTGCCATAAATAGATAAGTCCCAGCCCTTTTGCTGCCTCAAAAAATTATGCTTAGCCAAAATTTGATCCTATAACAAGAGAGATATGAGCATTGGTTAGGTTAGAATCTTTCACCACCGAAACCAATCAAAGAAAAGGGATCTTAAAACCCTCCAAGATCCCCAACTCAAAATCAAAAAGAATAACAATCCATGATGATCATAATGAATCTCCTCTCTCCTTTTTATACTCTTTGGGCTTTTTCCCTACTAATCTCAATTTTGAGTGTCTAACGAGTTTCCCTCCACTTGCCCCAAATTTGATCGTTATTGCAAGTTTCCCTCCATTTTCCCCAAATTAACTATTTTATCTACACCAAATTAACTATTATTATCTAATGTTACCTAAGTAACATTAAATAACAATTTCCCCCTCTTCAAATGACTATAGCCTTCGGGGTTAAATAGGCTACTACATCCTCCCTTGGGCAATTAATTCGAAGAGGACATTACATTCTTACAAGAAAAAACAAGATTTGAGAAGTTTATTATTTGATTATTTATTAAGGAAGCTTATTATCCAATTGGCACCTAGAGTAGATGAAGCCCAAGACATTGCTCTCATTGTTCAAGCAATAAAAAGAGAACCTAAGAAGTGTACGAAGGAAGAGTCATGTTCTTCTACCCATTACAAGAAGTATTGGAGTTGTGACATGTTTTGTGTTGTTTTTCCTCGACACTAACATCTAGGATAGAATCTTAAATCACAGACGCTACCAATCCAAGTATTACAACAAGACTACTTTGCACAACGGAACAATATACAGCAGTAAATCAACACATGCACAAATATGGACAAATTTTTACAACCCAACTTCGTTATATTAACAAATTGATAATACAACAGTCTAGGGCTCCCGTACCAGGGAAAATGGCCTGATACATCCACTGATAGAAAGATATACAACTAGGATTTGGTGACGGTCACTTTGACAACAAATCTACCCTGAACAAGATACACTAACCATTTGGTTGATGTTGCACACTCTCTCAGCTTCTCTCAGTCGTTCCTTGAACACACTTGCTCGGTCTTTTGGCTCCCGATCTGCAGCAACTCCAATCTGCCTCTATTAATGAACCAACTCCATTAGGCCATTGAATTCAGTTAATGGACCAGCTCCATTAGGCCACTGAATTTAGCTTCACATGCTCTCTAGCTGATTGTTCGTCCTTCAACGCATCAACACATCAAGACTCTTATCGATTTATTCACAACTTTGTTTGTGAACAACTCTCAATTGCCCATTGTTTCTCCTCAACTCTTTTGGGACTTTCTTCCCACTAGTGCCTTGTTGTGTTGCTTGATGAAGACACATTGAAGGTCGAAGGGCTTCCCACTATCACTGTCGAATGTCCTTCTCCAACAATGAACTTAGGGCATGGAGGACTACCCAACTTCTGCTATAGATGTCCTTCTCCACAAGGCAAGTCTAGGGTTACAAACTGCTCCAGCGTAATCAAACCTTTGAGCTCTTCTTCTGCCACTTTTAACAATCCCTTAGTCCTTTAAGAGGCTTGTTCCTCAAGGCTTGAATCAAGCCTCTACAATCCACCACAAGTTGTTCTTTAGTCAACTTTGCCACTTCTAGCAGGCCTAAAGTCCTTCTTAGGTTACTACACTTAGGGCCAACTTGGTCCACTCTCACGCTACCCTCCAACAGTGCACAAGAGCCCAACCCAAAACCAACCAAACTTGTCCAACCTGGACACTACATCCACTAACAACAAAAGTAACTTAACACATCAACACATACCTTTTTCTTCTGCTCATGGACTAGTGCACTGTTGTAGCTACTGCTCCCTAGTTAGGGCTTCTAACATCCCTTGTTAAGCCCTCACAGAACACCCCAAATAGCCCTCAACAGTTGTGACTTCCCTTCATTAATTAATTACTCCCATATGCTAGTGCCTAGGGTTGTTTCTAGCCCTCTGTTCAAACCTTCAGCATCCCTTCACACTGAAGCATGAGGCTCGGCATTCCTCCCAACTCCTGTACAGTATTGTGGTTGCCTCTAACAAGGTTTGTCCACACCCAAACACTACAAAAACCAATCCAGAATCCTCCTTGAAGTTGCGGCCTATCTGCTCCAGCACTCAGCCTACCAAAACAATCATAGAAAGATGCCCAACAGCTCATCCCCTCCTTCGTTTGGTCTCCTAAGCTCTGCGACCAACTTCAAATTATGTATTCTATGCTTTGTTGCATTTTGGTTGTGATCTTTAGCCTCCAAGGAATCCTTTATTTATAGGCTTCCTTAGGGTATTGTCTAGCCCTTTCAAGAGGTGCCTTTACAACTAGGGTCGACTTGAACTTTAGCCCAACTTGCCCTCATGAAACCAATAAAAATTATTTTCTCCATTTCTGCAAGGCCTTTTCTAATGCTTCAAATTGCTCCTTGATCCTTTAAGGATGCCTTTTGATCTCCATGTGCCAAGTCATCAATCCTCATCACGATTTCACACCCACAAGCTTGGCAGCAAAGCCCACAGGCTTGGGTTCTTAGCCCACAAGTCACTTTTGTGTGCCAATTCCTCCAAAACCCACAAGCCTAGTGTTTGGAGTACCTCCCAAGCTACAAATCTCAACAAATAGGCTACTACATCCTCCCTTGGGCAATTAATTTGAAGAGGACATTACATTCTTACAAGAAGAAACAAGGTTTGAGAAGTTTATTATATGATTACTTATTAAGGAAACCTATTATCCAATTGGCACCTGGAGTAGATGAAACCCAAGACATTGCTCTCATTGGGAAAGTAATAAGAGGAGGACCTAAGAAGCATAAGAAGGAAGAGTCGTGTTCTTCTACCCATTACAAGAAGAAATGGAGTTGTGACATGTTTTAAGTGTTCCAAAAGGGGTCACTATGTTTTTCAATGTCCTCAAAAGAAACAGGAAAAACACAAGTAGAAGCAAAAGAACATGAAAAGGAGTGCAGAAGCTTCGATCGGAGTGGATGAGTTATCATCTAAGCTTGAAATCGTCTTCTTTATGGTTTCATGCCTTTCCACCCATATCACTTCCAATGTTGGGAAGGATGTGGATAGTGCGGCATCCTGACACAAGACCTTCAGCAAAAAGGCCTTCAGCAAGTTTAAGGAGCAAGATGTAGGCAATTTTGGGTGATGATGCAACCTCTCAAGTCAGTGGAATGGGTTCCACCTTTTTTCTAAACGCCTCCAAGTGATGTTCTTGAACTGCATGTTGTTCTATTTGCATCTTGTTTGATAAAGAAACTTCTTTTTGTTTCGGCTTATCCAAATATTAAGTGTATAGTTGAGTTTTAATAATCAATAATGCACTAGTAGAGATTGTAGCTAAGAATGTGGTCCAATTTTGGCCACTGGGGGGCAAGAAGTAGGCCTTTGCAAGATTCTTGCTAATAAAACAAAGCATGACCCTCTAGTGCATGGCAATGACAAGTTGTGTGTGTTGTAGCACAAGCACTTTAGTCACTTTACACTGTGGAGCACTTCCTCTCTTGCAGAATATGGCGTAAGGATTGATAGCTTCCAAGGTTGAAAACACTGTAGTGTGCAAGTGATGTGCAATCGACGACATGTGTGTATAATGTTTCCTTGGTTGATGATTCCTCTTGCAAAACCTAGAGTTATTTAAGTTTAAAGAGTGCAAAGCCTTGATTAAAAATCAAATATGGGAGAAGATCAAAGTACTTGGATCTTATAATAGAGGAGAGTACACCTCCAAGGACTTTGATGTTTTTTGGAGGAATTCAAGGATCAAGAAACCATTGGCAAAAACTTACAAAATGCAATACAATGATAGTACAAAAAGGAAGAATAGATCCATCATTGAGATTGCTCAGTCCATGACCCAAAACATTGATTTGACCATGTGTCTTTGGGAAAATGTGTATAACATAGCAGTGTAAATCTTAAAATTTAAACAATTGTCCTCGTAATATTTTCAAGGGCAAAATAATGGAGAAAGCATTTACTAGTTAGAAACATGAAGTATAACTTTTCATGTTTTTGGTTGTTCATTTCACATTCATGTTCAAAATGAAAAAAAGATATTAATTTGACCATGTGTCTTTGGGCAAAGGCATGCAACTTAGTGGTCTATATCTTGAACCATTGTCCTCGAAAGATCTTGAAGGAGATAACGCTGCAGAAGGCATTTATAGGTGAGAAACATGAAGTATCGCTTTTTCATGTTTTTGGTCGTTCACTTTACATTCATGTTCAAATTGAGAAAAGACTAATCTTGAACCCTCAAGCATCAAGGGTGTTTCTGTTGGACACAATAAGACATCAAAAGTTTATCGGATCTACATTTCAACACAAATGAAGACTATGGTAAAGCAAGGATATGAAATTTGACAAAGATGGACAATCCTCAAAGTCTCGCAAACCTCCCACAAAGATTATGAGGAAGGCAAAAACATTGTTGTCCCAAAGTTTGATATGAAATTGAGGGAGAAATCAGATTCATATCAACAAGGCGCCAATCAATAAAGAGTCCTCACTACCCTTCAACCAAGAAGCTTAAATGGCTTATAGGATGCACAAGAGAACATGGGCTCTGTAGGTGAACACCCACCTATAAAATTTCCTACTTATTGTTGAATTTTGTAGCTATGTTCGGTCTTCATATAAATACATTTTTATCATTGATGTACTTGTAACATTAAATGTTTATGTAAAGCATGTTCTTCATGCTCAAAAGAAAATTATATTATTCATGTATTTGTCAAAAGAAAAATACAAGGCATGTTCTTCATGACCTTGTCAAAAGAAAAATTTTAATTTTGAATTTTGTTTTTGGCTCCACAAGATGTCCAAGTCGGCCCGGCCCTTAATGACTCCCATTCAGCTTATTGTATCAACTATATATGTGAAGCATTCGACCTCTTCTCTAGCACCATTCAATCTCATCGGCCCTCAATGACACCCATTCAGCCTATTGGATCACTATATATGTGAACATTCGACCTCTTCTCTAGCATCAAGACATAATTTCTTCTAGCCATACAAAGAAGATTAAGAAGCAGGTCGGACATTAAAGGAGCAGGACAAATCTCTGTGAAGAGGCCGTAAATTCCTATGGTATATTCTTTGTGAAAGGGACGAGACTTTTGGGATACATTCTCTGTGAAACGACCACATATTTTATGTGGCATCTCTGTGTGGTCAAGCCCGAACTCCTGTGGAAGATAGGTCGAATTTCAGACCTCTGTTGCAGACCCTTGTTTGAATTGACAAGGGGGCTTTGACTTTTGGACTCTTGTTGGACAGTCTTGCAAGTCAATTTGTTTATTGACTTGACTTTGATGTCTCTCTTGTTGAATTGATTCTCTAAGGAAAAAATTGTTGGGATTTTACTCCAAGTGGGTTTTCCCAGGGTAAACTTTGTGTTGATTTTGTGCTCTCACTGTTCCTTCTATTTTTTATGGTTGAATTTCTGAAGTGTAATTGCTTGATGAAGAAATTGTGAATGCTAAAAGAACACATAATTCATCAGAAGCTAAGTCACAGGACACGTCCCCTAGGGTCCCGTGTCCCGTATTTTACGTATTGGACACGAAAACGGCCCTAATACGTGTCCAATACGATTTTTAACGTGTCATAAAAATCAAATACGTATTCGACGTTTTCCATTCGTGTCATAAATTTTGAATACGCGTATTTTGTACATAGAATACGTTGCCCTAACGTATTTCGATGTTTTGAATACGTATTGAAAAAAAAACATGGTTTATAGCCCCTTCTTAAATCAAGAGAAAATCTATTTAAAGGCTTAAGGTTAGCTCTTCTAGGTATGCACTCAAAATGATTATTTTTTTGTGATCAACATCTAAAATCTCTTTCGGCCCTATGGAAGATTGTCCTATCAGTCGAAGTGACTTGATTTGGTTATCATCTATTTTTGCTAGGATCAAATCTCTCTCGTTGGAGGAGTCTTACTTCAGAGTTTTGTTTGGTGTTTGGGATTCGTTTGGGCAATGGTTTGTTGCAGGAGGAGACCAAATACTATTCATTAAACTCTTCTATGATCTCAGTCCTTATCAAGACATGCTACACGTACAATCTATATGTCTTGTTACGCAATTCTTGGCACTTAATTGAACATACCCGTGGCAATCTTTGCCTAAGGTTTCCTCAGGGGGGTTTGGTCCAATCTCATGAACAACAGTGACCTCCTCAATTCAAATACATGTTTGTATGGCTATTGAAAGGAGGTGAAGACTAAAGGTTTTTGACCGGTCTTTTATTGCTTCAGCACTATTAAAATCTAAGCAGACACTTATCATTTCAGGCATCAAGTTAAGGTCTAGTGCAGCTTATTTTGTAGCATATATCTGAAAGTAATTGTGACATATAGCCATGCGATCACAAGCCTTGAAGCAATTTTTTGCAACCTCATTCTGAACCATTAATTTCTTTCAGACTTGCAATTAGGATCAATTTGGCAACTCCTCTTGGGAATACCGAGCTATGATATTCCTACTTATTTGGTATCTAGTATCTACTCTTTTGTATTTTCCATTGGCATTCTCTCAGGAGTCAGTATCTACTATAGTCTATGATCTATCTATGTACATTGTAAACACTGAACAGTGATACATTTTGATTTTGATGACTTAATGGAAAATCTACATTTTATGGTTTTAATATCTAAGTTCTAAATTTATAATTAGTAGTAAGTACTTACTACTTAGTTTCTTATGTGCTTGTAAGTTGTAAATTTTGATTCTATTTATTTTTTTAAAGTGAACTATGAACTTTGAGAAGTAATTATATTTTAATTTGATTAGATAAGCTGCAACCTGCAATTTAATATGGATAAAAAACTATATTTCGATATATATATATATATATATATATATATATATATATATATATAAATATATATAAATACGTGTCCCCCGTGTCCTGTTTCCAGGTCGCTGCGTTTCGTATTGAATACCTCGTATTTACGTGTCCTCCGTGTCTCGTGTCCTCGTGTCATGTGACTTAGATCAGAAGTAATTATCAGTGTTCAGAAATTTGTGCTAGTCTATATTGCACTTCAATTTTCAACATGGTATTAGAGTTATGGTGGACGAACAGCCTTGAAAAAGAAGTCATCTCTAGAGCTTGATCTGTTATCCTAGTCTGCAAGAATCTAGTCCAAGCCAAAAGAATCTAATTATCTAATAAAGGGTTGAAACCCTAGTTTAAGGTCAAAGTTTCATCTTGTTTATTGCTTAAGGAAAATTGTGATGCATTCTTGCATTTGTGAGAAGGCCAAACTCCTTAAACTTATGTTGAAAAGTTTCAGACCTCAGTCTGAACCGGTATCTGAGCCTCAAATCTGTTACAGAAGTCGAGATATCTCAGTGCCTTAAGAATCTGAATTCCTCAAGAGGGAAAATATGGTTACAAGGGGTCCGAGAATCTTTAGAGCTTATGTCAAAGGGTCGAAAAAAGATTCAGAGCTTACCTCAATATCCTCAGAGGTCCGAAATTTTCTCAAAAGAAAAATGTGGTGTTCTGAATTGAATCATTATATTGTTTGTCATCCATCTCATGCATTTGGAGTGGAAAAAGTGGAGGAATCAACGGGACCGATTTTACCGGCAGGACCCAGCTTGGAGAAATAGGGTCTGAAGCCTTCCAGGAGCGTTTTGAGGCTTCAAATGATGTTTTTTGGTGTTAAAACTTTGTCGCTTTAGTGCAACACCTTTTCATGTTATTCTACACACAGAGACCTTTCCAACGACGCAAGAAACGATCAATCGGAGTCCATATGCAAAAGTAATGCCACTCAAAAGTTGACCACCTTGTTTTCACACCTATAGTTCAGGAGGATTTCACGTCAGCCCCCATTATTCATGGAAAAGAGGCTAGCCACGTGATTATGATGTAAAAGACTCTGGAAGAGTCTATATTGTAACTCTAGTTAAGAGTTGATGTAGTCAAAATGAACCACTAATAGGCTATCGGGTTGTGTTATAACCGAGCCACTAGGAGGAAGAGGCATTCCATTATTTCGAGAGCATTTTGTTCCATAGCTGAGCAAAGATAACGAAGAGAGATAGGAGGTAGAGCACACGGAGAGGATTTGTGCACAGTAGCAGCCCATGGACCACAGGCATTACTTCTTTGTACCCGCAGCCATATTTCCAGACAGAGAAAGAAACCAAAGTGGCCTCACCTTCCAGCTGGGTTTTCTCCCGAAAGAGTTTTTCGAAAAGCATATCTTGTGTCTTGTGTGTGTGTGCTTATTTTTTCGTTCTCTTTTTTCTACATAATTTCCATTCTCATGCATGAACTAATTACAGTTAAATCCACAGATCTTAAAGTTTAATAAACTGTAATAGTGTAGAATTTTTAGAGTTTTAATATAATATTATTAGATCTGTTGTGACGAACTATCCAGTGGAATATCCACGGAAGTTTACAAATCATTTGGATGTAGATGTCAAGAGATAGTCTTCAGAAAACTGATCAAATCTAACAACTGAAGATTTTCTCTTCAAGACTGTGATGAAATTGTGAGGAGGCCGAAAAGCCCTTGTTAATCAAGTTTCCTCAGAACTTAAATCAGATCTGAAAAGCCTAAAAAAATGATCAAGAAAATTCTGAAGGCTAAGTTAATTACTGATTAAAAGATTTCAAATTCGCATGCTGAGTTATTGATGTCATATGCCTCTCTTTGGAAACTTACGACTGAGCTGCTGTCACCTCAAAGAAGGAAGCCAAAAGGAAGTTTGAAAAAAGGTCCTTGCATGAAGATCTTTGAACTCTAGAAAGCACTATACATAAAAGAAGGGTTTGGACTGATATTTCTGGTTGTAGTGTCTTCATAGATCTATTACACTTACTAGATCTGATTGTCTAAGAAGAAGGGCTAATGCTTTTATTGACAAGGTTGAAGTATTGTGGAGTAAGCATAAATTGCCTCCATGCAAGCATACCACAAACAATTAGTTAGTTGTGGGAACACAAGTCTACGATTCAATGCTTGGAACACAATGAATGTATCTATTCTCTTGCCAACATATAAGGAACAAGCATATTTCTGTGGTAATACCAAATCTAAGTAGAAGTACACTTTAGTTTGTTTTCACAGAAGTAAGATTAGTGAAGACACTAAACATTTAATCTCAGAAATGAGCCTCTCTCAAAAACCTTATAATAGCAGTTGTTAAGACTGAAGTATTTCTGCAAGTCATATTATTTGGCTCCTAGCTTGAAAAGGTTTCCATGCATAGCATTCTACGATGTGAGATGTTTGAGAACTAAGTTTGAAGATTGATACCTCCTAGACTCTTTGGAACGTGAAGTATGCATCATGCCATCATCACTGCATCTTTTGTTTGAAGTATTCTTAGATGATCTCTTGTCATCATTAAAGAAGCTCTGAAGACAAAGTATGGATTTAAAGACATGCATTCCTTATGAATGACGATACACTAGTATGCCTTGTTACTCCTTAATCAAAGGACTGTGTCAATATCCTGAAATCATATACATTATATAAAATTATTAAGGACAGTTATGCATAACATCTACTAATGAGTGGTATGGTGTATTCAAGTATGATATGGTCTGAATTCAGTGACCTGTGTATAAAGTGCTGAAGGTGCAAAGTCTAGTATGTCTTGTAGTGCCCTATTGTAAGATGTGAAGCCATCAGACTGTTGATCAAAGCAACAACACTCAGTACTGAATGTTGAAGATGTTGCAAAGGCAGAATGTTGAAGCTACAAAGAATGCAAAGCATCAACAACACTTGTTGCCATGGACCTTGTGTTATTACACATACTGATCATAAGATTATAAGATCGAGTTCCTCTTCAAGGTTGAAGGCTGAAGTCCTCTTAAGAGAAATGAGTCATTTGCAGATCTGGAAGTGTTCCAATCATGAAGGATAAGCTCTTGTGTTGAATAAGTCAAATCTGATGTGTAGCTGATCTGTGAAAATTCATTTATCATTTGGATCTGTCATTTCATAGGAAGATCATTGATCTTGACACATTTTCTTGTTTAATAACAATGATAAATATCATCTCATGCATTCAAGGGTTTTGGCCATTTGAGTATCTAGGGTATGTAAACACTAACAGGCAAAATAGGCTTGGACAAGAAAGGTCTATGGTTTATGGATACTCATGCAACCCTAGAATTGAACCAAGATCAACATTTCCGCAGAAAGAAGAATCCCTAGTTCATGCAAGGAAGGGATCACATCACACTGATGATAAGGATGAGGTTGATTTGCAAGATGAATGCAAGAAGACTAAAGATCAAGAGGGAGCTGACATTTCCTTATAATCCTCAAAAGATAATTACTTGATATCTCTTCCTTTATTATTATTGTTGTTGGTGTTTTTACTATTAGTCTCTTGTCTTTGTTGTAATTGTTCTTCCATGGCCTTTAGTGAAGATTGCAGGTATATAGTAAAAATTGCCAAGGCTGTCAAGCAGATGGAAGAAGTGGAAGAATGAAGCAAAGCAAGAGGACTTTCCCAGAATCATGGTTTGTAATGAGATCAAGCTCAGAGGGAGTAGACAAGATCAGCAAGTTTGAAATATACCTTGATTGTGTCGAAAGGAAGTCAAATGGATCTACAAGATCTAGCATGCAGCATAGAAGCAAGTTTTAAGAAGGTTCTCCCAAAAAGAGAGAGAGGATCATGACAAGACGTTTTCTCCAGTTGTGAGGTACACTTCTATTATCATTGTTTTGAAAAATGCACCAGATTGGTGCAGAGATTGCTTTCCTCAATAAAGTAATTAAGGAGGAAGAAGTGTACATAAAGCTACCTCAGGGCTTTGAGGTACATGAGAAGAAGTCTCATGATTAAAGAAGGCTATCACAAGAAGACACGTTGGGCCTGGCTAATCTTATTTGATATGTCTCTAATAGAACATGAAGGACTCGTGTCAGAGGGAGCAGTTGTGGCAAAAAGATTTGCTTCTGTAACAGAGGAAGCAGTTCTAGAGCCCTGTTTTAGTTTCAGAGTGAATTGACCTTTGAATGGACTGTCATTGTCAGAACAGTTAGCTAATATACTGAAAGACAACAGTGGCAAAGGGAGCAGCCTGAATTACGCAGGATTTGTTTCAGTGTGAAAGGGAACACACTGTAAAGGTGACAGGAGACAGAGAGTGTTGAAGACAGAAAAAATTCACCGAGATATTGCTTTAGTTTGGCCTCCGTTATAATTTCTTGGATGAGCATGAAAGAGTTATCCATCACACTCAGTATTGCAAAGGCAAGTTGTGAAGCAGTATGGCTTCAAAGGCTCTTGCAGGAATGTCTTGATTAGGTGCAAGTTATAACCATGATGACAGGTGGAAGCACACTGGGATCAAGTACCACGTGGTGCAGAAGGGAGCAGTGAAGCTCCAGTATATCTCCACTGATGAGCAGATAGGTAATATTCTTACAGGGCAAAGCTTGTGTACTTCAAGGACAAGCTTGGTCTCGTGGAGAATGCCTCTCTCATCGAGAGGGAGTGTTGATGAGATGACATCATGGACTGATGTTCTCCCTGTGTCATTATGACCTCGGTTGGAGAATGGTCCAACATTCTCCCTATGTCATTATGACCTTGGTTGGAGAATGGTTTGACAGATTAGATAGCAACATAGACAGAAATTCTCCCTGTGTACCTTGGTTGGAGAGTGATCCGACGGACAGACATTCTCCTTGTGTCATTATGACCTTGGTTGGAGAATGGTCTGATGGACAAACATTCTTCCTGTCTCTATGACCTTGGTAGGAGAATGGTTTGGCAGAGGACAGTATTCTTCTATAAGAAGAATAGTCCTAGAGGTCACTCAGATGAGCAGGAGCCTCCCAGCATCATGCTCGAATCTCTTCCTAGAGTGAGCTCATTTGGCATCAGGCCTAGGATGAGGTCTTTCGAGATTCACCTAGAATATGTATGGGCCTAGTCATTTGATGGTGAACCAAGACTATGTATACTAGTTGATGCATGTATATCAGGAGTACCATGACTACAAGTCTGAGGTATCGACCACTTGATTAATGTTGGTGACATTAATATTGATGATGATGCTTATCTTAATCTTTCCTTAGAGAATCTATCAACTTGAGGACATCTTGATAGTCATTATTCAGATAGTCATTATGAATAACTCACTAGCTAAGAGGGAGTGCTGAATTGTGTAGCTATGGTCAGTCTTCATATTAATATATTTTTATCATTGATGTAATTGTAACATTAAATATTTATGTGAAGCATGTTCTTCATGCTCAAAAGAAAACTACATTATTCATGTATTTGTCAAAAGAAAAATGCAAGGCATGTTCTTCATGACCTTGTCAAAAGAAAATTTTAAGTTTTGAATTCTGTTTTTGGCTCCACAAGATGTCCATGTTGGCCCAGCCCTAAATGGCACCCATTCGACCTATTGGATCATTATATATGTGATGCATTCGACCTCTTCTCTAGCACCATTCAATCTCATCATCAAGACATAGCTTCGTCTAACCATATGAAGAAGATTAAGGAGCAGAATGAAGAGATTAAGGAGCAAATCGAAGACATTAAAGGAGCAAGTCGAATTTCTGTGAAGAGGCCATAAATCATGTGGTATACTCTCCTGGAGTGGGAAATGTAACTCCTCATATGCACGTGAGTATCCAAGGCTTTTGGCCAAAGTCCTTTATGGCTCCTTAGGCAAATGTATCAATTTCATATGGTCAAATTCCTTTATGACATAGCCAAGTCCTTCTGGCTTCTCAAGAGAGAATTTGCCCTTTGGACCATTCACCTTTGTGGTCAAAGTAATTCTCGCAACCAAGTCCTTCTGGCTTCTCAAGAGAGAATTTGCCCTTAGACCATTCACCTTTGTGGTCAAAGTCCTTATGACCTAGCCAAGTCCTTCTGGCTTCTCAAGAGAAGACTTGTCCAATCCTATAATTTCCCTAGGTCACTCACATCTGGTCAAAATCCTTTATGACACAACCAAGTCCTTTTGGCTTCTCAAGTGAGTGTAACCTATAAATGCCCCTGTAATTGCCTTGGGCCATTCACTTTTCTAGTCAAAATCCTTTATGACCTAGCCAAGTCCTTCTGGCTTCAAAGGTGAATGTATCCATCTCCTCTAGTCAGAGTCCTTTATGACCCAACCAAAGTCCTTTATGGCTTCAGGAGATGATTTGTCCAATCCTACAAAGCCCTCATCATTCCCTTCCAATGGGGGAGACATTCATCATCATAATTTGCCCATCTGTGGATATGTACTAGAGCTCTACTACTCTCTACACCATGAAGTGACTCGGCCATGTCCTTCGAGTTGCTTCCTCTATCATGTAAGCAAGTCCTGCTTTTATAGCTCCCTCTATCACCTAAGCAAGTCCTTTTGCTATTACTACTCCCTAGGAACTGGAAGCTCTTTCAGTCATCTAGCACAATCCTAGATGTACTAACAATTTGTACAATCCTCCCTTTAGAACATTAATCACTCTTAATGAATCTACGGTCGAGCTCACAAATCTAACCATTGGTGACAGGAGCAAAAATCTTCTTGTAGTCCATTCCCTCTTTCTAGGTGAACCCTCTTGTCACAAACTTCTTGATGTTGCAAACAGCTGCATGAATCATTGCATTGGTAGTCACCACAATGTACCCATTTCTACCTCCATTCAAGAGGCCATGGAAGAAAAATCATAACCAAGCAAAATACAAGGACAAGAGGTTGACCAACAAAAATCAAAAATAATAATATTGATCAAGGGAGAAAAACATGAAGTACTTATCTCTTGATTAAGAAGGGAACTGCTGAGGGTTGTAGGGAATTGTCAACTCCCTCTTGATCCCTGCCTCCTTGCAAAAAATAATGAAGTCCATCTACAATCTCGTCAAGCTTGGATTCCTTATCTCTTTCTAAGGTGAATGCCAGTCCTTGACTTCAACATCTATTGCTAATGCATGATGCTTTCCTTTCTTACATGATCATTTTCCCATGGAAGGTGTTCCACATATTAAACCTTGACTTTCTATAGATAAATTGCAGGAAGAGGTTTTTAATGTTGTTGTAATCTTCCAACTTGTTATTCATATCATCCCACATAACCTGGAATCATATCTGGATGTACCCTTTGTTGTAGAATCTGCCAACAAAGAAATACAACCAACACCTTTTCTCCCTTTGACAACTTTGAATGAAGCAGCATCCATTTGTCAAAACCAATAACTGTACGCCTCTTTGGTAATGACAATGCTGACAACTTCCCTGTTGCAGAGGTTGGAGTAGGTGTAATACAAGTAGCCACTCCATTGCTACTTTCGGGCATCACTAGAGGTAATTTGGAAAAACTAGACGATTTTGTTGGTGAAAATTGAGGTGCTAAAGACCCCTCATTGAGAATTCCAGACTCGCGATGTTCACAACACATATCACAATGAAGAGTATCATCAAGCGACAGTGCATTTTATGCAAAATCACATAGTGTGAACTGCGAAATCTCCACAAGGGCTCCAGCGATTATCATCTTCATAATCTTCCAATGAACCCTTATGCCCATACAAAGCCAGAAATTCATCTAGAGTCCTGCCATGGACTTGCTCTCTTTCAAATGATAAAGATTTACCCAAATTCAACAATGCCTTGCAGCTTATCTCCCTTTGAGGAGTCAACCAACACATTGTCCTTTTTGGTTGTTCCACCAAAATTATGGGTATGCTCAATCCTACCATAAATATTAAGGCACACTAGAAGGACAGGATCAACATTCTCTTATTGTGCCATCATTTTCATTGCCTACGTCATCAGCTTCATTGTCAATTTCACAAAATTGATCATCATTCATGCTACTTTCATAGCATAACTCTATGTGATGTTTGCCAACTCTTCCAAATAATGGGACTTGTTATATCACTCTTTTGAATTAATTTTGCTATTGCACAATACCAAACAAACAAAACAAGTACAGACTCCAGCTCACACGGATATGACCGCCATCCATATGTCTCAGGGTGACATAAATTTGATGGTTCCACCTTTTCTACGTTCTATGTGACTAATAATTTCACTTTGTCAATGGATCCACCACCATGTCCAAGGTGTATACTATTACTGTCAATGGTTCCACAATGTAATCCTTCGTCAATTTTTCCACAGCGTCCACCGTGTATATCTCTTCATGATTTATCACAACAGTCCAGTGTACATGGGTATTCTATTGATGTATCTGTGGCATTCATTGACGTGGACAAACTACCTAGTTTGATGAGCACGATACCAATACAAAGCCAATGCAAGCATCCCACTTTCACTTCAGTTCATTTTTCATGCCAATCAAATGTGTTAGCTGCTTTGACCACGTATCACAGTAAGTCAATCCATCAATCACCGAATGATTATCATAATTACGTGTCTACGTGGCTTAGGTCACGGCTTAGCAATAGCGAGAGATTGATGTGAGAATCTTCAGTGCATAGTTTGTCCATATGCGTAACATGATGGGCTACTGGAGTTTCCTCCAATAACACCAACAAGTGCAATCCATCTCTAGACCATAATTACATCAACAAAGAGGCTTTAGATGGCCTCTAGAATCCAAAAAAAATCATACTACAACAAATACCTAGATATCATCATAATCATTGCATATATTGGGATCCTCGATATCAATATCACCCTCTAAGCATTAAAATAATATAGAAAAAGCTTTACATGTCATGACAGAGGAGTTCAACAATAGGTGCCACCAACATCGAGGTACATAGAGGGCTTGGTGCTTTTCATTAAATGTTAATTCCTTACCCTCATACATGGCAAACTCCAATGGAAACATTGTGATCCCCCCAATCTTGAAATCTTGAAAACTGCTTAACTTTGCTAGATTTTGGGAAGGATCTAAAATTATACTTTCTCTATATGAAACCCAATGAGGTTGGAACCACTCTCAAACATCTTGAAACAATTAATGGTAATGTTAAAAATTTACTAGGGTCATGACAGAGGAATTCAACAATAGGTGCCACCAACATCGAGGTACATAGAGGGCTTGGTGCTTTTCACTAAATGTTAATTCCATTCCCTCATACATGATAGACTCCAATGGAAACATTGTGATCCCCCCAATCCTGAAATCTTGAAAACTGCTTAACATTGCTAGATTTTGGGAAGGATCTAAAATTCTACTTTCTCTATATGAAACCCAATGAGGTTAGAACCACTCTCAAACATCTTGAAACAATTAATGGTCATGTTAAAAATTTAAGGAGGAAAATGAAAGATAAAGGAGAATGTCACTTTTACCTCAAGAATTTAACATTATCATTAATTAAATAGAATTTGTAGGGACTTATGGTTGAATTAGGCCACCCACTCATAAATTAAAATTATAGCTGAAAAAATTGGGTCCCAAGGTTCCTTAGTCACATTGTACGAAATCAGCCTTTTCCAGTCTGTGGCACCCGTTTGGATCGGTTTTTGCTAGAAAACGATCAGACTGGATGATTCAGTCCAGTTTGGTCCGGTTCTTATAACACTGCTTTTACTTATCTATAATATTTATATGTAATATTATGGGTTAATTTATAATTAAATAAGATATTTTACTATATTTTAGATTTTACGTAAGATATAGTATATGTGATAACACATTATATATAATATAATCTCATGGTTTAGGTTCTTCATTTTTATATTATATTAATTTTGTTTGTTTAAATAATTTTTAATATATATTATTGTCACTCCCAAGTCCCAACTTGCTGCTTTCTGGAAAGTTGGGCTAAACTTCTACCAACATCTTATACTCATATCCCAGTTCCCAATGCTCCCACTGGAATCTCATGCAACATAGGTTCGCACATGTGGGCATGTGTTCACTTGACATTGGCGCATGCAGGGTGCACTGCTAGAGTTAATTACTTTGAGAAGCGTGCTAGACACTAGTTATCATGAAACCACTTACCCTTAGTACATGTAAGGCACTCTAGTTGGGGAAGATTCCCTGGAAGGGTGGACTCTCTTATGTGAGGATATGATTTTGTCATGTGGAGCACTCCATTCTAGAGGCTACCTCTATAACTTCCCCTCTTCTCTTACTCTGAGGTAAGGAAGGGAAAATTACCTTATACAGTACTAGTTAGCAAGGAAGAGGTGATGCTAGTGATAGTGCTTTGCTTTATAAGCTTGTGAGACACTAGTTGGTTTTGCATTGTAAGTTGGGGAAAAACTGATATAGGTTTTTGTAATCTTTTTTTCTGTTATAAGAGAAAGATCTGTGATTGCTGGTACAGATTTAGTACATTGATCTGATTATTCCAGATCTTATTTATCTTCTCTTTCCTGTTGGGATGGTGGTGCATTGATCTCATTTCAGTCCCCATTGACATACTCTTGTGGTCAACCACTGGACATTACTAAAATTATCTTATCTTATAGATTTATTATCTATCCCCAGTTGCGCTGATTACAAATTTAGCATACTCATTTTATTCTTTAGATCTATCATCAGTTCATTGTTAGAATGATCTAACTTCTTGATATGCGGTGTCTACACTACTGAATTTTCTGTACAGCATTTTGGTTTATGCAGACCTGAAACTTTAATAGATCTGATTTCTTCATAGATCTATTGTCTATTTTCTGTTGCGCTGAGTGCAGATTTTCCATACTCATTTGAATTTTTAGATCCATCAGCTGTTCACTGTTGGAATGATCTAAACTCTTGATATGTGGTGTTTACACTCTTGAATTTTCTGTACAGCATTTTGGTTTATGCAGATCTGGAATATCTATAGGTGTTTCAAAAGTTTTCAGATTAAGCCGTAGTGTTTAAGTTCCACGAGTGCAGATACACTGCCATGAGATGAAATTTTAGCAATAGCTACATGGTCAATAGTGAAAACTTAAAAGCCTACAATTTACTTGCTACTCTACTCCCCACCACCAACTCATTGTTTACATAATGTGTGCATATAGTTTTACTCTTAGCAGACTCGCCATGAAGGCTTTATAGCTTTATAGTTGTCACTCCCCCAACTATCAAAATTTGATACATGCTCAATTGCTTGAATGAATAGTAAAGTTCTAGACGGAGTACTTAAACAAACCACTAGCACTGTCGGTACAGAATCTTCAAAAAGTCATGAAATAACATGAGCAAATGAACAGAGAAAAAAATAGTGGACAAAATGAAACTAAGTCTAAGGTTCACAAATGACGTTAACATTCAATAGTGTGGGTGGTGGCTTCTCAAGCCACCCCCCAGGGATCCCCATGTGCTAGAAATCACCCCTCATGGATGGGTTCACCAGTGTAAGCAGGCTGTATTGAGGTTCTTCGGCCCTTGTTGGCTGTTTGCCCCACATAGGTTGGGGCAAGCAACTCTTCCATTCTAGCATGTCAAAGCAACATTATCAATAAATTAAAATAAATAAAAACAGAAAAGATGTTTTAAGAACACTGCCAACCTTTGTGCAACCGCAGTTCACCAGCACTTTGCTTCTTTACCGGAGCTCGTCCGTTGGCACTTGCAGCAGCCTCCCTCTGCTTCTCCTTTACTTTAAATAGTTTAATCATTATACCTGCAGAAATTTTTCAATCAAACAAACAACCATTACACCAAACCTAATAAGATTTCACGTACGATAAGTTTACATATTGATACATCAAAATGTCTAAGAAAGAGGAGAAAACTACTGAAACACCTTATGAAAACAACCTTGGAGTAATAGTATTGAGTGTTGACTCGGCAAACAACCCTGGAGATCTTATTGAAATGAAAAAGATAATCATGTTTATCAATTTAGTATTGCAAGGAAGCTATTACATGAGACAAATGATTTCAAAAGAACCTAACACTTACAAATAGACCTCTCAAGTTCATGAACTGGTGGAAATGTGCTGCTTGCACAGCTGCAACATTGATCAAGCATAGCTTTGGCTCCAGAATCTACTTTATTAGCAGAAAGCAAAGCATAAACTATAACGTAGGTAAAGTTGGGCATGGCTAATGCTCTCAATAGAGTGAACACATTTTATGGTGCATGTTCTTATGGCCTTTATGTTAGGAGAAAAGATTATGTAGGTTTCGGTTTGCATTGAGAAATCTTGGTCTGCAGTCCTGATTCCTAACAATGGCAGGCCCTCAGATTTCTTCAGGTTTCCAAGGAAGTAAAGCAAGATTGCCCAGTTTCCCCTAATGTTTATATTTGATAGGAATTGAAAGTTTCAGCTAGGTAGGATGAGAGTCCTACATAACAGTCAAGACAGATTTTTAAAGCATACTCAATCTGCAGATGATACCCTTTTACGAGGGACCTCTAATTATGGCTAGAATAATTAACAAAATTTTGCACATTTACATGTAACTTTCAGGAGATCAGGTGAGCAACAAGTCTTTAATTTGTCCGTAACTGTAACTAAAGAATGCATTAAAGAATGTGTGATATTTTTAACTTCCCAAGAGGAGTTTGATCTCATAAATATCTTAGCTTGCCAATGTCCCTCGAAGGAACCCAAGCTTTATCCTGAAAAACAATTGTAGACAAACTCAACAAAAAAGTATCTGCTTAGGCAACTATGTTTTAAACTAGGCCGGTCTGACTCAGACTTGGCCTGGTTGACCAAGCCATACCCTTTCCCAGACCGACTAGGTCAATTGTCCAGTTCGGTGGCCGGTCCATGACCGAACTGGCCGAGTTGTTCACCGACTCAGCCATTTCGGTAATGGACTGGCTGAGCCCGAATTAAACCGATCGGCCTCAGCGGCGGGAAAAAAATACAGGCTGGGCGGACTTGAAATCAATTTTTTTTGTTTAAACTATTTCCCAACCCCTCTACCCCTCTCCCACGCCTATAAAGATGATCCAACCCCCTCATATTTCCTCACAGCTATCTCATTGCATTTGTTTGAGCATTGTGAAGAGTTTGTGACCCGTTGGAGTTGGTTTTTGGAACAGCATTGAGGAGGTCTGACTCTGATTCAGAGTCTGAGCCAGATGATGTTGCCTTGTCCCGCAGTAGTGATCACTAGATAGTATTGTGTATTAGTGACTTGTAGTCCTGCAGTTGTATCGTTTTGTCGTAGAGGCCATTTAGAGCCTTCTTTTTTATGTGTTTTTGTTCTGATCTCTATATATTACATGTATTGGACAGTGCACTGGGTGCCATTTTGATATAATAGATCTATTCATAAGCATACTTTCATCATATGTTGTCTTCTCTCTATCATTCTAATGCTTTGAGTTTGGAAACATGAACGAAAATTTTGAAATATATGTTTTTCCATAAATAAATAAAAATGTACTTTTTAGAAAGACCGAGTCGATACTGAGTCGGAGTTGACCCTTTGGCCGGTTCCGAGTCCGGGTCCGAGTTTTGAAAATATGTTAGGCAATAAAGTGGCTAAACCCTACAAATATACTCATCCTAGTTAAGTCTGCCACGACTTCTATTTGCATTTTTTACTCTGATGGACTTTTAGCTCCATGCACTGTTATAACAATAAATGGTGTTCGGAAAATTCTCAGGCACTTTATTTGGAAAAGGGACACGACTGAAGTGAAAAGGTTTCCACAGTGAAATGGATATTGTTTGTCTCCCTAAAAAGGTTGACTTAGCATTAAGAAACTGCAGGTATTTTCAAAAGCCTTAGCAGCCAAATTAGTCTGGAGTCATAGGACCAGGGACACAGGAACAGGACCCCTGGGGTAATGCATCTGCACACAACTCAAGTCATATCTGCACCCTAACTCTATTTTATGCAGATGTAAACATGCCCACTTACGTAAACATATTGAAGGGAGTATCAGTGAAACAGAAACACACCCAAAGAAGTATAGAAAATAAAGAAAAATAAGAAAAAATGCAAAAAAGTAGGAAAACAAAGGGAAGGGTCAGAGCCATGATATTGCACAGCATCCACTTAGTGCATGGGAAACCATGTAACTCCTTTTGTATTTTCTTGTAACATGTAACAATCATATATCTAGATCAAAACCCTAGGACCTTAAAAACCTAAAACATTAAGGTTATAAACTAAAGGCATTTGTATGTAGGTGTAATATCCCCAATTTTGATTTTCCGCATTAGAGACAATTTTTGGAAAAGGTGGTAATTCCAGCATTGGGAATTAGGAGGAAAAAGGAGAATTGCAGCTCTAGTGGAATGTGGGGCCCATAAGAGAGAATTTTGGCCCAAGAAGAAAACTCGCACTCTTGGAGGGGAGAGAAAAAAAGAGGTGGTGTGAATTAAGGGAGAGAAAGAGTGGGAACCACCAAGGGAGAGAAAGAGTGGGAACCACCAAGGGAGAGAAGGAGGCCAGCAATTATAAGTAAGGAGAAGAAGCATTCATTTTCATCTTTTGTCAACTTACTTCTGAACACAAGTTCTCTTGAGTTGTTTAGCCAAGACAACCAGTGCTGTTTAGCACAAGGAATTCCCAAGCAGGAATTCCACCTCTACCTTCGGTGAACTTCGAGTGTCACCCTAGGAGAGTAAGAGGGAGTTTGTTCCAGGTGTTTGAGGAGCTAATTTGCAAATCATTCACCAGCCTAGGCTTGTTTTTCCTAAGGTGCAAAACAGGAATTCGTGGGCTGGGAGGAGCTAGCAGGAAGTGGAGATTGGGCTGGAGATTTTGCAGGAATTTATCCATTGGAAGGGCAAGTCTCCTCTTGGTATTTTGTATGGCTGAGAGTGTTGTATTTTGGAGGGCCGAATTGTCTAAAATTTGGGACTGCGCAGGGGTCACTGGACATCCACTCTGCAGCCATAGAGAGCAGGGAAATTTCGTGGGAGTTGGGCAAGGAAAGATAAGGAGATTGGAGGAGTGGTTGCAGGGGTTGAAGGAAGTCTCAGAGGAATTAATTTAGCTTCCTACAGCAGGATTCTTTCTGCATGGCGTTTTCCAGCCTCTTGGAGCCACACACACTTTTTGGGTGTCACCAAGGCATGTTGGATTCAGCTCAAACCCTTTCTGGTTTTTTGTGGGTTTGGTGAGAGGAGCCCGAGATTAATTTCGCAGAATTTTTTGGGCAATATTTCTAGCCGAAATCAAGGCTCCAGTCAGCAGCCAGTAGTAGAAATCACTGGAGGAGGCTGCAGTTCACTTCTGGACCATTTCCACCACTTAGTTCCATGAGATATTTTTGGGTTTTGTTGGAGCTGGTGTGGAGAGCCTACATTTAACTTGCAAAATTCTTAGAGTAGATTTGAGGGTCGAAATCTTAGTGCACCTACAGCAGCAATGGCAGTAATTTTCCAGGTCAGCACAGAGGTTTTTGGTGAAATCATGCCAGCACTTGGACATCACAATTCCAACCTGGGGTTAGCCTAGCTTGTAGCAAGCCCAGGTTCCTCTTTCCATAATCATTTGTACTCCATTTTGCTCAGAAATAAATAAAATGGCTCAGAGTTTTGGTGCACTTCCTCTTGTCTTTGATTTCCTGTGTATGTGTTGAATTTCCTAGTTGTTATAGTGCTTGATTTTTTTAGGTTGTTGATTTATGCTTATAGGCAAGTAATTGATTTTTTGTGTAACCTCCCAAACCTGCAACTTCAAGTGGTAAAGCCCTAAAACACAAAGGGCAATTTTAAGGGAACTAAGAGAGGCTCTCCACTGTCACCACAGTGGCTCCCTCTCTCACTTTAGGTTGTGGTTCTGCTCCAGTGCAAGGGAGGTTTTCCTAGAAAAATGTATAATATACTTTAGGATTGAGATGACAGTGGAATTATCGCAATAATATCGCCAAAACCAACCTCAGAAATAATATTAGTAATTATCATGATAAGTTGCCCTCTTGAAACTATCGCAATAATTTCAATTTATCGTGATAATTTAGATAATTATCACGATAACTTCGAACTTATTGCGATAACTTCGAAATTATCACCTTTCTTTTTCAAAGTGGTTCCAACCTCATTGGATTTCATATGGAGAAAGTAGAATTTTTTATCCCACACAAAATCCAGAAGAATTAACAGTTTTTAGGATTTCATGATTGGCAAGGTTCGACATTTTTACTGGATTTCGTGATGTACAAGGGTATGGAACTAACATTTAATCAAGTTCAACAAGCCCTCTATGTACATCAATGTTGGTGGCATTGACTGTTGAGCTCCTCCTTCATGAACCTAGTAAAATGTACACTTCAATCAAGCAAAATATTGATTAGAATGTTAAGCTTTTTCTATCTTATTTTAATGCTTAGAGGGTGATCTTGATGAGCAGCATCCCAATATAGGCAGCAATTTTGATGTTACGTAGCTATCTGTTGTAGCAGGATTTTCTTTGGATTTCGGAGGCCATTTATGGATCTATTTTGATTCGAAGACGTAGTGCACTTAGTGATATTTTGGTTATATGCACCCTTGATATATACATGAGAAGTTTTGCACATTTGTGTATAATAATTTGGATTCATACAAACGCACATGAATTATATGTTCTTTTCAAAATTTGAATATTTTATGTATTTTTTGGTCAAACAATCTTTTGGTTCAGTTCTGATAACATTGCTAAGGATGTTGTGACCATTTTCCATCAAGCAAACAAAGGGGAATCCATTGTTTTCATTGCCTTGATTCATCTCATGAGATACATTTATTTTTGTTTTGATATGATTTTGTATCATTCTAGCTAAGGATGTTGTGACCATTTTCCATCAAGCAAACAAAGGGGAATCCATTGTTTTCATTGCCTTGATTCATCTCATGAGATAAATTTATTTTTGTTTTGATATGATTTTGTATCATTCTATTAGATCTTATGGCTCGGGACAAATATCATATTTCAATATTGATATTTGATGTATCACTTAACATCTTATATATATTATATATTGATTTTATTTTCATATTTATGTAGCAATGTGTTTGTTTGATGTTGATATTGTGTTAGAAGTTTAAAAAATGAATGAAAAAAAAAATAAAAGTATATATATATAGTATTTTTTAAAGTTTCCCAGCAATTTCCGATATTTTCCCCATATTGCCAATGATTTAAATTTTGGACCCCCGGTTATAAATTGTTGATAGCGATAAATGTAACTTTGATATGGAGTCAAAGAATACAAGCAAAGAGGGTCTAAATTTATGTCCAAGACGTAGACAAGCCATATATTGATGTGCCATGACTAGTCAAAAATGGATTTTAGGTCATACGAAAATGAGGGAGAGCCCTAATAGTAGATATGCCATCACAACCAATGTGTTTAAAGCCAATAAATAATGTGAAACTCAAATAGTGAAAGAAAATCCATAACATGAGACTATAAGGAAAAGGGTCCCAATAAGACAGGCTTTCAAAAGAATGAACAGCCAAGCAATGTTCACATCTTCGATAACAGTCTCATAGGATTCAGTGAGAAATTAACACGTGCAAACATCCAATCTGCTACTACAGCAGACAGCTTGCCTAATATTCCAGATTACATCAAATGGCAAAGGAAGGTCAGGAGCATCACATTTAGCCCCTTTTCATATGCAAAGACTTGTCTTCAACAGAGATTATTTCCAGCAGCAAGATACAATAACTAATTGAGCATAATACCCAAATCATCCAAGAATGAAGAGGTGATTTATGAAAACCTCATATATGCTTGCTTGCCACTAGACTTCCTCCTACAATGATATCCAACTAGTGTCTAAGGGGTTTTTTTCCTATCAAGCTGACCATACCAACTAGTGGAGAGAGTAAATCCTTATATGAATTTGAGCTCAATCTCCCATAAAATAGAGGAATATTAAGTAGATTCTACATCCACAAATCTCTCTAAAATAAAACCATAAAATATTTCCAGATCCATACTTTTCTACAAAAAGAAAACGATAGAATATTGCATCAAAGGGCTCTCCAAGACAAAAAAAAATCCAACACAGACCAACAATGATGAAGGAGATGCCACATGTCTCTCTCTCAAGCAAAAAGCCTCATTGAATGAAGCAATTTTGACAAGGCACATAAACACTTCAAGTCACATGTCCTTTTCTCCTTTGGCACACCCTTCAAAGATGGCCTCAAAACACATAAAGCTCAATGTTCCACCAAGGTTCCGGGACGAGGGGGCGAGGGAGCGCAGGGGCGCGGGAGCGGCCTATGCAAAAGCTCCCTACCATTTTTTAGGAAACGTGGGGGAGCATCAGGGTCTTAAAAATTTATAAATATAAAATATAATTTATTAATTGAGTCCACTATGACAATTTGGTTTGAATTGAAAAGCTGCAAAGCATGATCATTGATATGAATTCCTGGAGCAAGAAAGCAATGAATTTGAAAATTTACACAATCCTTCTTAGAAGAAAACTTAAACAAAGAGAGAACTGTCCTTCTTACTTCTTAGAAGAAAACTTAAACATAGAGAGAACTCAGAACTATAGTGGATATATATAATGATTTTGAGAAACTGGACTTCTAAGTTCTTGACATATTAGTTAGGCAGGCAGTAGATTTTCAACTGATAATATTAATATATGAATAGCCTATTTGGCAATGCTTCCATAGAACTAGCCCATAGGTCTGATATACCTTCACAATTCTGTTTTAGATACTGCTAACCTAGAGAAAAAGTCTAAAAGAAATCATTTTTGGAACTTGGACTAAACGGAACCTGGATGCTTTTTCCACAGGTAAATACCATAAGCCTAATATAGTAATAGGCTGACTGTCTATTGTTTATTCAGTTCCCAGGTAACCATTGCGACAGCCATAACCTTGTGCCATAGATTTTTCCATCGGCAATCTCATGCAAAAAATGATAGACACGTAAGTGGAAGTTGCTTTCTTCTTTTCATTCTGTTAGACTGCTTAGTTAGTTTCCATTTTACAGATCCTGCTGGTTTCTTTCTTTGAGCGAATGTATATTTTGAACCCTTTAAGTTCTCATGGGATCAAAATTAGATGTTAGGGCAGAATTTTGAGAAATCATATAGGAAAGTAGTTGGGTGGCTGGTGGAATATTAACATTCTGTATTTTAATCAGGTCTTATTATATCAACAATATTATATTTCAGTCAGGTCTGATCAACACAACGCATGGTAGTCAAGGAGGCAGTCTTTTAAGTTTTTACAAGTCAGATTTTTCACCCATACTTGTGGTTAATTGGTTCCTGGAAACAAAATAGTCAGATCCACTTATCAGAACATGTGACAGTAGGCTCTTTTCCTAAACCTACTATCACCATGAACGGGGAGAGCCCATATTGAACCAATTCAAGGTCTTGGTTTTCCTAGCTTGCACTTTCAACAAATTGTATTAATTCACTGACTTTTTTTAGGTAATTTACCTTTTGTATACAATTCCTAATACAATCAATAATGATACAGGCACTGTTTATTAAAATCCGAACAGTGAAATCCAACGCTGTGAGTGGAGCACTCAGCGAACTTGCAACGGCTGTGAGTGTGTTGTTCATGGTTCAGGGTGCTGTTTTTATGACATGAAACAACGATTTTCCAAAACCCTAAACGTTAATTAACTCTTAATTAAAGATTAAGTTCAGCGTTTAGTTAATTAAAATGGTTTTTAATGCATTAAAGGTGTGCCACGTCCCCCCTCGTCCCCCCACGTCCCCTCTCGCCCCCCCTCGTCCCCCCACGCTCCCCCACGTCCCCCTTTCGGAAACACCCCCTCAGGGAAGGGAAACGTTTCCCTGGCACGTCCCCCTGAGTTTCCTCCATTTTGGGAGCGTGGGGAAACGTCCCCTACCTGTCCCCAAGTCCCTGGAGCGTGGGGGAGCGAGGAAACTAGACCCGTAGGGGGGGGGGGCGAGTCCCCTTGGAACACTGATAAAGCTTAGCCCTGTGTGCAGGGCGCTTTCCACCATTTGCATTCATTAATATTACTCTTCCCCAATAACCAAAACACTCCAGCAACAAGGGTGTGGCATTCCTCAAAAAATTGGTCAAAATGAAACAAGGGTCTGAAGGTGGCATATCTACAACCACCGTAACTCCCTAAATATTTGTCAAGATTTTTATATATAATAATATGACCACAATTTTGAAATCCCGTAGCTATTTTGCATCTATTAGCATTGATCTAAAAACAACCCTCACACTCCATCACAAGATATATGCTCATGAGCTAGGATGACCCTATTGAATGGTGTTGTCATTGATACCAATGTTAGTCTTTGAATGCTCTTAATATACATCTATGGGTTGCATTGATTGGAAGCTCCAACAGACAAGATGTCCTGAAAGGATGAGAAGCTCCTACGGTGTGGTCATGATGCCCCGCTTTTGATGAAGGATTTGGATGAGAAGATCAATGAAATTGCAAGCGAGACCATCATCAGTTGACAGTTCTTGTCATGTTGTTTCCATCGATAGGTGGCACGCCAAGTGGTTCCTTTCGGGTGAGGAGATATGCTAAATTTAAAGTGTGCCTTCACTCAGGCAAGTTAAATGATTAATATGTGAGGTTGGTTATTGAAAACCCCATTGGGTGTAGACAAACTTCATATTGATATGTGATTGGTTATTTTTAAATAAAATTAAAAGTTAAAACCTTGCTCGAGGCCATGATCCACACATGTTTATATGATTGCATGGTTACAAAATGGTTATTTCTCCAAATTTCTAGATTGTACCACGTCGACTCCATACCCTTCGATGTTGAGCTTTGTAGCTCGGAAGGTACTTCTAGTCTTGTGCCTTGACTAGAAGGACCTTGATTTGCCTCGTTAGGAGCTTGCATTCGACATGCAAAGTGTGCACGAGAATTGCACACATGTTGATGTGTTGTGCATGTAAGACAAGCTAATTTTATGACTTGTAGTTCAGTTAAAGTAGAAAAAAGCTAATGATAGGATAGTTAACTGAAGTAATGTCACTTATCTTCAATTAACTTGACGAGTTAATTTTGGCCGTCAATCTTAGCCTAGGAAAGTTATAAATTGAGCCTAATGTGAGGTGCTAAGGCATATAGCATTAGCACAAAATTGAGAGGATTCTCAGTGAGCATGTGTTGGGTTCAAGAAAATGCAGTGAAGCTAGTGATCAATATTGTATTTTCTCAGTTGGGCCATTATCCCTTGTAGGGGAGCCCAAGTAAGTTTGGCGATTAATTTATTCATTTATGTGTGTGTAATTCAAATTGAGTAATTTTTGCTTCCGCTATATTTTTTATGAGTTAGGAATCTGGTCATGCATTTGTTCCGCTTATTAATTGTTCGGAATCGAATACTAGGTGTTGGGTTCTGAAAGACGAACATGGTACCAGAGCCAAAACTGTGAATTAATCTTGGAATTACAGGTTAGTGTTTGTATCAGATCGTTGAAGCTAATTCGCAAAGATCATAAGAACAAAATTTTGTTTTGAAAGGGCGGCAAGGGTTTTTAAAAAGGGCCGAGTGGAATTTTTTTTACAGGCAACCTTTTTTCATGAAAAGAAAAAAAAAGGTGCATAGAAAAAAAGGGATTTTAAAAATAATAATAATAATAATAAATCAATTTGGTGGTCGACCAATTATGCCAACCAACAGTAGGTGCAGCCGCCGCTAGGCAACCAGCAGCCAGCCTCCGAGGCAGCAGGTCGGCCAACATAGCCACAACCACAATACACTGTGTAGAGGAAACCCGTCGGGCCGAGAAAACAAACAAAAAAAAATCAATTGCCCGCGAGCAGGGAGACAAGGACCGATGGCAGCAAAGTTTGGTCGCACACGCTAGAACAAAGAACGGAAGTCAGGCCGACATCTTACAATGAGACGAACAACATGATAGCAGTGAACTGGCATTCGTGAAGGAAAGCGATCAAAACAACCACCAGTAAACAAAGTGCAAATAAAAAGAGCAGACCACAACAAATTAAAGGGATCCAACGACAGATCGAGGAAAACAGACCAACAACAGGCGGAGACAGCAAATCGACACGTGCAAAGAGCGTCAAGCAAGAGAAAGCAAGTCGAGTAGGGCCGACTGTTGTGATAACATAGTCACCACAACTCACAGCACGCAAGGGGGTCAAGAGTAGCTGTAGGTGGCACAGATTGTTAAAGACGCAAAAGAGACCAAGGGTTGAGCATAAGGGAGACGCGACAGTGATAAATTGTAGACTACTGTCAAAGTTGAATCAATATATATATATATATATATATATATATATATATATATATATATATATATATATATATATTTCGTTGCTAGACTATTGAAGTGTCAAGGAAGCATCAGCAATTCCCAAGTAGGGATCAAGAAGGCTCTGAGCAGCCTCAATGTTAGCAGGCAGTAGTTCCGAACAACGAGCAGCAGGCTTGGCAGCATGCAAACTTCAAAATGTGAGAAAATCCATTGTTGGTCAGTTTGATAAGAGATGGCTACTAGACTACATTACAAGGATAGGTTGGACGGGGCAAGAAATTTTTGCCTGTGGAAGCAACACCTTGTTCTGCTATTTGAGGAGTAGTTGTGGGACATCATGGAGAAGGGTTTCCCAATTCCTATAGATCCTACTCAGTTGGTTGTGTTTAATAAGATAAACGTTAAGGCCAAGAGAATAATCCTAGACTCCATCAGAGACCATGTTATACCTCATGTGACAGGGAATAAGTATGACTATGAGATGTGGGCATCATTAACCAAGATGTCCCAAAGTATAAACCAAAACAGGAATATGGTATTGAAGGAGAAATTGAGAAATGCCAAGATGTCTGAAACTGACACAGTTGCGTCATACCTAACCAGGATCACTCTGATTAGAGATGATTTCGCAAGAGTGTGGGAAACTATTGATAGTGGAGAGTTGGTCAGATCAACCTTGAGTGGATTTCCTCCGAAGTGGGATACCTTTGTTGATGGGATATGTCACACGGGAAAATTTGCCCAATCGGGATAGATTGTGGAATGACTTCGTACAAGAGTAGACAAGGAGATGTTCCAAAACTACAAGCCAATATGATGGAAAGGATGATGAGGAGAATTTTTCTCTTGTTAGAAAGGGCAAAGGTAAAGTAAAGGGAAGTGGGGGATCTGTTTCCATGAAGGACATGAGCAAAGTGAAGTGATTTGCATGTCACAAGACTAGTCACTATGCGAGCCAGTGTCCACACAAGAAGAAGAAGAAGAAGAAGAAGAAAGAGGATTAGGTGGTTGAATCAGCATCAACTAAGATTGATGACTTTATGGAGAAATTCGAGAAGGAATTTTCTCTAGTTGCTTGTGTTTCTGACAGTAGTATTGTTGTGTATGAGGACAGTGGGTTATGGCTAGTGGACAATAGAGCATCCAGTCACATGACAGGGATGAGGTCAGTGTTCCGCAGTATTTCAGAGACAAACTCAGACTGCATTGCGAGTTGTGGAGCTAGCACCACACATGCAATGAAGGGGGTTGGATCTGTCAGATTCCAACTAGAGTCAGGAGTATTTCTGGAGGTGACAAGGATGTTGTTTGTTCTAGGTTTGATGTTACACGTGCTCTCAGTGTTAGCCTTGCAGGATGCTAGATATAGAGTTTTGTTCAGGATGGACAGGTGCTTCTATATTCAGAGGGAGTGACCTTGGATGCAATTGTAGTGCTTGGCATCAGACAGGGGCAGTCATACAAGTTGTTGGGACAACTTGTGGGTATATCCAAGGGGATCTTGGATACACAATCAGTGTCAATTGCTAAGAGGGAGCAAGTGGGGAGGAAGAGTGATTCTTCAAGTATTGCCAGGAGCCTCAACTAGTATGATATGACATACATGGATGCTCAAGAGAAGAATCCTCAGAGCATGGTTGGGTGTGACAAGTTCTCAGCTCAGATTTCAGGGCAGGTCAAAAGACAGGCTTCAGAATCAGAGGGAGGAACTACAAATAATGAGATCGGCTTGGAGACAAATTCAGGTGGAGGAGGTTCTTCCAAAAGTACCTCCCTCACTAAGAAGGAGTGTTGAGCTTTGTAGCTCAAAAGGTACTTCTAGTCTTGTGGCTTGACTAGAAGGACCTTGATTTGCCTTGTTAGGAGCTTACATTCAACATGCAAAGTGTGCAAGAGAATTGCACGCATGTTGATGTGTTGCAACTTGCGAGTGTAAGGTAAGCTAAATTTATGACGTGTACTTGAGTTAAAGTAGAGAAAGCTAGAGATGGGATAGTAAACTAAAGTAATATCACTTGTCTTCAGTTAACTTGACGAGCTAATTTTGGTCGTCAATCTCAGCCTAGGAAAGTTATAAATTGAGCCTAATGTCAGGTGCTAAGGCATATAACATTAGCACAAGATTGAGAGAGAATTCTCCATGAGCATGTGCTAGTTCCGAGAGAATGTAGTGAGGTTGGTGATTAGTATTGTATTTTCTTGGTTGGGCCATTATCCCCAGTACAGGAGCCCAAGTAAGTTTTGTGATTAATTTATTAATGGGAACTGTTGATTAGGCAAAAATTTGTTTATGTGTGAGATTCAGATCGAGTAATTTTTGCTTCCGCTATATTTTTTGAGTTAGAAATCTCGTTGTGTATTTGTTTCACTTATCGATTGCTAAGAACTGCAGGTGTTGGGTTCTGAAAGACTAACACGGATCATCCATAAATCAATCAATCAACCTGTGTGTGTGAAAAAAATATGTGATGAAAAGCGATGTTGAAGCTCTAAAATATAAGGTTGATCTGGCATGAGCATGAGGTTTATGATCAATTTTTTTGTGTTTCTTATGTTCTGGCCCAGGGTATTTTTCGATCACGAAAGGAGCGGTGATGATTGGATTAACATAATTGTCACAATTGATTTTATTCTGGCACAGATGTCTTCGTGTTTCTAGTGTGATTGACCTCATGGTGGTACAAGTGTACAACTTATGTGATGGTATTAAAGTGAAGTCACCTATGCCTGTAGCTCAATGCCTGCAATGTCGAAGTCTGAAGTCTCAATCCACATTTATTGTATTCGCCTCTTTTGGAAATTGCACTAACTAATCCGAGCTAAGTCTCTGAGTTCGTACCAAAAGTATGTTTGACAAAAACTAGTTATGTTGACCCTAACATGCTGGCACTTGTGACTTGGCAAATGTCTGAAGTTTAACGGGCGGGTATGTTTTTGATAATTCATACAGTAGCGGAAACTAAGCATGGTGCAATGAATAAATGTTCCACCACATTGTTACAGCTTCGAATTTCATTACCAACGAACCTTTTGTGTGAAAGTTAATTATTAAAGAGATAAGCACCAACAAGACTTTGTAGTGTGAATTGTATGGAAAGTACACAAGTCGTCATCCAAATCGCAATGAGTTGATCTAGAAAAGTACCAACAGGGATGCATTACATTGGACATTGAATCCATGTGGTTAGCAATGTAGACTGTCTTATTGGAAACTTCACTACCCTAAAAGTTGAGCCACGTAAACATTATGAGAACTATTCAATGTATGACTTGGATAGTTAACTCCTGACAGCCACAATCTCAAACATTGACAGAGTTGTATGCCACCAAAGTCCAAATCACCAATATTGCAATCAATCTTTCGAACAAGAGCTTAGCGCTTCGCTCCGCCTTTTTCTTCCCACTCTCGCATGCAAGATTTAACTTATTTATTGTTAAATTACTATCGTCCAATGGAACATTAGGGCAACTGGTGCAATTGGCAAAGAGTGTGTTTGTTGGACAAAGTTGCTTGTTTTTTTTCCAGAGGTCTTATGATAAGTATGGTGGATGTTTTTGCTGAACAGGCTGAGTATGGATGACCAAAGTATACTTGTAATGTGTTGATTGAGCTTGACAGTTCGATTTGTTTAGACAAAGCTTATTCCTCAGACTTTTGATCAATATTATTGTCATTGTTGTAACCAGGATCATGTATCATTGAGTGTAGTGATTGCTTGATTTTGTTCATGATATATGTTGAGTACAAGTCTTGCATATGCTAATATTGCAGAGGACTGAGGGAGTGTTAGTAGACTATAAGTTTATGTGTATGTTGCCATTAGTCTCTTATATGGTTGAGAAGTTGTCAGTGAGAATTTGTATGCTATTGTCATTGCCACGTATTTGTATTACTACTAATGCCATTTGAAGTACAAAGTGGGTTGTATAGCAAAGAATTGAGATAAGTGTTGCTTGGTTGTCCTCATATGTATGAGCCTTATTTGAGTTGGTATGTTGCAAAAAGATAAGCGTTGCCAGTATACTGAATTGCAATTGAGAACAAAGAGTGTTGAATTGTATTGTTGCCATTGCCATTGTCACATGCTTTTGCTAGGGTTTGACAATGTCATTATTAAGCAGTTGTTTGGTGAGCAAAGATTGTATTATCTGATATTGGTATTTGTATGATTGTTTATGAGCCTAGATTTGACATTGTTAGTTGTATCCAGTTGTTAAGGAGATGTCAATTATGTATAATGCTTGAGCAGAGCTGTTGAGACAAGGTTTTGGCGAAGTTATTTATGTAGGGTTTTCCAATGAGAGTATGTTGCTACTGCTAAGATGCTAAGCTAGGGTTTGATCCTCTGATCAAGGAAAGTTGGTATTGATGTTAATGATTTTGTGTGTATTGTAGATTGATAGAATTGGCAAATTGTTGTTGATATTCCTATGTTTATATCTAGCACAGGTGGATCCAATTTGAAAATGAAATGAAATTGTGGTCCGTTGTGGTGGTTTGTTGAGTAGGGTGCCATGGTGGTGCAAGGCAAAGATTGAAGTCCCCTTTAGGTTGGATCTTAAGTACACTTCATGGTGGCAGGGTGGTGCAAAGCAGAGACGGAACTCCCCTTCAAGTTGGAACCTGAGAACACTTCAAGGTGGCAGGGTGGTGCTTAGGCAAGTTAGAACTTGCAGGGTGTTGGAGCATCCTTTCAGTTGGAGCTAATAAAACCAGGGCGTCAAAGCGTCCTTCCAGTTGGAGCTGGTAAACCAGGGTGTTGCAGAATACTTTCAGTTGGAGCTGATAAATCAAGGGGTTGGAGCCTCCTTCCTGTTGTTGTTGGAGAATCTTGGAAGTTGGAGCTTCCTATTGATGTAATTTTTGAAAGACCTATATTAAAAGCGTTCGGTGGATTTTTTCCCAAAAAGGTGTTTCCACCTAAAAATCTCGTGTATTGTATTTGATGTTGTGCATTGTTGAATGGTGTTGTTGATGTATCTGATGTTAATATTATTTAATACTCTGAAGATTAAAAATTAACTAATTGAAGTGAAATATTGATTCACCCCCTATCGGTATTTCTCACAGACCCTCCAATAAAGCTATCAAACTCCTTCAAAATTGAATCTTGTAGATAAGTATGCAAGCAACGGTCCATTAGTTATTATAACAACTCCTCAAAAGAGGGCAATGTCAGCGTGTATGCTAATAAAAAGTGGGACACTTCTCAAATCATGCAAACCAATCCCACTATATAGATACAAGTGTAAAGAGGGTAATGGTTGTTAAAACAATCCCTTAGAACAAGCATGCTCTCAAAGAATGTGCATGAAAGCTCAATCTATGCATTATGACCATTTCAAACTCCTCATCAATTGTGCCAAGAGCATAGATCCATGTGCAAAGCCACTGGAATTCCTCAAACAATGCATCATGGATATGAGTGCATGGGACCCTTTTGGTTGTTATAACAACCTCCAAGGGTGGGATGACCTCAAAAAATGTGCTAACAACCAATCCTCATTAATCCAAAAGGCCAAAAAAGTGGACCAACTTAGGAGAATGTGCATCCAAGGGTAGCGTGACTTCCGAAAATAAGCATAAAATAGTTAGAACCTGTGTGGAGCGCACAAACTCTTTAATTAACAGAAACATGAATAGATATATTTATTAATTATTGAATGATGGCTACAAGTGTGGGAGGCCCCTGGCTTAAATACTGCCTTGGATGCCTCTTGATGGCATGCCCTTTGCCTAATTAACTAATAATTACAGACTTAATTTTTACATAACATTGCCCCCCTCTTGAAAAGATGCTTTTTCCTCAAAGCATACGTAACGATGGGTTGTGTTGATGAAATGCTTCTGTCTCCCAAGAAGCTTCTTCTTCTGGTAAGTCCTTCCACTTCATCAGGTATTCTTTGATTACTCGCGATCGCAACTTTTTTCCCTGATGGAGATAATACCTTCTGGTTCTAGAATGACCCTTCCTTGTCATCTAAAGTCGGAAGTGTTGATTGTGTTGATTGATGTTCGCCAAGTACCTTTTTAAGGCAGGATACATCGAAAATGTTGTGTATCAGGAAGGCTTACACTGTATGCTACTTGGCTAATCTTTTTGTTGATCTGGTACGGTCCATAAAACCTTGGTGCTAATTTGTTTTTTCCATTTTTTTTTTAAGGACAACTGCTTGTAAGGCTGAAGTTTAACAAATACCCATTCTCCAACTTCAAATTATCTCTCTGTTATGTTTCGGTCAGTTTGCTGCTTCATACGATTTCTTGCATTATTTAGATTTTCTTTTAGGGTTTGGAAGACTTTTTGGGTTTCTTCTAATTAGTCTTTAACAGCTGAAAGTTTAGTCTCAATGATAGCAAGAGGTCCTTCCATTTTGGAAGTTCGTAACCGTACAAAGCTTGAAATGGAGTCATTTTTGCTGACGTGTGGTAAGTAGAATTGTACCACCATTCAGCGAGATGTAACCACTGAGCCCACTTATTTTGTTTGTCTGTGGCATAACAACGTAGGTAGATTTCTAAACATTTATTGACAACCTCTGTTTGGCCATTTGTAGCCCACTTATTTTGTTTGCTTGTGGCATAACAACGTAGGTAGATTTCTAAACATTTATTGACAACCTCTATTTGGCCATTTGTTTGAGGATTATAGGTTGAACTCATGTTGAGGTAGGTTCCTATATGTTTGAAAAATTCCTTCCAAAAATTACCCTTGAATTTGGCATCTCTATCGCTCACAATGACCTTGGGAAATCCATGTAATTTGTAAACATTTTTTCAAAATATCTTAGCGATTTGTTTTGTTGAGTCTGATTGTCTCATTCCAATAAAGTGAGCATACTTGGTGACTCTGACTACTACAAGAATTTTATCCTTACCTTCGGACACAAGTAAACCTTCGATAAAGTCCATTGATATTTCTTCCCATTTCTGATTCAAGATATTTAAAGGATGAAGTAGCCCAGGTGTCATAATATTTTCATTTTATTCCTATGGCATTTGTCGCATTCTATTACATATTTTTTAATATCATTATTCATTCCCCTCCAAAAGAATTACTAACGTGCATTAAAGTAGGTTTTAAAGAATCCTACATGTCCGACCAACAGTGAATCATGCGACTCTTTGAGAATCTTGGCTTTAAATTTGGAGTTTGAATTCAGATAAATTCTTCCCTTGTACCATAGAATATCGTTTTTCCATTCAAATTTTGAATTTTGAGGAAGGTTACAAGTGTGGGAGGCCCCTGGCTTAAATACTATCTTGGGTGCCTCTTGGTGAATGGGAGATCATGCCCTTTGCCTAATTAACTAATAATTACAAACTTAATTTTTACATAACAATGTGCCACAATGTGAAACCAAGCGCTCAAACCATCACATCATCTCCAAAACCATCAGTGACGAGGAAAGTGTTCTAGGAATACGCGCAAAAGCGATACGCCCCTCAAGAGATGAACTTCCCCATCTGAGATCGAAAGGAGCATTCCACTAGAAAACATCTCATCCATCCAAGTAACCATAATCAATCTCAAAGTGCACAAAGGCCAACACCAATGCCAACATGATAAAACAAACCAATGCACCAAGTCCATGAGCAACCAAATCACACAAGGAACCATAATACTAAGGGAGAACCCTTTGTTTATGGGTTTCCTTCTCCATGCAATGTACTAGGGGCAATGTTTTAAAAACCGGCCAGTCTGAACCGGTAACCAGTCAAACCAGCCGATTAGCTAGCCCACCAGGTAAAACCGGCAAAAAAACCTAGTTTGACCCTCCATTTCGCCAAAAAAAGTGGACAAATCGGTCTTAACCGACCAGTTTAAGACGGAACTGGCCAGTTCTGTCCTAAACTGATCAGTTAGGACCGGTTTGTCCACTTTTTTGGCGAAATGGAGGGTCAAACTGGATTTTTCTGCCTATTTTACCCGATGGGCCGGACGGTTTATTGCCTGGGCAACTATACACCCCACATAATGCATTTTTGTGAGTTTTGAAGTTGTTGAGGGAAATTTGGGGTTGTTTTGCTCCACAAATAGTCCCTCCGAGAAAAACATGCCTACCCTCTCATTTTCCTGACACATCTCAACCCTAACAATGTTGGCAATTATTGGTAATGTTAAATTCTTAAAGTAAAAGTGACATTTCCTTTAATTTTCATTTTCATCCTTTTACTTAAATTTTTAACGTTATCATGAAATGAATCAGGATGTTTGAGAGTGGTTTCGACCTCATTGGATTTCATATGGAGAAACTAGAACTTTAGATTTCACTCAAAATTCAATAGACTTAACGATTTTCAGCATTTCATGGTTTGGGGGTTTCCAATGTTTCCATTTGATTCTATCATGCGTGAGGGTATGAGACTGGCATTTGATCAAGAGCATGAAGCCCTTTAAGAACCTTGACCGTGGTGGAATTGATTGTTGAACTTTGTTGATGTTGGTGGTATTGATTGTTGAACTCCTCTACCATGGCCTTAACAAGAATGCACCCTTCAGTCAAAGGAAAACAATTGGTTAGACATGCTAATCTTTTTCATTGGTTCGACATGTTAAACCTTTTCAATTTCTATCATGTTATAAGGTTGAGCAATCCTCGTCTTGATGATGTTTATGTATTTCTAGTAGTGTTGAATCAATGATGAGTTTCATGGGTGACCACGTTGATCAGTGGTTTGTAGTTTTGATGTCTTTTTTTGCTATTACTACTAAAGTTGTAGAGGAGTTTTAGGAGTCCTCAAACTCGGAGCCATATTGTTTATGTGGCTCATGTTGATGATCTCTTGTCTAGTAGTGGTGATGAGTTTGATCATGATGAGGAGTGATCATGTGATCACTAATATGTAGACTTGTAGTAGTTCAGTGACCCCATAGCTTAGAGTGTTGTTTTCAGACTCTAGAGGCCATTTAGAGCCTCATTGATTATGTATTTTGCTGCAGATATGTATTGCACTCGATGCCATTTTGATATATTCACCTTTACATGGTATATGGATGAGAAAACCTTGCATATTTTGTTTCTATTGCCTTGGAATCATGGTTTTAAATCTTAAAAATGGATTTTTCATTAAAAAATAGTTATTTAATGTATTTTTTTTAAACCAATTCATTTAGCCCTGACCAGTCCTTGTTCGAAACCCGGTTCATTAGGTGGACCGGTCTAGTCACTAGTTCCGGTTTTTAAAACATTGACTAGGGGTCAATCAAATGTATAATCATGTACGCAAGACCCTCATCAAGGCTAGCACTCCATCAAGATTAAACATTCAAGTCTCCAACACATGAAATGATGATACCACCAATGTGATAATCCATAAACCACTATGCATCAAAGCACCAACCAAAACCAAAATCCTTGTGACCTATTTGAGCAAGGTCTTGAAACTAGGACAATCCTCATACAATATGAAGAGTAACAACTGGCTCCAAATGGGAACATCCATTCTACATAAGATTGTATGAAAACCTTCGACCTTCGGCACACTTGCTATATCTTGTTACAAGAAGGAAAGAAAAAATGTGGTGGGATAAGTCAAGATTGTCACCTCGTAGCCTCACATCACACAACTCACAACGCCTTTGTTCAAAAAATTCCAAGAATTGGCTTTACAAATAAAAGCATAAGCCAAAATGCAAAAGGGACATCTAATGAAACCTAATTCTTATGAAACAAGTTAATTCATTGTAGCTTACTCTGACATATAAAGATGCATATTCCATGTAAAGTCAAATAGCCAATGCAGCCATTGAATGAGCTCAAACAAACAAGTAAACATCAAAAATCAAGAACATGTGTTGGAATCTCCATCACCATTTGGCTAGAAATGGAAAAGGGCTCCTACAAATGACAAAGAACATCAAAATCATGCCAAGGTTGGCATATAGAGCTGATGTAATAGTCGTCTTTGAAATAAACATAGGGCAGCCTTACATCAAACCATGAAACATCATCCTCATTACCCTCAAGAAATAACGGTTTAGGATGCTCCAACACAAATATGCAACAACCTTCTTTGATGCCCTCTAACAAACATGTAGATGAAGTATAGATCAAAAACTCAGATCTGGAAAAAATGTTCAGTTTATAATTTAGTGCTTGCTTCCCTCGTTTTAATTGCTGGACTATTCATTGGAAAACGTGGCTGGAAATCCATCACATAATTATTTTGCATATACCTTCAATACGCTTCGTTGTATAAGAGAGACAAAATCTACGATTTTGGCCCTACAAACCTCAATATCAGTAGCATAGATAGGATCTTTATAAAGATAATAGCAGTCTATATCCCATCTATGCACATCAATCTAAATAGATTTCAATATTTTCATGCTCTTGATTGTCCTCTTCTTTCTCACATGAGGAGATGAGCACATCTGAAAAATATTCATCTTCAAAGGGCTTCATTACAAGATCTGCCCTCTCCAAATCATCAATGGATACTTCATTGAATTCAGAAATTTAATAGGGAAAATGGCTTACCAAGTCCTTGTTTTCAAGAAAAGATGAAATAGATGATTTGGTGCCTTCATTACCAATATCTTCCTCATGTGGGGCTGCAATAGAATCTTCAATGACCTTATCATATTTATATTCATATGGATCTGAATTATCATGCCAAAGTGGTTCACGGGATGAAGAACAAGACGGGTCATCTTGATTTAATTTGTTCCCAAGCTCCTCATGCTCTAGCACACAATATCTTCCTTTGATGTACTCAAACAAGGAGATCAACCTCTCTTTTCCAGCCAAAATTTCAGCCAAGAGAGCATCTAAGGGGGTTCTCTCACGATCAAGCAATTAGGAGTTGGATCATTCTTTCTTTATCTTGGCAAGCTTCCACTAGGTCTTCAATAGTCTCTTCTTCTTCATACCTAGGATCCCATCGCTTGCGAAATGCTTCAATGAGACCTACAAATGATGATATTTTCTCTTTCCACAAATCTCTAAACTAATCCAATACATCAACATCAAGAGAAGCTACAAAAAACCTCAATATGCCATCCTGATGGACAACTTCAAGATATGACATAAGTTTCATGAAAGATGTGACATGTAATGTGGTTGAATTGATGTGTCCATGAAAACTTATACCATGCTCATCCAAATCCACATGATCAAACTCATTCTGATATCTTGATACAATAGAGGAATACCAATATTCATCTAAGGCTAGTTGCATATTTCTTTACTTTAATCCAACATAAGCCTCACACCATATTTCAAAATTGTGGAGTCGCCAAGTGAAGTTTTAAACATGCTTTCAAGTATGCTAGATGTTCTCACCTATATAAGAAGTGAAATCTCCAATCTTCAAGGAAGAGGAGACTTCCAGAAAATTTAACACAGTGATTTACCCTAGAAACACCAACGGGGAAAACCAGCAAACAAGTGATTATTTTATTTCAGCCCATTGAGAAAATAAATTTGGTAATTATTACAACAATTTATGAACTTGTATGTTAGGATATTTCGACACATAGGAAATAGTTAAGTATAACTTCTAGTGTAGAGTTAGGTAATGTGTGTTTCTTTACTATGTACTTTTGTACCTTACAATCCGACGGTCACGATATGTAGTGATCCAATGGTTCATTTTCTCCTCGGTATTACCAACACTTGATCCGTGGCTTAACAACTGATTGGTCCATGATCTCTATTTAAAGAGCATGGAAGGTCATTTGTAGTGTAACCGTTAATGAGAGAAGCTTATGTAAATTTTCATTCTTTTATTAATAAATTGTCTGAAGTGGTCGTGTTGGCTCAGGCCGTGGATTGTTTCCCTCTTTGAAGGTTTTAACCACATCAACAATACTAGTGTATTGATCTGTGATCTGTTTGTGAGCGGTGTCCTTTGGTGTTCTGTCTGAGGAACTTACCCTGTAAATTCCTACATGGTATCAGAGCAATTTGAGGGCCGCATCCGTTGGTGATCCAATTCTGAAGCCAGTAGAACTACATCTGACTGTCGTTTCCTAGATCTATTGTTTCTGACTGCTTTTGGGCCGAGAGGATTACTCTATTGTGTTATGAGCATTTGTTCCAGTGAGGAACCCCTTTCGTTTCACGCGAAAAGGTTTCTGGTAGCCCTAGCTACGTCATTTTTAAGATCTGGAGGTATACAGTGTTTATTTGCAGTTTCTAGTTATTTTCTCTCTTTATATTTCGGTTTATTTAGCTCTTTATTTTTTTTATTACCAGATCTATAACTTTCATTTCTGTGTATGCTCTTTGCCCCGCAACTCTGTGCGATCTGGGCAAATCAGAAACATAAAGGAAGGATTTTTCTCATGCATATGCTCTTTTCCGCCACGCCTTAGTGTGATCTCGGAAAATCATAAACATTGAGGAAAATATTTAGTTTCCGACTAAAGTTAACTTCAAGCTGTAAGGTTTGTTTTTTTTGTATGTCCGTGTTGGGTTTTGTGTTTTTTGTTTTGTAGGGAAAAAAGAGCTTTCTCAAGTAAGCACGCAGCCCAAAGCTTCAATGACTAACAAAAAAAAACCCCTTCCTCTTTTCCAAAAATTACTAACCTTTTAATCTAGCTCACTTGGTCCAAAGCTACTTTATGAGAATAGAGGTCTTGAGTTCAAGTCCTTCTTGGTCCAAAGCTACTTTATTAGATTAAGTTTGGAAAGGGGGTGGATTTTTTTTAATATAACATTATCATTCATTTCCGCACATTCCCGCACTTCGTCGGCATCTTCAACAACTTTTCTTCAAAAAGCCATAACTTCTTCATCCAGAAGCTGTTTTCAAAACCATTTTTTTTAATCAGCCTATTTTTTCGAGATCTTTCCATTGGAACACTTATTTTCAGCATATACAGCTTCAGTTTCTATTAAAATGGAAAGTCCATGCCAAGTTATTCTTGACAGCACCAACTACTTCCAATGGTGGTCCTACATTGTGGATTTACTTGAAAGTAAAGGTCTTTACCGAATAGCCTCAGGCCAAGAAACCAAACCGAAAGATCAAGATAAGGCAGCCAAATGGGAAAATAGGCAAGATCAAGCACGTGGGTTGATAGGGATGTCTATTTATCTAGACCTTAGATTCCATATCGCAAAACTTGATACTCCTGATGAAGCAATGAAACAGATCACTAAAGTTTTCAGAATTAAAAATGAACTTAGAGCCCATCAACTCGAAAATGAGTTGCTTACATTGGACCCCAATAATTTTTCTTCCATTGAAGATTTTCTGTCCAAGTTCAAGACCCTTAGACTTCTCTTGGAAGGTGTTAAGGTTAAAAAATAAGATGGTAACCTTATCTATTCCATTCTTACTAAGTTGGGACCAGCCTACTCTATGTTTGTTTCCACCTTCCATTCTACAAGAGAAGCCTTCATTTCTCAAGGACAAGACTACAAGTCCCCTTCCTTTGATTCCTTTTGTGATTCTTTAATAAGAGAACAAGAAAAACTCTTACACCTTGGTCTTCTTAATCTTGGAAACTCTTCTAAGAAAGCCTTAGCCGCCCAACAGCAACCAAATTCAAAGAATCCTAAGAAGCTGTATCCTAAAAGGAATGGTCCTAAACCAAACAAGGGTCCTAAGCAATTTCAGCCTCAAAATGACAAATCATTTCAACAAAATGATAAGGCAAATAAAAACAAAGGGAAGAAGACTGATCGACATTGCCACTTTTGTAATCAAGATGGCCACTTAGAATCCAAATGCTTTAAGAAGATGGAAGCCTTGGAAGCAGCAATGAAGAAGCATAACATCCATTTGGAGCACTCTTCAACTTCAACTTCATCTTCAGGAATAGCACTTTCTGCATGTGGTTGTCAAACATCTCGGTCTGGATATGCACTAAATGTATCTTCTTCTTCAAATTCTGATGAGTGGCTCATTGATTTTGGAGCTTCTTATCACATGGCCAAAAACAAAGCCATGTTTTCATCTTTAAATGATTGTAAAACCAAAAATATATATGTTGGTGATGATAGATCTCTTAGTGTTGTAGGGACTGGAACTGTTCATATAGACAATGGTCAATTTAATGATGTATTATGTGTTCCAACCTTATCCTGCAACCTTCTATCTGTATATCAGATAACTCATTCAAGTGAGGGTAAAATCGTTGAATTTGCACCTCACGATGTTGTAATTAAGGACCTAAGAGATCCTAGACAGATTTTAGCTACTGGCATTGTTGATGATTCTACAAGGTTGTATAAGTTTAACAACTTTGGGTCATCAAATATTCCCTCTGTATTTGTTGCTCATAATCATAAAGTGAGCAAACTTTGGCATGAGCGATTTGGTCACTTAAACTATCGCTCCCTTCAGAATCTATGTAAATAAAATATGGTGGCAAGTCTTCCAATGGTATCTTGCAGAGATGGTGTTTGTTGCGGATGTGTACTCAAAAAACATCATCGGGATAGTTTTGAAAAACATGCCTCTTGGAAGACCTCAGCCCCTTTACAGCTTGTGCATAGTGATTTATGTGGTCCACTTCCAGTTGTTTCATTCTCTGGCTACAAGTATTTCTTAACTTTCATTGATGATTTCTCCAGATGCACTTGGATATACTTCTTAAAACTCAAGAGTGAAGTATTTAACATGTTCTTGGCCTTTAAGGCCTTTGTTGAAAAACAATCTGGACATCAAATTCTTAAGCTAAGCTCTGATAATGGCGGAGAATATGTTAACAACAAATTCATCAACTTTTGCACTGAGAATGGAATTCAAATGCAACATACAGTTCCATATACTCCACAACAAAATGGTGTAGCTGAAAGGAAGAATCGCACCTTAAAGGAAATGGCTAATTGTATGCTTCAATCTAAAGGAATTAGTCTTAATTTTTGGGCAGAAGCAATTAACTGTGCAAATTACATAATAAATCGCACTCCTACTAAGGTTTTAAAGAATATCACTCCAAAAGAAGCATGGAGCTCAATTAAACCAGATGCAAGTCACTTTCGTGTTTTTGGAAGTGAAGCATAGGCCCATATTCCAGATGAGAAACATAAAGCTTTAGAACCTAAGAGTGAAAAATGTATTTTTGTTGGATATTCTGAAAATGTCAAAGGATATAGACTTATTCCACTTAAGTCCAAAAATGTTATCATTAGAAGAGATGTAAAGTTTGCTGAAAATATATCGACCTACGAGCCTAGTTCGACGGATGTGCCACCTCTCTCTATCTCTTCTACTTTTGAAAATATTTCTTCTTCAGATGATGAAAGCGAGGATGACAATCCTCCCCCACCTTCTCAGGATCCTTCTTCAACTCCTCAACTTCCAAAATGGGTCCATGCTACTCGGGATGCAGCAGGTGCTCTTGCCAGTGATCCTACAGATCAGCGACGTACACGTTCCCAGTTCGATAGAGCCTCTTCTTTACTGACCCAAACTTCAGCAAATTATGATCCTGACACCTCTGCAGAAGCTTCAGGCCATCCAAATTGGGACGCAACTATGAATGAAGAATATCGTTCATTATTGGCAAATGATACATGGGATCTTGTTCCTCTACCAAAGGGACGAAAACTTGTTAGATGCAAATGGGTTTACAGAACCAAGTATGGACCAGATGGAAAAGTTGATAAACATAAAGCTCGTCTTGTTGCTAAGGGTTTTTCACAAGTTGAAGGCATTGACTATACTGAAACCTTCTCCCCTGTTGCCAAAATGAACTCTATCCACCTTGTTCTTTCCCTTGCTGCCTCTTTCAAATGGGAAGTCCATCAGATGGATGTTAAATCTGCCTTCTTGCATGGGGACTTGCATGAAGAAATCTATATGGAACAACCTACTGGTTTTATACAAACAAACTCCAGCCTTGTATGTCGGCTTAAGAAATCCCTTTATGGTCTCAAGCAAACTCCTCGAGCTTGGTATGCCAAAATGAATTGCTTTCTTTTAGAATCTGGCTTTTCTAGGTGTCATTCTGACAATAATATCTACTGTCTACACCAAGAAAGTGGGCAAGTCCCTTATCATTCTTGTTCTTTATGTTGATGATCTTATCCTCACTGGTAGTGATCCCAACCTTATCAACCATGTGAAGTCCAACGTTAAAAAAAGTTTGAAATGACATACTTAAGACAATTGCATTATTTTCTTGGTCTTCAAGTCTTGCAATCCAAGGAAGGTATTTCCCTTTCCCAATCCAAGTATGCATGTGATCTTCTACGCCATTTTCACATGGAAGATTGTAAGCCAGCCCCTTCTCCCTTTTAGTCTGGAGCCAAACTTTCAGTCACTTGTACTTCCCCTGAAGTTGATGCTACCTTATACCCTCAACTTGTAGGAAAACTTTTGTATCTAACCCATACTCGTCCTGACCTTTCCTTGTTATTGGCCTTATTGCTCGGTTTATGCAAAACCCCCATGAAAGTCATTGGAAAGAAACTAAAAGAATACTTCATTATGTTCGAGGTACAGTCCAATTTGGGATTCATTACAGTGCAGAAGCATCTCCTCTATTGGTTGGTTTCACTGATTCTGATTAGGCTGGTGACCCTGATGATCGAAAGTCTACTGCAGGTTACGTGCTCACTCTTGGTTCAGGACCTATTACATGGGCTTGCAAGAAACAAAGTGCCATTTCTCTTTCTTCAGCAGAAGCAGAGTATCGTGGTGTCGTAGAAGCTAGTAAGGAAGCCCTGTGGCTTCGTCAAATCCTGTCAGAGTTTGGCTTTTAGCAGCAGCATCCGACTACACTTTGGTGTGATAATCAAAGTGCCATTCAACTATGCAAAGATCCAGTCCAACATCAGCGCAGCAAACACATTGAACTTCACATGCACTTCATCGGAAAGCTCATTCACGACCATGTTCTTGAAGTGCAATATTGTTCAACAGATGATCAAGTTGCAGACATCTTTACAAAGGCTCTCACAAAGGCAAAGTTTACTAAACTTCGATTTATGGTTAGAGTTCAGGAAGTTGTCACTAAGGGGGGATAGGCTCTAGTGCCTCCTTCCTTCTCCTATTGTGTCATATTTGTACATCCTTCAATGCTATCCCAAGTTGTTCTTAAGGGGGGATGTTAGGATATTCCAACACATAGGAAATAGTTAAATATAACTTGGTCTAGTGTAGAGTTAGGTAGAGTGGGTTTCTTTACTATGTACTTTTGTAACTTACAATCCAACGGTCACGATATGTAGTGATCTGACGGTTCATTCTCTCCTCAGTATTACCGACACTTTATCCGTGGCTTAACACCCGATTGGTCCATGATCTCTATTTAAAGAGCATGGAGGGTCATTTGTAGTGTAACCATTCATGAGAGAAGCTTATGTAAATTTTCATTCTTTTATTAATAAATTCCCTGAAGTGGTCGTGTTGGCTCAAGTCGTGGACTGTTTCCCTCTTTGAGGGTTTTAACCACATCAACAATACTGGTGTATTGATCTGTGATATGTTTGTGAACGGTGTCCTTTGGTGTTCTGTCTGAGGAACTTACCCTGTAAATTCCTACACTGTACTTAGCCCAAAAATCTTAAAAACACAAGAATCTACCTCAAACCATGTGCCAAAACAACTTTGCACAGCAAAGGCTTGTATGGCTTATTCGTATAGTTGTACAAAATTCGCATTGTATGATACAACAAGTTCTTGTTGCCTTGTTGCCTGAAAACTACTTCTCTGCTACCTAGAACTTCGTGCCCAAAGTTTATGTATGGGATGCCTTGAAATCTATGCCCAAAGTTTGTGTACAGGTTGCCTTGAAATGTGTGCCCAAAATCTGCGTGTGGGCTACCTTGAATGTGTGCCCTAGCTCACCCTCCTTGCTACCCCTGTAATTTTCTCCTAATGCAATATTTTTCCCTCTTCCTCTTCAACGCAAACCCTCACTTGTTCATGCAATGTGTCCCTTCCTCTCCTTAGATTTGCTTTTAGAACTTTCCAATGACCAAAACCTTATCTCCAAAGTGATTGACCGCTAAGATCTAATCTTGAACACTTGAAATCAACGGTTGTGACTTAATCTCTCATTGACACAACTTAAGTAACCTTTTAATCATTATAAAGTAAAAGTCACATTAACTTTATAAAATAAAGTTAATATCTAGAAAGTACCTTTTCGAACACTTCCACATGCTAGACACAAAGCCAATGTCGAAGTACTTGTCTGAGCTACAACTTTCACCACTACCTCTTAGCAAGGAAGGTACTTCAAGAAGAAACTCCTCCACCTAGATCTATCTCCAATCCCACCAAGTCATCCGTTGTTGTAGCTACTCTCTCTAAACTGGATGATTTCTTAGCTCATACCAACTGGTTCTGACAGTTCTGGAAGAGGCCTCCTACCCATCTTCCAAATTAGAAAATTGAGTCCTCAATCTCAACCCAATCTTTAGATCCTCCTACTCATTCTTTGTCACTAACATCAATCCTTCATCCATGATCCCCTTGGATCTACCTATAGGCTAGCCCTACAAGCTATACAACTTATCCTTCTTGACACCAAGCCTTATTGTTGTGCCTTGGGTAGCTTGCTCTGAACATATGAATACTTGTACTTTCTGGAACACATCATATCCTTCGTCCTCTAGAGTTGCGACTAAGAGCAAGTTCATCTTCAACTCTGGGACATATATCACCTCTGCTAACCCCAGAGATCCTTCTGATTCTAGTTGGAATAACGTTGTTCCAACCTTTTTCACTGCATGTATGGTACCCATAGCAACTTTCACGTGCATGTTTGAATTTGTCTCTGAAACACTAAGGAACGCTTCCTCATTCTTGTCATATAGCAAGATGCTCCACTATCCACAAACCATGCATCACTATCCACAAATGAGGCACTTCTAGCACTAGTGTCAATAAGACAAACAACCACCAATGAGAACTACTCCTCGAATTTTGTTACAAACTCATCAATCTTTGTTGATGTTGCAACCAATGCTTTACCTTTGTCTTTCTTTTTGTTTGGACACTGGTTCACATAATGCCCTGGTTGGTGACACGCAAAGGTGAAAGGGCAACGTTCTCCTCATCCCCTTCACCTTTTACTTGGCTGCCATGTAGAGCCTCCTCACAAGTCTCCTCCTGGGCGAGGTCATCCCACTGCTTTATGAACCCATTCAAAGCTATCCTTACCAGTTATGAGTTTGACACTGCCTCCCGCACTGCAACAAGCTCATCTCGTACTTGAGATATCTGGGTGAGAGAAGAAGAAACCATCTCAATTTTGGACATCTTGGTGCTCTTGAGTTTCTCTCTCGGCACCATTTTCCAGTTCTAGTTGTCACTTTGGTACAGTTTGGTCAATGCCTCCCACATTTCTCTAGTGATTTTCTTCCCAGAGACATGAGGAACAATGTGATCCTTCACTTTGTCCAGGATAATCCTCCTGGCTTTCACGTCCTCCTTCTAATGGACAGCCAAAAGTGTCGCAACAGTAGGAGTTTGAGTTTGATCTACAAACTCCCATATCTCATTCTCCTCTAACAACAACACAATTCTCTCCTTGAGTCCTTCCAGATACTATAGTTAGATGACCCATCTAAACGATCTTTAAGCTTGAGACTGGTAGCCATCTCTGGCCAACTAATCAAACCCTGCCAAAAACAACTTTTCTTTGAGGAAGGAAAAAACCATTCTCACAATAGTCCACACCTGTAAACCCTTGTGTCAAAAAACTTGGTTTCCCTTTCAGAGATGAAGCTCTGATACCATGTTATTTTTTTCCCAAACCCATATATACTATTCCAATAAAAATTTATACCCAGATTTTAAACTCGGAAACTAAAATATTTTCCAGATGTGATTTTATGAACAGCAATACACTGAGTTCACTAACTTTAAAATGCAACAGAAATAGAAACTATTTACAAAAACACTTTATACAACGATTTACCCTGGAAACCCCAGTGTGGAAAACCAGCAAACAAGTGATTCTTTTATTTCAGCTCATTGAGAAAATAAATCTGGAAATTATTACAGCAATTTATGGGCCTGTACTTGGCCCAAAAATCTAAGAAATTCATCCACAGAAATATGCCTTGAGCTGTGTGCCAAAATAGCTCTACATAACACAATTTTCGAGCCATATACAGCCTATTCGTATAACTGTATCGATTGTACAGAATCTGTGCGATACAATACAGCAAATTGTTGTTGTCCCGCTGCCTAAGAACTACTTCTCTGCTGCCTGGAACTTCATGCCAAAAAATTGTGTATGGGCTACCTTGGAATGCATGCCCTAGCTGGCCCTCCTTGTTGCCCCTGTAATTTTCTTTTGCTGCAATCTTTTACCATCTTCCTCTTCAACTCAAACCCTCACTTGTTCATGCAATGTGTGTCTCTTCCTCTCCTTAGATTTGCTTTTATAACTTTCCAATGACTAAAACCCTATCTCCAAAGTGATTGACAGTCAAGATCTAATCTTCATCACTTGAAATCAATGGTTATGACTTAATCTCTCATTGACATAACTTAAGTCACCTTTTAATCATTATAAAGTAAAAGTCACTTTAACTTTATAAAATAAAGTTAATATCTAGAGAGTACCTTTGGAGAATTCCACGTGCTAGACACAAAGCCAACGTAGAAGTACTTGTCTGAGCTACAACTTTCAACAATGCCATGGTAGAGGAGTATAACTCTAGCCTAAATAATGATGTCAATATCTAGAGAGTACCTTTGGAAACTTCCACATGCTAGACACAAAGCCAACATAGAACTTAGAAGTACATGTCTGAGCTACAACTTTCAACAATGCCATGGTAGAGTATAACTCTACCCTAAATAATGATTTCTATGAGATAGTATTGAGAGTCGAGACCCATAGGAAAGCCAATGATTAATTCCAAGTGGTTATACAAGGTGAAGCATGTAGAGGAAGCAATGTTGAGAAGTATAAGACAAGGTTTGTCGAAAGAGAATACTCCCAAAAAGAGAGTGGAATATGCGAATACTTTTGTTCCGATTGCTAGGTATACTTCCATCAAAACCATTATGTCTATAGCATCAATATTTGGTTGACCTTTACATAAGATGGATGTTAGGACAGCCTTCCTTAATGCTTTGATTAAATAAAAAGCTTGCATTAATTGATCTAGAGGTTTTGAGGTGAATAGGCAGGATACCTATGCGTGCAAGTTGAAGAAGGCTTTTTATTGGTTGAAGTAGGCACCATACACTTAGTACTCATGCTTAAGAGTAACTATGAGTTTGGGCTTCACTAAGGTTAATGGGCTACACTTGTATTGTCTATTTGATGAATTTGATCTACTTATCTTGATGTTGTTTATGTATAACCCAATCCCAACAAGTACAAAAAATCACATAGCATGTACAACAAAAACTTGGCAAATGAAGTTGACATGAAGGACATCGGCTTGATATATTATTTTCTAGGTTTAGAGGTTTGGCAAGGTTGAAAGGAAGTTTTCCTTGGATAGATATGCAATAGAGATTCTTAAGAGGTTTCAAATGATGGATTGAAAACCTCTAGTCACCCCCATGGTTTCAAATCTAAAGTTATATATTGACATCATATGACCTAGATTCAAATTTGGTAAATCATTCTATATATAAGTTGATTAATTTTCTTATGTATCTAGTGAATATTAGGTTTGATATATGTTTTGCAGTGAACAAGTTGAGCTAATTCAGTGTCGAGCGCTAACAGATCATTGGAATGTTGCAAGACACGTGCCAAGATACTTAAAGAGCACAATTCACTATGGTGTGAGTTATGATAGAGATAGTGGTTTTTTGTTGCATGGTTTCACTAATTCTAATTAGGCAAGTGATGCAACTGATAAAAGGAGCACCTCATGGTGTTGTTGCAATTTGGGTTTTAGAAGTAATATCCCGGTTCAGCAAAGAAATAGTGTTCAATTGTACTCAATGCAATAGAAGCACAATACATGCATGAAACACTACTAGTTGTGAGGTTATCTAGCTTTGCAAAAATGTTAGCAAATTTGACCAATCTGATGTTGGATCCAACAATTGTTTATTTTGATAATTAGAGTGCATCAATCTCTCTAGGAATCCATTATTTCATGATCATTCCAAGCACATTGAGATCCAACACCATTGCATTATAAAAGGAGTTCAAAGGAGTAATTTTCCTAGAATATGTTTATCCATATTCACAAGTTTCTAGTATTTTGATGAAGCCCTTGGCTAAGTGGAAGTTTGAAATACCAAAGGACAAATGGGGCTCGATGGAGAACACCTTCCTTGCAAAAGCAAGCATGATATATTTCACCTAGGTTGGTCAAAAATGGGTTATCTAAAGTGATGGCACGTTCTAGCAAAAGGCGCAACAAATTAGAAAGATTGCATAACAATAAAGGAAGAGTGAAGGTGCACAACAATGATCTATTGCAGCATGGGTGCTTTCAACTTAAGTCACTTTCAAAAGTAACTACCATCCAAAATTAGCATTTCCAAATTAAATGGTTTTGCTTTTCTATTTCAATTTAGTCAACAATATTAGAAGTTGTAAGATTTAAATAAGGAAGGCATCGATGTCAAGAATAGGGTGAAGGCACATTAGATGTCAGCTACATACATTGCATGTCAGTTATCACACGCATTGCATGTAGGTTGGGTGCTCCCACCTAGTAACCTAAGATAGGTTAAGTTGCATTGAAAACCATAGGCCTTCTCCACAGAAGAAGGTAGGCTTCCCATTTTGTTAAAATTGGCAACTAAGGCCAAACTCCACCATGGATAACTCATGATGTAGATGATATTTTCAGTGTTCCACGGGGATGCGTCCCCGAGGGTCGGGTGCGTGCACCCCATGCACCCATGACTGGGGGGTTGTTTGGGGAAACATTTCCCCACGTCCCCCTTTTGGGGAGACGTGGGGAGACATAGGGGGGATGTTTCCCAATTGTGGGGGAGGCGACTCCCTAAAAGGAGGATGCCTAGCCGTCCCCCCTCAAAATGAAGACACTTGGGCATCCCCCCTCAAAATGGGCTATGTGTCCCCCCTTAAATTTGCTTGTAAACAATGATTTATGACAAGGGAAACCTAGTATTTGACCATATTGTCCTACTAATGCTATGCATTTCATGGTAATGTTAAATTCTTAAACTTAAATTTTTAACATTACCATGAAATGACTCAGGATGTTTGAGAGTGGTTCCAACCTCATTGGATTTCATATGGAGAAAGTACAATTTTAGATCTCACTCAAAATCCAGCAGACTTGACAGTTTTTCAAGAATTCAGGATTCGATGGATTGCAATGTTTCCATTGCATTTTGTCATATACAAGGGTATGGAATTAATATTTAATCAAGAGAAACAAGCCCTCTGTGTACTTTAGAGTGACTTTTGGACTCATCACTCCATTATTTTTGAGTTATTTATATCAATTTACTATTCTAGTCTTCAGATTTCAGTATCTATTATAGTCTATTTTGCTTAGTACTAATTAGATTCTAGAATGATGAATGATGAATTTTAATTTAAATCAATTTAGAATCTAGAATGATGAATGATGAATTTACTTTTTAAATCAATGTAGATTATAGAATGGTGAATAATGAATGATGAATATGGATCAAAGTATTTCATTATTGAATCTCTTGTTCTATGGATGAATCATGTATGTATTAGTAAGGATGATGAGTATGGATCAATGTATTTCATTATTTAATTCAATTATGTATGTATCATTGTATTTATGCTTTCACTATTGAATATGAATTTGAAATATATATATATATATACACTGACATCCCCCCGTCCCCCATAAATTTCTCTAAAATTTGAGGGTACTCCCAAACATCCCCATTATGTGTCTCCCCGCACCCACGTCTCCCCGTCCCAGAGTCTTGGTGGAACATTGGATATTTTTATTGGATTCCTCTTTCCAAGAGGTGCAAGATTGATCTAAAGATCATCTCATTTAGACAAGTAGAAATGTATTTATGAATTTATTTCTTCTATGGACAAAATGTCAAGGTCGGCCAGAAGTCTAATGTAGGCTCATGAAGCCCAACAAACGTGTCTCTTCACCCTCAACATTGTGTGTAAATAGAAGAGGCATTTTCCTCATTTGGTCACACCTCAACACACCTTTCTCTCTCTTCTTCTCATTGGTTCATACAACAAATAGGAGAATCTTCTTCTCTAGGCGTTGACTTGGGTTGACTGAAATTGCAGGCTGAAAAATTTAGAATTTGTTTTGGGCAAATTACAGGGACGTTGACCAACGTTGATCGAGGGTCAAACTCACTCCTTTGACTGTGTCTTTTAGGCAAGAAATCCGTTTTCATTAGGCCGCATCTCCTAGCATAAAAATTGATGAATTTGCAGTTGTTTGACCAACATTGACCGCAGGGCCGTTCACTGTTGCGTTGACTAGATTTGACCAAGAACTTTAGGATTGTTTGGGTTGATTCAAACTGTCTTTGGAGGTCGAGTTGACTGGGTTTGACCGAGCTTATTTGGAGGAAACTTTATGTTGGTTTGACCAACGTTGACTTTATGGTTAGGGCATCCTATTGACTACAGTTTGACTGGATTGTTTTACAGTGATTGGGCAAGTAAATTTTGCATATTGTACTCTCTCTCTCTGCTGAACTTTTGAAGAATAATAAGAATATTTGATCAAAGGGTTTTCCCCACATTAGGGTTTTTCCCTGGCATCCGCCAAATATTGTGTCCTCTTGTCTTGGCTTGTATTCTACTTATTGTTTATGTTCTATCTGCATTTACTATCTATGTTAATGTGATTGCTAATCTGGAATTTGATATTGGCCTTATAAGAAAAATTGAAGTAAATTGCTCTAAAGCATAGCATAGAACATACCATTGTTATCTAAAATTAACACATTTGTTATTAATTTCAGTTTTTACAGTGAGTGTGTGCATTCTTTTTGTTTCCTTGGTTATCACAAAAAAATGAGTCAAGTTTTTGAGTATTTTTTGAGAGTTGTAATTCTTATTAATGTTTTATTAGTGCATTTCAATTACCTTATTTGTTTTCAAATCTAGTATATGTAAGTAGTTTTGTGAGTTACTTAGAGTTTTCGACTTTCTAGGGTTAATGGTTCATGATGAAATTTTAACACCCTTGTCCTTGCAAAAATACACCATCATTAAAACATCCATTGCCAATAATTGTAACATCGTTGATAGCTTGGATTTCATGCCTTGTGGGCCCTCTTTGTCTTGTAGTTGTTATCCATGTTATGTCTACAATATTATCTCATTGCAAAGGCATATCACTATGTTGGGATTTGTTCCACAATAATACTCCCTCTTCTCCAACTTCTAAAGGCATATTGAGGCCAAACTAACAAGCTTTTATGTTCAATGTGTAGGTCATGGAGGGTCTACAAGAAGCAAATAAAGAATCATGAGCAACTTCTGCCAGTAAGAAGCAAACAAAGGAGTGTGATAATCTTATAAACAGCACTAAAGTAAGGATATAAACATTAATAGGTTTTACCAACAACTCAAAAACAAGACGTTCACCACCTAAGGAGTAATTAATGCCCCAATTTCCATCTGCTATGTTAAAAGGATCCAATCCAAATCATGCCCCCAAGAACATAAACACTGAGTTCCTTTGACAAACTAAAAAACCTAAATATGAAATGTTTATCAAGCAATGATCTAGCAACAAGTTTGAGCACTTGTTAGGAAGATGGCCCTTGTTCACATCCACATGGGCAAGCTTTAATTAAAACTGCATTTGAGACTAGGGGAAAGTCCCAACAAACATTGATGGCACACAAGTGTGAAGAAAAATTAAGTGACTAATCGCGGTCTAAGACTAAGCCTAAATGTTCATTTTTTTTTTTAAAAACCAAAAAAAAGACCAAAACATTAGCAAATTTTTAACATGAAATTAACATAAGAGGGTTTGACTTAAGGATTTGTACTAACAAAGGTGTATGTAATGTCATATTGTGGGACAACAACATAACCACACATTACAAATTCCTCCACCAACTATAGATTGCAGTGTGTCAAATTTTCAAACAATTGAATGGTTTTTGCCACTTCTTCATATGAGAAGCAACAAGAACAAGAATTTGATGTAATGTGAAAAAGAATTATTGAGACTAGAAACTATCAAATTTCAACTACATGCAGCTGCAAAATACCATGGTGGAACTGAAGCAATTAAAAAAAAATCAAAAAAATAGGTTAGCTCCAGTGGTTAAGTGCTTTGAGCTTCATGCAAGAGGTTTCAAGGCCAATTTCATAGTCTACCAACCTTTGTTACATGCCTCACTCAATCCCCCTATCAAGTCAAGTGTTATAATCAACGTCAACGAATTTATGTTGGGTAACATCCATAAATGCATTGAAGGGACTAGGGGTTTCAACATTAAATTTTCCATTGGGGCAAGAGGACCCTCATCCATTCTCAATGCAACTCATGGCAAGATACTGAAAGTCCAAACCACTTAGAATCTGGGAATGGAAACCCCAAAGTGAGTGAGTTGAAATTCACCACCAATTAAATTTGAAGGTTAACTATTTGAAACCCACAACCCACTAAACAAACCTCGCTTGTCCAATGAATCCTTTCTAAGTGAGAGGAGAAGAGAGAAAACAAGAATGCCTGAGTCTACCTAGCCTACCTAATTGTAGCTTTTATTCACAAACAAGGCATTTCTTGTCTTCAATTGCAAGATCATGTACATCATCGTCCACAAATGCCTTCTTCTTAGACCCCTCACCTTTAGTTTTCCAAAAATCATATAGATTAGAATAGCTCCATTTAAAACATGTATTAATGAGGATAGTGATTATCAAATAGGGGGTCATAGTTGCACCTACAGCATGACCATTATTGAATTTGCATTAAGATGACCTTGTCATATGTTTGTCTATTCGCATTGTCTTGGGTCAAAGCTCAACATGCCCACGTGAAACTCTGTAATATGGAACTTTGATTGTTGACCCACATTCACTTTGTAAACATCACATAGCATTCAACAATATTTATAGTCTTCCATATATATATTTAAATTGGTAGCAAGTGTCCCAACCCAATCCACCATACTAATTTATCAACAGACACTAGAATAGTATTGTAGCATGATCACAACAAACTCGTACTATACACACAAATCAAGTGACCTACGAGCCACTATGCATTTATAGCTTTGTGCCAATCCCAAACACACGCTCTGGTCTTGAACTCATGACCTCTTAAAGTCTTTCCACAAACTAGAGGAAGTCAATTTACTTACTGCACTACAAACCTAAGCTCACCTTCCATGTATGTGTGTGCACATGCACAGACTTGAGCCTATCTTCCATGTGCGCACGTCCACACACACACGTGTATGTATACTTGTGTATATATATATATATGAGAATATGTTCAATTTATAAATTTGAAAGTTTACACCCTATCTTCTTTAGCTTAACAAGTTAACGTGAATTTATTTGTTGATGATCTAGCAAGGTCCTCCAAATCCACCATTATCTTTGACATCAATGTTGATGTTTCTTTTAACCTTCTAATTTTGCACCCACTTTTAAAAATGTGTAGTTTATTCACACCTTAATTTTCATGTGATTCTTTCATTTTCTCAATTTTTGCCATGATGATGAGTGGATGGTTCACTCAAAAAGAATAGCCATAAAAGTCTACATGCAATTAAAACTAGAAGCACTAATAATGATTATGATTGCTTGGAAAAGACTCCATTCTAAAAGATGTGTTGCCTTTTTATCTTGTTGTTTTTAAGATTATGTTTTCATGTTGACTCCTCTTTTTCAGTTGTTTAGCTTTTTTTAGCTTATGCTTTACCTTTTAATGTTTAGCTTATAAGAGTTGATCTAGCACTCCTACAATTTGTCAGCGCTAATTTTACTTTTTGAGTCTCAATATTATGTCATCTTATCTAAAGGCCACACGAAATGTTTTGTGACATAATTCTTCCAAATTAAGAGAAATTTTTGGGGGAGCCCATTATCCAACAATTTCTTTCAATTTTTTATTGTTTGGTATTTGTATCACTACATGTTCCTTCACGCTACAAGTGTGCAAAGCTTATAGCTCCTTCGAGTAGTCTCTAGCGAGGACTCATACCCTTCTAACAATGGAAAGTAGAAAATATTATGAATATGCATACTAATTATTATGATAATGCATAATTAGGTCAACTAGAAAAAACCAACGATGCTCCATAGAACGAAAGGCTCTTAGCATCTAGAAATTTTGCCAAAATATTTCTTCCCAATACCAAAAATCTAGTATTTGCACTATTTCTGCAATATTTACCCTTTGTGCGTAGAAGCTTCGAAGACATTCAAAAAGATGCACAATGAATATTTTTCCATGGCTCATCAACTCATCAAACATTCTCAATTTACATTGCTGTGAGGATTTGTCAAGTAAACACACTTTATACAGTAAAGAGTTTTCCCTACAACTAATCAGGCAATTTAGATTTCATCTACACTGCTCCCTATCATGGTAGAAATAAACCATCATTAAAGCATTACATGTTAACCACTGCAACTCTCTGAAAAAGGGAAGGCCGATAGACAAACGCTTCAATACTACATTCTAGAATACTACTGTGCGCATATGCCTGTCATGGTACAGGGTTTGCCTTCTCTCATGCATAGAAATTGTGAGTCCAAAATATAAAACACTCTTGGCATCTATAAATTCTGCCATAACATTTCTTACAAGTACCAAAGTCTAGCAATTGCACTATTTCTGCAACATTTGGCCTTTGGGCATAGCAAGCTTAAAGACATTCAATAAGGTGCACGATGAACATCTTTTCTTGGTATATCAACTAATCAAACATTCTCAGTTCACATCGCTCACATGTTGTTCCAATTTGTCAAGTAAATACACTTTATATGGTTAAAACTTAAAAGCTTTGCCTACAGCTAATCAGGCAATTGATATTTCCTCTCCACTGCCCCCTTTCCTAGGGGAAATACACCATTATTCAAACATTCCATGCCAAGCACTGCAACTCTCTGAAAAAGAGAAGGCTGATTAATAAAAGCTTCAATACTACATGCTAAAAATATCACAGTGAGTGTATGCATGTCTTGGTCAAAGGTTTGCCTCCTCTTGTGCATAGAGATTGTGAGTCAAAGATAGCCAATAAGGCAATACTTACATAAAAGTTTCACCAATCTGAAAGCTGGCTTTGAGCTGCAAGTCCCCAGGTTGACATGACAGCATCCTTCCTCACTCCAGACTAATATCATCAGTGGTTTTGCCCTTTGGATTGCAGTTGTTATCTATGTGATGTCTGCAATATTATCTTGCTGCAGCGTCGTATCCCTATGTCAGGATTCCATCCACGTTTAATCTCCTGTTCTTATTCTCCGCCTCCTAAAGTTATATTGAGGCCAGACTAATGGGTTTTTATGTTTAACAGGTAAGAACAGAGGTATCCTTGCAGTTGATCTTGAGAATTGTGTGGACCACGGAGAGACTGTGAGAAATAAAGAAAGGAGTGGCAGCTTGTAAACAGAACTATAGTGGCATCTAAAGCTTAAACGTCTTACCAGCAGCTCAAAAGCAAGTTTCTCACCATTTAAGGAGTAATTAATGCCCCAATTTCCATCTACTGTACCCGAAGGATCCAATCCAGACAACTCTCCCACAGAACAGAAAAAAAAAACAAATTACTTCGACAGACTAATAAACGTGAATATGAAGCGTTCATCAACCTGTGATCTAGCAGCAAGTCAGAGCGATTGTTGAGAATAAAACCCACGTTCAAATCCACGCAAGTAAGCTGCGGTAAAAACTGCATCTGAGACTGTGTGAAAGTCCCAGCGACCTTGACAGCCCCGGGGTACAGATAAAGATTTAGTGAGCGGCTCTGATCAAAGTCTAAAGATGAAGACCAAATGTCCATGTTTTAAAACAGAACCTAGAAAGACCAGAATATGACGTAAGCAAGGCTTTAACCTGAAATGACCAGGAGAGGGTTTGGTTTGAGGGTCAACCATAACAAAGGCGTCACTAATACAAGTGCTATTGCAACGCACCCCCGCACTGCATATTCCCGCGACCATCTACTGACAGGACTGTGCCAGGTTTTCAAAATTTTGGATGGTTTTCGCCCCTTTCTTCGTATAAAAGCCGACAGAAATAAGAACTTGATATAACATAATAATAAAAAAGGATCACTAAGACACACAGGATCAAAATTCAAGCGGACGCCTACGCGAAATAACATGATAAGGTGGAATAACCTGAGCAGAAAAACAAATCTAACTCCCCTAACGTAGCAGAAGATTTCCATCAAAATCAAAATGGATTTATTAACCCTGGGCATCCGTCGAGGTCCCGTATGACGGGCAAAGGGATCAAGTCGCCAACCTATCGTTTCCATTCTTGTTACAATCCATGGCAATATATTAAAATTTCAAAGTAATCGAAGTCAGGCAACGAGAATACCTGAGTAAGCGGAGCTGAAATTCAGCACCAATCAAATTTGAAGGCCAGCGATTCTAAACCCGACGATCCAGAAAACAGAACTCTGTCGCCCAATAAATCCTTTCGCGAGGAGAGGAGAAGAGAGGAAAGAAGAATCCTTAGCTGCCTGGTGTTCCTCTCGCACCTTTTATTAACTTTAACAAATGTTTTTGTTGTCTTTAATGCTACGGTCACGTACGTCATCATCCACAAGCGCCCTCGTCCTCCCGGCCCTCACCTTTTATATGCCCAAAAACATGTAGGTTAGAATAGCTTCCTTTAAAAATATATTTGTGAGGACACTGATTGTCCACCGGGGTCAAGTTTCATCCATGTACATCTATGGCATCTTGTAATTTGTTGGTGATTTTAACATATCAAGATTGTGTTATATAGTGGTGTTTTTTTTAATATTTTAAGTTAAATCAGTTGTGGACAGAGCCGTTATTGGTTGTTATCCGCAAATGTAGGTTGACTCATCATTGTTATTCAAAGAAAACCACACCCCATGGAATTATCCATTAGTGGTTCGTAAGGGGGCAAGTTTTCACTACTGCCTTTGAGTCTTGGGCCTTTAACCTATTTCTTTATGTCTGAGGAAGGCGAGCTCTTAGCCAAGCAGAAGCACTTTTAGGGCATACTCCAAGCCTTTAATCATTGATATTTTATGTTGTGTTTTAATAATATTTATCAATTACATGTACATTTGTTTTATATGAATTTTTTTACTAAATATATCTAAAAGACAATCAATATTATTAAGAGAAATGTGAAGTTGTATATAAGACATATGTGAATTGGCAATTAAAGTTCTATTTCATAACTTTGGATGGGGTGCTTGAAGAGCAAGGAGGGGGGTAGGTTGTCACTGCCTTACCAGGCCACATGCTAGTGGGACTTGGTAGCATGCACCCTTAATTGTTTAACATGCGACATGTAGAGCATACAGGCCAACGTTTCAATCCACATAGTAAATCTTCTTCGCGTCTTCAGTGTGAGAGGGATGGCATAGCGTACTAAACAATCTAAAAAAGATATTGAAGCTAGTACCAGGGCACCAAGCAAACTTGTCAAACTGCTTCATCTCATCAATTCTACATTCAATGGGCATCAAGTGGCGAGTGTTAGTTCTCATATCTCAATCCTAGGAATGAATTTTTCATCATTGCTCTCAGTTCAAAGATTGGTCATAGTGCATTAACATTGGGATGGGGTTCCTTTAACTCTCTAAGGTCAGCCATTTCTTATTTATTATTATGCAATGGATGAAGCTCAGTCCTCTCCAGTGCTTAGTTTGGTTCTTAAATCAAGTTTTGAGCATTCTGGTTCCACTTTTGGGGGCTATGAAGGAAAAGCAACCAGGGCCATGTTGTTTCCCTTGCCATCTATGTGATTCAAGGTCACTCCATATTTTTCATGAATTTTCAAGTTGTTAGGTTGGGTTCATGGACGAAATTGTTTTTCCTTACGAAGTCTTACAATTAATCCATGACCCCCCAAGCAAGTTACCTATAGGTGGTTTTAGCAATAGGCAACACAAGTTTGATCACAATTCATACTCCTTTTTGTGCATCTCTAAAGATCTTATTGTTGCATTTCTTATGTTGTTTGCCCTCCCAACAAATTTTGTGGTGGATTGGCTCTTCTCCATGAACAACATTCCCACAGTCCCCATGTAAACAACAACTTGAAACGAAAACTCTAGTTCCCTCCTATGGAAGGGACCTAGATCTTCACGGCCCCACTCGATGTTTAAGCATCCCTTTTGTGGTCAGTTTCAGGGCAAGGTGGTGTTCTACTTACCCTTGGGCCTAGACTACTCCTTTGGAACTCACCATGACATGACAAAGAGCTCGAGTGCACCACAAAGCGACTTACTATTGAGAAAGGGGACACACTCAAGCTCAAGTGAGAGATGAAAGCTTAGCTGCTAGGTACATAGAGCTCACTCCCCAACCGATTCAAGAAGAATCACTTAGGTAGAGAGGGAACTTGCTGACGAGAGATGCACCCTCACGGATATTGAAGTGTTGGTGAAATTAGCAAATTGGGTTCTAGATGTAACCCATACTAGAGGTCGTTATGATCATTACATGTATATGGTGGACATCTATTGGCAACTAAAGTTCCTCCTTAGCATAATTATGGTGGATTGAAATGAAATCAAGGAGGACATTCTTCTAACTCTATATCTAATGTAACGACACATGATACAATGGATCGAAGGTTGGGTAATCTCAAGAAGCACAAGGGCAACACTAACTAATCCATGTTGCTCCCCATACGACAACAAGGAGCCCATTCCAATTTAAGCCACAAATTTAGATAAATTAGTCTAAATGTCTTTAAGTTTCTTTGTTCTCAACTCTGTTGTGTTCAATTATGTAATTTTCTATTTAAAAATGGACAAGGAGGCCCAACAATTACTCATAGCGTTTTGGTTTTAGGAACTCATGTTAGTACCATATCTTTTGCAATTTTACAATAGTTGGAGTTTTGTATTTGGTTTGTTCTCCTTGGTGGTAGACCAAAATAGGCTCCAGAAGATTAGATTGTAATCCTCTAATTCAAGGAAATGGAAAAATATTTACTTCACAAAAAAAAGTTATATACCATAAACTTTTAAGCGCACATATATGTATGCATAAATTGGTGATGGGTATTCAAACACAATGCCCCAATACAGAGTACTCTATTGACATTACCTAAAATAACATTACAACATGCTCATATAAAACTTATATCACTCACACAATTTGAACAACCTCTGCACGATTAGGCAATTATAGCTTCAATGCTAGTTCAAGAGACATGTTTTGATCTTGAACTTGCATCCTCCCAGAGTCTTGTCACAAACTAGAGGAAGTTAGCTTTATGAACTATGTTGTAGGCCTAAGCCCACATTCCATGTGTATATATGTGAGAAGTCCATTTTATAAATTTGGAAGTTTTCACCTTATCTTCTTCACTACAATAAGTCAATACAAATGTATACTAATTTACCAATCTATCTTAACCTTGGATTTATTAAGTGTTGAAAAGGATTAAATTCCTCAAGGTGCAAACTCTTTTAACAATGTTTTTTTTTGTAATGTTTGCGCCTCATAATATAATAAATAAGCACTCGTGGGTAATTATGGATTTCATAAGTTAGATGAAAAATTTTAATAAGGACATGGTGGTGGAACTTCAACCATCATATCGATTTTTATAATTTGATAAAATAATCATGGTTTGCCAATGTTATTAAGCAATGCTTGGAGAATAAAAGTTGGTAAAAATATATTGATTGTGAGGGTTGGTTTGTGATAACATATCATTCTTAATATATCATGATCCTTATGTTAATGGGGGCAACCACAGGCAAGTGGTGTCGCCTACCAACATAATGGTTGATTGGTTGTAGGGTGAGTATGCTTTCTTGTTCAACCTTCTACTCCTATGTGGGATATGTTGTGTGGGCATGTGAGTGTGAAACAACAACCGAGTGTGCTTGTCTCATGTCATCTTGGAACTACCTCTACCACTAAAACATCTTCTCTTCTTTTTATGTGTTATCCATGATTGTTGTAGGGGTTGGTCCATGATAGCATATAAGTCCCAACATACTATGATCCATATCTTAGTGGGGGGAAACCACGAGGGAGTGCTTTTTTCAACTAGCATAATAGTCAACTGGCTGTTGAGTGAGAATGCTTCCTTCCTCGACCTTCTCCTCCTCTTTGTGGGATGTTTTGCATAGATGTATGTGTGTGTGTCTGAGGAAGGATAAACTTACTTCAAACCTAATCCATCCCCGCCCCTAAGATAGAATTGATTGCAAGCCCAATCTCAATGGAATACACTTATCTTGTAGCATCTTGGGAATACATGTACATCTATAAAATCCCACTTTTATTACATTTTTTCAACCTATATATATATATATATATATATATATATATAACGAATTACATTTACAATTTATTTTAAATCAAAATCTTTTACAACATTTATCAACGATTATTAATCCAACAATTAACATTCATCGTCTTTATCAATAATTTTCTAAAAATATAACTAATTTTATGATTTGTAAATTTATACCAATCATTCTTTATAAATAATTTTAAATAATGTATAGATAATAACATTTTTGAATCTTCATAAGTATTCATATAATTTTGTATATTTTATATTATTATTATTATTATTGAAATATTAATGTATTTTTTAATATTATAATATAAATTGAGCTTAGTTTGGGTGGTTAAAAGAAAATTTATTATTTTCAATTCCTACATGTGAAATATTGAATTCATAATGAGTATTTTTTTAATGGTTTCAAACCTTGTATTTGAGTATTATATATATATATATATATATATATATATTTATATAAAAAAATAAAAATAAAAATTCTCATGGAAAAATATATTTTATTGCTACAAAAGATACAAAATTATTAGATATTTAAATTAAGATAGTTATTAATCTTAGCCTTAAGGGTTGGCTTAATAGGTCAAGTTCTCATTGTTAAAGTGCCTTGTTGATGGGAGGTCACGGGGTCAATTTTGCTCGATGCTATTGGGGTTAGGCTTTGTTAATGAGCTGGCGGGATGTGATCCCTTCGGGTGAATATGTCTGGATAGTTTCTATGGAAGTAGCGGTCACTATAGTTTTCATGGAAGTAGCGGTCACTGATCTCCGGTGTTTGTGAACCATACATTAAAAAATAATAATTGTTTTTTTTTTACAAAAACAAATAGTGGGTATATTAGATACTTGGTCTTAATGCCAAAAAAACTTATTACAAAAGGAGAGCCTAATTCCACGAGTACCGCACAACCTTGCAAGGTCGTGTCATTTATGCTTAGTTCACATTTCTTTTTAGCTGCTACTATGTGGTCAATTTCAGAGATTTTCCCAAGTTTGTGGATACATACATACTGATTTAACAATAAGCAGTAAAACATGACAGCTCTCTAAATTAAGGAATTGGTTCCCATTTTTCCTGTCCGCCTCTGAGCAAAGCTCCAGCCGTAAGAAGGGCTGCTTTGTTGGCTTCAATGTCCACCTCCTTATTATTAGCTCTCAACACGTGATAGAAATTCAATTTCTGGAATGAGTCTCCTAGATCTGTTATTCTGAAGATCAACCTTGCAAGCCTTAGATCCGTTGGCTGAGAATGCAAAACCATAGTGTTAATGATAACCTGGGAATCCCCAATTACATTGGCCTCCCTGATGTTCAACACTTTCAAAAGCTTGAGTCCTTGGAAAAGAGCCAAAGCCTCAGCTTGAATGCTAGAAGCAATGCCCAAACCCCAGGCGAAACTGTGGATCCTTATGCCATCTGGATTCAAAATGACACCTCCAGCGCCAGCTCTACTAGGGTTGCCCTTTGCAGCCCCATCAAAAAATAGAGAATATCTCCGATGATTTGTAATCCATCCATGGAACTCTTCTGTTGTAGCCCTTATTTGCCAATCTTTGAGGAGGGAGATACTGTTTGCAATTTTTTGGAACTGAAGATCAAGAGAAGAGCCCCAATTTATATCTTGTTGGCTTAGGCTTTGGTCATCTTTATGCTCTCTCAGGCATTCTTTTAACTGGCATTTAATCTTAACTACCACAAGCTTGGCATCTTGTTCGTAGTTTCTGAAAATCCTTTTATTTCGCTCAAGCCAAACCTGCCAACAGATTATTTTAGGGAGAATAGACCAAGCAGCTCTGATAATTTTGTTTTTTGGAGGGGGACCAGGGTACCTTTGCAACCATTTAGCAAAAAGATCAGGAATGGAGGAGGGCAAGGCGAAGCTGGAACTCAAAGTTCCCAGCAGATCGGTCCATATATGCATTGTGAAAGTGCATTCAAGCATCAGGTGAGTTACGCTTTCCTAGTTTTCCTTACAAAGGCTGCACCTTGAAGGGCCATGGAAACCTCGCTTCTGAAGATTATCATCCGTCAATATTTTGGAGTGGCATAGCAGCCAGTTGAAAAAGTCGATTTTTGGCAGGGAGGGATAATGCCATATCCCTTTCCACGGCTCTGGGTTCGTGGCCACATGAGGGCGCTCACACAGCTTGGCGTAGCCATGAGCTATGGTGTATCCACCAGCCTGCGCACCCCATCCTCTTGAGTCACGCTTTCGAGCCAGCGTTGGAGCCAAGCCATGGAGCTTGGATAAAAGGATCTTGTGCTCCATAAACAACTCTGGGGGCGTTTGTAGATTCCAGCCAGCCCAGCATGAATCCTGCCAAATGGAAATGTCCCACAGGGAATGCATTCCAGCATCGTTTATCCATCTGCGCAACGCTTGAAGTGAGCGACAATCTCCCAACGGCTCATTGTTCATTATCCTGTCTATCCAGAGGTTGATCCTTTTTCCATTTCCAGGAACCCAGTAGGCATGATCATTGATGAGAGGGCAGGCTTTGGAATAGAGCTTCAGAAAGGGCGTATTAGGGTGCACGAGAGGATGATCTAGGCAGCGGGAGCGCTGGCCTTTGAAGTGCTTTTTCCAAAGAGCTAATTGCGCCCAGCCAGGGTTAGGCGCAATAATTCTCCAGATTAATTTAGCTCCCATTGCAATATTGTGATTGCCAAGATTTTTGAAGTTCAGGCCTCCTTCCAACAATGGCTTGGAGATGGATTCCCAGTTGACTAGCGAAATCTTTTTCTCATTCTGCTTGCCCCCCTTCCAAAAAAAATTCGAATGATCTCCTCCATTTTCCTGAGAATACCAATGGGAGCAAGAAGGACAGAAAATTGAAATAAGGGAAGGCTATTAAGAACAGATTTGATGAGAACAGTCTTACCAGCAATGTTAAGCCAGGAAAAGCCCCAGGCAAGCAACTTGTTCTTGAATTTCTCCAATTGGGGGAGCCAATCTCTATTTAGGCTCTTTTGAGGAAAACAGGGAGGCCCAAGTACTTGAAGGAAGTCCAATTTGAGGAGGCAGCGAACCCAAAGGTTCTGGAAATGGAGATGAGCAAGCTGGGAGTGGTGTTCCAGCAATAGATATGACATTTTCCATTGTTTAGACTGCTTCCCGAGACCATACAGAACTCGTCCAGTACTCCTTTAAATCTGGAGGCCATGAGCACAGAGGCAGCTCCCAATAACAAGGTGTCATCTGCAAAGAGGGCATGATTTATGTTTTTAACACCTCTTGCTATGCAGAGCCCAGCGATTTCCTGATCCATCATTTTTTTGTCTAAATAAAAACTGAGGACTGAAGCTTGAAGAACAAAAAGAAGAGGTGAGAGAGGGCACCCCTACCTGAGCCCTCTCGTGGCTTTGAAAAATCAGCAGCTCTCCCATTTACTAACGGGGCAATCCAAGGCTTCGAAATGCAAGCCTGAACCCAATTTATAAATTTCGCACCAAATCCAAGCTTATGTAAGACTTTCAGCAGAAAACTGTCTAATTCGATCGAACGCATTTGCTAAATCAAGTTTGACAACCATACCTTTTTCATTGCGACTCAGACTTGAGTGGATTACCTCTTGAACCAGAATGAAATTGTCCATGATCTGTCTACCTTGAATGAAGCCTCCTTGGCTTTCCGGAATGATTTTAGGGAGGATGAGCTTCAATCTATTAGTGATTACTTTGGTAATCAATTTGTAACCAATATTACAAAGCGATATCGGGCGAAACCTGTTGAAGGAGTTGGCTCCTTTCTCTTTGGGGATGAGAGCAAGAAAAGTGAAGTTCGTGCTACCTCTGATTTTCTGGCAAACTTGGGACGTTAGAACCATTTTGTAAAAATCTTTTTCCACAATCGACCAACAAATTTGGAGGAATCCAGCTGAGAAACCATCCGGCCCAAGGGCTTTTCCTGGGTCCATGGCAAAGAGGGCATCCTTGACTTCGTTCTTGGTGACTTTAGCTTCAAGGAGATGATTCATTTCAGCAGTAATCAAGGAGGGAACCACGTCCATCATATCAGAGTTTTGATCCAGATTTATATCTTCACTATACACGCTTTTAAAGTGAAGGAAGGCTGTTTTTTTGATGTTTGCATGATCCTTGTGAATGGTAGTGCCATCTTTGATTTCAGAAATGGAGTTGGTACATTTTCTTACCTGAGCTTGTTTGTGAAAGAAGGCAGAGTTCCTGTCCCCTGCTTTAAGCCAAAGACTACGTGACTTAAGCCTCCAGTATTCTTCCTCAGCTAGACAAGCCTTATGATAGTTTTGTTGGAGCTGGGCTTCTTTATCTAGAATCTCTTTTGTTATGACAGCTTTTTCAACCTGAAGATGATGAATTTCCAGTGTGCAATGAATTTTTTTCCTTTCGTTGGCTAGATTGGGCAGGGATATGGCCCAGCTTTTCAAAGCCCTTTTCACTCTTCTGAGCTTCTCCTCCCAGATGAAAAAGGGGGAGCCTTTGACCGGCTGCAACCAAATGCCCTTAACTAGTTGCATGAAGTCAGGTTCCTTAGCCCAAAGTGGGCTAAATCTGAAGGGAATAGGTCCAAGATCAAGCTGAGACATGAGTTCCAGCTTGATGGGTTTATGATCAGAAGTGTTGCATGGGAGAATATGGACTCTAGCCTCTAATCCAAGTAGAAGAAAAGAGCTTTGAAGAAAGAATCTGTCCAACCTGGCAGCGATGTGACCAGGGCCAATTCTTTTATTAGTCCAAGTGTACTTGCCAGAGATTGGCTTGATGTCCAGCAGGTCCCAGTCCTGCATAAGGTCCTCTGCCCATTCCCTTGCCGGATCGCGAACAATGTTGCCTCCTCTCTTGTCTGCTGACAGGAGAGTGAGATTCAGATCTCTGACAATGATGATATTCTCGAGATTAACGAGGTCTGCTTGGTTTCTTATGGAGTCCTAGCAGGCCTTTTTTCCCCAGCGTTCACAGGGACATACACATTGAAGAGACTGAAAATATGATTTGAATCTAAATGCTGCAATTTTAAGAACATCCAGTGAGAGTTGAAGGTCACAGAAATGACTGAGAATTTGTTAGCGTTCCAGAGGGTGCCCACCCCACCGGAAGCCCCTCGGGCTGAGATTGCTTTCGCCTCACATTTATTCCAGAGTTTCTTACTTACCTGAAGGAAGGTGGAGTCCTCCAGTTTGGTCTCCTGGATGAGAAGTATGTCCGAAGCTTCTATCCTGATTAAAATTCTGATGGCTTCTTCTTTGATTCTGCTCCCCATACCTCTACAGTTCTAGGAGACAATCTTCATCATTTGTATTTCTGGTTGGCTCCCTTGGAGCCTTGGGGCTGGTTTCTTGCCATCTTTGGTTTTGTCGCTAATAGCTTCTCAAGAGTTGGCTAGCTGCCTTGGAGCTTATCTTTGAAAGTTTCCTGCTCTCTTTTTTCTTGATCTGTTTTGCAGCCTCTTGTGGATCCCTTATCGAGGCTTGGGATTCTCCTATTTTGCCTTCTTCCTCCAAGCCTTCAAATTCTTGCTCAACTTCCTCGACTTCTACAATGTTTCCTTTGGAGCTCTCAGCAAGTCTTGCCCCCTTGGGAGAAGAGGGGGTACCTTTTGTGAAGGGGGTTGATTTTTGGAGGTTTGCTTCTTGTGTTTCCTCTATTTGCGAGCTTAGCGGGGTGAATTTATTTTCTTGCTCCATTTTGGAAGGGGGTTGCTGAGGAGGGGCCTACTAAGGGCCTCTTCTGATTGGACCAACATGCTTTTGGGTTTTCTTGGCACGCTTGACCTGATTCTAGCCTTCTTCTTTACCCTTATCTGGTTCAGCATTGGTTGGGCATCCTCTGGCGAAGTGGCCATAGACATGGCATTTTCGGCATTTGAAGGGCAACTGCTCATAATCTAGCTTCTGCAAATGAGTCCAGCTTCCTACTTTGATTTTGATGGCTTCTGGAAGTCCCACCTCTAGGTCTACTTCTACGCAAATTCGGGCACAGTCATATTGATCTTTGTTGTTTGCCCGATCTATGAATTTCCCAAGGGCGTTGCCGATGTGCTTCAACGAGTCCCAGTTCCAACAATGCACTGGGAGGTTTGGAAGCCTGACCCACACCGGAACAGCCGTAGGAACGTTGACTGCAGGGTTGAAATCCGGTGTCCATTTGTTGAGATAGAGGCCCTGGGGGCCCATGAAATAGGGGCCATTCTGGAAGATCAGGTCCTTGTCTTCCTTAGAGGTGAATTCGAAGAGGAAAAACCCTCGACCTAAGAAATAAGAAGTGACGCTATTCTTGATCAAAGGAGCCCAGTTCTTGTTGACCCAGTTCTCAGTGGACTTAGGAGAAGGCCATAGTCCGGTGAACTGGCCAACGAGGGCCCGCTCAGCCAAGGACAGGGTGACTTGGATCGGAGTCTCTGGCGGCAGGGAGATTTCAGGAATATCCTCGAGCCTCTTGACGAATTTGGCTGCTTCACTCTTTTTCTTTTGCGGCAAACCGACCAAGAGCCGAGAGAAGGCTTCGACAGAAGAAGGCGGGGGGGGGGGGAGGGGCCTGCTTGGGGCGAGCCCGGGTCCTCCATGAGCGTGAACTTCAAGCTCCTCCCAGCAGCAGGCGAGCCACACAGAAACGCAAGCTCTCAACTAAAGAACGCAGGAAAACTCAGCAAGACAGAGGGCCCAGGGCCGCGGGGCCGCAGGGCAGGGGGACCTAGGGTGCAGAACAGAGGCGCTGAAGCGCAGGCAGAAGACTAGGTCTTCATGGGCGCTCCATCGATCCAAATCAGTTGTGCGCATCTAAAAAAATAAATTGTTAATGTCATAATAAGTATAAAATTATTATAATATTTAATTGAGGTCGTTGTTAATAGTATAATAAGTATAAAATATTGCAATATTTAGTTGAGGTAGTTGTTAATATTATTAGATATACGATTAAAGTTCATGTAAAATATTTGTCTTACCATAAAGAAGATTATAAAATATTGTTATAATTTAATATTATTTCGTTTTTTATATATAAAATGAATATTAACACATACATTATAAATTAAGATTTATATTACCTCATAAAAAACATAATATCATGATATATTACTAATAGTCTATATAGCAATCATAGTTCAATGTGAACAATTTCGATCTACCTTGTGGAAACTAGATAATTTTAACCACTTACAATATAAGAAAACTATCCAAAATATAAATATATTTCTCAAAACATATCAATTTGCTAACATACTACTTAACAAAAAAGTTATGATCAAAATTATAAACATTAAAAATCAGAAAAATAATAAACACAAAGTCTTTGACACTAAATCCTAAAAATACTCAAAATTTTATATTACACTTAAAATAAATTTCTATATAAACAATCCTAACTTACAATCTTTCCCTGCAAAATTGTTGATTCCACTAAACATGTGTGATGTCATTTGATGCAACAAAAATATTGTATCTTTCTTTATGCTTATCTTTTAAAACCCTGCCAAAAATTTTTATTCTTCTACAAGTATAAAGAAATAACTCTTAAATTTTGTCGTAAATTGTAAATATATTTTCATTACTGAACTTTGTTGTTATTTACTTTGTAACCTTTTCCATTCTTACATTATTGTCGCAGGCACATGCGATGTTGAACTAAAAGTTGATGTGCACGGTTTTCTCTAATACAAATAGAGAGAAATAAAATGTAAATACGACTTTTGTCCTTTTTTCTACCATTACAAAAGTTTTGTCCTTTTATTAAATAATATTTTATCAAATATTTAGTAGATATTAATTATTTTAATGAAAAGTTTGAGTTAGAATAATGTTGAATTTGATATATTGTTTTTTTCTAAGGAAAAAGTCGTAATTTTATTAGTGAAAACAAAATTACATGTTGCATTTTTTAAGAACTAAGCATCATCAAGTCTATGACTTATGATAAATAGATGTATGCAAAATCTTTTTTTCCACCTTGCACCATTCCCCTTAAGATGGTGTATTAGACACAAGTGCAAGTTGATTGCCAGGTTCAGTTCTTGCATTGTCCTAGTTTGAATTTGAGTTGTTTGTTGAATGGGTACATTTATACCCACTAGTTTCCATAGCTTCTGGAATATTTGATGTTTGTACCTAGTTGTCCTGCATTTCATTGAGGTCTTGAGGGATTTCCCCTTGGTTTTCTGGTCCCTGTGATGTCTAGTTGTTCTCGGTTTGTATAGATTCCTCCTCTACTTCGTCTTCCTCCTCGTCCTAGTGGGGTGGAGGGAAATTCCATCCTTTGGGTTGTTTCCTATTCTTCTTATTTCTGTAGGTGTCTTTCTTGCCTTCAGGGCACATATTTTGTAGATGCCATGTTTGTTTGCAGATTCTACATTTGAAGGTTGTGTTCTCATAGTCTAGTGTCTAATTCCAATTCATTTGCTTATGAATCAGTTGAATGCGGTCCGTAATCCTTTGTTGAGATCTACTTCCATGAATTTGATATATTGTTGTCATAGTGGCAGTATGGATTCTGAATATGGAAAAATAAGGGGAAGATAAAATTAGTAGCTTCACATTATTGATTTATATATGAAATTATTTTTGGAAAAAGTGTTGTTAAATAGAAATAATGTTAAAGATGAAATTTAGTTTGTGATGAAAGATTTGAGTTGTAGATTGGGGAATATAGAGGTATTACTCGGCCTCTCAGTAAATCTAAAAAGTTTGTATCAAGAAAAAATCTGTATGAAGAAAGCAAGGAGTCAATCATGGTATTTCTTGTATATTCTACACTCTCTTTATGACTTTTGGTTTCGCAGAAGTTTAATTTTATATTTAATCTTTCAGTCTAGGTCATTAGGCTTAAGGCCATACATTTTTGGACAAGACTATTTGTATATTTTAATTTATACCTTACTTTCAAAATTCTATTAACTAAAGTATCAAGGCATTATCGCTAGTCTAGTTTCCCATTGATAGATTACGACATACCTAGACTATTAGCATGTAGACTTTTCTTTAATGATCAATAAAATTTTAACTTCATATTAAAAATTATATAATAATATTAACAATAAAAAAAATTGAATTTAATTTTGTATAGTCGTTTAAAATAATTAAAAATATATATATTTTATTTTAAATTTAATAAGAATAATTTTATATTAATAAAATTCTAAAGATTAATTATTAATATTATAAAATCAAATTGTAATAGGTTTGTTAATTAGGTATAAATTTGGTGATTGGGAGGAGTGGTTATTATCTTTCCCAACTTAAATTAATTGCCATAAATAACATATTGAACTCTTAACAAGTATATTGTTCCTTTGTTAATTAAAGGCTTTCTATTAACATATAACAGTTACACATAGTCTATTGTGAGTCTAACCCCTTGTGTGCCATTGGCCTGCCAATACGGAAACAAGACCATTAGCAATACAAGAAGGTTGTTTTCTAAAAAACATATTGTTGCTACAAGCATCACAAATCCTCAGAAGATTTACAATGTTTTGGCTTAGAAACCACAAAGATTATCAGTGTCACTAAACAAAGATAAGTAGTTGTAGTCAGTTGATACAACCTATTACAGTAGACATACAAAACAAAAATCTCCATGTAGAGACTAGGAGGAGGTGTAAACATCTACATCAATTAGCATTGGTTCACCTAGATTATCTGGAGTAGTAAGAATGCTTCAATCATAGCCAAACATTTTCCTATAGCTTTCAAATCCTTTCGAAACCTATTCATCATCATAAGGATTTAGTCTTTAGCGTCATTTTGATTAAGTAGCACCCTGCCCAAGATAATTTTTAATTGCCAAAATGGTTTCATGGTATGCATGTAATGATTTGGACATACATAAGCATGGCCAATATTTGGCTCTCAGTTAGCAACCATTGTTACAACCTCTAAATCAAAGTGGAAAATCTGCTCAGTAATAATATCTTCCTTAGCTTCCCAAAGTTCTTGTTGAATTTTTAGTGGAGGCCACATGTGGAAAAGATGAGTTCGGGATTCAGCTTAAGCTTGTGCCTGTGACCTCCCCTGGGAACTACAACCCCCAACCCCCCTTTGAGACAGATCCTTCTGCATGAGCATGGTTACTTACCAACTGAGAGAAACAAAAAGTGCAAAACATATGAAGGCAAAAAGTTGAACGATTTATTTGGGCTAGAAAACCCCCAAACCTTCCACCACGAGTAGTTAATGATGGAAAATTGATGAACTATGTCACCATATGAGACCACCTCGATATCTTCAGGAGTTGAGGTGAAGTAAGTAGACCCACAAGACCACCACTTCCAAACACCCCTCACCTTTTGAGACCAAGGAAAATCACTGGGGCAGACACTCCCTAAATAATTCCCTTGTGAAACAAGGCTAAGAAGTCAATAATGCTTCCACTCCCAACCACTAGTCACCAAATGAAACAGAGCAAACCCCCCTTCCTAAAAATTCGTTGTTCCGTAAGATTGAAGTGCTTTATTAGTTTTTGCATTCCAAATGAAGTTCTAGTTGGGAAAGAGTCACAAAACCAACAAGAGTTCCTCTTTCCATCATAAACCCCCAGATAAAACAAAACCAAAATTACTTGAAAAGTGTTGTTGGTCTATGCTTGCACAACCAATAATTTTTTGACATAGTAAGTGAGAGGAGAAAATCTAATAAGAAGGTAATACTTAAGAGCATGGATGTAAGTCAAGGGGCCTAGTCCCTCACTTGGGCCACTCTTAAGCAAAGTCTGATGCTACCAGCAAGGCCACTTACAGATGTAAAGGCCAACTACCAAAATAGTTGATGGGAAGAGTGGAGAGTTCCCAAGATTCAACATTAGTGGATGGAAGGTGCTAATCTCTAGCATCACCACCATCATGAAACAAAATGAAACACCTTCATGAAACTTCCCAACTCTTGTTACTCACCTTTCAGATCTCCTATTGCACGTGGGAGAGGCTCAATCCACTTCAATATCCATCAATTCAGGATGACAGGCATACCTACAATTATTACATGTTTCATGCATTATTGAGGGTGGTAGGCACATCTCCATTGGCTAAGTTGATAGTGGAAACACCACGTGCACCCCCGCTATCCTCCCTAATCATCCCATGAAGGGTTTATCAATTATATATATTTTTTTAAACAGAAACGGGTATGAGTCTTTCATTAACTAATTGGCAAAATGCCATAGATTCGGTTACAATTGTTGAGACTGGTTTCTTGAATTGTCTCCAACCAGCTGAACATGGCACACTCATTTATGAATCTCATTTTTTTACAATTTTTTTCTTGATCTTTTCCAGCTGATTTCCCAAGCTTATGTATACAAACGAACTACTTCAGCAAAAGGCCATAGAACATAGCGATTTTTAAGGGATTGGGTCCCATGAGACTTCACTGTCTCTGAGAATGGTTCCAGCATCTAACTGGGCTGCCTTATTTGCTTCTGCATCTGCTTCTTTATTGTTGTTTCTCAGGACATGGAAAAATTCCAGCTTCAGGGATTTGATCATACCTTTAATTCTTGAGATTGTCCTAGCCAGCCGAAGATCTACCAGATTTGTTTTGGTCAACATAGCATTGATAATGACTTGTGAATCTCCCAATACAATTGCTTCTGTGTGTCCCAGGGCCTTAAGCGTTTTGATCCCTTGGAACAGCGCCATGACTTCAACTTGGATACTCGTGGTGTGGCCTAGACCCCATGCAAATCTGTGAGTGGAAGAATCTTTTAGGTTTATAATTATGCCTCCAACTCTAGCTCTTCCTGGATTCCCCTTAGCTGCCCCATCAAAGAACAGAGAGGGAAGGCCTTGATTGGATAACCAAGCTTGAAACTCTGTCCCGTCTTTCCTTATTTGCCAGTATTTAAGGCATCTGAGAGGTGTCATTGACTTTTGGAAGCTAAGATTGAGAGCTGCTCCGAACTCTCTGTCATCTTGGCTTAGATTTGTATCATCCTTTTTATCACTCAGCCATTCATTTAACTGCCCCTTAACTGTATTTGCTACTACCTTGTAGTTCTGATCCTTACCTCTGAAGATCCTTCTGTTTCTCTCCAACCAGGTATGCCAACTGATAAATTTGGGCAGGGCAGTCCAAGCAAGTTTGACAATCTTGTTTTTTGGACCTGGGCCTGGGAATCTTGCCAACCACCCTTCGAACAAATTTGGGACAACAAGGGGAAGGATGAGCTCCACGATCCGAGGAGCTCCTGCCAGACTTTGATTGTGAATTTTCAATTCAGAGAAACATGACCAGTAGTTTCAGAATTTTCTTTGCATAGGACGCATCTTGATGGGCCATGGAAGCCCCTTTTCTGTAGACTATCTTCTGTTAATATTTTTTGGTGGCATAGCAGCCAACAGAAGAAGTCAATCTTTGAAATAGTGGGGAAATTCCAAATGCTGTTCCAAGGCGCCGGATTGGTTGGAACGTGGGGTCTCTCCCTGATTTTGATGTAGCCCTGCGAAACCGAATAACCAAATTGTTTTTCTCCCCATCCTCTCGTATCCTTATTTTTTGCATGCATAGGGGCCGCTCCATGGACTAGCTGAAGCAGTGTCGCATATTCTGGCATCCACACAGCTGGGACATCCGATTTCCAACCTACCCAACTATCACCATGCCAGATCGAAATATCCCATAGCGTTTTAATGTTGGCCTCGTCCATCCACATTTTCAGCTCTCTGCTTAGGCTCGAATTCGATAGAGGAGGCCTGTTCATGATGTTATCCTCCCATATTTTGATGTGTTTACCGTTCCCGAGAATCCAATAGGCGTTCTATCTTAAAAGAGGTCCGACTTTGGAGATTAGGTTGTTGAGAGGGGTTCTAAAGTGCTCTTTTTGTCGTTCCAAACAGTTGAGTCTCTGGCCTTTGAAGTATTTCTTCCACAACACCAACTAAACCCAACCAGGCTTTGGCGCTATAATTTTCCAGATTAGTTTGGCTCCCATTGCCAAATTTTGAGTGTTTAGATCCTTAAAATTTAGTCCTCCTTCTTGTAACGGCCTTGAGACTGTTTCCCAGTTTACTAAAGAGAGCCTTTTCTCATTATTCTTTCCTCCTTTCCAAAGGAATTTTCTGATTAGCTCCTCTATGCTTTTTATGATGCCCATTGGTGCCAAAAGAACAGAAAATTGAAAGAGAGGCAAGCTGCTCAACACTGATTTAATTAGCACTGATTTCCCGGCCAAGTTAAGCCATGTTGACCCCCAGGCCTGCATTTTGGCTTTGATTTTTTCAATTTGAGGGAGCCAGTCCTTGCTTGTAGCTCTCTTGTGAAAGACAGGTAGCCCGAGGTATTTGAAGGAATTCCAAGATGCTGAAGCAGCAAATCCCAGGCATCTGGCTATGTCACTAGCAACAACTGCCGAGACGTTCCAGCAATAAGTATGACACTTACCCCTGTTTAATTCACTGCCTGAGGCTTGGCAGTGGTCTTCCAGAACTTCCTTGAATTTCCTTGCCATCCGTTGAGAAGCAGCCCCTAGGAGCAGTGTATCATCTGCAAAGAGGGCATGATTGATACTTTTTGTCCCTCTTGCTATGCATAACCCAGCTATCTCTTGGTCTTGTTGTTTCTCGTTTAAGTGGAAGCTAAGGGCAGAGGCTTGCAGCACGAAGAGAAGAGGTGACAGGGGGCACCCCTGCCTCAACCCTCTAGATGCTTTAAAGAAATCAGCAGCCCTGCCATTCACTAGAGGGGAAATCCAGGGTTCGGAGATACAAGCTTTGATCCATTTAATGAAATTTTGTCCAAAACCCAGTTTGCACATAACATCAAACAGAAATTTATGTCTTACATGATCAAATGCATTAGCTAGATCGAGTTTAATAACCATACTTTGTTCTTTGCGGCGCTAACTCGAGTGGATCGCTTCTTGGACCAAGATAAAATTGTCTACCAACTGCCTGCCTTGAATAAAGCCTCCTTGATTCTCCGGGATGACTTTTGGGAGAATTTTCTTCAATCTGTTAGTTATAACTTTAGTGATCACTTTGTATCCAACATTGCATAGGGATATTGGACGAAATCTATTGAAGGTGTTAGCGCCTTTTTCTTTGGGAATAAGGGTGAGGAAGGTTGAGTTTGTACAGCCCCCAATTTTCTTGAATTCTTGGGATTTATTTATCATTTTCATAAAATCCTTCTCCACTATCTGCTAGCATACTTGAAGAAACCTGGGTGTGAATCCATCAGGGCCTGGAGCTTTGTTGGGTTCCATAGCAAACAACGCTTCTTTGACTTCCATTGTCGAAATTTTATCTTCTAGCATCTGGTTCATCTTTGCGGTGATGAGCTTGGGGACATTGTCTAACAGATTGCCGTTTTGGATGATCTCCTCGACTTCAGAATACATTTTTTCAAAGTGTTTTGATGCAGCCTTCTTGATGCTGACGAAGTCTTTTAAGGTGTTCTCCTCATTTTTAATTTCTGAAATACTGTTACAACATTTTCTAGCTTGGGCCTGCTTGTGAAAACAGGAGGAATTACGGTCTCCAGCCTTGAGCCATAGACTCCTTGACTTGAGCCTCCAAAATTCCTCTTCTACCAGGCATGCCCTATGGAATTTTTTCTGCAGCTCATATTCCTTGTCTAGCTCTTCTTTGGTGATGTCGACAACTTCCAGATGAAGGTGCTGAATTTCCAGCTCTTTTTGATTTTTTTTTCCTGTCCACTACAGGGTTAGGTAAGGTTTTTATCCAGCCCTTTAGCATCTTTTTTACTCTACGCAGCTTTTCTTCCCAAACAACGGATGGAGATCCCTTGACCGGTTCCATCCAGCATTCTCTAATCTTTTGCATGAAATTTGCCTCTTTGGTCCATAGGGAACTAAACCTGAACAGTATAGGCCCTAGATCCTTAGAAGGAATCAGTTCTAGACAGATGGGCTTATGATTCGAGACACTGCTTTGGAGAATGTGCATTTTAGCCTCCAGCCCCAAGAGAAGGAAGGAGCTTTAGACCAGAAAATGATCCAGTCGCGCTGCTATGTATCCCGGCCCCACTCTCTTGTTTGACCAGTTGAACGTGCCCGTGGCTAGTTTTATGTCTAGCAAATCCCATTCTTGCATGAGATCTTCGGCCCATTCTCTTGCCGGATCCCTGACTATGTTGCCTCCTCTTTTTTCTGAAGCTCGGAGTGTGAGATTTAGATCTCCGGCAATGATAATATTTCCCAAATTTTCTAGATCTGCTAGGTTTTTGATGGAATCCCAACAGTTCTTTTTCTCACCTGCATTGTTAGGAGCATACACATTGAAAATACAAATAATCTCCTTTGTTTCTAGATGCTGTAATTTTAAAAAGATCCAATGGGTATTTAGGGATTCAGAGATTAGTAAAAACTTGTTTGAGTTCCAGAGCGTCCCAAGTCCTCCCGACGCTCCCCGGGCCAACACTGCATGCGCTCCATTCTTTTTCCACCATTTTTTGCTTGCTTGGAGGAAGGTTGATTCCTCCAACTTGGTCTCCTGGATGAGGAGGATATCTGGGGATTCCAATCTTATTAAGCTACTCATTGCTTCTTCCTTTGCTGAGGTACCCATCCCCCTACAATTCCAGGAGACAAACTTCATTATTTATTTCTGCCTTGGTGGGCTCCCTTAGAGCCCTGTGATTGAATCCTAGTCACCTTCGGGGTTTTTGAAAGGAGCTTCTCTAGCGTTGGCTGGCTACCCTGGAGTTTGTCCTTGTAAGTTTCTTGTTCTCTTTTTTCTTTTGCCGTCTTGCGCCCTCGTGTAGATCTTCTGGGAGAGGATTGGGATTCCCCAATTTCCCCTTCTTCCTCTGAATCTTCGGACTCTTGGGTTTCCCCTTCTTCTTCAGAGGCCTTCTCCTCTGGTATACTTTTGATGGAGGGGGAAGCTTTTGAGGTAGAGATCTCCTTTGGCACTTCTGTTCCCTGTGTGATCATGACTTCAGATCCAAGGATTTCAAATTTGTTACCTTGGTTTTCCTTGGCTGATTTTTGAGCAATACCCTCTTGCGTGTTCTTGGCACTACCATTTGTGTTTTTCCTGTGAAAGGTTTTGGATCTCTTTGCCTGGTTCCATCCCTCTTCCTTTCCTTTTTCTTCCCCCCCTTTGGACGAGCAGTCCCTTGCGAAATTCCCATAGACGTGGCACTTCTGGCATTTGAATGGCAGCTGTTTATAATCCAGTTTCTGTACATGAGTCCAGGGACCAACCACTATTTTGACGGCTTCTGGTAGTCCCACCTCCAGATCTATCTCTACACAGATTCTGGCGCAGTCGTATTGATCCTTGTTGTTGGCCTTGTCTATGAATTTTCCCAGGGTATTGCCAATGTGTTTCAACGAATCCCAGTTCCAGCAATGAACTGGTAGGTTGGGAAGCCTTACCCAAACCGGGATTGCTGTTGGCACGTCCACCGCTGGATCGAAGTCGGGAGTCCATTTATTTAAGTACAGCCCTTGGGGGCCCATGAAGTAGGGGCCATTCCTGAAAATTAGGTATTTGTCTTCTTTTGCAGAGAATTCAAACAAGAAGTAGCCTCTCCCGAGGAAGTAAGAGGTTACCTTGTTTTGGATCAGAGGTGCCCAGTTCCTGGTAACCCAATTCTCGGTCGTCTTCGGGGAAGGCCAGAGTCCTGTAAACTGTCCTACCAATGCCTGATCTGCCAGGGAGAGAGCTATTTGGATCGGCCCTTCTGGTGGGAGGGCGATCTCCAGGATATCTTCCAACCTTTTCACAAATTTCGCTGCTTCCGAGCATTTCTTCTTGGGCAGAGAGGCTAGGAGGGCTTTGAAGGCTTCCGCTGCAGAAGGGGGAGGAGGAGAAGGCTCCTCCATGGAGAAAAAACACCAGCCATGGTGGCCGCGGCCTGGAGCAGGTCTCTCGGCGGATCCCTGCAGGCGCAAAAACGAAACCTTTGTGAGATCCCACGCAGGTTCCAGGCAGGTCTACTCGGGGGCACCTACGCAGTCTAAAGGCGCGAGGGGAGCGGCTGCGCACGCAGTCTCGGCTCCCGCGGGTTGCGGGCTTCTCAGGTTGCAGAGCTCGGGGATTCAGGGTTTCGATCAATTCGTATCAATTATATTGTTAAATGGCCTTAAGCCTTAAATTGACAAAATGCTATGATAGTAACCTTGAGTTTTTGTATAATTTAATTTACCCTAAATTCCATACACCTCAAAAGATTTGATGACAATTTCAGAAATAAGATAAATGTTTGTTATTGTAATTTTAATGCATTATGTATTTATGTTTTTGTAATCTCCATATGTACATGTACTTATTTTTTATATCATATTTTTTTCTAACAGTAAGTGGTGAATCGATAACTTTGAAGGACTAATCTAGGCAAGACCCACGATCAAATCACACCATCTACCACTCTTCACCTCAATTTCAAGATATTCAAGGATTCCTGCCCTTTCAGACTTATAAGATTTTTTCTCAAAACGAATGTTCAACTTGTACATTTTTTTGCCACAGGGGCTAACATGTCTCCAGAGAATAGAACCCTAGTGGAGGGGGAATTAAAGCCACTAGCTCCCACTCAATATATATATATATATATATATATATATATATAAGTTCGACACTGATGAGGCTACAACATGGTCATGTCTAAGAATAACACCCGAATAGGGCGAGGAATTGAACCGATGACTTAAGATCTAGGAGTGTCTTAATGACGAACTTGATCACTATCTATCCAAGACCCCATGGACAACTTCATATCATATTTTGAACACATGAAAAATGTGATTTTATTTATATAACAAAGTAGCAATCACAGATTATTTTAGGAACAAGTATACTTTCAAATAAAGTTGTATCCATAAATTTTGTTTTATTATGTTGTTGAGGACAAAGATGACAAATATAATTAACGTCCATTAAAACCAAATTTGAAAATTGGAAGAAATACATAAATGGTATTAATTTTATTTAGCATCAAATTTAATTTATAATCTACTCGATGGGGTCGTAATCCTGGAGGGAATGTTTTTTTGTTTGTGTTGAATGACGTGCACACTCACCACCTGTCCAACTCCAATCATGGAGTGGAATTGCATTGAATCTTGCACTTAGGTGTATCAACTCACGTCTTCTCACTACAAATGCATGGGGGCAGGTGCAGGGTGACAAAGGTACGTAATGGAGTTTGGTGGAGGTGAGATCATATCCTCACCTTTTCCCTTTTGGTTTTCTCTAGTTGTGAGTTTCAGCATGCTTTGGAGGTTTTGCCGAGTACTTTGGTGATGTCATTGTCAATTTGGGAGTTAAATATAGAGTAGTGCCCTAGTTCGTGATTTCTTTCACGCTCATGTCAAAATTGGGTCAATGTTCTTCATTCTCTTTATGCACACTTCGTAGAGCGAACCTGTGTTTGAATTGGTTGTCATCCTTTTGAATTCAGCCCTCCAGGATTACAATTTTGCAGGTATTTCGTATCCCTGCCTAGTATTGGTTAGTGATTGTTGGTATCTTTGGAATTTCTTAGTTTTCTTTTAGTGTGTGGTTTTCCCCTTTCCATCTGCTAATTCCAATTAAAATTTGGGCGTTATGGTTTCATCCTTGCTCTAAGTTTTTGCCATTCACTCCTTTGAGGAATTGTGTCTTTGTTACTTTACTCGGGGTTGTTTGATATCTTTTTCCTATTACGATCATTATGTTTGAGGCTGTGTTGGTATCACATTTGGGGGGCGCTTCAAAGAATAGTCTTTGCCTAAGGAATCTTACTATGGTGTCTGGTGCGAGGAGTTTTCAAAGGTATCTACCTTTCTTCTATTACAATTCTCTAGCCCTATTTCTATTTGAGCATAAGGTGTGGCATTTGGGGGATGATTGCATTGTGCTCAATTCGGGTGCTCATAGGTCTGTGGTAAGTCTTGTTGTGTGTCATGTCGATTGTGGTTTTTTATGTGGTTCATGTCCCTGTTTTGTTGTTCAAGTCACCATGCCTCCATGCCAACGTATGACTGGTCATCATGGTGGAGGTAGTTCTTCTGGGGTTTATCCGTGTTGGTTGGTTGCATGGGAATCGATTTCTTTGATTATGTTCCTCTAGAATTCGGTCGGGAAATTAGACAGATGGAATCGAAATAGTTTGGAGATCGTCCTTGCTTTTCTTATTCAGAAGTGGGAGGCGAAGGTATCCATTAGCTTCTAGTCTCAGGTAATTTCAGGAAATGAAGACTGCACTTTTTGCATTCTCTCTCTATTCATCAGTTAATGGATACCCTCCTTTGTATGATATTATGAGATTGACAAGTTGATAACTACGATATTTTTGTTGGTTAAGAGGATGTAAAATTCTTTCTCGGCAATATATGTTTTTTCTTGGATGACATTGATTCATGTTTACATTGTGTGGAAAATTATATTGTCTCAGACTCAGACTTTAGAAGGCTCAATGATCCTCCCACAAATTCTTCGAGTCCTCCTCTTGACAACACTCTTGACTTCACAGTTATTTCCTCTGATTTTTTCTCGGGTCTTCATTTGTTTTGGCTCTTGGTGTTTTTCCCTCATGAACCCTAGTTGGTATCTAGGTACGATGACACACTCTTTGTTGCAGTGGATGGCCCTGGGCATAATCCAACCTCCTGTCAAATCTCTTCAGCTTGGGGTCATTTCTTTTGGGCTCCATCAAGCCTCCGGTTTGGTTCCTTGGTTTGTGATATCTTATGGTCGCTAATGGTTCTTGTTTGGCATGAATGAATAGATGGTATATTGTGGTAGATAGAAGGCCTTGTTTTACAGGGACAACACTATGTAACTATCTGTCTTGGTCCATTTGTGGGATGGCAAAGGACCTGTTTTTGTAGGATTGACGTAGTGTACTTGTTGGCATTTGTTCATTTTTTGCATGGCGATGCTGGAAATTATGGTCTTTTTGTGCGTAGCTACTATTGTAATCTTAGAATATGTTCAGTGTTGGTTTCAATTGTATGACATGGAACAAATATTTTCACGTAACTTGGTTTTCGTATCTCAGTTTTGTAGCCTTCATCTCTTATGGATGGCTATGATATTCATGTTTGTCGTAATGATATGGACCCTACCAAATTTAGCTATATAAATTCCATGCAAACTCTTTTTATTAATGAAAATCCTTCGCATTTACTAAAAAAATAATTGATTTAAAGAATTTCAATAAATATAAAAGATTACTTAAACTTTTTTAAAATGTTATTTAAATACTCAAAAATAGTGAGAAAAGGATTCAATAAAATTATAACTTTGATAACTTAGAAAGTTAAGAAAGTGGATACTTACTCTTATTAATCTCAATCATAAGTGAGATCACTTTTTTCATATATTTTTTATATTTTTAATTATGTTTAGATATATTTGAACTTAATTTTAATATATATATTTTTAATTTAAAATTATTTAAAGTATTTTTTTAGTATTAATATTATATTATGTTTACACGAAGTAAAGTATTTATTTATGAGTAGTAGATATTTTCTATTAAGCGTATGCCATTATTTTGAAAAATAACTTTATTTCTTTTCAACCAAATGCCCCATGTAAAAAATATAAGGAGAATTTTAAAAGAGGAGAAAGTAAATTCTAGAGTTGCTTGTCTAGAGTAGGTTAAGTCCCTGAAATTGAAAAAGACAAGAATTATAAGGGAGTTGATGCTATTTGAAGGAAATGTATGGGGTTTCTTTGATGGTGCTTGTCAAAGGGAGAATTGTGGGGCTAGTGTTGTCATTCTATTCCCTCAGAATGTGGTTCTAAAATGTAAACTAGGCATTGGAAATGGTACAAACTTTGTTGCTGAGTTGATTGCTTTGTGGTGTGCTTTGAGGTTAGCTTTGTGGAAGTAGGTGAAGGTTTTTAAACTGATTGGTGATTCCAAAATAATAGTGGATTGGTTCAATGGAAGGTGGATCTTAGAATCCTTCAGTTGGAATCATGGAAAAGGAAGATCCAACAATTACAACAACAGTTTGATGATCTTCAAATCCTTCACTATTATAGGGAGCATAATGTTCTAGCAGATCTACTCTCAAAGGAAGCTTTACTTTTGGATGTTGGCATTTGTACTTGTTGAGAATTCCACAATGGTGTTTTATTGTAAACATTTTCCTTTAATCTATTCAATCTTTTTTTTGAGTGACAAGTTAGTCTTTCTTCTTTATGTATTCCCAAAGCATATTTTGGATGTTAAGATAAAATTTATGTTAATAAATCAAGTGAGATGCTATACAACCAAGAGATTGTACTTTTTTATTTTTATTTTAGAAATGTCAAAAGTATGTATTTCTTTTTGAAAAAAAAGTAGTAGATGTTTTGTTAAGGTACATTGTGGTGAAAAGATCACTGATTCAAAATTTTATAGGCATAAATTCGACCATCAATATGACTTAGTGTAATTTAGGTCACCCATCATCCCATATAATTTCAACAACCAATTCAAAATTTTATAAGCATAAATTCAACTATGAACACTACTTAGTGTAACCCATACCCTACCATCTCCAAATATTTTTAGCGGCTTATAAAATTATTATTTAATCTCCCTTCTTTATAAATAAACTCAACATATATATACCTTATTAATAAAATTTAGTTACTTGTAAATATTACTAACCAATTATATTGTTATTAATTTTATACTCGGTGAGTTTGATGATGTTGTTTTTTCTCTATATATGTATAACTAATATTATGTGCATACTATTATTCATGTTTATTAAAGTATATTTTTTAAATATTAAAAAATTTATTTAGTTTTATTAAAACAGGTTAAAGATTAAAATATAGAAACATATTGAAAATTAAAATATTAAAGATTATAGTTTGAGTGAATTTATCAATGAAAAAACATGCCGCTTTTTTTTTTAAAGGTTTACAGGCTATAAAGTCAAATGTTTGGTTTGGAATAATTGGAATAATGTAGGATTTATATAAAAATTAAATAAAGAGGTAGAATATGCTTACTAAAATATTTATATGAAAATTAAATAAAATATTTAAAATAATAAATAAAAATTATTATTTTTTATTTTTTATTAAGAATTGAGATATTTAATTTTATATAATTTATATTTATTTTAAATTGGGATTATTAAGTGCATGGGTTTTAGATAGATGTTGATTGGGTGTTTAGTTCAAGTATTTTTGATGTGAAGTCAACAATTTAATTCCCTAGGTGATATATTGGATATGATGAAGATATAGTTATGGTAATTTTACAAAAAAAATTGAAATTATTAAAATAAAGATATCAAACTTTTTGATATAGAATTTATTGTTGAATTGAGGCTTCTGTGATCTATCACATTTATTAAGAAGAGTTTCGGCGTAAATCACATGAAGAAAACCTTTGTCGACGCGTTTCGAACCAACTAGTGTGGTCCATCGTCAAGACAAGTTGAGGAGTCAGATCATGGCTGCCAATATATAGGGAGAGCAAATCATCCAAATGGCTAGGTTGACTAGGTTGACCATCAACGACTATCTAAAACGGCTAGATTAAAAATAATATTAAAATATTAATAAGTCAAAGGTAATAGAATAATTAACTAATTGTAATATATAAGTTATTATATTATATTTTATTAATATATTTTTCATAGGTTAATAAATTAATTTAATTAAGTTTTTTATATTATGTTATACTATTTTATTTTATTTATATATTAAATTACCTAATTCTAATTTATTTAATCAATAGAATCATTAGGGAGGAGTAAAGGGGGATTTGTATGTTAGAAATAAATTTACTTATTTATTTATTTATATCTATGTTTTTTCCGAAGGGATAAGTAAAGGGTTTTTGATAAATTATGAATTAATGGAATAAATTATTTATGAGTATTGGTTAAAATTGTTTTTTATTTTTATTTTTATTATATGGTAAAGGTAGAAACTTAGTAACAAATAGGATTAATAATATTAATAAAAAATTTGATAAGGAAATAGTAATAAAAATTAGAACGAGCTTCAATTTCTTAATACAAGAGGGACAAGAACAGGACAATAAGTAAAAAACTTAACTAAAAGGAGAAACCCTAGGAGGAAGGACAAGACAGCTCTAAGGAGAAGGAACCGGGAAACTATGAGGAAACCTTATCAAGACTAAGAAGAAAGGGCAGGGATCCAACAACGACTGATCTTCCAGCCATCATATCTATTGAGATTGTTAGGCCTTTTTTCAATTTCAATCGCTTCCCTGAATTTACGGTGATGGAACTGCGCAACCTTGGTAATAACCTTGGCCTCCTCAATACAAACATGATGCTTGGTCTTCTCTGCATGCTCTGCTAACGCTGAAGACTTGGTTCTCCCATGTCTTAGGTCGGTTATATGTTCATTTATCCTTTGATGGATGGAGCGCCTAGTTTCCCCGATATAGGGGGTCCCACAAGAACAATGGATCAAGTAGACACCCTTCATGTCCTTAGGGTCAATGGGATTTTTCACGTCAGGGAAACTAGGTGCTCCATCCATCAAAGGATAAATGAACATGCAGCTGACCTAAGACATGGGAGAACCAAGTCTTCATCGTTAGTAGAGCATGCGGAGAAGACCAAACATCATGTTTGTATTGAGGAGGCCAAGGTTATTACCAAGGTTGTGCAGTTCCATCACTGTAAATTTAGGGAAGCGATTGAAATTGAAAAAAGGCCTAACAATCTCAATAGAGATGATGGCTGGAAGATCAGTTGTCGCTGGATCCCTGCCCTTTCTTCTTAGTATTGACAAGGTTTCCTCATAGTTTCTCGGTTCCTTCTCCTTAGAGCTGTCTTGTCCTTCCTCCTAGGATTTCTCCTTTTAGTTAAGTTTTTTACTTATTGTCCTGTTCTTGTCCCTCTTGTATTAAGAAATTGAAGCTCGTTCTAATTTTTATTACTCTTTCTTTATCACAAAATTTATTAATATTATTAATCCTATTTGTTACTAAGTTTCTACCTTTACCATATAATTAAAATAAAAATAAAAAACAATTTTAACCAATACTCATAAATAATTTATTCCATTAATTCATAATTTATCAAAAACCCTTTACTTATCCCTTGGGAAAAAAAAATAGATATAAATAAATAAATAAGTAAATTTATTTCTAATATACAAATCCCCCTTTACTCCTCCCTAGCGATTCTATTGATTAAATAAATTAGAATTAGGTAATTTAATATATAAATAAAATAAAATAGTATAACATTCTATAAAAAACCCCTTTACTTTTCCCTAGTGGTTATATGATTAAATAAATTACAAATGAATTAAATTAATGTGTTAACCTATGAAAAATATATTAATAAAATAAAATATAATAACTTATATATTACAATTAGTTAATTATTCTATTACCTTTGACTTATTAATATTTTAATATTATTTTTAATCTAGCTGTTTTAGATAGCTGTTGATGGTCAACCTAGTCAACCTAACCGTTTGGATGATCTGCTCTTCCTATATATTGGCAGCCATGATCTGACTCCTCAACTTGTCCTCACGATGAGCCACACTAGTTGGTTCGAAAAGCGTCGACAAAAGTTTTCTTCATGTGATTCACCCCGAAACTCTTCTTAATAAAACAGAATTTATTTATTTAATTAATTTTATATTAAGAAATTTGTGTTTTCAGATTATTTTAAATTAAGAATAAATTCAGATTATTTTATTTTTTTATATACTATAATATATATACAAAAAATTACTTTACATAGTGAAACGTCTTACTTTTTAGCTTTGAGGGTTAGTTCAATTTGTTGAATCCAGTTGTTAAAGCACATTTGCTATTGAGAGGTCAAAGATTCAATTCTCTAGATACTATTCCAGATTAAGCTTTGTGATTAAGCTGTCAGGAAGTGATCCCTTCCAGCAAGAGCAGGGATGGAATTTGAGGGGCAAATTGCCCAGAGTGATTTGCTGTCAAATACAGCTTGAAATTTTATAAAACCTTCAAAATTCTTCATTAAAATTGTAAAAACTAGGCAGGGAGGTGTGAAAACCATTAATTTTTTTTTTTTTTTAACTGAAACGGGTGTATCTTTATTTGAATTGGAAGAAATTTGGACTTACGCCAATGTTGCCATCATTACATTGCATCTAATTCTATTCCATAATGCATGCTGCAGAGTCCTCATGGATTACATAGGTGGATAGAACTTTCCCCGTTTATGAGGATTTGGCCTTTCCCAAGTGTACAGCCCTTATTTGCCAACAGATCAGCTTCGCTATTCAGATTTCTGAGTATGTGGAAGCATTTGTAGGATTCAAAATCGAGTAGGACTTCTTTCAGTCTGCTCAGAGTTTTGTTAAGGCTTACATTGATGAACAAGTTCTCCGAATTTAACTTTTTGATTATGAGCTCGGAGTCTCCGAAAACTTGTATTTCTTTGTCCCCTCTGTCTCTAGCAATTTGGCAGGCTTTAAGAAGGCTTAGTATCTCGGCTTGATTGTTAGATTTCTGCCCAATGCCCCAGGAGAAGATGTCCCTTTTGACTCTAGCCGGGTCATAGATGATCCCACCTGCCCCAGCAGCCCCGGGATTGCCTTTGGAGGCGCCATCAAAGAAGATCTTGGATATTTTTTGTTTTTTCCACCATTCTTGAAAGTTCTCGTCAGTTTCTCTTATTCTCCAGATTGGGTTCATTGATTGAGGGGCAGAAAGCAACCTCCGGGGGTGGGGGGAGAGAGAATTCAACCACCTTTCTTCTTCGGGAAGCAGCAATGGGTCTGCAGAAAAGTACTGCTGTTGGGCAGCTTCCAAGAGGAGGGATTTCGCTTTTGCAGCTACAGCTAGAGGAGTTTGTTCTTTTCCGTTGAAGATCAGGTCGTTCCGGGCCAGCCAGGTCTGCCAGCAAGTGAATTTGGGGATGGCAATCTAGATTTTTCTCCAAAAAGATTTGCTGGGGATTTTGTGGGGATAGCAATGATTCCAGGCGTCGAAGAGATCGGCTGCAGAGTTGTACGAGGGAACAGTGATTTGGAACTCATAAAGGATAAGATGCCACACCTCTTTGACAAACTTGCAGTCCATGAAGAGGTGCTTAGCTGTTTCTTCACTGTTTCTGCACAACTCGCATCTGTGAGGCCTAACAATGCCTCTTTTCATCAGATTGTCTATGGTTAGCAGTTTATTATGAGCTAGGGTCCAAAAAAAGAAGTTGACTTTTGGTAGAGCGAGGGGTTCCCATACTTTCTTCCAGAATTCCGGGTTTCTGCTGCTGTTCTTTGTGGGTTGGAGAGCGTTGTAGGCTGCCGCTGATGAATAAGTCCCGGAGCGCCCCCAACCCCATCTGTCCTTCGACCATCTGCTCACTGGAGCTGCTTCCTCGAGCAACTCATCGAGTGCTGTCTTCTGGTGGTTTAGGCGGCCGAGGATACCATGGAAATCCCAACCGCTCCATGCGCCACGACTGTCCCACTTGGAGAGATCGTAAACACTGTTGATTCCAGCGCGCTCCAACCATTGTCTTATTTCGTCGATTTCCTCGTTTTCTGAAAGAGGGGCGCTGTCCATAATACGATCATGCCACAGTTTTGTATGTTTACCGTTGTCAGGGATTTTATAAACTCTGTCTTTGAAGAAATTCAAACTTTTATTACAGAGTTTCCATACCTGGGAGGCGTTGATTGTTTGGGAAGCTTGAAGATTTCGAAGCGGTACCTTATGGGCATACTTTGCTTTTAGAGTTTCGCTGACTAGGTGCTTTGGATTCTCATATAAATTACAGAGTATTTTCCCACCCAACGCCAGATTGACCATGGCTGGATCCCTGATTTGCAGACCTCCTTCTGCAAAAGGGCGTTTCACCTGTTCCCATTTCACAAGATGCATTTTATGGGTGTTCCCTTTCCCTCCTTGCCAGAGGAAGTCACGAATCAGTTTGGAGATGTGGTCTGTCACTTGCTTTGGTGCTAGTAGGAAGGCAGCTTGGTAAATTGGTAATGCTGAGAGAACAGACTTGATCAAGATGACCTTACCTCCAGAAGTGAGCCAATACCCTCCCCAGCTTGTGATCTTTGTCTTGATTTTGCTGATGACTTCAGACCACAGAGCTCTCTTGTTGCAGCCATTAATGATAGGGAGTCCAAGGTATTTTATCGTCTCCCATTGGGCTTGGCTATTGAAACCTAGGAGAGCAGAGATATTTGTGAGCTCCTGTTGATCGATATTCCATCCATAGAATTCACTTTTCCTCTCATTTATGGAGGCTCTGGTGGCCCTGCAATAACTTTTTAGGACTTCATCAAAAGCTTTGGCAATTCTAGGAGAAGCTCCTCCGAGTAGGAGAGAGTCGTCTGCAAAAAGAGCATGATTCTGGGCAGGAGAGTGAATGGAAGGTTTAAGGCCTGGAAGAGAGCCTGCCTCTTTTTCTGCTGAGAGTGTCCGCCATCAAAATGTAAAGGAAGGGAGAGAGGGGGCATCCCTGCCTAAGACCTCTCTGGGCATGGAAAAAGGAGGTGGGGCGGCCATTGACGAGGGGGGCAATCCAAGGGGAGTCAGGGCAGGCTTTTATAAGAGCAACAAAGTGAGGGGAGAAACCAAAGGCGAGGAGAGCTTTGTAAAGGAATGCCCGGTTGACTCGGTCAAATGCGTTGGCCATGTCAAGTTTGATCAACATCCCTTTTTCTTTTCGTTTCTGGCTTGAATGAATGATCTCTTGAACTTGAATGACATTGTCCAGGATGTGCCTGCCTTCAATGAAACCGCCTTGATTGCTGGAGATAAGCCTGTTTAGGAGAGGCTTGATCCTGTTTGCAAGGATTTTGTAAGAGGCGTTGCACAACGATATTGGCCTGAATCTGGCAAAGGTTTCAGGATTTGAATCTTTTGGAATGAGGGCCAGGTATGTGGAGTTGGTTCCTCCCCCTACCTTGGCTTTATTCCTGAATCCTTTGATCATCTTTAGGAGATCTATTTTAATAATGTCCCAGCACATTTTGTAGAAATGGATGGTAAAACCATCGAGCCCAGGAGCCTTATCTGAGTCCATAGACCAGATCACTTTTATGACTTCTTCTTCCGTAAAGGGTCTGTTGAGTTCGAAGTTGTCTTCAGATCTGACCAGAGGGGGAATATTGGAAAGGAAGTCCGCCATGTCCTCCTCATTACCTTGGATTCCAGCAGTGAAAAGTTGAATATAGTGATTTATAGTTGCCTCTTTGATCTGACTGAACCCTTTGCAGGTCTGCCCTTCTGCTGTTGTTATTTCAGAGATGTGATTTCTGCAGAGTCTTGCCCGATATTGGCGATGGAAGAAGGTGGTGTTCCTATCACCCGCCTTCAACCAAAGACTTCTAGATTTGATTCTCCACTATTCCTCCTCTAACCGAAAGGATTGAAAGGTCAAACGTTGGATTTTGACTTCTTTATCCAGCAGTGCTGGAGTGACATCTCTGTTTTCCATATCTGTTTGCAGCTCCTCAAGGGTTTGCACAATTTCTTTTCGAAGACTAGTTGGATTTGGAGCAGGTTTTTTGATCCACTCCTTCAGAGCGTGCTTTGTGGCTTTGAGTTTTTGCTCCCACACATAACTGGGGGACCCTGAGAAGGATTTGCTCCAAGCTACTTTTACTGTGTCAAAAAAACATTCTCTTTCTGTCCATAGATGGCTGAAGCGAAAAGGGATGGGGCCCAAATCTTCTTCGTCTTCTATAGAGAGCTGGATGGGCTTATGATCTGAAGTGAGTTTGGGAAGGATTTTGGTGGTAATGATCTTCTTAGTTGTCATCAGAGCACCCTGGACCAAGAAACGATCCAGTCGAGCAGAGATATGTTCCCCTCCCACCCTGTTATTGGTCCAAGTGAAGAGCCCTTTCGTTGGAATGAAATCGGTGAGGTCCCAATCCTGAATGAGTCCTTCGACCATAGGAAGGAAGGGATCTCTGCTGTGAGTGCCTCCCCTTTTTTCCTTATATTTTAAAACGATATTTAAGTCCCCGGCCAAAATGATATTTTTGGGGGAGTCTTGCTCAAGGAAGGCTATGAGGGAGGTCCAGCAATCTCTTTTTTCTGAGTATAAAACAGGGACATAAAGATTGAAAAGGGAGAAGGATAACTTACTTGGATTGTGCATTAACTCCGTGAAAATCCAGTGTTGAGTTTCATGAGAATTTTTCAGCTGGAAGAGATCCTCTGACCAGAGAGTTGCGAGGCCTCCGGAAGAGCTTCTTTTGCTGACTGCTTTTCCTACATTTTTCTTCCATTTCTTTTGACTGATATCCAAGAGGGCTTTCCCCTCTATCTTTGTCTCTTGGAGCAAGAGGATGTCTGAGGGCTCCATATTGAGAAGATCTTTAATCGCTTCAGCTTTCGAGGGATTGCCCAGTCCTCTGCAGTTCCAAGAGATGAGACGCATTATTTACCTGGGAAGTGGAGGGAGCCTCCCTTAAGAGGCCTGGTCGTTGTGTTTCTTCCGATAGACATCTCAATAGTAGGCTGGCTTCCTTGAGTTTTTAGCCTTTCGGCCTCCTCTTCCCTTTCTTCTCTGCGAGATTTCCTGCCAACTTTTTTGATGGGTTGCTCGAAGGTCTCATCCTCCGATGACCATGAACTGTCAATAGGCTTTTTCCTTGTGACGTCTGCATATGAGGGGTTTGAAGGGCTTCCTTGGGTGGCCTCAGGAAGTGTCTTTTCCCCTCCATCTTGAATATTGGTGGGAGATCCAGGCTGTTCCAGGGTTTCCTAATTTGTTGTAGCTGCCGTTTTCTGACTGTTTTCTTTGCCATTTGGATTTTTGCCTTGGATGTGATTGGAACTGCTTGGAGCCTCTTTCAGGGGGCCTTTCCCGGTACCCCTCCTATTGGGTTTTTGGATTAGAGTCCACTGCTCTCCGTTTTGGTTCTCTGGAAGATCTTCTGCCTTTTTCTTGCACTGTTTGGAAAAATGCCCGTAGCCATGGCAGTGTCTGCTTTTGAATGGGATCTGTTCGTAGTCCAGCTCTTGGACATGGGTCCATCCTGCGACTGTGAGATTGATGGCTTCCAGTAAGCCCTCCTCTAGGTCTACTTCGACACAAATGCGGACACAGGAGTATTGATCTTTCCTTGGGGCTTGGTCGATATAATTGCCTAAGGCGTTGCCTATGATCTGGAGGGACTTAGGATTCCAGCAATGGAGAGGAAGATGGGGGAGGCGTACCCAGACTGGAACGGCCGTAGGAACGTCCTGAGCTGGATCAAAATCAGGCGACCATTTATTGAGGTATAGACCTTGCGGCCCCATGAAGTAAGGGCCAATCCTGAAGATCAAGTTTCTGTCCTCTGCACTTTCGAAGACAAAGATGAAGAAACCTTTGCCAACGAAATAGCTTTTAACTCCCTCTTTGATAAGCGGCTCCCAGTTCCTTTGAGTCCACTCCTCCACCGATTTGGGAGAGGGCCAGAGGCCCGTGAACTGGCCAATGAGGCCGCGCTCAGCCAAGTTTAGAGCAGCTTTACAGGTTTCTTCCTGGGGGAGGGCGACAGAGGGGATGGTGTCCATCTTCTTCACAAATTTCTGCTGGCTCACAGAGGGAGGGCGCTTATTGCATTGTGCGATCATTTCTTTGAAGGCAGAAACCTCCGGGGGGGGGGGGGAGGCAAATCCGAGCCCCCAGAGGGCTCCATGGCTGCGCGCAGCAGCAGCAGATCAGAGACAGGGCGCGGCGGCCCAAGGGGCGTGCGAAAGCTCGGAAGCCCTAGCTCTGTTACTCGCAGAGTTCTTCACGAGCAGAGCTCTCGAAAACCATTAAATTTAACAAGTGAATCTATTTTGAAATTCTAATTGTAGCTACCAATAAATTTTATGAATATTGTAATCATCAATCTTACATGTCCGTGAACAAAAAAACCTTCTTAATATATTTATATATTTTAAATATATTAATAACCAAAAATAATATTTACTCAAAACTATAAGTTAAAAATATAATATAAATTATATTTTTAAAATGAATAGGATTTATTATAATTCCATTATCCTATATATTTCCGAAAAAGTTAAAACGCATCAAAAAATACAATTTAAAAAGGTGGGAGAAAAGTCAAAAAAGCTAACCACAGATTAGAAAATACTTGTGATAGGTATGCTGAGTCATGAATTGAGATGTGAACGAATTGTATTCCATGTGTAATATAATACTCAAGAATCTATCCAATGCATTGGTTGGTTGGCTTTTGAGAAAAAGGTGTAAAGATTCCCAACAGAGCATTGGTTGGTTGGACTTAAAAAAGGAGGACAAAAAAGAGTTTGCAAAAAGAGAAGGAATCTAGTTAACCTATGGGTTTGCAATTTAAATTAACATTGAAATTGTGTAGTTATATGGTTAGAGGAGTAGTGTGTAGTCTTATAAACCAAGATTGCAAATGAATGTGATAGAGAAGGTCTCATCAGATGTAAATATTCAATATATAAGTGGATATTTAAGATAGAATTTCAATGACAATGCCATCTTTTCAAAAGTCTCTTTCTCACTTGCATGGATGTTGAATTCCCATTAAATCTAAAGGAAAATTACAAAAACTTTAACATGGTGTGTATGAATAGAAAGTTTGGAAAAATTGAATGAGACTAAGAAACTTTAACATGGTGTGTATGAATAGAAAGTTTGGTAAAATTGAATGAGACTAAGAAAGAATGGTGGTTCTTTCTTATATGTTATTTTATTAGGAGGCATTATGGTATTTTCACATATTATTGATTATATTAATAGGTGGGAATAATTAGAAATTTTAACATGGTGTGTATGAATAGAAAGTTTGGTAAAATTGAATGAGACTACGAAAGAATGGTGATTCCTTTTTATATGCTATTTTATTAGGAGGGCATTATGGTATTTTTTTATTATATATTATTGATTATATTAACGGGTGGGAATAATTATGGTAAAATAAGATTTTGATTTAATTATTAATAATTAATAAATGAATAATAAAGATTTAATTTTTATAAAATATTCATAAAATATTTTTAATAATAATGAGAAAGTTGAGATTTATTTTAAAAGTAGTGAAGTTATTTTTTTTCAATTTAATATATATATATATTATTGTAAAATGAATTATAGTTTTTTGGGGCTTGTGGTAAATTGTGGTATTGGCCCGTGACATATAACAAAGCTTATGATGTAAGTGTATTGATGCTTATGTGCTTTTACCAATGCTTTAATTTATATGGTTGTGCTAGTTACACTTACAAAGCTCATGAGTCACACACTTTCTCGTGAATTGTGCCAAACAACTATTAGAAGCTCATTACATACAATAAAATGGAGAGAAGATACAATACATGTGATAAAGCATCATTCCAAGCCAAAAGTTAACGAAAAAGTCAACTAAAGAGCAAATAATGATTGAATAATGATAAATTAGCGCAATCATATAAGTTAAATGGTTGGTTAATACCCATATGCATTAATCCATGATAAACATCCAAACACTTCATGATACATCTAATATTGTCATAATAATAATAATAATAATAAACTAAATATAACTTTATTTTAAACCGGCTTAGATCCATCTTAACTCTGGGATTACCGAGAGGGATCAAATCTCCTTTCACTTTAAAAGGTGTTTGCATATCAAGAGAATCCCTCTCGACCCTTGGTAGATGGATCTAGGCTGGTTTTATTATTAATTATTTGCGAAGATTTCTTATTTCAACTTAAGGTGGATGAGGTTCTATTGACTTTTTATTTTTATTCTTTTAAATTGACACCCTAGATTGATACTGAAGGGAATATGCTCAACATATGCTTCGTCAAAATGCTTATCAACAATTGTAGTGTGTTACAAAATTTGTTAGGTTGCGTTGACTTTTAATAAATTTAAAAGATTAGATTTGTGCCACGCGGCTCCTCGCTCACCAATTTCCTATGGATTTTCAAAACATACCTAATTTTAGAAAAATTGCCTCATATCTTGGTTGTACAGGATAGAAACTCTTCAACACTTCCGATTTTTATCATGACCCGTATTCTTGAAGGTTAAGTAAAATAAAAGTTAATAATAATATTTTTGTTGTAATAGTTTTTTTGTTATATATTTATTAATGGTAGATACAAATGAAGCCTTCCGCTATATCAACCACATTAATATTTTTAATGTGGTTGCACTAGTTAATTTTATTTTTATTTTTATGTAATTTGTCGAGTCAAAATGTTTTATTGATACTTATCATTATTACTTCTTTTTTTTCGCAAAAAATCACATAATCATTCCAGAGTCTACCTGTTTTGAACCATCCAGTGTGGTTCATTGTCATGCCTAAGATGGAGAGTCTGATCCAGGTAAGAGCTTAAATAGACAAAACGATGTAGAGAGAGTTCACATGTTGGAATAAAATCGTCAAATTATGAATAAAAATAATATTAAAAATTATAGCGATCAAGAAAAAAAAATGATTCAAAAGATTAAATATAACAAACATGAATATAGAAAGAGAGAGAGAGAGAGCATGTGTTTCCTCCTAAGAGGTCACAGGTTCAAAATCAGAGGGGGCTAGAGTATGTATGCCTTCATAGACTTAACACTCAAATTGCTCAGTGGAGATGAGTCCCTTGTTTGTTGTCCCACAAACAAGAGAGTCTCATACACCAATTTGGTGTATGGCTTGGTCGTGACCTTAAAATTGGAATAGATATATATATATATATATATATATATATATATATATATATATATACCAATTAATTAATTATTATTAATAAATACTTAATATTATTGAAAATAAACAATAATAAAGGAAAAATGAAAACATATAGATCAAAATAATATTATTAAATTATGAATAAATATAAATAAATAAATAACATCTAACCATTGGAAATCCATAAAACTAAAATAGAAATATTACAACGTCGAAACTTATATAATAAAAGTTCAAAGTTATATATATATATATAGATATAGATATTATATTAATTAATTAATTTTTTTTTCTAAGTGAGTTTAATCTATTAATATGATACAAAAAAGGATTTACAGTGAGGCTCAGCCTCAAAGGATCTAAGCATCATTCATCACACAGTCAGAGTAACTGGCTTTGACTGCCCCGACAAAGTCCAAAAAAAGTCCACGCAGGGGTTACCAGTTTGATCACAACATAACATAAACATTTTAAAGAAAACAGAATCCTAACCAGGAGACACAGAAACTTAACCAGAACTGCCTAGTCAACAAGACAAAACATCCACTTGGCAAACTCGACACCTGACTATCAATTGTCCGGGGCTGGTTCCTCCACAATTGGACATGCGTACTTGTCCGAATTGTCATTGTCGTCTGAATTGCCACGTCCATGTGCAGGAGGGTCTCCCTCAATGCTGCATGCACCCACACGTGTTCCTGACATGTCTCCACGGCGACTACCTGATGCTTGCGTGTTACTGAGCTTACCCTCCTCAACATGCTGACTGCTAGCCACTGCTTTACCATGCAGGGTGGCTCTATCTTCATCAGCTCTCCGATCACCAGTGTTGCCCCGGCTCCTGCTGCTTGGTTTTTCTCTGTTCGGCTCATCATTATGTTCAACCAGATGAGCTAGCGGTTCAATTTCTTTCGTAAAAGTAATTGAAATGGTGGCTATGATTACTGGGCGATTCAGGGAGCTACTAAATCAAAATTGTACGGTATGGGGAGCAAGATGCGGAGGTAGGGGGAAATTAGCCGTGCAAACCACCACATCTCCTCGTCCTGTGCCATGGAGCCAGGCTCTTCCTCTTTCACTGCGGGTGTCTGGGTAACGCCCAGCGAAACTTAGCAGATTGGGGTTATTGGTTGAGGAGGTAGGGGATACCGAATCGGGGTTGCGCATTGCAGGAGAGCGAGAGCTTCCGCCTCTAGTGCCACCTCTCCTACTTCGCATACGGTGGCGAACCATGATGGGGATGAAAGCAGGGGTTGTAGCAGCGGGGATGGTGGAGGAATTGATAGAGGAACTGTGCGGGGAATTGACAGAGGAATTGTGGACCTGAGCTAGATCGCAGAGGCGGGTGTGGGAATGGTGGAATCCATTTCCCAAGTCAATGCAGCTTAACAACCAACATCTACTACCTGTTACAGTGCGCACATTAGGCTCTCCAACCTGCGGAGGACAAACACAATGAATCAGGCGGGGAGGAATAACAGAGTAGTTTGCAGGCTCCATTGTTATGTGAGAATTGGTTCTGTCTCGGCCTGTGCATTCATTAAATGGCACTTGCAAGGTGCCTTGAATGCAATTCAGATTGGCATGGGGGAAATTGTAGGGGGTTATGTGGCCAACTCGTTCGCTGCCTTGCCATCTCTTCATATTTAATAACTGGGGTAATCACCTGCATCCGAGTATATTAATTAATATTAATAGAAATACCCAATAATAATAAAGAAAAAAAAGAGAACACATGGATTAAAGGAGTATTATTAAATTATGAATAAATATAAATAAAAATGTAAAAAAAGAAATCTAGAAATATAACAAGGAAAAATCAAAATAATGAATAACATTAAAAAAGAGAAGAAGAGGAAATTAGAAATATCTCCAAGGAAACCATAACAATTTAACTATTTAAATAAATAATAAGGGTGAGAAATAAAACGAATTCTAGAAAACTAAATTAATAAGATAACGAGGGCAAGAAAAATACACTTAAGAAGAAAGGGTAGGGATCCAATAACTACTAAATTTCCAGCTATCATCTCTATTGAGATTAGAAGGCTTCTTTTCTATTTTTATGGCCTCCCTAAACTTTTGATGATGGAACCCATCAATCCTTGCAATAACCCTAGTCTCTTCAATTCATATGTGGTGCTTTGTTTTCTCTGCATGTTCCGTTAATGATGAGGAGCGAATCCTACCATGCTTGATGTCGCTTGCATGCTCCTGGATCCTTTGATTTATTGAACCTTAAGTTTCACTAATGTAGGGAGTCCCATAGGAACATGGGATTACATAAACACCTTTCGTATTCTTCGGGTCCAATGAGTCTTTAACCGATCTTAGGGAGCTTTGAATGGTGTTAAGGGGTCTAGAGGTTGAAAGAACCTTATGCTTTCTCAGGATCCTAGCGATTTTGTCAATGGTCATTTGGATAAAGGGAAGATGAACCTAGAATTCCGATCTCTAGGTTCTTTTTTACCACTAGGGCCTTTAGATGCCTTAAGGAAAGCTTTGAGACCTTAGAGCTTACTGTAGGCATTATTATCGAATACCTTAATGAGATGGGTCTTCTCATCAGCAAGGTGAATATCACCAGAAATTCTTAAAATGTGAGTAGCTAATGTGTTAAGAACTCCCAATTTTTTAGCAGGATAATGATGTGAATTGACATGAAGGTATTGCTTTGTGTGAGTTTTCTTATGGAAAACCTGGTGTGAGAAAGAACCATCATCCTTTTCAGAAATAAGAACATCAAGGAAAGGTAAGCTACCATTGGATTCACATTCCATAGTAAGCTTAATGAAGCTAGACTGATTGTTTAACTGTTGGAGAAAAATATTTATCTTCTCATGTTCATGAGGGCAGATGACACAAGTGTCATCCACAAACCTTTTCCAAAGTTTGGGCTTGAATTGCGCTGAGGCCAAAGCTTTGGATTCAAAGTCCTTCATGAACAGATTGGCAATGATAGGGGAAAGAGGAGAACCCATGGCAACACTAAAGGTTTGTTCTATTTTAAGTTGACTGACTCAAAATGTTTAGAGGACATTACAACATCTCTACATATTGGATTGGAGAGCGCCTCTCTAGGCAATTACTTTTAACCTTTTATTATTGTTTAATTGAGCTACATGTAAATGTTTACAAACATTTACACCACTACAACATCTTCCCATAGCTTTTTGTTGTTATATTTAATTTTAAAATATGTTATAAAATAAAAATTAAATTAAATATTTATAAAATATTTTGATTTTGAAATGAGTTATGGTTTTTGGGCAAGTGGTATTGATCATCCATGGTATTAGCCCATGGTATTGTAACCAAACCTATTTACGAGTTAATAGTATACATGGAAAAATGGGGTGAATTTGATGGTTATGAATCTTGTGATATGTTTATTGTAAGTATTAAAGTAATATATATATATATATATATATATATATAATTTTGAAATGAGTTAAGGTTTTTGGGTATGTGGTATTGATAAGTCATGGTATTGGCCCATGGTATTGTAAGAAAGCCTATTTAGAAGTTAATAATATCCATGTAAAATGGGTGAATATTCATGGTTAAGAATCTTGTTATATTGTAAATATTAAATTTTTATGTGCTTATTCATTAAATTTAAATATGGTTACGGAATCATTATTTTAATGTGATATGTATATTATGATTATTATTATTATTATTTATTAATATAAAAAAATTACAATATAAAAAATAGAGGTTAAAAAATATTTATATCTAATGTCTAACATCTAACATCTAACATCTACCCTATACTAGGTTGTAGAGGGCCTCTTGATGCAATTATTATTTATTCTTGATGAGGACTTCTAGAGAACTGTGTGTTACGACCATTATTATGCCCAACATTTCGGGTGAACCCTTGGCCCATCTTCAGGGACTAGAAGCTAACTGATGATGTGAAGGGTGTTGGACCTCTATAAATAGAGGATTGTGATGGAATATATCTGTTAGAAGAAAAATAACTGTTATAGATAACTCAAATAAGACTCTAGGGGTTCATTTTTTGTAAGTTTAACGAGCCCAAAAAAAGTGATAAAAGTGTACTCGTTCATGCCAACTAATGATGTGAAGGGTGTTTGACCTCTATAAATAGAGGATTGTGATGGAATATAACTATTAGAAGACAAATAACTGTTATGGATAGCTCAAATAAGACTCGAGGGGGTTCATTTTTTGTAAGTTTGACGAGCCCGAAAACGTGATAAAAGTGTACTCTTTCATCAAAATGACACGCGTTTAACTTATAATTCGCATTACATCTTCAATTACCTGTTAACCTGCTCAAAACACCACAAAAAGATTAAAAATACATGATACATGGTAAACATTAGGTCAAAACATTAAAAAAATATTAAAATAATGACTAATTTGACCATTAAAAGTGAAAATGTAATTTCACTTTTTACCATTGCAAGTGAGCGCTGAGTAGTTTTTTACCTTTGATCTTTAGTAGCTAATTAGAGTTAACCCGGTGGAACATTTCGAGTTCCGTTAATTCTAGGTAGGTGGTTTATCTTTTCTGATCAGTTTCATGGTTTCCATTTTCTATTTCATGATTTTTTTATGAAGATATTTGAAGTTTTTAGGACTTAGAACGCGCCCTAGGCCCACCACACTCTCCTTATATCGGGAGGTGTGATGAATTAGTGAAATTAACACTAACCAGTGTGAGCCAACGCACTTGCCAAGGCAGGCAAGTGCGATGGTTCACTCTGTTCAATGAGGGACAATGCGATGGACACAATAAAGTTCCAATAAAAAATGATTTGAAGTTAAATTTCTCCCAAATTTCTTCATGTGGCTAATTCTAAGTGTTTTTCGTGTCATTTTCAAGTTCCACTTTTAACATTTAGAGCTGGAGTTGGAGATGGAGCTTACAAGCCAAGAGAAGAGGAGAACTTGTGTTGGAATCTGGGTAGGTCTTTCCTCCATTTTTAAATTTCTCTAAGGAAAACATTAGCCTTTTTTCCTTTTTGTTGTGTTATTTCTAAATCTAGGGAGTTCACTTCTGTCCACAAAAGAGAATTTTATATCAAACAACTTGGCGACTCTATTGGGGATCTCACAAAGTCTATCGAAAGAAAACGCATATCGATAGGTACCTTCATGCCAACTCCCATCATCATCCAACTCAAAAGTATGTCGTGCTTAAAACCCTTGTTTCCAGAGCCATTCAAATCTCCTCCTCTCAATCCTTTTCCAGAGAAAAATCCCATCTAACAAAAACCCTTAAATCCAATGCTTACTCCTTATCCTAGATTAATAGAGCCTTTCATTATGCTCTCCACCCCCAGCCTAAAATCCACTCCAAAACCTACCCTTAGCCAAGGTAACCTTGCCTTACATTTAAGGAGTTACTTATCATATTTCCAAAATCATTTCGAAAAATAATATCAAGACCTTCTTCAAACCCGAGAAAACCCTCATCCAACTCTTCAGATCAGCTAAGGATAAAAATGATCCTATGCTAGGCCCCAGAGTCTATGAAATTCCTTGCTCTTGTGGAATGTCTTACATAGGACAAACAAGTAGATCCTTTAAAGCTCGACTGAAAGAACATATCGGTGACACCTACCATAATCGCATTGTTAAATCCGACATCGCCGAGCACTCCCATAATACCAAGCATCTTATTAGTTTTGATAAAACCAAAATCTTAGCCTCTGCGCCCTTCCATACCAACCATGTCATTAGGGAAGCCCTTGAAATTGAAAAACACCCTAACAACTTTAATCAGGATGATGGGTATCATTTAAGCCAATCCTAGAAGTCCACGATTCATTTCTTGTCCTCTAAACCCTGTCCCCTTATTTCAAGTTCTAACCCCTCTTAACCCGTACACTCTTTGTATCTCTTGTTTAATTTATTTTTAATTTCTAAATTTAGTTTATTTAAATAAAATTTTTAATTTAACAATAATAATAATAATAATACTTTAGCTTAGTTTTCCTTTTAATTTTAGTTATTAATAATTAATATTATTTAATTCAGTTATCTTTGTAATTTCCTTCCCTTATTAGTTTTTAAAAACTTATAATATATACAATTATTTAAATCAAATCTTTTAAATTCCTTTATTAATCTAATTTCACCAATCTTAATTTATTGATTATTACATTTTCAATGATTATTATAATCCATCATTCCTAAATATTTTTCAAAGCTTCATTAATTCCCTTTGACCAATTTTTTTCTTTAATCTAATTCGTTTTCCTTTAAATATGATTATTTTTTTTTTGGTCGGTCAAAAGGTCTTCTATTATATTCTCATACAAATATATAGTACAAAATGTGTCTCTACAACTCCCCTGGCCTCACTCCGATCAGATTTGTTGGCTAGGGGAGTTGGAGTATGCAGAAGATATTTCCATTTAACCATTATTTCCGACAGGATTATTAGTCGTACAAGCCAAAAAGGAGAAAAAATGAACATAGAAACTGAAAGCAACATATCACGAAGGTGGTTGAGGAGGAAGCACAAGAGGTGCTGCAAGAATTTTGACTCTTTCATGCATGTGAAAGTCAATATTTTCTACACATGCTTCTAGGTCACAAAGGAGGTCATTGGTACAATGTTGGCTCTGATGGATGTTGTCCAACTATTCCATGATTTCATTTTGGTTGAATTGGATGTCGTTCATGCAGGCCACCGGTTTGTTTTTGTCCTCATATCTATGATCCCTGAGGATGTCTAGGTTGGCCTAAATTCCTCGTAGCTGCTCAACGATGGATTCCAGAGATGTCGGGGCATCCACATGGCTTGGGGAGCGACCTTGGGCATGATCATGTTGAGTTGAAAACTCAACACCCCCCCCCCCCCCCCCCCAATTTTTGTCTTATTTATTTCAAATTTATGGAGACCCTTTACATAAACTTTGGCTTAATCCCCTTTTGATATTTTCATTTAGTTAAGTGTCCTACAATTTTCGTTGGATTTCCATTATAATTGCTTCATTGCATTCGAATTTTCGCAAACTTTCCATTAGTTCTCATTTCACCTCATTTGGATGCACGATTTGGAAATGACACTCATCCGAAGTTTGATAATTTTTACAGCCAAGGCTAAAAAATGTAAAAAATGTATATTATGTTAATTTTTTCAAATTAATTGTAAATATTTTTTTAGTAAATTTTTAATAATTTATTCATTTTTCCCTAACATTCTTACAAAATCATCACAACCAAATTGTAGAACAATTAAAAATATGTGTTTTGGGATCTCAGTAGTCTATTCCAAATGCCAATTTAAAAATTAAGAGGATCGAAAACCCCGAAATTACAAAGCGGTTGTAGTTCTTTTTGTCGGATTTTTAATTTACCAAATGACTGTAGTTTATGATTGGGACTCTTTAATTAAGTGGTTGTAGTTCTTGGATGGAGCTTAAAACATATTGAAAACCATTATGACTCCCGCTCCACCTAGACCCACTTCACTTTACTTCCCCTACACATCAAAATATCAGAACCCTTTTAAACCTCAGAACTTGTTTTCACTTATAACCTTTGATTGATCTGTTTTTGTATGATTAGTTTTATTGTGCTAATAACAATTATAGATTTATAAACATGTGCTTGCTTCTTGCTTTTTGTGTTGAGGTTTCCTTAGTTGTTGGTGTTTACAAACAGGTAAATTTCCTTAAGTTAAACAAGACATTCATGAGCAAAATAGCTTCCAAAATGGATAATGAACAACAAACACGTACAATGCAACAAACCACCAAAGAGACACATTGACATAGTGTTTTGATGAAGGAGTTCACCCCTCCTGGGCTACATCTCCTTGGTCCAGCTTCCATGGCTTGGGCCTTTGTATTAGCTCAATGTGGCAAAACATGTTGTTTACAAAGCTCTATGGCTCCTAATACCTGAACCAATGTGTTCACAAGGTCCAAATTAGCCAAGAACACTTATTTCTAAGCTCAATTTGGTAAAAAATTGAGCAAATTATGGCTCAAACAGACTTTCTAGAAAAACTCCTCTAATTATGGAATAACTCCAGTTAGGCCCGCCATTTTTGGAGTTCCCGCCGAATTGGGAGGTCCGCCAAACTAACTACCACTCTTAATTACATGATTAATTAGATTAACTGCAGATTAATTACATGTTAATCTTGTTTTAGCACACTAAGATAGGCGCGGTTAGGTTGTTGACTACTGGCGGTTTGCATATGCGCTTAAATATAACAACGTGGCAATAGCTTTCAAGTTTCATGGTTGTGGCCCAATGGTGGTGGTGGTAATGGTGCGGGGAGGTCATGGGTTCAACCTTGCCTTCACTTGTCCCATACAAATTTTTGCTTTCTGCCATTCAGACATTTTGATATATAATAAAACATTTAAATGCGGCATGCCATTCATATAGTTCAAAGCCATATAATAATTGCATATTAAATTATATTAAATAATATAACAACGTGGCAATAGCTTTCAAGTTTCATGGTTGTGGCCCAATGGTGGGTGGTGGTAATGTGCGGGGAGGTCATGGGTTCAAACTTGCCTTCACTTGTCCCATACAAATTTTTGCTTTCTGCCATTTGGACATTTTGATATATAATAAAACATTTAAATGCGCCATGCCATTCATATAGTTCGAAGCCATATAATAATTGTGGATTAAATTAAATTAAATATATTAAATATATATATATATATATATATATATATATATATAGATATCAAATTTCACCTTAAGACCATTCAAGCAATTTCACCTTCACATAGCTAAATTGGTGAATTTGGAGGTGACACTTGTCACAGTCCCATTGGGTAGAAACTGAAGAAGATTCCCCTTGTTGGCTAGACTACTGACTGGACTGCCATGTCATCATTCTATGCCATTCTGCAAATTTTTTAGCTATTTAGGAAAACGAATAGCAAGCCTTTTCTCCTTCATCCGGACTCCGTTTTCGGTGAAACAAATTACGTTGTGATCATCTTGATGAGACGGACGCAATCATACAATTTTTGAGCCAATATAAGAATTTTGATTTTTGAGCTAAATACTGAGCACATGATCATTCTTCTTCCCCACTAGAAGCCTTTTGGACCCCAAAAGATACTATTATTTGACAAGTAGATGAGGGTACATCCCCCTCACCTTTTCAAGCTCGATCCAATTAGTTTTTGATGGATTTGTTTCCTTGAGCTCCCCTCTAAGGAAATCAACATTCACTTGCCTTGAGGACCCTGTTCTATACTTGTACTTGTCTTTGCCCTTTTCAAGCTAATCTTGCACTGTTTGTTGCACCATTTTTAGTCGTTCATATAAACTCATGGTTTTGTCCATGTCGCCATCAAAAGCAACATCCTTCTTACCAAGATAACATAACAAAATATAATGCAAATGGATGACAAATTCCACTACTTGGTTTTCTTGACTCAAGCCCGATTGTACATCTTGAAAGTATGAAATTTTTGAACATAGCTTTCATGTAAAACATAATGATGTTTGAATACAATAGTTACATAACCAATAAGCCTAAAAGGCATAATAATGAACTTGTTGCTTATACATCTTTTGTACCTTGGAACCAAGTGAAATTTTTGACAAGTATCCATCTAATGAAAGTGCATGGATCGCTGCAACTTAATATTTACACCATGAAAATCTTCTGAATGAAATAAGATGGTGAAGTTGCTTGCAAGAACCTGAAACTCAAATGAACCTTTAAAGTTTGAAAGAGCATGATAAATAATTGAACTGATCTTTTGGTTTGAAGCAACACATGCCTCTTGTTGTTTGCCTCCCCACTGTGAGACTTTGCACACACATGACAATGCATGCCAAGAAGCTTTGAAAGAAGAAATGTCAACAACAACTCTCCTCCAACATTGGGCTGCTCCCAACAAACCTCTTATCAAAATTATGATCTTAGGCGTTGACCAATCAATAATGGCATCCAACTTGGAGAGGCTTGCCTTCAACTTACCTCCTCCAATATCATGGCCCAATTGCATCAAAGAAGTGAAACCCAATTTGTACTTTGATATCCTCAAAACATCAAACAATTTTCCTTCATAGATGACACGTGCATAAGAAAACTTTATAAACATGTTTATGTCACCCAAGTGGACATTTTCTTCAAGAAATGACTCTTTTTTTTCATAATTCAAATACATGTATGTAATAGAAGTGCTACAAAGAACATACAACATTAGAAGCCATACAAACCATTCTTGTTTGGTGTTATGTATTTTCTTGCACTGAGCTCTTTTTACAACTTTGCTTTGGTGAAAACTACTCAATTTGTCCTCTTTCTTGAAATATTTACCATTCCTTTTTGGCACCATAACCATTGGTGCACAACATGGGGTAAGGGATGATTGAATGAGCCCATTGTTCAACAAACTTTTGCATTACATTGGTGTCTCTACACTTTGCAATTTTGTCAGCCCTTGCATGCTAACATCACAAAGAGAAACCTGTTGCTGCAAAGATATTTTATGTGAAGTTTCTTTCTCCTTGAAGGACAATTCTTTCACAACCTGAAATACTTCATCACTTTGATGAACTAAACCAACCAAATCAGAATTGAAACTTGCATTACATGCAACAACATTTTCATAAACAATATCATCATTTGGCTTGAACATGAGAAGTACTAAACTTTTACTTGAATTCACTAGTCTTTTTGCCTCCCTTGCATTAACCAAAGAAATGTTCAGCTTTTTGCGATGGGCTCTCACTATGTAATCCACACCATCCTTGAACAAGTGATACTTGTTTTCATGGTGGTAAAAGACTGCTTTCTGGTCATACAAATATCGACTACCTAACACCACACTTGAAATATGAAGCGGTACCACATCTAACTCTACTTTGTCAACAAAATTTGCAGCAATTGCATAATTAAATAAACATTTTCTTGTAACCTATAAACTGGTGTCTCTTGTTATCCATCCCAATGGTTTATGGTGAGGTACAGTTTCAAGATTCAATCTGTTGACTAAGTCTTTAGAGATTAGATTCGCTTGTGACCCATTATCAAAGAGTGTGTCAATCTTGGTGTGTTTAGATATGACCCTAACATGAAATAATTCAATTCATCTCTTTTCATCTGGAGTAGTAGTAGTGTTACAGTTTTGTGAACTAGTGCTTGCAATATCGTGTTTTCATTTGATTCCCATGAAAATGATTTTATTTTCATCACCTAATTCAGAACCTAAATCTTCTTGAGTGATAGTAGTGGTTTTATGTTTCCCTTTATTCTTGAACTTATTTGGTCTCATTTCTGGATGCAATTTCCAGCAGTGGGCTTCTTTAGGCCCCTCTTTGGAACATTGTTTGCATGTGACTTTCTCCCATTCTTTATTCACACTTGCATTCTTCTTTCCCTTCCATTTTCCTCCTTTCTCTTTCTCCTTACCCTTAGGTGGATTTTTATTACTATCCTCTCCATAAGTGTTCTTTCCTCTAGATTAAAGATGTGTGGCTTGCACACATACCTCATCTAAATTAGTTGGATTGAACATAAGAATAGTGTGTTTTAGATAGGAATGTAAACCCCCAATATATTTCAACAATCTATATTGGGAATTCAAAGTCACTCTTAATAAATAAGTCCTTTTTCTAAACTCCTGTGTATAATCTTTGATTGTTTGGCCTTTAAGCCGCCTAAAATTCTGCCAACTCATAATGGTTTTTTTCATATAGACTAAAGGATAAAACTGCCTTTTAATTTCAGAAACAAATTCAACCCAAGTAATGGATATCTGACCATGGATTCTCATTTCTTCTTGAGTCTTTCCTTCCCACCAAACTAGTGCAACTCCTTCTAGCCTCAGTGAAGCCAACTGGATCTTTATGTTGTCTCCTTGAAGGTTCTGAATTCTGCAGTATACCTCCAACTGTCGAATCCAATTGTCCAACTTTTCTACATTCACTTCTTCATTGTACATGGGAAGTTCGAATTTTATGTCCAATTTCAGTAATGGAGTTTTTCCTTTTGGGGTTTTGGAATGAGTATGGGTAGTTTCACTGGTGGTAGTGGAAGATGATGCTCTATGAGATGGTGAATATGATGAGGATGGTGGAGATGGAGGTGGCTTTCCACCATTCCCTTTGGAATCCTTTTTTTTTTTTTTTATCTTTTTTGTCCTCTGAGCTTCCTTCTCCATGTGGAGGTTTAGAACTCTCTCCAACCATTATGGTGTTCCTCTCTTCATAGAGGACTTTAACCATCTCAATCAAAGTATAGAAAGATTTCTTGAATTATTCCTCTTCCGAAGAGGGACCTTCATGCTCTCTTTCTCCAGACATAATGGCTATGGATTCAGGCTCATAAATTTGTACTGATTGTACTTCTTCAATCTCAGTTGAAGACAAAACTTGAGGAGCTTCAAGTGAAGCTGGAATTGGAACTTTGGGTTGTGGATATTGTGGCCTTGTGGCTCTTCTTCTTCTGGGCATTACCTCAGGGGTTGCAACCAATATCATCCCTTTTCCTCTCTGCAACTTTAACGTTGTAAGCATCACAATTTTGCAACCATTAAAATCCTAATTGTACAAACTCAATCAATCAAGCAATTCAACTTTGGTTCTGATAACAAGTTGATCTGTTTTTGTATGATTAGTTTTGCTGTGCTAATAACAATTACAGATTTATAAACATGTGCTTGCTTCTTGCTTTTTGTGCTGAGATTTCCTTAGTTGTTGGTGCTTACAAACAGGTAAATTTCCTTAAGTTAAACAAGACATTCATGAACAAAATAGCTTCAAAAATGGATAATGAATGGAAAACATGTACAGTGCAGCAAACCATCAAAGAGACACATTAACATAGTGTTTTGATGAAGGAGTTCGCCCCTTCTGGGCTACATCTCTTTGGTCTAACTTCCATGGCTTGGGCTTCTGTATTAGCTCAATCTAGCAAAAAATGATATTTAAAAAGATATATGGCTCCCGATACCTGCACCAATGTGTTCAGAAGGTACAAATTAGCTAAAAACACTTCTTTCTGAGCTAAATTTGGTCGAAAATTGAACAAATTATGGCTCAAACAGTCTTTCCTAGAAAAGCTCCTTTAATTCTGAAATAACTCCAGTTAGCCCGGCCATTTTTGGAGTTCCCACCGAATTGGGAGGTCCACCAAACTAACTGCTACTCTTCATTACGCAATTAATTAGATTAACCACACATTAATTACGTGCTAATCTTGTTTTAGCTCACTAAGAACGTTTTATAGGCGCGGTTAGGTCGCTCACTACTGGCGGTCTTCATATGCGCTTAAATATAACAATGTGGCAATAACTTTCAAGTTTCATGGTCGTGGCCAAACGGTGGGCGGTGGTATGGTGTGAGGGGTCACAGGTTCAAACTTACCATTGCCTGCCCCATGCAAGATTTTGCCATTCAAAACTTTTGATATATAATAAAACATTTAAATGCGCCATGCTATTCATATGATTTAAAGCCATATAATAATTGCGAATTTAAATTATAAATATGCGGATTAAATTAAATTAAATGTATTTAAAAAATATATATTATATAATGATAATAAAAAAAACCATATAATATAAATAATAATTATATATATAATATAAATAATAATTATATATATAATATATAATAATATTTAAATACTAATAGTTTCAAATTTCTTTCAAGTTTCATATATAATAAAACATTTAAATAGGCCATGCCATTCATATAGTTTGAAGCCATGTAACAATTGCGGATTTGGATTATAAATATATGCGGATTAAATTAAATTAAATTATATATATAGTTAATAAAAAACTATATAATATAAATAATAATTATATATAATAATATTTAAATGCAAATATTTTCAAATTTCTTTCCAGTTTCATATATAATAAAACATTTAAATGAGCCATGCCATTCATATGGTTTGAAGCCATATAATAATTGGGGTGTAGATTATAAATATATATGGATTAAATTAAATTAAATGTATATATATTTATATATAGTTAATAAAAATTATATAATATAAATAATATATAATAATATTTAAATACAAACAATTTCAAATTTCTTTCGAGTATCATGGTCGTGGCTCAACAGTGGGTAGTGGTAATGGTGTGGGGAGACCACGTGTTAAAACTTGCCTTTACCAATTATTTTAAATGTATTATATATATATATATATATATATATATATATATATATAATAAATAAATATATAATATAAATAATAATTATAATAATAATAATATTCATTTTTAAGGTCATAACAAGCTAGACATCAAATTGGTGTATGAGACCCCCTTGTTTGTGGAACAAGGGACTCACCTCTGTGCAACGATTTGACTGCTAAGTCTATGACGGCATACATATTCTACCCCCTCTAGTTTTGAACCTGTGACCTCTTAGGAGGAAACACATGTTCTTAACCATTAGGTCCAATGTTATTTAATATACAATAATATTTAAATACAAATAATTTCAAATTTCACCATAAGACTATTTAAGCAATTTCACCTTCACATAGTTAAACTGGTGAATCCGGAGGTGACACTTGTCACGGTCCCATTGGGCGGAAACTGAAGAAGATTCCCCTTGCTGACTGGACTGCCATGTCATCATTCTGTGCCATTTTGCAATTTTTTTAGCTGTTTAAGAAAACAAACAACATGCATTTTCTCATTTTTCAAACTCCATTTTTAGTGAAACAAATTGCGTTGCGATCATCTTGATGAGACAAACTCAATCATACAGTTTTCGAGCCAATATTAAAAACTTTAATTTTTGAACTAAACACTGAGCACCTGATCACCAACACACCTTATCTCTGATACTCCATGTCTTATCGAAACCTAAGAGATTTTATTACATATGAGCAGAAATTCAAAACCTCTAAAGTTAAAACTCTATGATAGTTCAATATGAGAAAACTCCAATAGTTCAAAATATTATGCTCTCTTAGTATATGATATCGGAACTTTGAAAAGTTCTTATATCAAAGCCTTTATTTAAAAACTTCTGATAATGTATGACCCTCGATGCCCGATAACAACTCCATTCGGTCAACTTCGATGGTATGCAAGGTTGTTTGGTGTAAAATAGTTTGATTTGTTTAAATACGATATTGTTTTAATATTTGTGTTTTATATCATTTGTTTATTAAATTAATTTTAATATAATTAAATAAAAATAATTTTTTTTTAGTAAATTAATTTTAATATAATTAAATAAAAATAATTTTTTTAGTAATTAATTCAATTCATTTGTAAATTAATTAACTTGTAATTAACTTAATTAAATGATATAATAATAATTTAATTTAAATATTTTAATTAATTTGTATATATTTAATTTAATAATTTTAATTAATTAATAATTAATTAAAATTTTTCTATTTTGGTTTAGTTAGATATTTTTTCACAACTATGAAAATTTTAACACTTCAACTTTAGAGGCTCATAAGTTGAGTTTTACTTGGCCAAATGAGAACCATGATGACTCATTAGATAGATAAAATTATGGAAAATATTTCTGAAGTGGTTGTATGACTAGATTCGGTCATTAACTGAGTCTAAAATTTAGCAAAATATTAAGCTATGAATTTGTAACCAAAACTAATTTTTAAGTGTAGTTTTTGCATTTTCATTTGCCCAAAGCCTCTGTTGATTACATATCCATTCGATTATGTTCTATTTTACCAACACGATCTTTAAAAGGATCAATGGGAAGGTCATTTTTTTTTTTGATTGGAGATATTTATTTTATTAGATTTGGTAATTATGATTTTGACTTGGAATTTAATTGACTTTTGATTGGTTTTTGGCAGGAGAGCAGTTGGAAGGATGAGGAAGAGAAGATTTGAAACAATGGAATTGCTCCAGCAAGAGAGGAAAATGAATTTTGGCTAATCAATTTGTTGGAGCAAATTTATTTCTCTCACAACTCTCTCATTTTGGTTTTCATCTTGTAATAATAAATATGGCTTTTAGAGAATACTCGTGAGGGTTCATTTTCTCTGCACTGAGGGAACTCTTAAGCACTATTTTAAGGGATTTTCGAGCTGTAGAAGTATGAGGAAAAACTCATATCCGAGTAATTGGGATTTATCTTTTTCAAATATGGACTTTGTATTATAAGCAAAGCTTGCACTATTGCATCTCTTCCTTTTAATGGTAGAGTGTTTGATTTGTAAGAGACTATTGGAGGTCAAATCAAGGAACAAAGCAAGAGACTAGGTTTTAATTAATTTGTATCTAAAATACTATTATTTTTAATGTAAATCTCATCTTTTTAATGACAGATTTGTGTAAAATGTTTTTCATGTTGAGCACTATTGTTTAATGTGAAGATGAAGGTCTTTTGAATTAGCTATCTAGTTCATTAGCTTCGTAGATTTGTTGTTAATTTTCTCTTTTTCTCTTATACTCAAATCAGATTTATGAGTAACTATTTACTCAGAAATCTGCTATCTAAATTCGATTTAATTACCATTGACATTAAGTGAATTATTTCCTAATGTTATTGGTTAATCATTCACCGTTAATAGGTCTCTGAACAGAGCATGTTTTGGTAATTATAATATCAACTAGTAGAACTATTTCATTAGCCAAATATTCACCTAAAACTAGGCATGTTAAAATCCCAATCATTTAATTACTTTGCTCTCAGTTGGGTTAGATCTACATCTTCCTAATCGAGATAGGCTTAGGATTTCTTTCCTTTTGCTTGCATTCTAGGATTAATTTGCATTTAGATTTAATTCTGCATTTCTAAAAGTCCTCTCATATAGGGGCATAACTTAGTTTGAATGAGCCCTAAATCAGCTTAAGGATCACTTCCTTTCGTGAGCTCAGTAAGAAAGCTGATCTGGTGTCTCTTCTCTATTGGTACGTAAAAGACATATTTTAAGCCAACAAAGATAGAGAGAAGGTAACTAGACCTAATTTCACCAGTTGGAACCACCATTCCAAACAGAAAAGGAGCTTAATTAAGTTCTCGGCCGGGTGGTCTCCCTTATAATGTTGAATGGTCATTTTGGGTCATCAATGGAGCCCTTTCCCCCTAAAATTCCACACATGACGAATATTCTGTGGATGAACTGTGGCTATTGGCCTGGTGCCCTGCAAGGTTGTGCTACCCTCCACTGCGGTGAGGTCGCCCTCTTTAGCGCAACATGACCACTTATGCAATATAATTCCAAAATAAGAGCTCAGAGGAAACCCAAACTATCTCATCAGAGTGAATTACCGAGGGCCAAACTGAGAACCTAGGAACCCCACACCACCGTTGGGAACCAGACCCAATGATAAGACAATACCCAAACTGAGCAGGGGTGTTGACACACGAGACTAACCCCCAAACAATTGCACCGCCTGCAAAGGGTGAAACAAAATTCGTGACACTCAACCACCCCACTCTCCTCTCCCCCGACTGAGAGACCTAACAATATAAGGCCTAACTAGGACCAAAAAAAGAAAGATGTAACCTTAATACAAAAACTAGAACTAAGCAAGGCAAGGGATAAATAAGCCAGAAGAGAGTGGAGAAATGCAAAGGGCAGTAAAAGAATTGGTTCCCAACAAGAACAATAATCACCACCCAAGAGTCGTTCACCATAATCCCTCAACCTCAGACACAGAGGACCCCCAACAAGCATAATAATGAAATAAAAACCCACACCGTGCTCGCCAAGAGCCCAATTCCACAAAAAAAATAGAAACAATACTTTGCCCAAAATTCAAATGGCACTGGAGTAAGAAACACACCAAAAAACCAAAGACGAAGCAAAAGGATTACCTGCAACGAACAGGGGGCAAGGCTAGAAGGGTCACCGTGTCACAAGCTGAAGCTAGTGCTTCCAAATTTCAAACCAAACCCATAGAAGAAAACTGAAACTCCACTCAATTTTTCACCAGGGACCCAAATGAACACTTGTGAGTCGAACCCCAAACAAACAACTGCAAGACCAATTGCCATTACATTTCACAGGTTGAACCGAATTCAAGGCAAGCATGCATGTCCTCCGATGACCTCCCTCACCACCCTATACCCAACACTCATCACCCACAACACATTAGCCTTTCCGTTAAACCCACCCATCATTATATCACCTATATTCGCGTTTGGAGAGTTCAGACAATCAAAGCACTATCGAATTAATTGTTTATCTTGAAGCATGCCCATTGCGTACCTTGAGGGGAAAGCCCCAAGGTCCATTAGCTACCTGTGTGCCCACTCACATCGGGGGTAAATATGATTAGTTATCACAATTCTTTTGACCTTTATTTCGTTTACCTAAAATCTCTATTAATCCCTTTTTAATCAAAATTTACCAATCTTATTCTCCTAATTTTTTTGCCAAATTTTCTTTTTGACCAAATATTTTCTATTCTTTTTAGTAATTTAAAATTATTTTTTTAATAATAAAATAATTTTAATTAAGAATAAAATATTAATATTTTCTATCTTATCAACTATTTTAATCTTTATTTACCTAATTCTTTTGTTTTAATTAAATAATTTCATGTCTATTATTATTATCCTCCTACAAGGACCATTTTTCTTCTAACGACTATATTCCATCCCAATCCTCTATTTAGAGAGGTCCAACACTCTTCACATCATCAGTTAGCTTCTAGTCCCTAAAGATGGGTGAAGGGTTCACCTGAAATCGTAACACACAGTTCTCCAGAACTCATCAACAACAATTTATTAACTATGGAAATATCCATGCTAAAATTATTATTATTATTATTAATCATAAAAAGAATTAATATATGAATTAAACACGCACGCGCGCACACACACACATAATGTATCAATATTTGTAAGCATAGAAATTCAACCTCACTTTATCATGGATATTCTTAACCTATAAATAGACTTTTAGCACCATGGGCCAATGCAATGGTTTATGAGTACCTCATACCCAAAAAGTCATAACTCATTTCATATGATGCTTGTTCACATGACATCTTTTTTTTTTAATTAATTAGTTTAATTAAAAGAGTAGAAATGACATAACTAGTTTTGAGATAAATCTCAACCGTCGATTTTTTATTAAGAACTAAGAATATTATAAAATATTCTACCGAGGTTAAATCCCCACCATTCACCTAGTAATTATTAATAATTAAATTAAAATTCTAGAAGCCCAATTCCAAATAGACACACCTACCAACATAACTAAGAATATTTTAGAATATTTCGTGGAGGTTAAATCCATACAATCCACCTAGTGATTATTAATAATTAAATTAAAATTCTAGAAGCCTCGACCATGGGGCGTAGAATAGACGGTGATGGGGTGTACTACTAAGTCACTCCATGACATGAAGTTCATGAGTTCGAAAGTCTGTGGGCAAAAATATATAGTCATGTTAAAGGCTGGTGTGGCCCAGGTCGGGTGCGATCCCTGGGTGATTTTGACGGCTTACATGCCCCTAGGTCGTAGTTTCTCAAGCCAAAGGTTAAGCCTGTAGTCATCTGTGGAAGACACATACAACTTGACAAAAAAATAAATCTAGAAACCCTGTTCCAAAATAGATATGCCTATCGGTGTAACTAGCACAACCATATAAACTAAATCACTGGTAATTATCTATAGACATTAAAAAAGTTACCTCGTAATACATTCCACATTGCCAAGATTAAAAAATCATAAGAAATGATTTGAATTATAATTTTATTTTAAATTATTATTTTTATTAATTATAAAAATTTAATATACGAGTTAAATATATATCCTATTAAAAAACATGTAACAATATTCTCAACCATGGAAATTCACCCCCACTTTACTATAGAAATTGTTGACCCGACTTTGTTACAAACCATGGACCAATATCATGGGTTATTAATACCACATTCCCAAAATCCATAATTGATGTTTATGTGACATTTTATTTACTTAATTAATTTAATTAAAAGAACAAAAATAACATAACTACTTTTGAGATAAATTTCAACATTTGATACGTGATTACCACTAAGAATATTCTAGAACATTTCGTGGAATTAAATCCCTACAATCCACCTAATATTTATTGTTAATTCTAATAAAATTCTAGAAGCCCTATTCCAAAATAGACATACCTATCAAAACAATGAACTAGAAAAGATGTGTCGGCCCTACTAACCCTAATTGAGGATGCTAATAAGTTGACATGGCTCCAAAATAATAAGGAAAGTATATATTAGTACAAGACTAAGCAGGAGTCCTCAAAAAAATATATGTGGTGTCATAGCATACATAATATACATGTACAAGAATAACTTAACTATGTTTTTAGACAAACTTTATCAATACATATATTACTTTACAACTCAAAAATGTTACTAATAAGCTACAATATAGCATGTATGCCTAGGTTCTACAAAACCAATCACCTACTTAGACATCTCCTACAATTCTTTGATACAAGGAAAACTAAGGGTGTTAATATTAGTGTGCACCTACATTACCATGAGATGAATAATAATTCTTAAAAAAACTTATTGAGGGTATTTGTAGCTAAAGAATATATGGACATATATATTAATTAGAGATAGAAGGGGATATAATAACATAACAAAAACCATAGAAAGGAATGTGCGTGTCATTATAGACTGATTTTCCAATTTTAAGTTTAGTTAAGGATTGTGAGGGGACTATGAAAACCTATATGAATGTAATGCCTTATAGGTTGTTAAAATCACAAAATTTTGTGAGTGATGGACCTTAACTTTATAGTAGTTGCACGCACCCCTACTTGAAACCAAAAATGAGAAAACCTTGAGCCTAAACAACTTCTCAAGGTCATATAGGGTTTTATGGTCCCAAACCCACTACAAATGCATAAGATAGGCATTCTCCACAAACTATTATGTGATTGCATCGAGAGACACTCAACAACCGACAAGAGGGGAGATGTGTAGGTGTAATTTAAGTAAGTATATATGTATGTCAACATTTTTAAATGTCGGATCAATATGTTGAATTTATATTTATTTACATGTTATTTCTACCCATTTTTTTATGTAAAGACTTACTTAAATTATTGTGGGAAGTTATTGATGGTAAATATGATATTTAAGTGAATATGAGCTATTTTCAAGGATTTTATTTTTGGATTAAAAAAATACTATACAAATATTTAAAAATCATGTATGAAATTGGAACCATATTATGAATTATGATATAAAATATGTGATGCATTCACAATGCATTATATTACGCAAAGGATAAAATAACACCTTCGTTATGGTCTAATCAAATGTTTGAAAATTAGTTTTTTTTTTTTTTTTTTTTTTTAATAATATTGAAAAATAAAAATATATTTTTCAAAGTTAAATATTATAAGTTGCATTGGTCAATGATAAACCAATAATGGTCAACCGACAAATTTATTACTAGAGTTCTGCCTTGGCAAGGACTAATAATGATTATGTAACCATATTTAAAGTTAATTAATAAGCACATAAAAACTCAAAACTTACAAAAAACTTGCAATATAACAAGATTCTTAACCATAAATATTCACCCCCACTTTACAATGCATATTATTAATAACTTGTAAATAGAATTTGTTACAATACCATGGCTTAATAATACCATGTGCTTAAAAACCATAACTCATTTCAGAATCAAAATCATTTTATAGTTTTTGTGAATTATCAAAATAATTTAAACAATGCCCATGTATTATTAATGTCAAGTAAGGGTAGGCCAAGTGGTTGAGGTGGGTTGTTAACTCCCTCACCATCCGTGTTTGATTCCCTGAAATGGCATGCTTAACCTATATTGATTAGGCTCAAGGAGTGGGCGGCCCTAGGGAGTTTTCACTCCATCCATGGTTAATACGGGACGTCTCGAATCTTGCTTAGTCATTAAGTGATTACTGTAAAAAAAATTATAAATATTTTATTTTAATTTAATTTGATAACATTTTTTTAATTAAATCTAAAAGAAAACATGTTATATTTTTGTGATCTATCTAAAGCCTCTACCCTCATTAATGCTAAAAATATTTCATGTATATTCCATAGAGATTAAATCAAGGTTTTAATAAAATGAAAAATGAGAATACTTTTATATATAGTGATGTGAAATTTATAATACCAGTCTAGATCCATCTTAACTATGGATCTACTACACGTCGAGAGGGATCAAATCTCTTTTAACTCTAAAATAGGTTTTCATCTCAAGAGATTTGATCCCTCTCGGCACTTGGTAGATCCAGAGTTAAGATGGATCTAGGTTGGTCTTATAAACAAGGGGAACATCAAGTTCATCACAAAAGTTGGGGACATAAAATTTATAACTGGTTGGTGGCCAACATAGATGTGTAGTATCCTAAGGGAGGAATGGGATTATATACATGGAAGGAAGAAGCAATATGGTCACATTTTAACAAAGAGGTTGAGGACCCTACGGAAAGATGGTAGGATTTATTATTGGAGAGAATAAACTACCAAATCAGGATAACTAGGTTAGGAAGAATAAACTTTATAATGGAGTTGTCAGTAAGTGGTAATAGAAATTAGGAAATAAGGTAAGGGAAAAGGCAGGCCACTAGGTAGATTATCTATAATGGATTATTACATAATATATCATATATTTTGGTATCTTTTGGTTGGAAAAAACGGAGTTATTGGGTCACATGTCCCGTTTTTAGGGATATATCTCATTTTGGTGATTTATGGTTTAAAACCTTTTAAGACCTATTTGAGGCATTAAACGACTATTTTTGGGGTTAAAACTTTGTAAGAAAGTTGATAGCCTCTCAAAATTTTTCTACATTTTCAAACCTTTTTAGTAGTGTGAAGATCACCTCAATTAGAGCTCATATATAGAAGTTATGCCTTCCATAAGTTGATCTATTTTATTGACCGTAATGATACCAAATAATTGCCACATCAAATTACATCAGTATCACATGTGGAATGTCAAGAAGATTACAAACGATAAAAAAACCTAACACTATCTGGAAATTAAGACATGCAAAAACCCTAACTTTAACCCTACACAACTAGCATGATATGTTAAATATTTGGCCTTTAGGAAAGGAAGGGGTTATGTTCATATTGTATTGTGTATTGTTCCATAGTTGAGAAAATAATATGGAAGTGGGATATTGAAGCAAGATAGATGAGGCAAAGGATTATATACAAGCCATGTTAAATACAATGTCCATGGAAACTCCATAATGAATGCTCTTTTATTGTATTTAGATTTCATAGTTAAGAAGAAAAGTTGGGATATGGTAACAACAAGGGCCTCAACAACGCTAAAGGATGGACACAAGAACCTAGGCAGAACAACGAGGGTTTTGCAGCAAACTCCAACATAAATAGCTCTAAATTCGATGATAGTTTACATTGCACCACGCAGGAATGTGAAAGCCTCAATAGCGCAGCAAAAACAACACAAGAACCCAAGTACGATCCCAAAGAAATCTTGGCTATGCCATTTCCCCCCGGACTATCCCCAAAGAAGATATTCTCTGCAACATAGAATATGGGATCAGTGACTTACCAGACAACATCAAAGAAAACATTAGACAAGATTTTTCCATCATTCTAAGAAAATCCCGCCCACCCAAAAGCAACATTTCTAAACATGAACATTTAGCCCTCAAAACCTTAAACCAAGACCCTGATATAGTAGTCTTAAAAGCTGACAAAGGTGGGGCTACTGTCATAATGAACACAATAGATTACAACGAAAAGATGATAGACCACCTCACCAACAATGGGTGTTACACCAAATTAAATAAGAATCCCCTAAAAAAGATATCCAAAAATATACACAATCTCATAAAATTAAGTAAAGAACACAACATTAAGAACCTTTTAGAAAACAACCCATACACCCCTAGAATCTATGGAGGCCCAAAGATACACAAAGAAGGCGTCCCCATAAGACCCATTGTGAATACCATAGGAGGTCCAACTTATTGGTTAGCTAAATACCTAGCTCAGAAATTAAAACCTCTAGTAGGCAATACCAGTTCCTTTGTCAAAGACTCCACACATTTTATCAATGAGATCAAAGATCTAAACCTAGATACCAATGACATATTAGTAAGTTTTGATGTTAAATCTCTCTATACCAACATTCCCATAGATGAGGCCATGGAAGTGGTCCATAAAATAGTAAACTCTGACACAGCCAAATTAATCGAGGTATGTCTCAAATCTACCTTCTTCAGTTTTAGAAATGAAATTTATGAACAGACGTGCGGTGTAGCCATGGGATCCCCTCTATCTCCTATTATTGCTAATCTCTTTATGGAGGATTTTGAAAATAAGGCCATTGAATCTGCCCCATTAAAACCCAAACTTTGGAAAAGGTTTGTCGATGACACTTTCATCATTTGGCAGCATGGAAAAGAAAAATTAAAGGATTTCCTACAGCACCTAAACAGTCTATCCAGTTCTATCCAATTTACCATGGAAATAGAGGAGAACGACAACCTTCCTTTTCTTGACATCTTAATCAAAAGAAACAAAGATGGATCCATATCACACCAGGTATATCGTAAGAAAACCCATACAGAACATTACCTACATGCCAACTCTCATCACCATCCATCCCAGAAAATAGGTGTTCTCAACACTCTAGCAACCAGGGCCGTCCGTATTTCGGATAAAAATCACTTTGAAGATGAGAAGAACCATCTTATGAATGTATTCACAGAGAACGGATACAAAAGACACCAAGTGATCAAAGCCTTCAAGGATGCTGAGAATCCCAAAAACAAACAACCTCTAGATGATTATCTAGGCAAGGTACACCTCCCTTACATATTAGGCACAACTGATAAAATTGCACACATATTAAGAAAGAACAAAATTAGAACCACGTTCAAACCCATGAACACTATCAACAGATGCCTAAAATCGGTCAAAGATCTTGTTGATCCTAAATGCCACAAAGGAGTTTACATGGTTCCGTGTTCTTGTGGAAATACATACATTGGAGAAACTGGTCGTTCTATCCATACTAGAATTCAGGAACATGCTGCCGATATAAAACATAACCGCTCAAAAACCTCAGCTCTCGCCGAACATTCCTGTAAAACCAATCATCACATTTGCATTGAAAACTCTAAAGTAGTAGCCAAAAATGGTCATTATCACCATAGAAAACTTAGAGAAGCCATAGAAATAGGTAAAAGCCCTAACAACCTCAATCGGGACGAAGGATGGAAAATAACATAATTGGGTTCCTACTTTAATGTCCTAGAACACCCTCTTCTAACCTATCCTACCTTTTTCCCCCATTAAAACTCTTCTCACCTAAACTCTGACCCAAACTTCCATCTCTTAAAATTAAACATTAATTTACATCTAAAAAATATAAACTATAAACTATAAATCTTATATTAACAATATTAACATCAGTGTTCATTAACATAAAAATTAACATTAGATTATTATTATATTCAAATTAATTAATTTACTCTAAGTAATAAGAATAAATCTAAAATAAAATCAATCATGAAACTAGGTAGTAACAATCATAATATAATTAATCATAAAAATAAAAATAAAAATAAATAAATAAATTAATAATTCATTTTAATATTAATATTGAATAAATTAAATATTCTTATCAACTTATATATAACTCTAAACATCAAGAACAAAAGCTATAATGAATTTCAGTATAAAATAAAACAATAACAAACATAACATAATTATTCATAAATAAATTGATAAATAAAAATAAAAATAAATAATAAGTAATAAATATATATATTAAACTACATTAATTAATAATAAAAAAATAAATAAATTCAATTACATAGTTAGATATTAAAAAAAAAAAAAATAATAATAATAATAATAAATAAATAAATAATTACAAAATAAGTCTGGCAAAGTCGGCTTGTCCCTATGCATCCCTCATCCCTATTTATTCAAATCCTAGGAGATCTGTCCTACACAATTACTGATCTATCCTGATGATGAGCCACGGTGGAGGGCTCGAAACGTCGATTCAATCAAATCATGGATGCGAGAACTCCGGAAGAAAACAAGACACAAAGAAAAGAATAGTGCATAATCCTCACCTTGTAGTTAGGTTTTTCATGTATTAGGTTTTCCATGGGTACATCTTATGTTCATTGTGTGGATGGTTTGTTATTTGCTTTTCCTTTTGTTTTAGTTACAATTTATTACAATATCTCATATATGAAGCTAGTAACATCAAATCAAAATCTACCTAAATCATTGCATAACAAGGGACCTAAAAATATTGTAAGATCTGTTGTGACAAATTGGCCTATCCATAATAGTTTACATGCCAATGGATTAGGTCAAATATTCCATTTTGAATGAAAATAGTGGTGTAGCTAGTTAATTTAATATGTTTACTAGGTTTATAATAGCTATGAAGTAATACAAGCAAAGAATTAGCAAAGAAAGTAAACTACTAGAAAATAAAATAGGTTTATTAACCTTTCTTATTTTGGAGATCTCTTTAATCTACTTTTATTTTTCTTTTTTCCTAGCATGTTTGTGGTCTAAGAAACCACGACCCAAGGGAACTTTAAGCCATTAAAATTACTTGAGGATCGCATTCAACCTAGTCCACACCAAACCTTAACATGGTTGGGTTTGTTTGGTGTCTCCCCCCAACTACTGTGAGTTTCAAACCTTGGCCGCCTTATAGAATGAAACCCACAAAATTAAATCACACTAGTAGGATTTGATGATCTTCTTAACCTATGTAAGCAATGGATAGATATGAAATAAGGGATTAAAGACAATATATATTACCTAATTAATATCATTTTTAACTCAAGGAAGATAAACAAACAACAATCACTATGGTTCTTACGTGTAACATCCCCATTTTCACCCTAATAAAAATGTAATCTATTATGACATTAATGTTTAAATTGGCACATGGAAGTTGAACTAGTTAAACTAGGAACAACATGTATGTATTTTTTCATTATTAAAAACGTTGAGTAGCTTATTGGGAATGTGAGCATTGATATAGACTATGATACCATCGGTGGAGAAATGATAAAGGGGTTGTAAGAATTATCTTTCCAAATACTTGACATGAATTTCATATTCAAATATCAACCTTTTGCCTCTAGCCAAAGAACTCATTGATTATGAATGACTAGGTAGTTGGAATAGTCACCCTCATGATCATGGAGGTTGGGGTGACAATTGAAATGATAATTTAGAATTCAATGGAAGGAATTGGGTGAGAACATTCCTCGAAACCTGAAGATGACCCATGGATTTGCTTGGAATATTTAGGAAAACGCGAGGCTATATAACAATACATTGAATTGAATATGGAAAATTATAGAAGGGCACAAACACAAACCAATCATTCATAGATGGATTCAACCCTACATAGAGAGACCAGAGGTGCACAAGTGCTTGGAGAAACAAATTCACCAGTAAGAATGTTGTGATTCCTAAGTGGAAAGCTAGATGAGGTGTTCAATGTGATTACATTGAATTTTGGGTGCCAAAATATTCCCAACGAAAAACCAACCACAAATTGGATCAATAAGGGCATGTTTTGGGCTATCTAAAAAATAATTTTGTATGCCAAATACTTCCTAGAGAGCTCTCTAACTTGATTTAGTAGTGGGGATCACGAGTTGATACATGCTGGGAAAGAATGATAAACAACGAGCAAGGAAATCACCAAGGGAATGTAGAGCAGCTAATGTATTTTTGTATTGTTATGCTAGCTAGCTAAAGGACATATTGAATTTGTGTAGATCTTAGGATCAATTTGTAGAAAAGTTCCCTAATGCTTTCATATTTGTGAAGGAGAGTTGCCTTCACCCATCTTGAATATTTGATTGTTAACAATTTTTCCCTTGCAGTATCATGGCCTGACTAGAGGGTGGCCAATTGTAGGGAGTAATGTTGTAGTTGAGCCTAAGGTTGTGGAAAATGCTTCTTCCAAAATTGGTTGCCAACCATAAGTAATTTCATATAAGTTTCTATGTGTTTGAAATCCACAATATAATGTTTATTAGATGCTCATGGTTATGTAAGTAACTTGCTTCCCATTGAATTGTGAAATTGGCTATTCATGTATATGGTGGTACATTGAATTTTGATGGAAAACATGAATAGAGAAATTCCTTTATGATATATCCGCTTATTTCCCTTTTGTGATAGGGTTATTGTAAGCAATGTGTATTTATATACATACATGTACATGTTGGAAGGATGCAGTTTTCTGCACCTTAATTTCCTTCACTAGTTATTAATGTTGATTTAGTGGGAGAGGCCAATAATGAGTCCCTCGATGAATAACTTAGCTAAGAAAGTGATTTTTGGCCAATATTGATCATGGATAGATTGTCTTAATTGAAATTATGAAACCAATTTCAATAAATAATAATTTTTTATTATTTATAATGAGGATCAAGTCATGAAGTCTTCACAAAACATCTAAAGGCAAGAAAATTTATTTTTCACTAATAAGCGGGAACTCCTACAAAAAGTTGAGATGTATAGATCAACATTGGTTCTTAGTTATTTAGAATGGTAGACATGTTTGAAACCTATCTAGTAATAAATACAAAGTCATTGCATGTTTCTCGAATCAGAGACAAATGGTTAAAAATATAGGTGTAGCTTTGAAGGCCCTGCAAGATCAACTCCTGAAAAGGAATTAGGGCAAGTCTTTGGCCTTGTTGTCTAGTTTGAAATGGGATTTTGAGAAGCATTGAATTACCTCATTGGACCTAGATTAATAAATGTAACATAGAATTTGTTAACTAGGGATCAAACTAATTTTTATGGACTCATTTGTGCTTATTCTATGGTAACTGGTGTTCATATCTTGGACTATTTTTAGTCTCAGAGATAACATGATAGAGTAACATTCCCTCTTTATGTTTAAAGAGGTGGTAGCCCTTTGATTTATAGGAAATAAAATAAAATGCCTAAGGTAAGACTGAGATTACTTCACAATAAAATGCCTAAGACAAGACTAGGTGTGAAAATGAAATAAATATCAACAATGGTAATTATAATACGAGTTTTAATGAAATAAAATGAGAAATGACACATCCATGACATATGATTTCCAACATAGTAAAATCAACGTATGGCATATCATTCAATCAGATTAAAGGAGATGAACCACATTGGCAGAAAATTTTAAGTGATCATTCCATTTGACTCATAAAGTATCAAAGGAGACACAAAATTTCATGCTTTAAACTCAAAAGTTAGAGATAACATTGTCTATGAGCTCCTTGGAGTTCTCTATGAACCCTTAAAATTATTAACGAAAATGTTTGTAAAATGTCTTAATTCTTGAGAAAATAAGAAAGTGTTCATCCTAGCAGACTAGGATGGCACTCCCATGGACCATATACAAAGATGGAGAAGATCTTGAAGAAAGAAAAACAAACCATTAGGACTTGACCTAAAACACTCAAATGTCTTTGTAATGAAAAGTTGGATGATTACTTACTAAGAAGAAAGCAAGAGAGAATTTTTGAGATAATCTATTCACTTACTATGTGGGAGAAAAGTTATTGTTTTGTTCACTAAAGCCCCCTTTTAATGCTAAAATTTGAGGAACCTTAACAATTGTAACCACTTTTTAATCTTGGGAGTCATCGGTTATCTTTAATAACGCATATTTGAGCCATTCCTTGATGTATTCCCATAATGGTGCTACCATTATTTAATGTTCGACTTCGGAGGCTAACAATTCATCCTCAAATTCTTTTAAGTCAAAAATCGATCTAATGAATAATAGTTACTTGGTCTTCAATTTTATTAACAAAGCCAACCAATGAGCATTCAATTTATCTTCTAAAAAGTCATCAAGGTTATCAAAATCACTTTCCCAAGAAACCTTAAGTGTATCTAACTGTTGTTGCATTTGGTCCCTAGTCAACAATATTGCATCCATTATTAAGGGTGGGTCATCTAGTTTCTTTACCATGTCAACTATTTTAAAGAATAATTTATTTCTTTTAGTTTGGATGGAACCACATTTAGAAATTGGTTAACGAAGTATATTTATTCTTTCTAGCTAACATGCTTCTAGTTGTTTGTGTAGAAATTTCTCTATAGATCAGCCAGCTCTGATACCATGTAGAAATTTCTTTATAGATCAGCTAGCTCTGATACCATGTAGAAATTCTACAAATTCTCTACAAATCTACCTCTAAGATCATGTAGAAAATCTGACTGTAGATTAACCCAATAATGCAATATACCAAAACAAAATACTTTAATCTACTTCTACTATCAATTTGCGAAAGCTTAAAGATTGACCAAGATCGAGTTGAACACATATAACCAGAAGAAGAAGAATCAATGCACATGAAACACAGAAAATACTCAGGGGAAAGCCTCAGCTAAAAACCCCACTATCTGTATTATCATAGAAGGTGGAAATACATCAGAATTATACAAAGCCTTAGCTCTCACAACTAGCTAGCTCTCAGTATAATCCTCCTGGATGCTCACAGGCAGTCAAAGCTTCTCACAAGCCTTCTCCTCTGCCCTCCAAGCTCCTATTTCCTTGCGTAGTTCCTCTGGGATGATTCTCCTTCACCCAGTGAAGCACTGCTCTCACACACTGCTCTAACACACTGTCAGAACTGCGTAATCCTCAAGGAACCTTACCTTGACTGCATGCATTAGTTTCCTTTATAGGAGAAAACATGCAACTGATAGTACACTGTCCTTGACATTTAGCTCAACTGAGTCTTTCTCAGAATAGACATGCATGAGTTTCTAATGAGGGAATCTTCAGTTATCTAGAGTACACTAGTTAAGTGCATGCATGCATCAACTGACTGATAACTCACAATTAGTTCCTCAAACAGTTTGGAACTAATTTAACTGGACTTAACTCAGTAAACTGAGCTAACTAATTACAACTCAAATAAAACTCAAACTTATCTCCTTAATTAAGGGATAATCTCCTTAATTTAAGGGATAACTGTTGCATGACTTCATAAAGACTTCTAACTTGAATTTCTCCAACTAATTAATCCATAATGAATTAATTAATTAATTAATTCCAAGCGGCTCGTGAGACTAAATTTGAATTTTAATTCAAGGATAAATTAAATTGGAATATTCTGGATTCTATTTTTATCATTTCTTGTTGCTATTTTCAATAGTTTGAGGGTTCAACCTCTCAAATCTCTATTTTTAATTCTATCTTTTAGTGGCATTTTCAATCTTCAAATTGACTATTCCAATTTGTCATTTCGTTGATTCTTTGTGATATTTGGCATGGTGCAGAGTAACTAGTTATTCTGAAAAAATATTGGTTCATTGTGAACCAACTCTTCTACTATATATTTTGTTTCAATTATTTGCATCTCCACCCATCCAGGTATTTTACATGTATCGTCAATTTCAATCTCTTTAGAATTTATTTCTACCTATTAAACATATTGAACATTATTCTCCACCATATTTCTCTTTCGTTAGAATTGATTGGATTAGTCAGTAATTTCTCAAGTGGCCTCTAAGGGGACCTCCATCACCAACACTACCAGTGGTAGTTTGCTTCTATTCATTAACACTTTTTTGGGAATGATGGGAGGAACCAACAATGAAACTAGTTGTAAATTGTCCTTATTGTATATATATTATTAATTAATAGTTATCAACATATGAATATCATCTTGAGGGATTTGATTTTTGAGATCCATCATCAGGAGATGCTCCATAATCCTCTTGTAAACTATGTTTATCACCTACTCCACTTAATTGTCAAGACTAGCTGAAAATTGAACCATGACCAATTGACATCATGTAGGATGAGAAAATACCTTTTGGGTCAATTCCCTCATAGGCTTGGGCCTCTTTCATTTTAAAAGAAACAAAATATGAAGCAATCTTGATCAAGTGAGATTAACTTCTTATCTTGATACTTTCAACTTCAAAATGCATTGAAATAAATTTTCTTTTCCTCTCTTTGTGGAAGAAATGAGCCCAGGATTTGTTGGTGTCATCTGCTTTGCTATCTTTGATGTGTTCAATAATGGTGGAAAGAATGGTTGAAGGAGGTCCACATTGAAAAATGGGTGTAAGCCAAGGAAGGGGGAATACTTAGCTCAAAATCATTGTCACCCACAACCTTGGTGATGGTGTAAGGTCCACAACGAAGTGGACAAAGCTTTTGATGGGGTCCTATAATGCACTCTTTCTATAAATGCAACCAAACCTTGTCTCCCACCTAGAATTTTTGTGGTACCTGTGTGTTGAATCCATTTAATGAATTTGGTGGCTTTGTCAGCCTCAAAATGGGCATGGGAAGATTCTGCTTATGTGGACACAAGGGTCAATGCTACATCAGTAGGACACAATGATCAAAATACCAGGCCCACCTAAAAAGGGTTGTGACTGGTCGAGCTATGAAGGTAAATATTATAATTGTTGAATATAGGGGAGACTTTAATCCTCGGGGTTGTGCTCATTTCATCATCTTCATCATTCGACTATGTTTCTTCATGGTCTGAAGACGTGATGGCTGAACTTTCTTCTCTATGTGAGTTCATGTTTCCTTTGGTGGACTCAGATTGTGGTATTATTTCATCTACTACTATATCAATGTAGTCCTCAACTCTCTTTGTCCTTTTATTGTAGTATTTGTATCCTTTTCTTCGAGTAGAGTACCTGAGAAATATACCCTCATTGGCCCGTGAATCAAACTTCCAAGGATTTTTATCATTTCTTTTGATAAAGCATTTGCTACCAAACACCTTGTAGTGTTTCATTGATGCAAGTCTTCCCTTCCACAACTCGTAGGGAGTTTTATCACTTTTTTTGGCCTGAGTTGTGTTATATTTGATAGATACATTGTTGTTTGAGTTGTTTCTCCCCAAAAGGTGAGAGGTACATCTGCTTCATCCATCATAGATCTTGCCATCTCCTAGATTGTTCTATTCTTTCTCTCAACTATGCCATTTTGTTGTGGAGTTTTGGCCATAATATGCTGCCTCCTTATGCCATGCTCTTCATAAAATTCCTCAAACTCTCTTGAAGTGTATTCTCCTCCTCTGTACGATCTTAAGTGCCTCTAATTTTTCTTTGAAGATAATTATCCATGTGGCTCTGGTAAAATCATCAATAAACAACACAAAATATCTCTGTCCTCTTTGGCTTTTTGTTCTGGTTGGGCTGTAGATATCTGTGTGAATTAGTTCCAACATTCCATATGAAGAGAAATCCTTTGTCTTGAAATGAGTCCTGGTTTACTTACCAAATTGACAAGACTCGCAGATTGAATTGTTAGGCCTTGACAAACTTGTCAATCGTCTTACAACTCCTATCTTGTCGTCCTTTATCAGACTGTCAAAATTCATATGAGCAAGTCTCTTGTGCCACGTCCAGGTTTGATTCATCTTGCTCAAATAAAAGCTCACTTTGGAGTCATCAAAGACATATAAATTATTGTGAGTTTTGACTGCCTTTCCTACCAACCTTCCATTCTCTTCATTTCAGATCTCACAGTCCTTGGATCAAAAGGTCACATTAAATCCATTATCACACATCTAGCTCACACTAAGCAAGTTGTGCTTGAGAACCTCTACATACAACGCATTTTGGGCTTTAGCCTTTTTATCAAGACTGACTATGCCCTTACCCTTAATTCTTGTTGGGGAATTGTTGCTAAAAGTGACATTGTTCCCTTTGTCCTTTTCTTTTAGCAACATGGATTCTCCTTTATCCCCAGTCATATGCTTGGAACAACCACTATCCACATATCCTTTGTTCTCTTGATTATGTGTTAACAGAGCAAGCCCACATTCCATGTTCTTTCTAGACTTGCATTTCCAATTCTTGTTGTTGTTTTGAAAGTTTCGCTGCCAAGTATTATGGGATTTGGATGTATTCTCACACCTGCTTCTACATTCACTCACCTTGTGCCCAAAATTATTACACATGAAGCATTCAACATCATTCATCATGGGTGAGAAGAAATTTCTATTTATGGAAGGAGAGTTTTGAGATCTATAATGTTGATACTTATTGTATCTGAAATTTTCATCTCTTTCAACTTTGAATCTTCTACAGTCAGTAGCCTTATGTCCAAATATATGGCATTTATAACAATGAGCATAAAATAAATTAGAGTACCTAGAGTTGGAAGATTCATGAGTTCGATCATGAAAGTACCCATGTTGTCTTGCTGATTGATTCATTCTTCGTTGGTATGGATCTTTTGAGAAGTTGGAACTCTCATTCCAGTGATGGGATCCTCTCTTACTTGCTACATTTTTATCTTCTTTGATTCTCCCTTGAAGCATCTTTTCATAGCTCAGGGGTTCCTCGAAACCTACAGACCTAAATTTTATCTTTCTCATAGAAGATTCATGTGGCCAAGAATATCCCAGGCCTATTTTGTTTTTTGGAGACCTTTGGATGTTCAGAATCTGATCTAGATTTCTTGTCCCTTCTGCAAATTTCTCATTTACACATTTCTTGGTCTTTAGTCTCTCAAGATATGTTATGGGAGAGATAATTTCTACCTCGAGACTCTGACAATTTTCTTCCCATTCATGGATTAAATCATTAAGAACTTCTTCTTTTCGTTTAGCTTCTTCTAGTTTGATTTTCAAGAAAAAAATTTCTTCTTTGCATGCATCTAATATCACCTCCTTCTTTACCTTTAACAACTCCTCCTTTAGATACATGTTCTCTTCGTCTAATTTCTCACATGTTTTTTTGTTTTTCTTTTAGTTGAAGAGTTAAGTTGTCTTTACTTTTAATGGATTCTTTTGATTGACAAACTCCTCATTTTCAGAGTTATACATACCTTCTTCAACACGTTGTAGCTGTTCTTTTAGCTACATATTCTTTCTTCTAGCCTTCTTTAACTCATCAAGAGCACTAATGATTTCTCCTTCAAAGTCCACAACTCCTTCTTCTTCTTCAGAGTCTGTAATGTATCGTTTCTTGGAGTCTACTCCAAATGCTATTAGTAACCATTCATTGACTCATCCTTTGAGGAGTTTTCACTATATGATTCTAGAGCCAGGTTATCCTCTTTAGAGTAGAGCCAATTTTTCATAGAGAGCCTCTTATTTTGGTGCTTCTAATCCATGCCTCTAAAATTTTGATCATTTTCCTTTTCTGTCTTTTCTTTGTAAGGGAATTTGGATGAGAAATGTCTAACTCTTCCATAGTCGAAGCATTTGAAGGGTAGATTCCCTTTATACATTCCTGAGCCATGCTTCAGTTTCCTGGCAAAGTGAGCCAACTCTTGATTAGACTCACAACTAGATAAATCTTGATGATCTTGGTGTTCCTTAGCCTTCTTGGACACCTTGAATGCTGCCTCCTTTGGTTCAGACTTCTCTTTTCCTACTCTCATCTCATAGACTGTTAGAGTACCTAGCAGCTGGTCTATTGTGAGACTCTTTAGATCAAACATCTCTTAAATGACAGATATTTTGGCATTAAATCTCATAGTTAGAGATCTTAAGACCTTTTGTACAATATTATCTTCTTTTATATCTTCACCAAGCCCTCTAATCAGATAGGTTACTACATCAACTATGAGAATTAATCTACTATGCTTTCTTCTTCACTCATTCTTAAGCTTTCAAACCTCACTCTGAAGGTTTGAAGTTTGGCCTGCTTGACTTTCTCATCTCCTTCATGACTCTGATTGATCTTGACCTAGACTTCCTTAGCAAACTTACAATGCATAACTTTAACGAGTTCATATTGAGTAAGGCGAAAGAGAATGACATTCTTGCCTTTAGCATTGTTTCCATACACCTTACGGTTTAAATATGTGGGAGGGACATCAAGGACAACATAGTCTATCAAAACCAAGCTCCAAACATCTACTCCTAGAGACATAAGATATGCTTCCATCCTAACTTTACAAAAGGCATAGTTTGTCCCATTTAATATTGGTATCTTGCTTGAGTAAGCATCCTGACTTTCTTGTCTAGACATAATTCTTATGGATCTACCTTCTAGTGGTTAAGTTGTTCCTGAAGGAACCTTGCTCTGATGCCAACTGTTGAAATAAGGAATTACTGGGGGGGGGGGGTGAATCAATATTTGTGAGGTTCTTAAAACTTATAAGTATTTAATTTTTTTCACTACTGTCAGTTACTTGTGAGAGCATTCATACAAAATACAAATGAACAACAAGATAAGGCATTCACATGTACATATAATCTGTCACATGAGTAACATACACATATTGACACAGGTATATTTACGTGGAAACCCAAAGGGCAAAAACCACCAATTTGTTTGTTGTTATGATGTAAATTAACCACCTACTTAATTACATCAATTCATTTGTGAGCACCCACTCACAGGAGGCACCAACCCCCTTAAGATATCAATCCATTAATTTCCAAGAGGCACCAACCTCTTATGAATGCATGTAACTACTTGCTCTAGCCATTGTTCTACTTTTCATACAATTTCAAATTGAAAATGGAGGCAAATGCATATACATAGTAATGCAAATATGGTATGTTCCAGTACCAGTTCCTTTCTTTCATCTCCCTAATTCTCCTTCGAACTATGCTCTTTTCTGCTCAACCAACTCAGGTCTCGGCTCTATGATACACCTTCTCTCAGTGATGCTTGGCTCAGTCACACACCCAATACACTACACTTTGTAACACTCAATAATTATACATTCCCCCACTCTACATAACTTCTTTCCACTATTTTGTTCCTCTGCTGCGCCGTGATTGATGTTGTCTCTATTGTCTTTGTACCCGATAGTTTGCTACAACATAATATGGTCTACTATTGCTCAATCAGGTTGCTTGGACACTTCAACAAAGCTCCCCATTCTCCTGTAACTTTTGTTCTCAATCACGCCAACTAATTTAATGCAAAGGATGAACTTCTGAATGATTCCCTATGTCGAGAATTAATTCTGAGTAAAACCATGCACTCCAGAGAGGTGTTCCATGCTTACAAATTGATCCTAGTGAACAACCTGTACCTCAAACATGACTTTCTTGTTTCAAGTGAAGATCTTTTGCACCCAACTATCTTTTTCATTTAATTCTTCATGGTGTGCAAGAAATATCGAGGAAAGCTATTTTTCATTTGAGTCAGGCCCATTAAATTTGGTCCGCAAGTCAAGGTCCTCACTGCCTTGTTCATATTCTCTGCATTCACCATTAATACTGGCACCAACTCTGATCCTCTGCCAAAGTTAATGAAGTCACCAATTTCATAGCAAGACCTTGCAAAACTAATTCCTGGGCACACCTTTCAATGTTGATTGGGAGGTCGTGAATCGACCCAATTTGCTTGCTTGTGCGCCCATATTAGCCTCGACCCCTAACTTGACCATAAGTCCAATTAGGGACCTTTTCCACTCTTTTGGACATGTTCATTCATTCAACGCCAATAACTAAATACAGAGGAAAAAATACGCAAAACAAACCCTTGGCGCAAACTTCGAGGTTCTACCACATCATCAGTGTATGTCATCCTAACATCATTTGGGCCACATGGCTCCTTTTGTATGGTGATACAATCAACTAAATTTGGTCCGCTAGACCACCCAAAAATGTTGAAATTTCTTGCCACGTGTCCTCCGTACTGCCACGTCACACTGACGTCATCTACAATATTGCCTGTACCGAGTCCCACACAGGTTGGGGGTCGGGGTTTTGTTCTTCCTACTAAACTTTGTTGTCCTCCCCGACCTTCGATTGGTTCAACTACTAACTACTAAATTAGAGTTGGTGCCACACAGGTTTGGGGTTGGGGCTTTGTTCTCCTGTTAACTCTGCTACGCGGCCCGACCTCCGACTAGGTCTGATTCACTTAAGTCCCGACCTTAGTTCAAAATCTACCTAAGTCCTAAGCGAATGAGCTTTTCTATCTGCCATCTTCAACTAACTATAAATCCTGATCCAGAAGGCCTTTTCTAGAGTCCAACATACCATTGTAAATCTCTTCCAGAGCACTATCCGACTATGTCATAACCAAGAGAATCTGAACTAAACACATGGGGCAGAAATACCTCCAAAGTCTGGGACTCCTCGACCATCATAGTCATATTTTTATGGCTTCTCCAATAAGCCAACTATTGTGATGATTCTCTACAGAATACTGCAACAACCATGGGAATCCCCCTAAACAACATGCTCATCAGTGCCAACAAGTGTTGCCTCTATCCTTAGTGCTAGTCAATTTGTCATCAATGCCAACATAGTTAGTGCCATCAACCTTCTAGACATTGCCAATTGTCCAACAATATCCCCCTTTGGAATTGATGGAAACACACTAAGCTCCCCCCAAAACTAGGAATATATTTCTTCACCGTTGATCTTCTCCTTAGCACTCATAATCTTCTCCCATTCTCCTAAAATCTCCCCTTGAACCATTGCAAACTACTCTTCAATTGATCCTTCAAGTTGGGTAGTTTCCAACACTCATTGTACTTAATTCATTTGGGAGGAGGAGTCACAAATCCTATCTATTGTCAGAGATACACAAAGGGCTCTCTTGCAAGTGGCTTATTAAAGATGTTTGCTAGTTGTGTTTTAGTGACCACATATTCTAGTCGGATAATATTAGCAACAAATTGTTCTCTCAAGAAATGAAACTTGATAGGAATATGCTTGGTCTTTGAGTGCATGACAAGATTCCCAGAGAAGCTAATCGCACTTGTGTTATCACACATGATTGGAATTTGAAACACCAACTCTACTTTAATGTCCTTCAAGGTATGCTTCATCCATATAATTTGTGAGCAACAAGTGGCAGCTACAATATACTATTGTTCAACATTTGATAAAGAAATGGAGTCTTGTTTCTTGCTAACCCAGGACACTGAGCAATTCCCCAAAAAGAATGTTGCACCAGAGGTGCTCTTCCTGTCATCAATACTGCCTACCCAATTAACCTGAATATAGGAATTTAATTTAAAATCTCTGCTTCTAGCATACCATAGCCCATAGTTTGTTGTCCCTCGCAAGTATTTGAAAATGATTTTTATAGTAATGACATAACTTTCATGGGGGCATGCTTGAAATCTGGCCACCAGACCTACTACTTGAATGATGTCTGGTCCAGATGTTGTAAGATACAACGAGCTCAATATCATTGATCTATAGACAATCTGATTTACCAGTGGTGTCTCATCTTCTTTGCATAACTTACAACCTGTAACCATGGGGGTGCTAACTGGCTTGAAATCTTCTAGTTTGAATTTCTTCAGAGTTTCTCGCAGGTATTTAGATTGGGAGATAAATACCCCATCTTTTGATTGAGAAACTTGCAATCCTAAGAAAAAGGAAAATACTTCTATCATGGACATCTCAAAGTCTGTTTGCATATAATTTGCAAATTGATGCCCCAACTATTCTAGATCGCTGCCAAAGATACGTCATCTACATACACTACCACAATCAATAGGTGGTCATCTTCAAATTTTATGTACAAATTGCTATCTACAATTCCCCTCTTAAATCCTTGTTCCTAAAGATATCTCTCCAATGTATACTTCTTCTTCCAGATCTCCATTGAGGAAGGCCAACTTCACATCCATATGATATACCCTAATGATTTTATGATTGGAAAATAAATGAACATTCTGATAGATTCCAGTATAGCTACTGGTGCAAAGGTTTCTTCAAAATCTATCCCCTCTATTTGGGCATACCCTTTGCAGACTAGTTGTGCCTTGTTCCTTATTACTTGACCTTGCTCATTTAGCTTATTTTTGTAGACCCATTTTGTGCCTATGACGTTTTTCTCTTTGGGTCTTGGAACAAGCTCCCAAGTGTCATTCTTCTTGATTTTATCCAGCTCTTCATTCATAGCTCTCACCCAAGACTTATCCTCACTTGCCTGACTAAGATTCTTGGGTTCAACTTGACATAACATAGAAAGATTTGCATAACTTGGATTGTCAACAAATTTCCTCCTAGTATTAACAACAAGTCATTGATATCCAATAATTTGACTCTCAGGATATTGTTTCTGCACATACTTGGATGGTGTTTTGGGCCTCAAGGTTGTGCTCATTTCTTCGTCTTCATCATTTGACTTTGTTTATTCATGGTCTGAGGATGTGATCGCTGGAATTTCTTCTCTATGTGAATTCGTGTTTCCTTTGGTGGACTTAGATTGTGGTATTATTTCATCTACTACTTTATCAATGCATTCCTCAACCCTCTTTGTCCTTTTATTGTAGCATTTGTATCCTTTGCTTCGAGTAGAGTACCTAAGAAATATACCCTCATCTCTTGAATTAAACTTCCCAGGATTTTTATCATTTCTTTTGATAAAGCATTTGCTGTGAAACACCTTATAGTGTTTCATTAATGCAGGTCTTCCCTTCCACAACTTGTAGGGAGTTTTATCACTTTTCGCCCTGAGTTGTGTTGTGTCTGATAGATACACTACTGCTTGAGCTGCTTCTCCCCAAAAGGTGTGTGGTACATCTACTTCATCCATCATAACTCTTTCCATCCCCTGGATTCTTCCATTCTTTCTCTTAGTTATTCCATTTTGTTGTGGAGTTATGGCCACATTATACTGCCTCCTTATGCAATGCTTTTCACATAATTCCTCAAACTCTCTTGAAGTGTATTTTCCTCCTCTATATGATCTTAAGCATTTGATATTTAGATCTTTTTCATTATCTACCTAAGCTTTAAATGTCTTGAAATGCTTAAGTGCTTTTGATTTTTTTTTCAAGAGAATTATCCATGTGTCTCTGGTAAAATCATCAAAACAACATAAAATATTTCTCTCCTCCTAGGCTTTTTGTTCTGGTTGGGCCACATATATCTATGTGAATTAGTTCCAGTGGTCTAGATGAAGAGAGCTCCTTTATCTTGAAATGAGTGCTGGGCTGCTTACCAAATTGATAAGACTTGCAAATTGAATTATTAAACCTTGACAGACTGGGAAATCCTCTTACAACTCCTATCTTGCTGAACTTTATCAGACTGCCAAAATTTATATGACCAAGTCTCTTGTGCCACAATCGGGTTTGTTTAATCTTCCTCAAATAACAACTCACTCTAGAGTCATCAAACACATATACATTATTATGAGTTCTAGCTTCCTTTCCTACCACCTTTCCATTCTCTTCATTTCAGATCTCATAGTCCTTGGATCAAAAGGTCAGATTATAGCCATTATCACACATCTGGATCACACTAAGCAAGTTGTGCTTGAGACCCTTTACATACAACACACTTTGGGCTTTAGAATTTTCATCAAGACTGGCCATGCCCTTATCCTTAATCCTTGTGGGGGCATTGTTGCTGAAAGTGACATTGTTCCCTCTGTTCTTTTATTTTAGCGACAAAAATTTTCCATTGTCCCCAGTCATATGCTTGGAAAAACCACTATCCACATACCATTTGTTCTTTTGATTATGTTTTGACAGAGCAAGCCCACATTCCATGTTCTTTGCAGACTTGTGTTTCCAATTCTTCTTATCCTTTTGAAAGGTTGGCTACCAAGTATTATGGGATTTAGGTGGATTCTCACACCTGCTTCTGCATTCACTCGCCTTGTGCTCAAAATTATTACATTTGAATCATTCAACATCATTCATAAGGGAGAGAAGAAATTTATATTTCTGGAAGGAGAGTTTTGAGATCTATAATGTTTATACTTATTATATATGAAATTTTCATCTCTTTCAACTTTGACTCCTCTACAATCAATAACCTTATGTCCAAAGGTATGACATTTATAACAATGACCATAAAATAGATTAGAGTACCTAGAGTTGGAACATTCATGAGTTCATTCATGAAAGTACCTATGTTGTCTCGCTGATTGATTCATTCTCTGTTGGTATGGCTCTTTTGAGAAGATGGAACTCTCACTCCAGTGATGGGCTTCTCTCTTACTTGCTACCCTTTTAAATTCTTTGATTCTCCCTTGAAGCATATTTTCATATCTCAGAGGTTCCTCGAAACCTGCGAACTTGAAGTTCATGTTTCTCATAGAAGATTCCTGTGGCCTAGAATATCCTAGACCTGTTTTGTTTTCTGAAGACCTTTTCCGGTTCAGAATATGATCTAGCTTTCTTTTCCCTTCTACAAATTTCTCATTTACACCTTTCTCAGTCTCTAGTATCTCAATATCTGTTCTCAGAGAGATAACTTCTGCCTTGAGACTCTGACAATTTTCTTCCCATTCATGTATTAAATCGTTAAGAACTTCTTCTTTTTGTTTAGCTTCTTCCAGTTTGACTTTCAGGGACAAAATTTATTCTTTGCATGCATTTGAGATCATCTCCTTCTTTACCTTGAACAACTCCTCCTTTAGATGCATGTTCTCTTCTTCTAGTTTCACACATGTTTTTTGTTTTTTCTTTTAGTTGAAGAGTTAAGTTGTCTTTACTTTTGATGGATTCTTAAAGTTTTTATTTTAGACAAACTCCTCATTGTATGAGTTATACATACCTTCTTTAACACATTGTAGCTATTATTTTAGCTGCATGTTCTTTCTTTTATCCTTCTTTAACTCATCAAGAGCACTAATGAGTTCTCCTTCAAAGTCCACAACTCCTTCTTCTTCTTTAGAGTCTATAATGCCTCGTTTCTTGGAGTCTTCTCCAAATTCCATCAGTAAACATTCATTTGACTCATCCTCTGAGGAGTTTTCACTATCTAATTATGGAGCTGAGCTATCCTCTTTAGAGTAGAGCCCCTTTTTCTTAGAGAGCCTCTTCTTTTGGTGCTTCTGAGCCCTGCCTCTAAAATTCTGATCATCTTCCTTTTTTGTCTTTTCTTTGTAAGGGCATTTGGACAAGAAATGTTCGACTCTTCCATAGTTGAAGAATTTGAAGGGTAGCTTCCCTTTATACTTTCTTGAGCCACACTTCAATTTCCTAGAAAAGTGATCCAACTCCTGATTAGACTTGCAGCTGGAGCAATCTTGATGATCTTGGTGCTCCTTAGCCTTCTTGGACACCTTGAATGTTTCCTCCTTTGGTTCAGACTTCTCTTTTCCTACTCTCATCTCATAGGTTGTGAGAGTACCTAGCAGCTGGTCCATTGTGAGACTCTTTAGATCAAACATCTCTTCAATGGCAAAGATTTTGGCATTAAATCTCATAGGTAGAGATCTTAAGACCTTTTGTACAATAATATCTTCTTTTATAGCTTCACCAAGCCCTCTAATGATATTGGTCACTTCATTAACTTTGAGGAAGTACTCTACTATGATTTATTCTTCACTTATTCTTAAGCTTTCAAAACTCATTCTGAAGGTTTGAAATTTGGCCTGCTTGAATTTCTCATCTCCTTCTTGACTCTAATTGAGCTTGACCAAGAATTCCTTAGCATATTTACAATGCATAACTTTAACAAGTTCATATTGACCGAGGCCAAAGAGAATGTCATTCTTGGCTTTAGAATTTTTTCCATACACCTTCTTAACATTTGCGTCTACAGGAGGGACATCAGGGACAACATAGTCTATCAAAACCGAGTTCCAAACATCTACTCCTAAGGACATAAGATAGCATTCCATCCTAACTTTCCAAAAGGTATAGTTTGTCCCGTCAAACACTGATATCTTTCTTCAGTAAGCATCCTGACTCTCTTATCTAGACATAACTCCTTATGGATCTACCTTCTAGTGGTTAAGCTGTTCTTGAAGGAACCTTGCTCTGATACCAATTGTTGGAATAAGTAATTACTGAGGGGGGGGGGGTGAATCAGTAATTGTAAGGTTCTTAAAACTGTAAGTATAAGCCTTTAATTCTTTTCACTATTGCCAGTTACTTGTGAGAGCATTCATACACAATACAAATGAACAACAAGATAAGGCATTCACATGTACATATAATCCATCACATGAGCAACACACATATATTGACACAAGTATTTTTACATGGAAACCCAAAGGGAGAAAACCGCTAATCCGTTTGTCATTATGAAGTAAATTAAGCACCTACTTAATTACATCAATTTGTTTGTGAGCACCCACTCACAGGAGGCACCAACTCCCTTAAGATAGCAAGCCACTACTTGCCAAGAGGAACCAACCTCTTATGAATGCAGACAACTACCTGTATATCTACAGTTCTACTTTTCATACAATTTTCAAATTTAAAACATAGGTAAATGCATATACATAGAAATACAAATATGGCCTGTTCCATTACCAGTTCCTTTATTTCAACTCCCCAATTCTCCTTTGAACTGTGCTCTTTGCTTCTCAACTAGCTTAGGTCTCAGCCCAATGATACACCTTCTCTCAGTGACACTTAGCTTAGTCACACACCCACAACACTACACTCAACAATTTTGCATTCCCCCACTTTGCATAAATTCTCTCCACTGTTTTGTTCCATTGTTGCGTTGTGGCCGATGTTGTCCTTGTTGTCTCTATACCCAATATTGTGCTACAACGTGGTATGGTCTATTGTTGCTCAATCAGGTTGGTTGTACACTTCAACAAGGTTCCCCATGCTGTTGTAACTTGTGTTCTCAGTGACGACCACTGATTTAATGCAAAGGATGAACTTCTGAGAGATTCCTACGTTGAGAATTAATTCTCAGTAAAATTATGCACTCCAGAGAAGCATTCCATGCTTACAAACTGATCATTGTGAACAACCTGTAGCTCAGGCATGGATTCTTGTTTCAAGTCAAGTTCTTCTGCACGCCACTGTCTTTTTCATTCAATTCTTCATGGAGTGCAAGAAATATTTGGGAAAGCTAATTTTCATTTAAGCCAGGCCCCTTAAATTTTCTCTGCAAGCCGAGGTCCTCGTTGTCTTGTCTATGTTCTCTGCAGTCACCATTAATATTGACACCAACTCTGATACCCTACTAAAGTTAATGAAGTCACCAATTTCACAAGAAGACCATGCGAAACTAATCCCTAGGCACACCTTTCAATGTTGGATGGGAGGTCATGAGTTGAACCGAATTGCCTGCATGTGCGCCTGTATTCATTCAACTCCGATAACTGAATACACGGGAAAAACTACACAAAACAAACCCTTGGTGAAAACTTCGAGTTTCTGCCACATCATTATTGTATTTCATGTTGACATCATCTGGGCCACGTGGCTCCTTCTATATGGTGACACTTGTCACATAAATTTGGTCCACTAGACCACATAAAAATGCCGAAATTTCCTACCACGTGTCCTCCATACTACCATGTTACGCTAACGTCATCTACCACGTTGCTTGTACTAGGTCCCACACAGGTTAGGGGTCGGGAGCTGGGGCTTCGTTCTTCCTGCTAAACTTTGTTGTCCTGCCTGACCTCTGACTGGCCCGAATACCGACTACTAACTTGGAGCTGGTCCCACACAGGTCGGGGGTCGGGGCTTTGTTCCCCTGCTAACTCTACTACATGGCCTGACCTCCAACTAAGCTCAACTCACCTAAGTCCTAAGCTTAGTTCAAAATCTACGTAAGTCCTGAGCGAATGATATTTTTTGTCTGCCATATTCAAATAACTATAACTCCTGATCCATAAGGCCTTTTCTGGAGTCCAACATACCATTGGAAATATCTTATAGAGAACAATCCTACTTTTCCATAACCAAGAGAATATGAAATAAATACAAAGGGAAGAAATAACTCCAAACTTTGGGACTCCCCGCCCATCATAATAATCTTTTTATGGCTTTTCCAGTGAGCCAACTACTGTGATGATTCTCTACTAATTACTATAGCAACCATGGGACTCCCCCTAAACAACATGCTCATTAGTGCCAACAAGTGTTGCCTCTATCCTTAGTGCTAGTCCAGTTGACATCAATGCAAACATAGTGAGTGCCACCAACCATATAAGCATTTCCAAATGTCCAACATGTCACTTAGATGAGGGCCCATGTTATATGACATAATCCCAACATGAACCTATGATAGAAATTGGCAAAGCCTAAGAAACTCTGAGGCTCATTTCGTGTGATCGGGGCTGGTTAGTCATGAATGAATTGAATCTTGGCTAGATCTACATGCACACCATGCTCATCAACAATGCAACCTAGGTATTAGATGTTATTCACGCTGAATGAGCATTTTTATAAGTTAACATATCGCTTGTGCTACCACATAGTGTGAAGGAAGTGTTGAATATGTTGCAACCTTTCCACCCAACTCTTGTTGAAGATGAGGATGTCATCCAAATACACCACCACAAAAGAATTGGTGAAAGGCCACAAGATATCATCCACTAGCCTCATGAAAATTCATGGGGCATTCGTAAAACCAAAAGGCATGACTAACCATTCAAAACGACCTTATTTGGACTTGAAAGCAATCTTCCATAAATCAATTTTTTCTACTAGGATCTAGTGGTGGTTGGACTTCAGATCAATCTTACTAAAGTACTTTCCCCCCTTGAGTTGGTTAAGAAGGTTATTAATTCGGGGAATTGGGTATCATTTCTTGACTATGATTTTGTTCAAATCCCTGTAATCAATGCAAAGTTGCCAAGTCCTGTCCTCCTTCTTCTTGAGTATAATTGGGCTTCTGTGGGGCGAGGAGGTTGATTGGATGTGCCATTTTTGGAGGTGCTCTTAGATCTGGTGCTTGTTTTCCTCATTTTCCTAAAGAGAGTGACGATATATTGGCCCATTGGGTTGAGGTGCATCGGGGGTTAGATTGATTGAATGCTTGACTTGACAGTGTGAAGGTACCACCATGGGAAAAGTTAAGATGTCTTTGTATTCTTCCACGACCTTGTCCACTTACTTTTTCCACATGGAGAGGCCTTTATGTGGAGGCGATGGATGTGGCCACAACCTTCTACTCACTTTGAGAGTGAATCATGAAGGAGACAAATTTTATGGTTTGGGAGATGACCTTCCTGGGTTGCTCATTGAAATGGTGGTAGGCGGAGCTACCTCTAGTATCCTATATATTTGTCTACCCAAAGTAATATAACACTATGAGGTCTAGACTCATATACAACATGATGCTTCCACAAGTATGGTTGGCCTAAAATACCATCATAAACTTCAAGGGGGCTAATATCACACAATACCTCATCCTTGAAGGGCTTGATGTCATAGGACATGTTACATTGTTAGCTAACACAAAGATATCACCCTTGGAGCAGCGACCCGATGGTATATTGTTGTGGATTGGGTGTTGTCGATAGGTACAACTATTTGATGACCTTTGCTAAGATGAGTTTCTTTTGAATTCCATTATCGATAATGAAGTGCAATAGAGCACCCTTTACCCACATCTATGAGTGAAAAAGGAACTCACCTTCCTCTTATTCTTCATGTTTATTGGTTGGATCTTGGTGGTAGCAACAATGGCATTAGGTTCTACATCAATGATTTGCTTCCCCTTTCCTATATGTGATTCACAGTCTAAACCTGCAACTGACTTTGAGTCTTTCAACTAGGCCACCAACAACTTCTTTCAGTGACATTCATTGATGTTATATGAAGGGAACTTATGGAAATCACATCACTTTCTCGTGTCTCTCTTTGTATTCCCATTACCCTTGTTTCTCTGTGGCTTAGATGGGTTTTCCTGGGGTGGTCCATCTTGGGTCTATCCTTTTTTCTGCAAATTAGGGATGCCTTTGGACTACTTCTGATATGAGGAATTTGCAGGTCCAAACTCTCACTTCTTCCGTTTAAATTTCTACTAAATTTTGACAACATATCGATACACCATTCCTAATAAGAAGATGTTCATAAACTCATTGCCTAGATATATTTGTGTAGACCATCACGGTAATTGAGCAACACTTATTACTCAGAGTCTTTGATACCTAGCTTAGTGCACAAGGTATGGAATATATTTTTGAACTATTGCATCGTTTGGTCCCTCTCTTATCATAGTGTGGTCCATATCATGTATTGGTCATCATAACTTCCAATTGGGTAATATTGTTCCTTAATAACATCCACAAAAGAGCCCCAAGTGGGCATGATCACAAAAAATGTAGATTCCTCTGTGGCCTTTTTCTCATAGTAAATCTCCCATCAATCCTTGACATGGGGGGCAACCTTGAGGAGCGCAAAGGTAATCCTTTCTTTATCAAAAAAATTATGGATAAAATAATACCATTTTAGCATATTTAACTATTTATCTGGAGGATTTGCATCTATTCGGCCTTCAAATACAGGGGTATCAAAACTAACTTGTACCTTGAAAGGGGCAATGCCTCCAAAGTGGTTTTTTGACGAAAATGGATTGGTTGTTAGCATTAGAAAATTAGAAAGGCAGAAACATTTTTTTTATATAGATAATTACTTGTGACTTTCTTATCTTTATGTTCTTCTTTTATCTTTAGTTCATCAAGCAATTACCGAGACAATAGCACAAAGATCACAGACACCAGATATAAGTAGACAGTCAGGGAAAAACCCATATTTAGGGGAAAACCCAGTCAACAACTCTTCCTTAATAACTTCTTGAGATAATCCAAGACTCTTGACCTAGACATAGACTTCTCCACACCAAGTTAACCCTTTCTTCCTTCTTGCAGATGATAGTCCTTTAGCAACAACTTCGACTTAGCAACAACTTGCAACAATAATTTTTGACTCAACAACTGGCAACAACAACAACAAAAACTTTGACTTGTCAACAAAGACTTTGATCTCCTAGAGGAATCCACATGAGAGAGAGATAGGTAGCCCAAAACTTTGATCTTGACTTTTTCTTCCTTCTTCTCCAACTTCACACTCCTATTGGTCTTCTTTTCCAACTTCGCACTTTTCCAACTCTTCTTCTGGGATATCGAACTTGAGTTAGAGAGATGCTCCAAATGAATTTTAACTGCTTGTATATATAGGATTCTAGTGAGGTCAAATTACTTAGAATGAGGCTGACTTGATCTCCTTGAGGCTGACTTGGCGTGGAGGTGTCAAATAGCCTATTTGACTCAATAGCAATTCTTTTTACATGATTCAAAAGCCCAAGAAGGGTCTCTTTAAATGGACAATGACTCTAATGACTCATAATAAATATTAAAAGTCCTCAATGGGAACTTTGACCTAAAAAATGATGACTTAAGCATGAAACCCATGCTTTAATAAGTCATAATAATAATAATAATAATAATTTCTTTTTCATTCTTTTGATAAATACATTTCATTGTGACTCAAAGACATTTTATGAAGATCGAACCTAGTTACATTCTTCAACACTCCCTCTTAACTAGGGAGGTATTCATACTTACATATACAAGTACTGATGAGCCCCAAAAATGTACAATTATTTGGGCTCATTCAACCTCCTAATTTGACTTAATCCACCATTCTTATTTGTTTATTGCATGTTTTTGATTATTTTTATGTTAATAGAGTGAATTTGGTTAGTCATTATGCCAACAAGTCTAATGGGTGCTTTGTGTAGCCTTTTTGGTCAACTTGGAGACAAATTTGAAGGTCTTAATGAGCACTTGGCAGCCAAATTCGTGGGAGAACAAGCTAGAGGATTTGTAGGAAGGTGTCCCCCTCATTTATGGGCCCTTACCTCGAATTCTCCACCATCAGCTCGGAGTTCAAGGGCCACCGAATCAATCAGCTCAAGGGCAGCCAAGCAAGTCAAGTTGGACTGCTGTTAACTACAAGTCTTGGGCAGCCAAGTCCCTAACTTTTAGGAGGACTGTTGGGTCCTCAAATTGTATAAATAAGAAGGCTTGGGGCCTCATTTTGGTTAGCTAGTGGGTAGTCATTTTGTGTAGCTAGTTAGTCAATTTGGGGATAGCTAGTTAGTCAATTTGGTTAGTCATGTTGTAGCTCGGTTTTTGCTCCTTGTAAGCCAGTTTTGGCATGTCATTAGATTCATGATTATTCAATAAAGACAGGCAGCTTTTGATCCAATTCTGAGTTTTTAAGAGAGCAATAGACCTCCTCTGTTTTGTAATGTTAATTTCTTTTTGTTTCAGCACTTTAGTTCATTGCTTTACCATGCAATTCAAAATTACAGGTTTGCTGAGTTAGTTTTTATGAGATTGAATGAGTTTAGCTTATGGTTGAATTGCTTTCGGTTGTTTAGTTAGATTAGCGGGTTGATAATACATTGGAGCTCCAAGGAAAAAGGTTGAGGAAGTCTCCACTGCCATCTCTGTTTGGAGATTGGAGTGCAACCTATACCAACCACAAAAATACATAGTTCTTCACTTTATACATGCTGCAACATAGTCTTGTTTATGATAGATCTTTCCATGCACTTCACTCTTGCACCATACACCTTCATCACAGCTTCATGCACATTCCTTTATACGCTTTATCTTGCTGTTCATTAAGTTCAGGTAGCTTAGGTTAATGAATTTTCATCTTGGTGACAGTCACAAGCCATTTGTTTCATTTACACTGCTTTTCATCATTCTATTACCTCCTTCTTCGTCTTGATCACGCATACAACCACATCCTCGACCTCTGCTCCGCTCTGTTATCTCCCAAACTCCATCCACTTAAAGAAAAAATACAAAAACATGTCTTTTAAGCTGCAAGTAGATTAGATTCATGCATTTTCACTTATTAGAAGTAATGGCATCATTGGTAGAAGTTTCCTTCACATTCTTTGCATCATAGAGGTTAGACTAGTTAAATTAGGGTTTCCATGTTTTGATTTGCTTTCAGTTCATTTTTGCCAAGTAGATTAGTCTTCTTTGAGCTAGCTTTCGTCCATCATTGATAAAGCTTCTTCTGTGAGCCTATAGAAGTTGGCTTGAGCCCTAGCGGACTTGTGCTAGCTGACCAAGTGACAACTGCGACAAGAGCTAGTACTTGTGCATACAGCACCGTCGCTTCCAAGTTTGTACGAACTACCAGGTTGATAAAATTAAGAGACAGGAAGCCCCAGGAGTTGTAGCATTATTGCTACAATACTGGAGCTCACCAAGTACATGGAAGATCTCAAAACACATGAAGAGTTTAGGCACTTACGGTGCCACAGACTAGATTCCTGACCAGGGAAATCTATCCGGGTGGGACTAAGATGGACTAAATCTTTTAGCCAGTATAGGTACCATCAAGCTTACTTTGATAACCATCAACCCAAGGATCTAGGTGCGTATCCAAGGTCAGAGCTCTATGACCAATGCCACCCTCCCTCTTCGGGATCTATAAATCGATACATATGTTGGCCAGATGTCCTCCCCGACATTATACACACTCGATGCCTCAACACATCAAATCTCTCTAACCTCAAGCATGATTTTCAAAAACCTTGAGAGATTTACCTGAACAGTCACAACCCCAACAAATTTTCAAATACTCATGAGTAAACACAAACCTTTGGGGTCTTTTAACTTCCTGATGTTGCCTCACAATTCATCATCGTAGGACTTCAAGGCTTCCCAAATCTTGACAAAGGTTTCTTCAATCATTCAACTTCCTTTCCTACTTCTCATGCAACAACCAAAACCTTCTTTCAACGACTCCTCAATATGTATTCTCCAATTTATTCTTCAAGGTATCTATCATGACTATGATATGCCCTCCCTCTCAACTCAAGAGATATACTCTTTTCTAAGCTCGTTATTAACTTAGGGAGATCAATTTTTTTTCTATGACATCGGAGAATCTTTCATGGCTTTCATCCTTCTTGATCATCATCATTTATACAACTTTCTTTCATCATGCTTATCGAACATCTTCATCGTCTTGAAGATTATGTACCTGCAAAACTTAGACAACAAGTACAACCAAATACATATATAGAAGCATGAACTTAACTATATCAGAATCATACAATAATGGAAGCATTAGAATTTAGACAACAAATACTTAAATTTAGTTAGGTTCACAAACAACAAGAGACACATACTTTTATACTTCAACTACTTGCTAGGGTTTTGTAATAAACCCTAGACTTCATCATCAAGACTTCGAGCAAGACAACAAAATTAATTATATTTAGGGTTTCAATATTTATTTCAGAGATATGACATACTTCTTAATATAATATATTGCAAAACCTAGAATCAATTCAAACAACTATAGTTCTACAATGCATCCAACAAATTTAGAATTCATATGATAGACTTCTACTAGGATTTAACGCAAACCCTAGATTCTATAAATGAGACACTAAGCCTTGGATGACAACAAATAAAAAAAATCAAATCATAGTCTAACATTTGAATTGAATGACCAACTTCTACTAGGGTTTGTTGTAAACCCTAGATTTTATCTTCATAAGGGATATCTACACATCATATCCTAGAACATCAAACTTCTACTAGGGCCTAGTTACAAACCCTAGAACTTACCAACAAATAGGTCAGCACAAATACATCTCGAGGATAATCATGCACAAGCATATCATAACATATATAGGATGAACCTAAGACACAAATATCAATATATTTAAAGTCAAACATATAACGATATTGATTAGGATAGGGTTTTTTATTAGATAAACAAACATACACCTAGGGATTCATTCCTAGGTGAAAACTCTCAATACATAAGGATTTTACTTACAATCCCTAATTTTCCTAAACCTCAAGGTATAGGAAAATATTACCAACCAAACCCTAAAGGAATAGGGTTTCCACACCAATATTAAACATATTATCATCAAAACCCCAAACATCAAAGAATAATATTTTCTAGTTTTCATCAGCAACCCTAAGTAGACTAGGGTTTATCACATTAACGTTGGCATACCCTTAGGTTATGGTTTTATAGGTAACCTATTAGGGTTCCACAAACATAATGATTAATGAGGGTAGATTCAATCTAATAATTAGTCTCCCAATCAATAATTTGTTATGATTCAATAGTCTTAGACATAACACTTGTTAGTAATGTAAAACATTTTTTTTTAATTGAATGAATATATCTTTATCATGAAGAGAAAAAAAAACTTATATTCTAAGGCATACCTTTGAGTTTATACAAATATTATAGGACATCAATTCCAATAGAACTTTAATTCTTTGTCTTGTGAGGTCTTCTCCATAGCCCTTGATCATAACAACAAGATTTTCCTAAACAAGGAAAATATAAAAGAAATAATATTAGCATCTAGTGTACACACATCTAGATAAGAAAATGAAAACCAAATATAAAAGACAATACATGGACTAAGATACTTATCTTTGGAAAACAGTGAGGGCTTCCTCTTAATCCAATCTTGAGGGATACCTAAAACTTTGACAAAACAATTCAACAATGTTTTTTCAAAGAATGTTAAGCCTATAAGTTCTAGAAATCAAAGTGAAAAACAAATAAAAAATTCAAAGCAGAAGGGCTTAGTAGTATAATTCCTTTATTTCTGATTCTTCAGTCTTGTGCTTATTTAGAGATCCTTCTTCGACAACATTTGCATGATCTCTATTTCTCTTTCTATTTCTCGGATTTTCAGGACAATCACTTTTGTAGTGACCTATCTTGTGACAATTGTAGTGTTCGATCTTGGATATGTCTATATTCCTTCTAGGCCCTTCAGTCTTCTTGAATGATCCTTTGTTCTTGCGATGAGAAGAGTAGGCATTTGAAACCTTTTCTTATTCATTCTCTTTGTTACTTGCTAGAGAAATATTGACTTCTTCCCGATTTCAAGCATTCCATAGTTGTTCAACTATAGGAGTCTCCTTCCAACTATTGAGTCTTGATGAAAAGGCACTCCATGATGTTGGTAAACCTAGGAGTGTAGTAATTACAAGTTCTTTCTCTGGTACTATCTCATAAATTGATTGAATTTCATATTTTAATTTGGCTATTCTCACAAAGAAAGATGCCACAATGTCTTCCTTTTTCATTTTTATAGATCTTAATTCATTTTGGATTTAAGACACCTGTGGTTTAAATCTTCTGACTTAGTTACCGGAGAACCCACAGTAAAAACCATTTTTCGTCAACGTTTCAAATCCCAACTGGGATCCATCATCAGGATTTCATGAATGCTTGATAGAAGAAGAGCTCAATTAAGGGATTAAATAGTAATGAGAAGATTAGGTATTGGGTTGAGATGAATGACAACCTTGATTCAATAATATTATTAATTTTTGATTAATTAATGATGAGTAAATTAATTGATTTTAATTTGATGTAAATTATTATTATTATTTTATTACTATTATGTTAATTATTATTCTAATTAAGTTTAATAACTTATTTTTATTTAATATAATGTAATATAATATAATATAATAATCTTTATTCTAAATAATTAGTGATTATTAAATTAATAATACATAAAAGTATTTGAATTTAATATATATTAGTATAATATAATATTATTAATTATAAAAATATGTAAAATCTATATATTAATTAATAATATATATTGGTATACGATGAATAGTAATATTAGTGAATTGTATATTAAAATAACTTAAATTAATAATTATTAAGATAGAATTAATTAATATTAATAATATTAGAAACCAATATTAATAATTAAAAGTTGATAATTAATAACTAAATACTAACAAAATAAAAATTAATAATTAATAGGAGATAATTCATGTTAATAATATGTGTTCTTCCATGAGACAATTATGCACTTATCTTGTTTAACTATCTTTTTCCTTCTTATGGGGTTCATCTGCTTCTTCCACAGAGGCAGTCTACTCTCTCCATGTGTGCTCAACAAGCATATGCTGTATATATTGCCTCAATATAATATTAAAGCTTTTCTTTCTGAAAAAATTAAAATAGTAATCATAATAATTACTAATTACTAATTAATTAATTAATAATTAATAATAATTATAGATAATTCCTGTCAAGTGTTTAATTTTTAATCATTAATAAATAGTTAAATTAATTAATAAATTTTATTTTTATGAATAGAATACCTAATTAATGGCTTATGATTAATACATAATAATGCTTTATAATAATAGCTAAGGTAATAGATATATCCTAATTATTAATGAAATATTGTAATTAAGTACTAGTTATTATTATTATTATCTTAATTAAATTATTAAAGCAAGGCTACTAATTACTAAAAAAGGGGAGGGAAATCTACCACTAAATGCTAAGCCTAAGATGAATTGTTGACCTTAATTTCTCTTATTAGGGGAAGCCAGCTTCCACTAATGTCCATACCATTGTCTCTGTTGAGATTATCCAGATGCTTCATAATTTCAAGAGCTTCTCTAATCTTTCGTCTATGATGCTGTTCTTCCCTTGCGACAATTGAGGCGCTTTCCAAACAGACATGGTGTTTTGTTTTTGAGGAGTGTTCTGCCAAGGCCGAGGTACGAGACCTTTCATTCTTAATATCAGCTCCATGTTCCTTAAGTCTAGTCTGCAGGGAGCGACCTGTTTCACCAATGTAGCTTTTTCCACATGAGCAATCTATTTTATAGACTCCCTTAAGCTGATGTCTATCAATACTATCTTTGACCGACCTCATACCTTGCCTAATAGTTCCAGGTGCTGAGAATTGTGTGTTTATGTTTTTCTTCCTTAGGATTTTAGCAATCTTATCTGTTACTCCATGAATATAAGGTAGGAATACCCTTCCACACTGAGGCTGGTCTTGAGCCTTAGGTTTATGAGATGACATCCTTTTTTCAGCTTTCTCTATAGCTCTTTTAATCTCTTTTTCTTTGTAGCCTATACTCTTAAAGGTTGAAACCAAATGTTTCTTTTCTTCATTCAGATGCTCCGCGTCAGAAATTCGAAGGGCCCTGATAGCAAGAGTGTTTAATAATTAGGATATATCTATTACCTTAGCTATTATTATAAAGCATTATTATGTATTAATCATAAGCCATTAATTAGGTATTCTATTCATAAAAATAAAATTTATTAATTAATTTAACTATTTATTAATGATTAAAAATTAAACACTTGACAGGAATTATCTATAATTATTATTAATTATTAATTAATTAATTATTAATTAGTAATTATTATGATTACTATTTTAATTATATTAGGTATTAACATGAATTATCTCCTATTAATTATTAATTTTGATTTTATTAGTATTTAGTTATTAATATTGGTTTCTAATATTATTAATATTAATTAATTCTATCTTAATAATTATTAATTTAAGTTATTTTAATATACAATTCACTAATATTACTATTCATCGTATACCAATATATATTATTAATTAATATATAGATTTTACATATTTTTATAATTAATAGTATTATATTATACTAATATATACTAAATTCAAATACTTTTATGTATTATTAATTTAATAATCACTAATTATTTAGAATAAAGATTATTATATTATATTATATTACATTATATTAAATAAAAATAAGTTATTAAACTTAATTAGAATAATAATTAACATAATAGTAATAAAATAATAATAATAATTTACATCAAATTAAAATCAATTAATTTACTCATCATTAATTAATAAAAAATTAATAATATTATTGAATCAAGGCCGTCATTCATCTCAACCCAATACCTAATCTTCTCATTACTATTTAATCCCTCAATTGAGCTCTTCTTCTATCAAGCATTCATGAAGTCCTGATGATGGATCCCAGTTGGGATTTGAAACGTTGACGAAAAATGGTTTTTACTGTGGATTCTCCGGTAACTAAGTCAGAAGATCTTAATTCATTTTTAAGGCTTGCTATTTGACCAAGATTCTTGATAGTGAATAATTTTGATAAAGCATCATACATCTCTTGAGTAGAGTCTATGCTAGATATATAGGGGATGAGGTTATCTTTTATTCCTTCCACCATTAATGTCATAGGAAATATTTTTTGTCTCCTTGAATTTTTCCTTTTCTGCATCACTTGACTCATTAGTTGGCTTCTTTACCTTTCCCTTGAATAAATCCAAAACTTTATTCTTCTCAAGGATGAGGTCTATCCTTTTCTTCCAAGCCCCATAGTTAGATGCTCCTTCTAGCTTGTTTTCACCCTTCATTGAGTTAGACATTGTCCTTGAAGATGATATACTTGGCTTTATATGTTCCTATTCATGATCCTTATTCAAATCTTCTTAGAACTCCTTACTTTCAATAGATCTTTGAGGTACCTTGTTTCCTTCCTTCACCTTAGCTTTGAAACCATGTTAGAAAATCAGAAAGGAACAAATATTTTCTTTATATAGATAATTACTTGTGACTTTCTTAACTTTATGTTCTTCTTTTAGCTTTAGTTCATTAAGAAACTACCAAGACAATAACACAAAGATCACATACACCAGATATAAGTGGAAAACCAGGGAAAAACCCATATCTAGGGGAGAACCCAATCAATAGCTCTTCCTTAATAACTTCTTGAGATAATCCAAGACTCTTGATCTAGTAACATACTTCCGCCACACCAAGTTAGCCCTTTCTTCCTTCTTGCAGATGATAATCCTTTAGCAACAACTTTGACTTAGCAACAACTTGTAGCAGCAATTCAACCGAAAAACTGGAAACAACATTAGCAACAACTTCGACTTGACAAAAAAGACTTCGATCTCCTAGAGGAATCCACACGAGAGAGAGATAGATAGCCCAAAACTTCGATCTTGAATTTTTCTTCCTTCATCTCCAAATTTACACTCCTTTTGGCCTTCTTTTCCAACATCACAAATTTCCAACTCTTCTTCTGGGATATCGAACTTGAGTGAGAGAGATGCTCCAAATGAATTTGAACTGCTTGCATATATAGGCTTTTGGTGAGGTCGAATAACCCTAAATGAGGTCGACTTGGTGTGGAGGTGACAAATAGCCTATTTGACTCAATATTAATTCTTTTTACATGATTCAAAAGCCAAATAAAGGTATCTTTAAATGGATAATGACTCTAATGATTCATAATAAATCCTAGAAGTCCTCAATGGGGACTTTGACATAAAACATGATGACCCACTCATGAAACCCATGCTTTAATAAGTCATAATAATAATAATTTATTTTTCATTCTTTTGATAAATACATTTCATTGTGACTCAAATACATTATATGAAGACCAAACCTAGTTACATTATTCAACAATTAGAAACCATCAAAGGATCTAGAGAAAGTTATCCATCATCTTGTTCCTTTTTCGAATGAGGGCTTCCTCGAGCAATAGTTAATAGGATTTCCTACTCCCTCATCTTTCTTTTCTTTTGCCATGGTAGGCCATTCAGGTCTCTGGGGAATATCTTGCAAAGGCTCAAGTGGTTTGAGTCACAAATATTTATACCCTCACCTCATTGAGGACACACAAAAAACTTGATAAAGAGAAAAATGATCTAAAGTAACCCTCCCTCCCACCCCCTTTTTCCTTCTCAAGAAGTGGGAGGTGTTACTTTAAAATTAACCCATCCTCCATGGTTTGTTATGAAGATGGGGTTACAAAATTCCCCAGTCTCAAAAGTTTGCAAAATAAATTTATGATATCACCACTTTGTCTAGCTTGTTGAGATATTGTTGACGATATAAATTTTATCTCGATCTGATGCTCAGATTAAGAGTTATAACCATTCAAATTCTGACTAATTAAATTGTGCCACCTTAGCAAGGGACCACCATGTGTGTCCCACATGGCCTTGCCACTTCATCCTGGGTAGTTCCACCTCTCACGCTGATCCTACGTGGCACCCACATAGTCTTTATTTTATCCTAGTGGCACTATTAGGTTAATTGGGATCCACGTCCTCTCGGTCCCGCGTCCCTGACCCATCTTGGCCATGGAGTTTTACTTTTTCCCACGGCATGCTATCAAGGATCAAGACAAATCTTGGATATATGGCCAGTTAAGCTATGATTAAGCTATCTGCCACCAAAACTTCTTGCCACGTCACTTAGCTAGCTGTGATGCTAACCCATCATCGTCAACTAATCGACTGCTACCACATCACCCTTCTTCTCCCACGTCTTGCTAATGTCATGTTGTTGTCATGGTGACATCATCCTCCAATGTCGAATCCTTTGGTGGTGCCACATGTCATAAAAAAAAATTCCACTTGACCACCCAAAAGGGCCAATTTTGCATACCATGTGTCACTCAGACAGTGTGCCACATTATCAATGCCATGTCCTCCTGGTCTTGGGTCTCCGACCCATTCTGACCATGGAACTTTATTTTCACCTAGGGCCATGCTACTTCGGATGAAGGCTAATCCTAAATTAAGGCCACTTAAGCTCTGCCTAGGATTAGGCTAATCCCACGATGAATCCTCAGTTCTAATTCTTTCTTGGTCCTAATTGGCATCCACTTTGACATCTTATCCTCCTATAAACTCCTTCCATGTGAACTTAAGTCATGGGCTCCATTGGCTTGACCAATTGCATTTGCAACCACTCTTTGTTAAGGTTGGACCACTTAACCACATCATCGTGGTCCTGGGTCCCTGTCCATTTGTGTTATGTAACCACTTTATGTTGAAATGTGAATTTCTTGGGGCCTTGAGTACATTGTCTTAGCAAGGATCCCACCCACACTTTCATCATCCCATTCGTGGATGTTTATTAATTATGCTATGCTTTATTGAATGGGTAATGCTCAAGGCCATGCACACGTCATCCTTCCCTTACTGCTTCTCATTATATCTATTTCATTCAAATGGAAGTGCTCAGGGCTATCACGAGGCTGCGAACACATCATCCCACCTCGACTACTTCTTGCGACCGATATTTTCACATAACATTCAAGGTTTGAAAATAAAGAAAAGGCACCAAATTATTCAGAGTTCATACTATCATACAAAAGAAAAAAACAACAAAGTGCTTACTTAAACTTCAAATAGGAATCAAATAATTGTAAATGAATTCCTCCACTCAGCACATGGTGCTTGATTAGCTCCTCCTCATGAGAAGGATTCTACAACCTTCAATAAGGCAATGAACCATGAAATTCACAACATATTAGATGGTGGAACCCCAAACTATAATTAGTTAGTTAAAACAAATTAAGTAACCATGGATATGTATGTGTCTTTTTAGAATATTAGAACCATAATATACGCAAAGATCCATACGTTTCTCATAACCATGAGAGCATATAAGCAAGCATTCATCAAAGATACACAAAGATACACAAAGATACCAACATTTCTTCACAAGTCATGTGAAACAATGCACTTTAATATCATATATTAATTATTGTTACTTATCAGGGGTGGCAGGAGGGGGAGGGGTTATATATAATCCTGATGGAAAACTAGCTATCAAATACTCCTCGGGGTTTGTGAAAGGACCAATAATCAAGTTAAAATGTATGGCCTCTTGCTTGGATTAAACTTGGCCAAAAACATGGAAATATCTAAGATAATAATCCTTGGGGACTCTCTCCTCACTATTCAACATTTGTACAAAGGCTCATTCCCTAAAGAAAATCACCTCAAACTTCTTATACAAAGAATTACTTTTGCATTGGATCACTTACATCTCAAGTCCTTTTTCATATCGTTAGATGCCAAAACTTGGAAGCTCATAGACATGCTAATCTTGCTTTCCTTATGAAAGTGGGTTAGATTGAAATAAATGAATCCTTAGGATGAATATGCATCCCATGATTCTCCCCCCTTCCCCCTCAGTTTTAATGAATATGACTTGGAATCCTATACTAAGTCTTTCTATCCCATGTATTGAACAAAATATTAGAGTTAATGATCATAAAAGGTGGAATTAATAAAGGGTGTTGTAGTTCTTGGAGAGTATGTGGCCCATGCAAGGGAATTCCTCCCAATGTTCTTGCACCCATTAAAATTTAATACTGGATGACATACCAATATTCGATCTGACCTTGCACTTGGCTCGTTGATTGTCTAAAGGATGAGGGAAATAATGAAGTTTAATGGTAACAGGATTGGTGTCGTGTGTGGGATTTCTGGTTCTTATGTTAAATCCATGGCCTTCATTCACTTCTTCCTCCTTAGATTTCCATTGCCGGCCCAGTGTGAGATGTTGCTCAAAATTATTCAAGGGTGCCGAATGCTGTCTCATTTGAGATGAGTTGTTTTCTCAAAGTTTATCTATGATAATTGGCTTCTTAGCTCTGTTAGCTACATTATTGGAAATAGGGTGAATTTTCACAGTGTCAGTTGGTGCAAATTTTAGACTCTTTGAAAATGAATATTTGATAGTCTAGCCATCTACTAGACATGCCTGGTCTGCCATCCTATTCATGAGGGCACACCTTAGAGTAGTTTGGTTTGTTACAGCTCAATTCGCCAACTTCTTCCTACTCATGGGTGCTATTCCTTGCAAGTCAGCCTTCCTTTACTGGGTTCTCTAATTCTAGGGTATCCCTTTCACCTCTGCATGGAATTACCTATTAATTCAACTCTCAATTGTTCTAGATCGCTTCTCCCCTTTATTTGGAAGTCCCCCCTACTCCTTCACCTCTTAGGCTTGTCTGATCCTCCTTGTGGAAAGTGGTTGCTCTCCTATGTCCCTCTCTATGTAACTATCCTATGGGTGGATGTTATCATTCTTTGAATTGACATTAACACTATTTGTTTTCTCGGCAACTCTCTCTTTGGCTCTCTGAGTCCTCTGATCCCCGTCCTCTCTGACACTTAGTCTCTTTACTCTAACAACCAAATAATGTTGAGCAAGAAGAAAAACATAGTTGCAGTAGGGGGTAACAACAATTGTAGAATGTATTCACAATAAATCGAAGCTCGTTAGATGAAATATATGAACATGAATTGGAAACTACACCAACAAATGACAACCTCCATTTTTCCCATGAATGAGAAATAGTCCTTTAAAGATAAAATAATTCAGCAAGAAGATGAAATTGATACCCTTCGTCAGAAGATGGAAGGCTTGAAGTTGTAGATCACGACAAATGAAAACCCAAACTTAACCAACAATGCATCTAGTCAACCCACAAGCAAATTGCAACTAGATCTTAAGAGGCCTATGAAAGAAGCTCTTTCTCCTCCTTTTTTATGTTCTCTTATTGTACATGTGTTTTTCTTCTTGGTAAAATTTGCAAAGTCTATGTAGGTTGGCTTCTTGTAGTAGTCTAATTCCAATATATTCTTTTAGTAACACCTGTCAATCCCTCTTTCGAGGATTCTGTATAAGAAGAATCAATGTATCTGATTTCCCATTTACTTTCTGCATCCGGGCACACATTTCAATAGAATCCTTACTCATTTCTATAATTTTTTTTTTTTTATCATTACTTATCCATGGCACAAGTATATATAGGAGTAAAATCACTTATTTTCTTGAGTTGAATGACTGGAAACCGAGGGAGGGACTTCAAATATCCACCCAACCATAGACCATCTACATTGTAGCCTTTCTTGTAGTTAACCACCGCCAAGCCGAATTTAGAGGATGAGGTCAAATCAACTAGACCAAAGAGGGAGTGAACTATCTAGGTAGTTTATCAACTACCTCCTATAGTAAGCATCATAGTGACTCTTCTACCTCTCTAACATAGATCACAAGAACTCATCCAAGGCTTAATGAAGTTCAACTTAGACGAGAACAATGATCTCACTATAAGGGTGGTTTATTAGATCTCTTTGGTAGGCACCCTAGTGGCTTATCATCCCATTCAACCAACTTTAAGTGGTTTATCTGCCCAAGGAAAACACCTAGAGGTTTATTAGTTGAGACAACAACTTATAAGTGAGTCAATGTCTTCATCGAACCTTCATTAGCCCATCACACCAATAAAAATCACAGGCCATGCCGAAAAATTCAAGGAGTTATATCCCAACACATGTATTAGATCGTAGTTGTTATTCTATTTAAATTCAGTGCTCCAAGGCTCCTTCTCCTTTTCCATCTTCGATCTGTGCTTGCCCCTGCATGCTTTGCCTACGTTGTTCTCATGACTTCCACTGTTGTCCCCTGGCTGCATGTTCTCATCCCTCCCTCTTCATATCTCCTTGGTTTTCATTTTCCTTGAGGCACCCTGTCTCCCATGAGACGATCTGACTTCCATCCACTCACATTTACAAAAAACAAGTAATCATGGGCACTTCCCCTACTCAATCGCCCCTTTCCGACATTGTTAGGTGTGGAGAATTCTATTATACCAACAACACCACTCTTCCACTTCTCACTCCCTCTCTCCTACGTAACACTCATTGTATTTTATTTTCTCTTGCATGTTGGCTCTCCTAACACACCCCGTGAGACAGGGAGGCCGCATGAGCCTCGTCCTTTACAACAGGTTTCCCATACACAACTTCAATGTTTCTATGCAGAGCATTAATTCGTCAAGGAGATAGGTGCATAAAACAATTGGAGTGGCTTGAGTTTGTATTTAAACATTTCATAAGAAACTTCTCCTCCTTAGGCTCTAAATACATGTCCACTCTTCCAAATTAGCCATATTTTACATTTTCACATAATTTCACATAAACAAATATACATAGTGATATTTACATAGGGGGTAGAAAAAAGGGATATTACATTTGATACCATTGATCCAACTTTATTAAGGAAACAAAATGAAATAGAGATTTATAACAAAAACATAGAGCTACAATAAAAAATTACTTATATTAAATATTGGAGTGTTTTGAAATTGTTAAAAATGTTAAATGAAACAAACTCACTTGAACGATGGTAGTTTATTTCTAAGAAGAGATGTAACGACTATGCACATTTACCAAATCATATTACAATGAGAACGAAAGGCCCTTTTTAACATAAAGAAATAATGAGGAAAACCTAAAAATTAAAAACCTAACCCTAGGAGATGAACACCAAAAGGTTTGTGGCCTCGATTAGGTTAGTTGGTACGTCAACTTCCCATGGTCTTAACTTTTGCACACGATCGTTAGACCCACTCAGTAACCCATTGGAAAGGTCTAGCCGATAAGTACACAATCTTGCTATGCCTAGGTAAGAGCTCAAATATATCTCTTGGGCCCTTGCCACATCCAAAAAATTTCATATAGGGCATCAAAACGACCCTGAAAGTTCAAGACCCAAAAAAACTGTAAAAAAATGCAAAGCTAGAGAACTGTGTTTTGAGCCAGTGGATTAGGTGCATGGTCACCAATATCCACCTATATCACTTATACATTATTCTTATCACCCTTCCTTCAATCTACTATATATTTCCAAGCATCGACACCAAAAGAAATCAAATAATCCCTCATCCTTTTCTTCCAAAAAGCATAGTTTGATCCATCAAACATAGGAGCTTTAATTAAACCTTCATGAATAGCCATGGTCCCTTTGAGATATTCCTTCCAATTTATAAATTTCCTATAAAGGAAGCTACTTTAAAACTAATTGTTGGATTCACAACTATATTGAGAAGCCGGTTGGGGGGGATGAATCAATTTAATGACGATTTTTACTTATTTAAACATTTGAACATCATAAAACATCAATCTCATAAACTAAACAAGTAACACAAGATATACGTGGAAATCATTATAGGAGAAAGATGAAAAACTTATTTATATGAAATATCTTGTAGGCACTAACCTACAAGAGACACCAAACCCCTCTACTGCTTCATAATCGACAACCTATAGGGGACATCAATCCCCTCTACTTACTATTACATCAATTCGTAGGCACTAACCTATAAGAGACACCAATCCCCTCTACTGCTTCATAATCGACAACCTATAGGGGACATCAATCCCCTCTGCTACTTTGTAGGAACCAACCTATAGGAGACACTAATACCCTCTGATGATTTGTAGGCACCAACCTAAAGGAGACACAAATCCCCTCTACTACTTTGTAGGAACTAACCTACAAGAGACACTAATTCTCTCTGTTACTTTGCAGGAAAAAACCTACTTCACTGAGTCTGTTTGCTTCTTTATGATGTATGTTTCTTTTACCAAATTTGCTTGTTGCTTTTTCCTTTACTAGGTCTATTAGTTTCTTTTTTCCTTCACTAGGTCTACTTATCGCTCCTTCCTTCATTGGGTATACTTTTCCAAAAACTTATTGCTTTTGGATTCTTCCCAAGAACAAACTTACACAACATGCCAAGTATTCAATTTTGCAAAACTTGGTTCTAAAATTTATTACACAGGTACCTAGATATCTCTTCTTTGTCTCCTGCAAATTTCATAGTTTGAAAAATATCAGAATTTGTTTTATTGAAAAAATGCTAAGTTGATCCGTTTGAATCATGTTTTAGGAGAATTTTGGAACACTAATTTCCGCACATTATATCTCTAGAATGATAGCAAAACAAGGTTTGAAATTTCTACGATGGGTACCTTGAGATATCTTCTCTATCTCCTCCATATTTCACAGTCTAAAAAACAATTAGAAAGCAATTTATAGCAATACCAAGCTGAGCTATTTGAAGCATGTCTTAGGAGTATTCAGGAACACTAAATTCCTCATATCATATCTTTGAAATATATCGAAAATAGCTCTAAAATTTCTACCATTGGTACCTTGAGATCTATTCTCAGTCTCCTCCATATTTCATAGTATAGAACATATAAAAAAGAAAGATACCAATCTGGCCTATTTGAAGTAGATTTCAAGAGAATTTAGGAAGCCTAAATTCCTTAGAGCATATATCCAAAATTATAGTGAATCAAGGTTTGAAATTTTAACCACATGTACATGGATATTTGATATCTGTATCCTCCAAGTTTCATAATTTGAAACATCCCAAAAGAAAGGTTATAGTGAAAATTACAAGATGACTTGTTCAAAGAATATTTAAGGAGCATTTAGGAACCCCAACTTCCTCAGAGCATATCTCCGGAATTATACCAAACCAGCATATGAAATTTTAATTACAATTACATGAAGATTGTGTCTCTATCTCCTTCGAGTTTCATAGTATGAAACATCCCAGAAGGAAAGTTACTATGAAAATTTCAAGATGACTTGTTTGAAGCAAATTTCAGGAGCATTTAAGAAGCTTAACTCCTTAAGAGCATATCTATGAAATTATAGCGAACCAAGGTCTAAAATTTGAAACATAGGTACATCAAAATATTCTATCAATATGCTCCATGTTTCACAGTCTGAAACATCACAGAAGAAAAGTTATAACGAAAATGCCAAGATTATTTGTTCTCCCCATAAATAACATATTTGCTTGCACCTTTAGACTCCAAGAATGGCCCCAAAAATATTCCTAAACTCCTATTGTAAATCTCATATATCTTCTTGCTTGGATGACCTTCAAATGAACTCATGTGTCCTTTATTTATATTCTTTCTTCATTCACTTATGGGGCTAACTTGTAAAATTGTTTGGCTAGGCTTGCTTGTACTTTGGTTGGGTCATCCTAACAAAATATTTCATATCTTATTCCTATGAATTTAGAGGGAGTGCCATTGTACTGTTGGAAAGTCTCAAAATAAGATTTCCAACCATATATCCTATGCTCCAATTTGAGTTAGGAAATTTGAGTAAAAATGCCTTCAAATATAGGGTATCCAAACTAGGCATTAAAATCCCAAAAATGATATTTCCAACAAAATTCATCTTCCAATGTTTACCTTGGACATATGTAGTCTCCCCTTGTCTTTGACATCAATGACACAAGTATTTCTAATATTTTTTCCAAGGATGGAAATTTATTTTAGTTGAGATCGATAAGGGGACACATTTACCATATATTTACCTCTCAATACCACACCATCACCACCCTTGTCCAATCTAGAATCTTTACCAGTTCATTTGGACCATGACATCATTTTACTCTACTTCCATAGTTACCTAAAGGTATAAGACATGATCCATTTCAATGTTTCATTAATGCATATATTTCTTCACATGTTCAAGTTGCTATGGGTTACAAATCACCTCATGATGTTTATCTACAATGTCAATTGAGTATTCATAGAGCATTCCATTACTTTCCTTTTCATCGGTAATCCTAACAACATATGTTATAAATACCAAGTTGATAATTTGTTCATATCATGATCTATGAATAGGGTATTTGATAATTTTTACAAAAGAAAGAATTAAATCGGGATAAAGGCACACATAAAAAAATCAAAGACCTATAGCATATTTTAAGAGAAATCGACTATTTATCAAACCTGTAGAGTTTTCTATGGATCACTTGTCACATTTGCGACAAATCCATTAAATTGTTATATACTTGTTATAGGTGTTTTTTTGAAGTTGTAATGGCCACATAAAAGGTAATATGATCTCTAAAATGATCTAGGTGACTATTGGATGAGATATTACTAAATGGATAAATTAATTTTTCTATAATGGATTTTCCATTCATGTTTGGCTAAGATAATGATGATACATGTCTAAAGATGACTCACCCATGTGAAATGAAAACTTTGAAAAATGGGTTAACCATTATTTAAAGTTATTTCAAGATCCTACTAGGTAAGAGATTGATATACTTTATTAGCACAATTTTATGTTGGACAATCAAGGTAAATAGAAATACATTAACAACATAATTAGTTGTTATGCATTGCAAAAAATAGAAGAATCATTCAATATGGCTCCTTACAGAGGTACATGGTTTCATGAGGGCATGCAACATATTTAGATGGGGTGAGAAGATGAGTCATGAATTTACCATCTTTTTTCACACTTTTTCTCTTATATATTAAACCTTTTTGCTTACCCATAACCATGCATTAATCTCTTTTAATGCTCAATTTCCAGATTTAGGCTCAATGTGTTTTTCCATTTCATCTTATTGTTTCATTTGATTTTCTAATAAAAAATTAGGAGGAAGAGTGCATATTTGTATTTATATTGGTATAAAGGAGCTTATAGATTGTTGCAAATATGTTTGTTGCACAATTGTTTGCTATAGATTTATGTGCTACATATCCACATGCCACAGATCCAAATGCTCCAAATGCAGATATTCTAATCCATGAGAATTAATATTTTGAAAATGTTTTCAACCTAGATTTCAAAAACAAATTATGCCATAGATCTAGAAGCATCATTAACGACAATCTTGGATGTTTTTATGGGTCTAACAAAAATCTCGGAATTATTTGTGTTTAGTTATGTGTTGTTGTACCCACATGAGGATATTTTATTCTAAAGTGGATTCATATTTAGGTGTTTGTTAACTATGTTTCAATAAAACTCATGTATAAATGAGATTGGCATCTTTGTCCTAGGTGAAGATGCTTAGAATAAATAGTCAAAATTATCATGGGATAACATATAGTTTCATGAGACCCGGATGCGGGTGCCTTAATGAGCTGTTAATGCTCATGCAAGCGACGCCGGCATCTGGCATCACTGCGGATCAGGTTGGCGATTTATGGCAGCTCATTTAATCGCATTAATGAGGCATTGGGTTCACGGCATGCGGGGTAAGGTTTTCAAGATGGTGAGCACAAGCTGCGATTCAGTTGTTCTGACCTCGACATTCTCTCTGGTTTATTCAGGCAGAGACATTCTCGGACGGAATTGTTCTCAGAATTTAGGCGCAGGGCAGAGCACTTGGAAGCCACCATGGCTCCATAGGCGCTCGCATCTAGCCAGCTTCAGGTATTTTGTCTTGATTCTTCTGGTACGCATCTGGTATGGTCAGTATTTTTTCCTTTGGCCCATCTCTGCAATAGGTCTCGTTACGGTCTTCGTTGAAGTTGTCTGGGCAGGGTGTGGGGTTCAGTCCGTCAGTACTGGGTTTTTTTTCGTGGTTCTGTTTACTCTCTGTGCGGAGTTTTCCCTGGGGGCCTTCAATTCAGAGTACTGCTCTTTCCTGTTTCTTTTAGATTGGGGCGGGTCGTCTTTCTTCCTCCATCAATCCTTTCGCCCTTTCAGTTTATTAATCCTCTCTGCAATGGCCCGACGTCGTGGAATTTCCCGGAGGGGTAGTAGTTCAGGAGCTCGTGGAGGTGTTAGGGGTAGGGGTGGACCTGGTCCTCGTTGCATTTCCCCGCTAGCTTCTGTCTCGCCGGCCTCACCGTCATCAGACCACTCCGGTCCGTCCCTTAACAGTTCTTTCCACTCTTCACGCTTCAAATTTAAAAGTAAGCTAAACAAGCCAATTATCTCTGCTATCATTACAGTCATCTTCTCAGAGGAAGAAGATGAGCTCACAGGCTCTGATGAACACTCCAAGGACAGGTCTCTCTCTCATAATTCTAGTGACTCTCAAGGAAGCATGGCGGGTGATGTCCTCAATAATCCAGGGGCGCAGCAGGCTGAAGGTCATCAAGAGGATTCGCGCCATCAGCAAGCCTCTTCTCATGAGGATATCATTGCTTGTGCACCGGCGCAATTCTCAGGCAGTGTACTGCATCTTGTGACTCCTCCAGGCTGCAACAATATGGAAGTAGAAGACAATGTGATGGTTGAATGGGTTAGCTCTCCTTGCAAAGCTAATGAAGAAGATACAGACTTGCCACCTCAGGCATAACTCACTCTGTCTCAGCAAGTCATCTCAGGACTGCGGTTTTTTTTGGATGTATTTCTCAGTGGGTATGATTTCTGGTATTTTCAGTATGGTTTTTTCTCATCTTCCAGCTTATGAGTCTGGCTTTCCAGCTTTTTGTAATAGCTGCATAGAAATGCATTTTGTAATAGGGTGGCGGGAAACAAAGTATAGATCCTATCTAGCTCTATTGAGTTTTGGGCTTTTGGTTTTCATCTATGTAAACAGACGGCTAAGAGCTGACTGCAACAGTTTTTTTGACAGAGGGCAGGCTACAGCCCCCTTAGAGGTTCAAACCTCTCTGTAAATATTTTTTCATCTTTTTTATACATAATAGAATAATCTTTACTCAGAAAAAAAAAAAAAAAAAAAAAAAAAAAAAAAAAAAAAAAACAGTTTCATGAGATCTTGTTCTAATGTAAATAATAGTTTTTAAGTTTCTTATGCAATGTATGATTTGATTTATTTATGTTGTCGTATCTTAAACTTAATGCCCTATTTTATGAGGTAGAGCTCATTCCAAACGAATAGAGTGACGCGTACTTTAGATTGTTTGCCAATTTCAATTTCATTTTTACACACATTTGTTTGAATTCCACATCTTAATCAATTCCTTTTACTGCAAACAATAGGTTAGTATCTACAAGAAATTGATTTATGCAAGTGTGTTTGAATTCAAGATGTTTGCTTATACAAGTGTGAATTTCAAATTCATTAGGAGCATGATAAACAAACTAGTAGCAAATGAGGAACTTGGAGCCTACACATATGGAACACAAAATCTGACAAACATTTGGATCATGGGTTTAGAATTTAATGCACAATTCACTTGGTTACTTTGTTAACTATATTGTTGAATTCATGGTTGAGTCTAGGCAATATTTTTCAAGAGTAAAGAAGTAATTTAAGAAATGAGCTTGCATGAGGTTAGTAAAGGAAATCATGACTTGGGTAAAGATGATTTTGGTGGAAGAGGACTATATGTCTTTTAACCTACCAATCATGGCATCATAAGTACTTGTGCTTGGAGGTGACCTAATATGGAATTGGAAAGAATGAGTAACTAAAGGTAGAAGGCACAATGGAGGAGGCATAGGATCAAGAGAGAGTAGAGTGAGCTTTAAAGTTGGGTGTAATAATTGAAAAGTAGTGGTTGAGAAGGATACAAAATATTCAATGGCAAGTTCAAGTGGTAAGGATAGATATTGATGGGAAAGGGAACACATAAGTGTGATTGAAGAAGTTAGAGAAGTTTCATAAATGGGAAGAAAAAATTGGCTAGTGGTTGAGAGAACATAGGTTGGTAGAACACGTCTAGAAAGAATAATAGAAGTAGGTGAAGCATCCAGGGAATCATAAGAATTGATAAAGAAAGTGTTAGCGCTTGGAATTCACCTAGGATGAGATAGACAAACTCTCAAGGCTACATCAAACCATTTCACCTCGTAGCTAGCCCTACGAGGTATGAGAAGGCTCTCTCGGGTCAGATTCGGTAGATCTTTCAATAGGATAAGCTGACCAATTAGGAATAAAGATTTTAGGCTAGTAAATTGATAGGGGGGTTGATTTAATGATTTTTGGGGTTTTTGGTGGCAATTGGAGGGAGTGCAATTCAGGGTGCGGGGATTGAGCACAGTTTTTGCAGGGGGATCTTTGGGGCAAGGTAGGAGTGAGCGCTGATGCCTTAATCTGAGATGGATGATCAGGGATGATAGAGGAGGAGCTAAAGAGGGCAAACAACCATTTTGAATCCTCTCTAGACAGTAGAAAACATAAATATTGAACAAACTAAAAAGCTGAGCATGTCAAAGCATGAATTCAAACTTTACCACTTCATCTGTCCAATTAGAAGCAAAAGAGAGATGTGGAATACATAAACACACTTACAATAACATGTAGAGAACACACCATCAACACAACAATCCACAAGAATCCACAATGATGTCTGCAAAACCCTGGCCTTCCTTTTCCTTAAATTGCAGTAATAGATGTACAATATGCAATAATACTTCTCCCACAAGAGTCCAACCATGAAAATGAGCAAGAGAAGGCATAATATAGACCATCTAACTCCTTTCCCCACCTCTAGGGGTCGAGCTCAGCTTCCTAGGAGCAGTTTGAACTGATTCTAAACTAAGCACTAGATAATAGGTAGTCAAACAACTTGCCTCTATTACTTAGCTAACTCATCCATGCATTAATTATTCACTTTTTACATCAAGGAAGCTTCTAGAAGGGTAAAGAGAGATAAAATCTATCAATGTGCCATGAAAATTATACATTCATCCATCATCTATAAGTAAAAATCATCAACCAAGGTGAAAACAGTGTTTTCTGGCCTGAAAATTCAAAACTGCTAAATTCAGCTCGAGTGGTCGCGCCCCCTGCTCGAGTGGTCGCGCCCCTTTGCAGCAACTTTTGAGTGGGTTCCACTGGTCCAAATCAGGTGCAAGATGGCTCATTGGAAAGCTTGGTCTGTCTACTTTCCATCCCAAGTGGAATATCTGGATTTGGAGTTGATTTGACCCCTCAAAAGTCAATTCTCCCAAGGTCACTTTCTGCAACTCAAAAAGTGGGCAGAAAGTCATTATTTTGATGTATTTTGAGCTTTTGGAGGCTCAAATCTCAAAATCAGGCTTCTCCCAAGTATAGGTAATTTTAGTCTTTGCATACCCTTTCCAAAAATGTCAACTTTTTTCAATTCCGAGCAATCCTCACGAGTGGTCGCGCGGGGGGTGAGACCACTCCACAGGCAAAAACCTGTAAATTTCCAAAAAATTTCAAAAATGCCCCAAAACTCTCAATTTTTTTGATTTTGCTGCTGGATGAAGGCTAATGAGTACCATGGTGAGTGAGGGATGCCTCAGCCAAGATACGGAGTGGGTTTGTCCTTTTCTTCTTCTTCTGGGCCTCTGACAGCTTCCTTTGGAGAATTTTCATTTTAGCCTTGCAAACATGCAGTCTTGCCCAATAGTGTGTTTTCATGTTGCGTAGCAGCTCTTTGTCACGATTTGCCTTCTCCAACAATCTCTCCAAGTGTGCATTCACACGGATAAGCATGGACTCCCGGTCAGCAGGCAATGGGTCACCGGGCCTCCTACGGTTCAAAGTTCGATCATTGCGGATCCTCCATAGCTCATCAAGTTCTTTTTCTTCTTCTAATTGTTTAGTGCGCTGTTCTAGATAAGTGATGGTCCATTGAGCCATTTGGAGCTTTTGCTGCAACACAAGGTTCTCCTCCTCTCTCTGCCTGATAATCTCATAAAAATCTGAAGAAGGAGAGCGGGCATCATGACCAATGAAATCATCATTTGTATCACCAGCTCTCTCATCCTCAATCATGGGCTGCTTGCCCTCCCGTACTGCCTCTGCTGATGAAGAATGCGAGGCCCCTTCCACCAGGTGTGGAGATAACACTCGCTGATCTGAAGAAGATGACGAGACCCCTTCCACCTGCTGTGGAGAAAATACTCGTCGAGCTGCTGCAAATAAGGTCCTAGGACCTCTCTGATAGGTGACCCGAGGTGAAGAAGCCACATGTCTCGGAACAATAATCTCGGGCTGGTGTGATGGACCTCCCACCTCATGAATGACCTCTGGCTGTGGCTGTGGCTGTGGCTGTGTGAAGAACTCACGGGAGATAAAATCTGCCCAAGAAATGCCCTGTTGACTCAGCTGATGGGAAACAACCAGCTGGATGAGACCATGATGACACAAGCTCCTGAGCTGCTGAGCTGGGGACTACCTCTGAAACATAGAGACTATCCTCTGAATGTCATGAAAGAGATAAGCCGGGATGTTCATCATCCTCACCCTGGTGAAGTGCATCAGCATGCGGATGTGACAAGCAAATACCCGTGAGAATCTCCCCTCGCATGTGAAATAGTGCATGATAAGCCGCATGATAGGATCATACTCCTCTCGGAGGAATCTGAAAGGAAAGTTCCCTGAAAAGTTGTGTATGTATGTTGGCCTGACATATGGCTCAAAGTAAACAAAATCCAGCCACTTGCGCTTTGGCCACACCTCACCCACATTGGGTATCCCGGTAGCCTGTGAGATGGCCTCTGGAGAAAGCACAAAATTCACCCCTGCAAGGGTGACCTGCCCGTCATGAAGGTGTAGGACAAATAGCCGGGCCAGCTGTCTATGATGCTGAATCTGTGACAGCCTCTCGCAAAACTGATAGCAAGCCATGTGCTGAAAACAAGCCACTGCCAATGGGCAAGCCTGCAACTCTGCCAATGATGTGGGCTCTTCCCTCTTGTGATGACCACCCTTACCTCCTTTGCGAGGCCTCCGCTGTGTCTCAATCTCAGTGGATGAAGATCGGTCATCACCTTGCTCATTAGTCTCAGTGGTTGACATGGTGTTATTGAGCAAGGTGGAATAAATAAGTCAAGATGACTGCTGCCCCGCCTGCAAAATGCTGTGAAGTATGCTGTTTTCAAGGGGAAAAATCATGAGGGAAATGTTAGGGGAGGGAATTTACATAAGGAAAGGGAAAATATATATATAAACAACAGGGAATTTCGAAGGAAACAATCACACAATGTTAAACATGTCATTCTATCTCTCATCATTTGCAAATTAATACTTTATTAGGGAAAATTTGTATTTTGAGCACCAAGGGAAAGGACAATAAAAATCTCCATCATGGAGGAAATAATGGCATGGGCACAGGGGAATAGGGTAGCATCAATGATGTACAAGTAACAGGCTGCTCCTTTGCTTATTTTGTCTTTTAATGCCTTTCATAAGCATACTCTGTTTTTTCACATGTAAAAATGGCCATTTGATGCTAATGGAAAACAGGGGTTTTGGGTATTTGATTACAAGGGGAAGAGAAGGGTTGCTGTGATTATTTTACAATGGAAGGGAGAGGGATTGTATCAAGGGAATTAGGGGAATGAGGGGATATAGGGAATTAGGGTTAGGGAGTAATGAAACCTATTAACAAAGTCTGCCAACCAATTTTCACAACAGCAGTCTTTCAATAGTGCTGGCAGCTTCATAATTGCATTTGTCATGAGTGAATTAAGGTTTCATTGCATGTTTTGACAATAGGGAAGGAGATTCAATTGCATAGGGAGTTTGAAGAAGGGATAGGCAATTGAATTGGGTTTTTCATGAGGGGAATAGGTAGGAAAACAGAGTCTAGGGAAAGGGAGATGATACCATGTTAATGCACAAACCCTAGCACAACAAAACTGCTCCTTTTTGATAGCTAGCAGCTGGTACATTTGATAAACTTTGTCATGATTTTCACACAGCTTCTAACCTTTGATATTTACAGCAAGATGACATTTTTCTTTTGTTTTTTATAAGGCTATGCAAGTTATATTTTTTACTCTGTTTTTGTGTGATTATAAGCATGCCTTGTCATCAATTTCTTTTCTTTTTACTATATTTGTTTTCATTCTTTTGCTGTGCAATTTACATATATAATTTGCTGTGTGTAATAGTGTAGGGTTTGAGCATGATGCATGGTAGAAAACTAGGGTTTTGAAATAGGGTTTAGGAGGGGTTAGGGTTTCATGGAATTTGGGGTAGGGTTTTAGCACTTCTTTGCAAATGAGATTAATGAAAATGACACTCTAACACATGTGAATTTATAATGGGAAAATAATGGAAGGGAATAAAGGAAAAATTACCTTGAAAAACAAACAATACAACCTAACATAAGCTTGCAAAGACATCAAGTCACTTAACCTATTTTTCATTAATTTCTTGCATGATATTTATGACCATAACCCTCCTTTGGATCCATGACACAATTCAAAACTTGATAAAGGAGGCATACCTTGTAGAATCCACGAGCGAATTTGAGAGAAAATTTAAGTTTGGGTGAGTTTTTGTGAAGGCGGAACGAGTGGTCGCGCCCCTCCTTGGAGTGGTCGCGCACCCTTGGAGTGGTCGCGCACGACCAAAAATACACTGCGAAAATTGGATGGAGTGGTCGCGCACCACCCAGGTGGTCGCGCACCCCTGTGGAGTGGTCGCGCACCCTCCAAAGCCTGGAATTTGCTGGAAATCGCCCAAATTCGCCCTCTTTGCCTCTTTCTTGTAATTTTTCGCTCTCAAATGCACAATGAAACTTTGCAAGGAGGGAATTTACCTTTATAGGGTCGTTTTAAAAAAATTTGACTTTAGAAACCCACTTTATAATGTTTTCATTTTGCATTCTCTTTTAACACTGTTTTGGAGTTCATTTTGTCCTGAAATTAGCTCTTTGAGGCGTTTGACTTCGTTCTTTTTGCAGGTTGACCATCTGATGGGCTGTGGCGAAGGAACCAGGGTTGTTGCCGGCACTTTTGAAAACTTTTGAAAATCTCTTTATTTTTACAAATTTCTCATGGCCTTGAACTTAAAAACAGGGTTTTTAAATCCAAGGCATTAAATGACCTGTAGCTGATGAAAATAACAATGAAACATATGTACATACCTCCTTCTGGCTTGCTGGGCACTCACTGAATTTGAACTCATGACCTGGCAGTGATTTTGACTCAAAACCCTAGACCTAAGACCTGGGACCTCAAGACAAAAATAAAAACAAACATGACTCAATTTCATTGTGGTATGACCTGATCCAGCAAAGCCAAGAAGGGAACAAAGACCAGCCCTCCATTCAGTTTTATGGCATGCCTAGCGGGATGCAAAACTGACACTAATGAGACACCTACCTATGCATATGCAAAGAGCTATTGATCACTGATGGAGGGCTCAAGACCGACACTAACATTGGCTCCAATGGGGATGGCAGCTCCTTGGAGGTGCCAAGAACCTCAGACCTCTTGGGAGAGCAGACCAGTGCCTTATTCATTGGGCAATGGAGTCAACTAGTACAAATATAACCATACTCGAACAGACTTTATTTGACTTGGATTATAAACTGAAAACTTTCAAAGGACTATGACTCAAACAAACTGATTTTTACAGAAAATAAACAAACTGAAAACCTCACACCAACCAATCTTCATCCTTGGAATTATAGCCTTCACTGCGGGCCCCAAACCAAGGCTGAGAGATCAGTTCACACTTGCTGTAGTAAAGTAAAATGATATATACAATGAAGATGACTTAGAGCAGCATTGCTCAAGCATGATATCTCTTGAGAAGCCGGCCATTCACCGACCCACCGGGACATTCATCACCATTCAACTCTTTGAGAATGAAAGCATTAGGACCACGATATGCAGCAATCTTATAAGGACCTTTCCATAAATTATCAAATTTACTGTGCTTGCCTTTGTCCTCGTTTCGAGCATCCCATCTCAAAACAACATCCTCTAGCTGAAAATTTTCCAACTTTGCCTTCTTATCATAGATTTTCTTGATACGTTCTTGCAACTTTAAAGAGTTTTGGAGAACTTCTTCCCTTGTTTGCTGTAAGTGGACCATTTGATTGATTCTCCGTTGCATTGGATCCATATCTTCTCCCGTTTCTTGAAGTAACTTCGCGACCGGTACACTAAGTGATGTTGGAAAGACTGCATCAACTCCGTAAACAATCTCAAATGGCGACATTCCAATGGACTTCTTTTGGCTCACCCGATCAGCCCATAATGCATTGACCAACTTCTTGTGCCAACTTTTCTTGTTAATTTCCAGTATCTTCTTGATAATGTTCACTAGTGACTTATTTGATGATTCAGCCAGCCCATTACCTTGCGGATGATAAGCGGTGGAGTGACCCAAGCTGATGTTGTACTTATAGCAGAAATCAACCATCTTATTGGACTTAAAGGCAGCTGCATTATCTGTGATTATTTTGAATGGACAGCCGAAACGTGACAAGATATTAGTTTCAAGAAAAGAGATAATTACCGAATCTGTGGCCTGCCGAGTAGGAATTGCCTCTATCCACTTTGTGAAGTAATCAGTGGCAGTCAAGATCCATCTATGCTGCCCGGACGAAGCTGGGTGGATTTCACCAATGAAATCAAGGCCCCACTACTGAAATGGCGCACTAATCTCCACCGGTTTGAGAGGCAATGGCTGCAACTTTTGTTTTCCTTGAAATATTTGGCACTCATGGCAGCTCTTTACCGCTTTGTACACATCAGAAAAAAGAGAAGGCCAATAAAAACCAGCTCGCAAAATCTTGTTGGCTGTAGTTTTCCAAAATAAATGACCTCCACAGTCACCTTTATGGAAGTCTTCTACCGTCGCTTTTGCTTCCTCTTCAACCAAACAATTTAGCAAGATGCCCCCGGGATCTTTCCAATACAATGCTGATTTCATAATGCAAAATTTAGCAGCCTTTAATTTCAAAGTCCTTGCTTTATTTTTCGACATTCCAGGAGGCGTGGACACATTCTGAAGTACATACACTATATCAGCATACCAAGGAGAATTAATAAAAATATCTGATACCTGAACCGCTGAATTTTCTCCTTCACCATCGGATAAGGCAGCGATCAAGTTGATATCAAGGGCGTGAAGGTTTGTTTCAACCATTAGTTTAGCAAGTCCTTGTCCTTTAATCAGCTTGGTGGGCTTGATTTCAACATCATATTCCAAGAGAGCAGCAATCCACTTACCTCTCCTACCTTCCGGCTCTGTTTGTACCAAGACATCCTTTACCGCTGCACTAGGAACATAAGCTAATACATGAGAGTGAAGAATATAAACCCGGAAATCTTTCAATGCCTTAATCAGGGCCAGCGCTTGTTTCTCAATGATGTTATAGTTTAATGCCCCATCTCTAATGATCCGGCTGAAAAATGCAATTGGCCTTTCAACACCCTCTCTTTTTTGCATTAATACTGCTGCTAATGTATGCTTGGAAGCAAAAGAAAACACAATGAAATCCTGAGTATAATCAGGGCTGATTAAGGTCGGGGCTGAAGACAAGATTACCTTGATTAAATTGAAGGATTTGACTGCCTCCTCGGTCCATTTGATCTCGCTGTCCTTCCGAAGCATGTTGGTCATTTCTCTAAGGTGCTCTGCAAGATTAGGAATGAAGCGGCGCAGAAAATTTAATTTACCATTAAAAGATTGTATCTCCTTCTTATTTCGGGGCTGCTCTAACTGCTGAATTGCCTCCACCCGTGCGGGATCAATTCGTATACCGTCTTTGGAAATGATATGTCCCAGCAATTTACCTTCACTCATGGCAAAAAGACTCTTTTTTGGATTTAAAGAAATGCCATATTTTCTGCATTTTTGGAACACTTTAGTTAAGTGAAATAGATGCTCCTCATCGGATTTGGAAAATACCGTTAAGTCATCAAGATATACAACTAAGAATATGTCCTTTTCATTGGCAAAAGCCATCTCCATAGCTCGCTGAAATGTAGCACCTGCATTCTTCAAACTGAATGGCATTTTAGCATAATGGAATGTTCCCCAAGGCGTAGTGAAAGCTGTCTTATCACGGTCATCCTCATGGACTAAGATCTGATTGTAGTTGGAGTATCCATCTAGCAATGACATCTTTGAGGCACCCACTACCCGCTGCAATATGTGATCCATCTTAGGCAGCGGATAGTTGTCCTTTAGCGACACTTTGTTTAAATTTCTGAAGTCTATGCACAAGCGAATCTCACCGGTCTTCTTTCTCACAGGCACTAGGTTGGAGATCCAATCTGAAAAGCGAATGGGAACTATGATTCCGGACTTGTAGAGCCTATTGACCTCTTTCTCAATCAAAGGCAGCAACTTGGGATTGATCCTCCGCAACTTTTGCCGAAAAGGCTTTTGATTTGCCTTTATAGGAATAGTGTGCTGGATGATGCTTGTATCATATGTCTTTAAATCTGAATAATCCCAAGCGAATACATTAGAAAATGATGACAGCAATCTAATGTATTGATTCTTTACCTTGAGTGGCAGAGCCTTTGATAATTTCACCATCTTTGGATGTTCCGCTGTCCCAAGGTTCACATCTTCCACACCTTCTTCTGTTGGCATCAAAGTTGGCTTGCGAGCCACATCATCTTGATCAAAAAGTTCTTCTAAAGGAATCAGCCCTTTAGGAATATGATTATCTTTCAGCTGCAAAACATCCATTTGATTAACTCCTTCAGGCTCCATGTCTATTGAAATTTCTTCAAATTTACCTTCTCCATGCAAGAAGTCTTTGATTTCCTCATCATCCTGAAAGACTTGCCAACTCCTTTGGTTGTCCGGGATTGTAGGGCGATGCTTTACATAGATTTCAAACTTGTTGCTCGAATTCATTGGTATTTTCAAATTGCTTGCTGCCCTGGCCAATGCATCCGCAACTCCATTTTGTATACGGGGTATGCATGTTAAAGTATGCTCTGAAAACCGCTTCAAAATGTCTAGAACAGCATTGCGATAAGCCTGCATACGAGGATGTTTAGCTTGAAATTCCCCCTTTACTTGTTTGATCACTAACTCGGAGTCGCCATAAACTGCTATCTTCTTTGCTTTTAATTTCTGGAGGATTTTCAAACCAGCTATAAGGGCCTCATATTCTGCTTCATTATTCGAACAATCAAAAGCCAATTTATAAGAGCACACCTGTACCTTGCTTGGGACTTGGTTAGGGACTGAAAACGGGCTACGAATCCATACACCTATGCCAGCTCCATCGCTTCCCACTGCACCATCAAAATCCATGGTCCAAAGACCATCTTCATCATCGTCCAAGGGCTGCACTTGTGATGTTGTTGCAGTCATGACTTGCTGCTCATTTGTTTCGGCAATTGACTTTATGACAGCAGTCCTTTCTTCACTGTCCGTTCTCAATACTTCCCTGAAATTTTCTGCCATGCCTGGGATGTCTTCTATCTGAACTAATTGACTATCTACCTCATTAAAATTATCAGCAAATAAAACAAAGGATTCTAAATCTGTTTGTACATAATTTACAGGATGATTTATTGGCTTTTCCTTGCTAGTAATCATATACTTCATCTTTTGCTCTCGGTACACCTTTCTCATTTGGCCAAACACCGGAATAGTGGCATATGAAAAGTCCAGCTGTAAAGTACCTTTAAGTTTTGATCCCCATGACCTTGAAAGGAGCATACCAAACCTTGGAGGAATGTCCGCCACTACCACATCCATCAAGAGATTCTTTGCGGGAATCTGATCCAAGCTAACAACCAAATCTTTAATCAAACCGATGCATCTAACTCGGCTGGAATCAAATGAATATAGATCATGGTAGTTACGAGTTATATCAAGTCCCAACTTCTCCATTATTGCCTTGGGCATTAAATTGTGTGATGCTCCCGAATCGAACATAGCATTATGAAGCACATAATCATGAATTCTTAAGCTGATATAGAATGGCGGGACATCGCTTTCCGGAGACTCACCGTTTAGAGCTGGCCCAAAGATTAATTCCGGCTGATCATCCTCCACATTTACCGCATCTAACATTGGATCAGTATTGAACATCTTAGAAATTTGTGCTCTGTAGGTAGTGTTCTTCATGACTTCTGTTAGTGGAATGGACAATTTCAATTTCGAAACTTCGTTCTCAATGCTGAATGCTTGACTTTTCTCACTTTCTTTTGCCGGATTATCTCGTTTTTCTGCTCTATCTTTGGGTACATTTGATGGCTGATCCATCTTGTTTGCTGGAACTGTTTGAGTTGATGGGGGATCCATAACTTCTTTACCCTTTTTCTGTGGAACAGCAGCACCATTCTTTGCCAAATTTTCTGCCCTCTTTTGAATTGGATGTATGGGAACTGTCCGGTTTCTCAACTGTCTCTGCTGGCCTTGTTGAGCTGATAAAGCATGTAAGTAACCTCTTTGATACTCTTCTGACTCTTCTTGAAGTACAACATCATTAGATAGAATGTAATGCTCATCTTGAGGTGTATAAGCATTACTTACCAGCTCTTCTTCTTCCGTGATGTAAGTGGGCATATCATCAGAAGCTCACGGAGATTGACTGAAGCAGCGTTTATCTACTAACGCTGATGTAAAACAAGAGCGTGTTCAAAGGCTACCTGGCGTAACTTCAGGCTCCGTCTAAGACTTGCGAAACACACACATCAACACACAAACAAGTTTGTTCTCCCCAGTATGGTCGCCACTATGTTAGCGCTTGGAATTCACCTAGGCTGAGATAGACAAACTCTCAAGGCTACATCAAACCATTTCACCTCGTAGCTAGCCCTACGAGGTATGAGAAGGCTCTCTCGGGTCAGATTCGGTAGATCTTTCAATAGGATAAGTTGACCAATTAGGAATAAAGATTTTAGGCTAGTAAATTGATAGGGGGGTTGATTTAATGATTTTTGGGGTTTTTGGTGGCAATTGGAGGGAGTGCAATTCAGGGTGCGGGGATTGAGCACAGTTTTTGCAGGGGGATCTTTGGGGCAAGGTAGGAGTGAGCGCTGATGCCTTAATCTGAGATGGATGATCAGGGATGATAGAGGAGGAGCTAAAGAGGGCAAACAACCATTTTGAATCCTCTCTAGACAGTAGAAAACATAAATATTGAACAAACTAAAAAGCTGAGCATGTCAAAGCATGAATTCAAACTTTACCACTTCATCTGTCCAATTAGAAGCAAAAGAGAGATGTGGAATACATAAACACACTTACAATAACATGTAGAGAACACACCATCAACACAACAATCCACAAGAATCCGCAATGATGTCTGCAAAACCCTGGCCTTCCTTTTCCTTAAATTGCAGTAATAGATGTACAATATGCAATAATACTTCTCCCACAAGAGTCCAACCATGAAAATGAGCAAGAGAAGGCATAATATAGACCATCTAACTCCTTTCCCCACCTCTAGGGGTCGAGCTCAGCTTCCTAGGAGCAGTTTGAACTGATTCTAAACTAAGCACTAGATAATAGGTAGTCAAACAACTTGCCTCTATTACTTAGCTAACTCATCCATGCATTAATTATTCACTTTTTACATCAAGGAAGCTTCTAGAAGGGTAAAGAGAGATAAAATCTACCAATGTGCCATGAAAATTATACATTCATCCATCATCTATAAGTAAAAATCATCAACCAAGGTGAAAACAGTGTTTTCTGGCCTGAAAAGTCAAAACTGCTAAATTCAGCTCGAGTGGTCGCGCCCCCTACTCGAGTGGTCGCGCCCCTTTGCAGCAACTTTTGAGTGGGTTCCACTGGTCCAAATCAGGTGCAAGATGGCTCATTGGAAAGCTTGGTCTGTCTACTTTCCATCCCAAGTGGAATTTCTGGATTTGGAGTTGATTTGACCCCTCAAAAGTCAATTCTCCCAAGGTCACTTTCTGCAACTCAAAAAGTGGGCAGAAAGTCATTATTTTGATGTATTTTGAGCTTTTGGAGGCTCAAATCTCAAAATCAGGCTTCTCCCAAGTATAGGTAATTTTAGTCTTTGCATACCCTTTCCAAAAATGTCAACTTTTTGCAATTCCGAGCAATCCTCACGAGTGGTCGCGCGGGGGGTGAGACCACTCCACAGGCAAAAACCTGTAAATTTCCAAAAAATTTCCAAAATGCCCCAAAACTCTCAAATTTTTTTGATTTTGCTGCTGGATGAAGGCTAATGAGTACCATGGTGAGTGAGGGATGCCTCAGCCAAGATACGGAGTGGGTTTGTCCTTTTATTCTTTTTCTGGGCCTCTGACAGCTTCCTTTGGAGAATTTTCATTTTAGCCTTGCAAACATGCAGTCTTGCCCAATAGTGTGTTTTCATGTTGCGTAGCAGCTCTTTGTCACGATTTGCCTTCTCCAACAATCTCTCCAAGTGTGCATTCACACGGATAAGCATGGACTCCCGGTCAGCAAGCAATGGGTCACCGGGCCTCCTACGGTTCAAAGTTCGATCATTGCGGATCCTCCATAGCTCATCAAGTTCTTTTTCTTCTTCTAATTGTTTAGTGCGCTGTTCTAGATAAGTGATGGTCCATTGAGCCATTTGGAGCTTTTGCTGCAACACGAGGTTCTCCTCCTCTCTCTGCCTGATAATCTCATAAAAATCTGAAGAAGGAGAGCGGGCATCACGACCAATGAAATCATCATGTGTATCACCAGCTCTCTCATCCTCAATCATGGGCTGCTTGCCCTCCCGTACTGCCTCTGCTGATGAAGAATGCGAGGCCCCTTCCACCAGGTGTGGAGATAACACTCGCTGATCTGAAGAAGATGACGAGACCCCTTCCACCTGCTGTGGAGAAAATACTCGTCGAGCTGCTGCAAATAAGGTCCTAGGACCTCTCTGATAGGTGACCCGAGGTGAAGAAGCCACATGTCTCGGAACAATAATCTCGGGCTGGTGTGATGGACCTCCCACCTCATGAATGACCTCTGGCTCTGGCTGTGGCTGTGGCTGTGTGAAGAACTCACGGGAGATAAAATCTGCCCAAGAAATGCCCTGCTGACTCAGCTGATGGGAAACAACCAGCTGGATGAGACCATGATGACACAAGCTCCTGAGCTGCTGAGCTGGGGACTGCCTCTGAAACATAGAGACTATCCTCTGAATGTCATGAAAGAGATAAGCCGGGATGTTCATCATCCTCACCCTGGTGAAGTGCATCAGCATGCGGATGTGACAAGCAAATACCCGTGAGAATCTCCCCTCGCATGTGAAATAGTGCATGATAAGCCGCATGATAGGAGCATACTCCTCTCGGAGGAATCTGAAAGGAAAGTTCCCTGACAAGTTGTGTATGTATGTTGGCCTGACATATGGCTCAAAGTAAACAAAATCCAGCCACTTGCGCTTTGGCCACACCTCACCCACATTGGGTATCCCGGTAGCCTGTGAGATGGCCTCTGGAGAAAGCACAAAATTCACCCCTGCAAGGGTGACCTGCCCGTCATGAAGGTGTAGGACAAATAGCCGGGCCAACTGTCTATGATGCTGAATCTGTGACAGCCTCTCGCAAAACTGATAGCAAGCCATGTGCTGAAAACAAGCCACTGCCAATGGGCAAGCCTGCAACTCTGCCAATGATGTGGGCTCTTCCCTCTTGTTATGACCACCCTTACCTCCTTTGCGAGGCCTCCGCTGTGTCTCAATCTCAGTGGATGAAGATCGGTCATCACCTTGCTCATTAGTCTCAGTGGTTGACATGGTGTTATTGAGCAAGGTGGAATAAATAAGTCAAGATGACTGCTGCCCCACCTGCAAAATGCTGTGAAGTATGCTGTTTTCAAGGGGAAAAATCATGAGGGAAATGTTAGGGGAGGGAATTTACATAAGGAAAGGGAAAATATATATATAAACAACAGGGAATTTCGAAGGAAACAATCACACAATGTTAAACATGTCATTCTATCTCTCATCATTTGCAAATTAATACTTTATTAGGGAAAATTTGTATTTTGAGCACCAAGGTAAAGGACAATAAAAATCTCCATCATGGAGGAAATAATGGCATGGGCACAGGGGAATAGGGTAGCATCAATGATGTACAAGTAACAGGCTGCTCCTTTGCTTATTTTGTCTTTTAATGCCTTTCATAAGCATACTCTGTTTTTTCACATGTAAAAATGGCCATTTGATGCTAATGGAAAACAGGGGTTTTGGGTATTTGATTACAAGGGGAAGAGAAGGGTTGCTGTGATTATTTTACAATGGAAGGGAGAGGGATTGTATCAAGGGAATTAGGGGAATGAGGGGATATAGGGAATTAGGGTTAGGGAGTAATGAAACCTATTAACAAAGTCTGCCAACCAATTTTCACAACAGCAGTCTTTCAATAGTGCTGGCAGCTTCATAATTGCATTTGTCATGAGTGAATTAAGGTTTCATTGCATGTTTTGACAATAGGGAAGGAGATTCAATTGCATAGGGAGTTTGAAGAAGGGATAGGCAATTGAATTGGGTTTTTCATGAGGGGAATAGGTAGGAAAACAGAGTCTAGGGAAAGGGAGATGATACCATGTTAATGCACAAACCCTAGCACAACAAAACTGCTCCTTTTTGATAGCTAGCAGCTGGTACATTTGATAAACTTTGTCATGATTTTCACACAGCTTCTAACCTTTGATATTTACAGCAAGATGACATTTTTCTTTTGTTTTTTATAAGGCTATGCAAGTTATATTTTTTACTCTGTTTTTGTGTGATTATAAGCATGCCTTGTCATCATTTTCTTTTCTTTTTACTATATTTGTTTTCATTCTTTTGCTGTGCAATTTACATATATAATTTGCTGTGTGTAATAGTGTAGGGTTTGAGCATGATGCATGGTAGAAAACTAGGGTTTTGAAATAGGGTTTAGGAGGGGTTAGGGTTTCATGGAATTTGGGGTAGGGTTTTAGCACTTCTTTGCAAATGAGATTAATGAAAATGACACTCTAACACATGTGAATTTATAATGGGAAAATAATGGAAGGGAATAAAGGAAAAATTACCTTGAAAAACAAACAATACAACCTAACATAAGCTTGCAAAGACATCAAGTCACTTAACCTATTTTTCATTAATTTCTTGCATGATATTTATGACCATAACCCTCCTTTGGATCCATGACACAATTCAAAACTTGATAAAGGAGGCATACCTTGTAGAATCCACGAGCGAATTTGAGAGAAAATTGAAGTTTGGGTGAGTTTTTGTGAAGGCGGAACGAGTGGTCGCGCCCCTCCTTGGAGTGGTCGCGCACCCTTGGAGTGGTCGCGCACGACCAAAAATACACTGCGAAAATTGGATGGAGTGGTCGCGCACCACCCAGGTGGTCGCGCACCCCTGTGGAGTGGTCGCGCACCCTCCAAAGCCTGGAATTTGCTGGAAATCGCCCAAATTCGCCCTCTTTGCCTCTTGCTTGTAATTTTTCGCTCTCAAATGCACAATGAAACTTTGCAAGGAGGGAATTTACCTTTATAGGGTCGCTTTAAAAAAATTTGACTTTAGAAACCCACTTTATAATGTTTTCATTTTGCATTCTCTTTTAACACTGTTTTGGAGTTCATTTTGTCCTGAAATTAGCTCTTTGAGGCGTTTGACTTCGTTCTTTTTGCAGGTTGACCATCTGATTGGCTGTGGCGAAGGAACCAGGGTTGTTGCCGGCACTTCTGAAAACTTTTGAAAATCTCTTTATTTTTATAAATTTCTCATGGCCTTGAACTTAAAAACAGGGTTTTTAAATCCAAGGCATTAAATGACCTGTAGCTGATGAAAATAACAATGAAACATATGTACATACCTCCTTCTGGCTTGCTGGGCACTCACTGAATTTGAACTCATGACCTGGCAGTGATTTTGACTCAAAACCCTAGACCTAAGACCTGGGACCTCAAGACAAAAATAAAAACAAACATGACTCAATTTCATTGTGGTATGACCTGATCCAGCAAAGCCAAGAAGGGAACAAAGACCAGCCCTCCATTCAGTTTTATGGCATGCCTAGCGGGATGCAAAACTGACACTAATGAGACACCTACCTATGCATATGCAAAGAGCTATTGATCACTGATGGAGGGCTCAAGACCGACACTAACATTGGCTCCAATGGGGATGGCAGCTCCTTGGAGGTGCCAAGAACCTCAGACCTCTTGGGAGAGCAGACCAGTGCCTTATTCATTGGGCAATGGAGTCAACTAGTACAAATATAACCATACTCGAACAGACTTTATTTGACTTGGATTATAAACTGAAAACTTTCAAAGGACTATGACTCAAACAAACTGATTTTTACAGAAAATAAACAAACTGAAAACCTCACACCAACCAATCTTCATCCTCGGAATTATAGCCTTCACTGCGGGCCCCAAACCAAGGCTGAGAGATCAATTCACACTTGCTGTAGTAAAGTAAAATGATATATACAATGAAGATGACTTAGAGCAGCATTGCTCAAGCATGATATCTCTTGAGAAGCCGGCCATTCACCGACCCACCGGGACATTCATCACCATTCAACTCTTTGAGAATGAAAGCATTAGGACCACGATATGCAGCAATCTTATAAGGACCTTTCCATAAATTATCAAATTTACTGTGCTTACCTTTGTCCTCGTTTCGAGCATCCCATCTCAAAACAACATCCTCTAGCTGAAAATTTTCCAACTTTGCCTTCTTATCATAGATTTTCTTGATACGTTCTTGCAGCTTTAAAGAGTTTTGGAGAACTTCTTCCCTTGTTTGCTGTAAGTGGACCATTTGATTGATTCTCCGTTGCATTGGATCCATATCTTCTCCCGTTTCTTGAAGTAACTTCGCGACCGGTACACTAAGTGATGTTGGAAAGACTGCATCAACTCCGTAAACAATCTCAAATGGCGACATTCCAATGGACTTCTTTTGGCTCACCCGATCAGCCCATAATGCATTGACCAACTTCTTGTGCCAACTTTTCTTGTTAATTTCCAGTATCTTCTTGATAATGTTCACTAGTGACTTATTTGATGATTCGGCCAGCCCATTACCTTGCGGATGATAAGCGGTGGAGTGACCCAAGCTGATGTTGTACTTATAGCAGAAATCAACCATCTTATTGGACTTAAAGGCAGCTGCATTATCTGTGATTATTTTGAATGGATAGCCGAAACGTGACAAGATATTAGTTTCAAGAAAAGAGATAATTACCGAATCTGTGGCCTGCCGAGTAGGAATTGCCTCTATCCACTTTGTGAAGTAATCAGTGGCAGTCAAGATCCATCTATGCTGCCCGGACGAAGCTGGGTGGATTTCACCAATGAAATCAAGGCCCCACTGCTGAAATGGCGCACTAATCTCCACCGGTTTGAGAGGCAATGGCTGCAACTTTTGTTTTCCTTGAAATATTTGGCACTCATGGCAGCTCTTTACCGCTTTGTACACATCAGAAAAAAGAGAAGGCCAATAAAAACCAGCTCGCAAAATCTTGTTGGCTGTAGTTTTCCAAAATAAATGACCTCCACAGTCACCTTTATGGAAGTCTTCTACCGTCGCTTTTGCTTCCTCTTCAACCAAACAATTTAGCAAGATGCCCCCGGGATCTTTCCAATACAATGCTGATTTCATAATGCAAAATTTAGCAGCCTTTAATTTCAAAGTCCTTGCTTTATTTTTTGACATTCCAGGAGGCGCGGACACATTCTGAAGTACATACACTATATCAGCATACCAAGGAGAATTAATAAAAATATCTGATACCTGAACCGCTGAATTTTCTCCTTCACCATCGGATAAGGCAACGATCAAGTTGATATCAAGGGCGTGAAGGTTTGTTTCAGCCATTAGTTTAGCAAGTCCTTGTCCTTTAATCAGCTTGGTGGGCTTGATTTCAACATCATATTCCAAGAGAGCAGCAATCCACTTACCTCTCCTACCTTCCGGCTCTGTTTGTACCAAGACATCCTTTACCGCTGCACTAGGAACATAAGCTAATACATGAGAGTGAAGAATATAAACCCGGAAATCTTTCAATGCCTTAATCAGGGCCAGCGCTTGTTTCTCAATGATGTTATAGTTTAATGCCCCATCTCTAATGATCCGGCTGAAAAATGCAATTGGCCTTTCAACACCCTCTCTTTTTTGCATTAATACTGCTGCTAATGTATGCTCGGAAGCAAAAGAAAACACAATGAAATCCTGAGTATAATCAGGGCTGATTAAGGTCGGGGCTGAAGACAAGATTACCTTGATTAAATTGAAGGATTTGACTGCCTCCTCGGTCCATTTGATCTCGCTGTCCTTCCGAAGCATGTTGGTCATTTCTCTAAGGTGCTCTGCAAGATTAGGAATGAAGCGGCGCAGAAAATTTAATTTACCATTAAAAGATTGTATCTCCTTCTTATTTCGGGGCTGCTCTAGCTGCTGAATTGCCTCCACCCGTGCGGGATCAATTCGTATACCGTCTTTGGAAATGATATGTCCCAGCAATTTACCTTCACTCTTGGCAAAAAGACTCTTTTTTGGATTTAAAGAAATGCCATATTTTCTACATTTTTGGAACACTTTAGTTAAGTGAAATAGATGCTCCTCATCGGATTTGGAAAATACCGTTAAGTCATCAAGATATACAACTAAGAATATGTCCTTTTCATTGGCAAAAGCCATATCCATAGCTCGCTGAAATGTAGCACCTGCATTCTTCAAACCGAATGGCATTTTAGCATAATGGAATGTTCCCCAAGGCGTAGTGAAAGCTGTCTTATCACGGTCATCCTCATGGACTAAGATCTGATTGTAGCCGGAGTATCCATCTAGCAATGACATCTTTGAGGCACCCACTACCCGCTGCAATATGTGATCCATCTTAGGCAGCGGATAGTTGTCCTTTAGCGACACTTTGTTTAAATTTCTGAAGTCTATGCACAAGCGAATCTCACCGGTCTTCTTTCTCACAGGCACTAGGTTGGAGATCCAATCTGAAAAGCGAATGGGAACTATGATTCCGGACTTGTAGAGCCTATTGACCTCTTTCTCAATCAAAGGCAGCAACTTGGGATTGATCCTCCGCAACTTTTGCCGAAAAGGCTTTTGATTTGCCTTTATAGGAATAGTGTGCTGGATGATGCTTGTATCATATGTCTTTAAATCTGAATAATCCCAAGCGAATACATTAGAAAATGATGACAGCAATCTAATGTATTGATTCTTTACCTTGAGTGGCAGAGCCTTTGATAATTTCACCATCTTTGGATGTTCCGCTGTCCCAAGGTTCACATCTTCCACACCTTCTTCTGTTGGCATCAAAGTTGGCTTGCGAGCCACATCATCTTGATCAAAAAGTTCTTCTAAAGGAATCAGCCCTTTAGGAATATGATTATCTTTCAGCTGCAAAACATCCATTTGATTAACTCCTTCAGGCTCCATGTCTATTGAAATTTCTTCAAATTTACCTTCTCCATGCAAGAAGTCTTTGATTTCCTCATCATCCTGAAAGACTTGCCAACTCCTTTGGTTGTCCGGGATTGTAGGGCGATGCTTTACATAGATTTCAAACTTGTTGCTCGAATTCATTGGTATTTTCAAATTGCTTGCTGCCCTAGCCAATGCATCCGCAACTCCATTTTGTATACGGGGTATGCATGTTAAAGTATGCTCTGAAAACCGCTTCAAAATGTCTAGAACAACATTGCGATAAGCCCGCATACGAGGATGTTTAGCTTGAAATTCCCCCTTTACTTGTTTGATCACTAACTCGGAGTCGCCATAAACTGCTATCTTCTTTGCTTTTAATTTCCGGAGGATTTTCAAACCAGCTATAAGGGCCTCATATTCTGCTTCATTATTCGAACAATCAAAAGCCAATTTATAAGAGCACACTTGTACCTTGCTTGGGACTTGGTTAGGGACTAAAAACGGGCTACGAATCCATACACCTATGCCAGCTCCATCGCTGCCCACTGCACCATCAAAATCCATGGTCCAAAGACCATCTTCATCATCGTCCAAGGGCTGCACTTGTGATGTTGTTGCAGTCATGACTTGCTGCTCATTTGTTTCGGCAATTGACTTTATGACAGCAGTCCTTTCTTCACTGTCCGTTCTCAGTACTTCCTTGAAATTTTCTGCCATGCCTGGGATGTCTTCTATCTGAACTAATTGACTATCTACCTCATTAAAATTATCAGCAAATAAAACAAAGGATTCTAAATCTGTTTGTACATAATTTACAAGATGATTTACTGGCTTTTCCTTGCTAGTAATCATATACTTTATCTTTTTCTCTCGGTACACCTTTCTCATTTGGCCAAACACCGGAATAGTGGCATATGAAAAGTCCAGCTGTAAAGTACCTTTAAGTTTTGATCCCCATGACCTTGAAAGGAGCATACCAAACCTTGGAGGAATGTCCGCCACTACCACATCCATCAAGAGATTCTTTGCGGGAATCTGATCCAAGCTAACAACCAAATCTTTAATCAAACCGATGCATCTAACTCGGCTGGAATCAAATGAATATAGATCATGGTAGTTACGAGTTATATCAAGTCCCAACTTCTCCATTATTGCCTTGGGCATTAAATTGTGTGATGCTCCCGAATCGAACATAGCATTATGAAGCACATAATCATGAATTCTTAAGCTGATATAGAATGGCGGGACATCGCTTTCCGGAGACTCACCGTTTAGAGCTGGCCCAAAGATTAATTCCGGCTGATCATCCTCCACATTTACCGCATCTAACATTGGATCAGTATTGAAAATCTTAGAAATTTGTGCTCTGTAGGTAGTGTTCTTCATGACTTCTGTTAGTGGAATGGACAATTTCAATTTCGAAACTTCGTTCTCAATGCTGAATGCTTGACTTTTCTCACTTTCTTTTGCCGGATTATCTCGTTTTTCTGCTCTATCTTTGGGTACATTTGATGGCTGATCCATCTTGTTTGCTAGAACTGTTTGAGTTGATGGGGTATCCATAACTTCTTTACCCTTTTTCTGTGGAACAGCAGCACCATTCTTTGCCAAATTTTCTGCCCTCTTTTGAATTGGATGTATGGGAACTGTCCGGTTTCTCAACTGTCTCTGCTGGCCTTGTTGAGCTGATAAAGCATGTAAGTAACCTCTTTGATACTCTTCTGACTCTTCTTGAAGTACAACATCATTAGATAGAATGTAATGCTCATCTTGAGGTGTATAAGCATTACTTACCAGCTCTTCTTCTTCCGTGATGTAAGTGGGCATATCATCGGGAGTGAAAAAATGATTTTCTTCACCAGGACCTTCACCCTCATCTTCAGATTCTTGAGTGACATAGTTTTGCTGAAATGGGGGTTGGATCGGTTGCTGTACTGCTGCCTCTTGTGCTCGTGTTTCCCGCTGTTTGATCCTATATTGGGGCTGCTGTTGTTGGCCTCTGAAGTTTGGATTTCGAACTTGTGGTTCCGGTTTGCCAAGACTGAGATTTTGGAGTGCCTTTGACACCTCTTCCATTTTCCGAATAACTTGAGAAGTGGATGGCACCTCCTCCTTGATTGTGACCTTCTTTTCCGCTTTCATTCTTGCCCTTTTATCATTCAAATTAGCCTCTACACTTACTGCAATTTTCTGCATTTCCTCCAAAGTAGGAGGATCTCGGTCCCGTAGTGAGTAGGCCATCTCCGGATCGAAACCATCTGGGAACTTAAGCAATGCGGACTTTCTTGATGGTTTCAAATCATCGGGTATAGCGTTATACACTGAATTAAATCTGATGATATAATCTTGAACCGACTCACCCGGATTTCGCTTGAGGTTGTTGTACTCGGCATTGATTTGCAGCGGGTCTTTTCTGATTTCCCATCGGTCCAAGAATTGATCTTCAAGTGCTTGCAAGGTGGTGATGCTGTTAGCTGCCAACCCTCTGAACCATTTTCTTACTTCTCCGGCAAATGTCTGCACGAACAACCGCATGGTAACATCTTCTTCATCTAACTCATATAGATCAAAGAAAGTGGACATTTTATCGACATGTTGCTGTGCTGTAACACTTTGTGGAGCGCCATCGAACATGGGAATTTTGCTTTGGTAATCAGCAGGCATATCATGAAGATTAGCAGGCAATACAAGTGGGGCAAAACGGGCTGCCATTTTTCTAGGTAATGTGGGTCTTGGAGTAGCAGGCGGAGTAGGTGTGGCAGTATGAGGAGTAAGAGGAGGAGAAGTAGTATGTGAAACCGAGGGCGAAACAACTGTAGATGGGGGATGAGTAACTATGGGAGTGATGGCAATATAAGGGGGATTTGCCTGTTCATGCGTCGTGATAGAAGATCTGATATGACCAGAGATATTTTCAAGGAAATCAGCAAGAGTTGTAGCTTGTATACGTGTCTGGAGATTCCTCAAAATGAAATTTTCAACTAATTTATTATGCCTCTCAAATTCAATAGCAGTTGCAAAATCAGGATTAGGAACTAGAGTAGCAAGTGCACTTTCAGATTTAGCTTTAAACAACGACAACTCAAAACTTTCATCGAAATCAAGATCTTCAAGATACTCAAAAATAGCTGGGCATGAATTAGATCTAACAATTGGTCTTGGATCAGTAGCCAGCTTGTTTTCGCAAATAGACTAGGAAAGGAAAAACCGCTCAGCCGTATGGAAACTCTTAGCCTATCATCCGAAGCTTAGAGTCCATAATGATACTGGGATAAAGATGTCACTGAAGTGAGTGTTTCAGAAGCTCACGGAGATTGACTGAAGCAGCGTTTATCTACTAACGCTGATGTAAAACAAGAGCGTGTTCAAAGGCTACCTGGCGTAACTTCAGGCTCCGTCTAAGACTTGCGAAACACACACATCAACACACAAACAAGTTTGTTCTCCCCAGTATGGTCGCCACTATGTTAGCGCTTGGAATTCACCTAGGCTGAGATAGACAAACTCTCAAGGCTACATCAAACCATTTCACCTCGTAGCTAGCCCTACGAGGTATGAGAAGGCTCTCTCGGGTCAGATTCGGTAGATCTTTCAATAGGATAAGCTGACCAATTAGGAATAAAGATTTTAGGCTAGTAAATTGATAGGGGGGTTGATTTAATGATTTTTGGGGTTTTTGGTGGCAATTGGAGGGAGTGCAATTCAGGGTGCGGGGATTGAGCATAGTTTTTGCAGGGGGATCTTTGGGGCAAGGTAGGAGTGAGCGCTGATGCCTTAATCTGAGATAGATGATCAGGGATGATAGAGGAGGAGCTAAAGAGGGCAAACAACCATTTTGAATCCTCTCTAGACAGTAGAAAACATAAATATTGAACAAACTAAAAAGCTGAGCATGTCAAAGCATGAATTCAAACTTTACCACTTCATCTGTCCAATTAGAAGCAAAAGAGAGATGTGGAATACATAAACACACTTACAATAACATGTAGAGAACACACCATCAACACAACAATCCACAAGAATCCGCAATGATGTCTGCAAAACCCTGGCCTTCCTTTTCCTTAAATTGCAGTAATAGATGTACAATATGCAATAATACTTCTCCCACAAGAGTCCAACCATGAAAATGAGCAAGAGAAGGCATAATATAGACCATCTAACTCCTTTCCCCACCTCTAGGGGTCGAGCTCAGCTTCCTAGGAGCAGTTTGAACTGATTCTAAACTAAGCACTAGATAATAGGTAGTCAAACAACTTGCCTCTATTACTTAGCTAACTCATCCATGCATTAATTATTCACTTTTTACATCAAGGAAGCTTCTAGAAGGGTAAAGAGAGATAAAATCTATCAATGTGCCATGAAAATTATACATTCATCCATCATCTATAAGTAAAAATCATCAACCAAGGTGAAAACAGTGTTTTCTGGCCTGAAAAGTCAAAACTGCTAAATTCAGCTCGAGTGGTCGCGCCCCCTGCTCGAGTGGTCGCGCCCCTTTGTAGCAACTTTTGAGTGGGTTCCACTGGTCCAAATCAGGTGCAAGATGGCTCATTGGAAAGCTTGGTCTGTCTACTTTCCATCCCAAGTGGAATTTCTGGATTTGGAGTTGATTTGACCCCTCAAAAGTCAATTCTCCCAAGGTCACTTTCTGCAACTCAAAAAGTGGGCAGAAAGTCATTATTTTGATGTATTTTGAGCTTTTGGAGGCTCAAATCTCAAAATCAGGCTTCTCCCAAGTATAGGTAATTTTAGTCTTTGCATACCCTTTCCAAAAATGTCAACTTTTTGCAATTCCGAGCAATCCTCACGAGTGGTCGCGCGGGGGGTGAGACCACTCCACAGGCAAAAACCTGTAAATTTCCAAAAAATTTCCAAAATGCCCCAAAACTCTCAAAATTTTTTGATTTTGCTGCTGGATGAAGGCTAATGAGTACCATGGTGAGTGAGGGATGCCTCAGCCAAGATACGGAGTGGGTTTGTCCTTTTCTTCTTCTTCTGGGCCTCTGACAGCTTCCTTTGGAGAATTTTCATTTTAGCCTTGCAAACATGCAGTCTTGCCCAATAGTGTGTTTTCATGTTGCGCAGCAGCTCTTTGTCACGATTTTCCTTCTCCAACAATCTCTCCAAGTGTGCATTCACACGGATAAGCATGGACTCCCGGTCAGCAGGCAATGGGTCACCGGGCCTCCTACGGTTCAAAGTTCGATCATTGCGGATCCTCCATAGCTCATCAAGTTCTTTTTCTTCTTCTAATTGTTTAGTGAGATGTTCTAGATAAGTGATGGTCCATTGAGCCATTTGGAGCTTTTGCTGCAACACGAGGTTCTCCTCCTCTCTCTGCCTGATAATCTCATAAAAATCTGAAGAAGGAGAGCGGGCATCACGACCAATGAAATCATCATGTGTATCACCAGCTCTCTCATCCTCAATCATGGGCTGCTTGCCCTCCCGTACTGCCTCTACTGATGAAGAATGCGAGGCCCCTTCCACCAGGTGTGGAGATAACACTCGCTGATCTGAAGAAGATGACGAGACCCCTTCCACCTGCTGTGGAGAAAATACTCGTCGAGCTGCTGCAAATAAGGTCCTAGGACCTCTCTGATAGGTGACCCGAGGTGAAGAAGCCACATGTCTCGGAACAATAATCTCGGGCTGGTGTGATGGACCTCCCACCTCATGAATGACCTCTGGCTCTGGCTGTGGCTGTGGCTGTGTGAAGAACTCACGGGAGATAAAATCTGCCCAAGAAATGCCCTGCTGACTCAGCTGATGGGAAACAACCAGCTGGATGAGACCATGATGACACAAGCTCCTGAGCTGCTGAGCTGGGGACTGCCTCTGAAACATAGAGACTATCCTCTGAATGTCATGAAAGAGATAAGCCGGGATGTTCATCATCCTCACCCTGGTGAAGTGCATCAGCATGCGGATGTGACAAGCAAATACCCGTGAGAATCTCCCCTCGCATGTGAAATAGTGCATGATAAGCCGCATGATAGGAGCATACTCCTCTCAGAGGAATCTGAAAGGAAAGTTCCCTGACAAGTTGTGTATGTATGTTGGCCTGACATATGGCTCAAAGTAAACAAAATCCAGCCACTTGCGCTTTGGCCACACCTCACCCACATTGGGTATCCCGGTAGCCTGTGAGATGGCCTCTGGAGAAAGCACAAAATTCACCCCTGCAAGGGTGACCTGCCCGTCATGAAGGTGTAGGACAAATAGCCGGGCCAACTGTCTATGATGCTGAATCTGTGACAGCCTCTCGCAAAACTGATAGCAAGCCATGTGCTGAAAACAAGCCACTGCCAATGGGCAAACCTGCAACTCTGCCAATGATGTGGGCTCTTCCCTCTTGTGATGACCACCCTTACCTCCTTTGCGAGGCCTCCGCTGTGTCTCAATCTCAGTGGATGAAGATCGGTCATCACCTTGCTCATTAGTCTCAGTGGTTGACATGGTGTTATTGAGCAAGGTGGAATAAATAAGTCAAGATGACTGCTGCCCCGCCTGCAAAATGCTGTGAAGTATGCTGTTTTCAAGGGGAAAAATCATGAGGGAAATGTTAGGGGAGGGAATTTACATAAGGAAAGGGAAAATATATATATAAACAACAGGGAATTTCGAAGGAAACAATCACACAATGTTAAACATGTCATTCTATCTCTCATCATTTGCAAATTAATACTTTATTAGGGAAAATTTGTATTTTGAGCACCAAGGGAAAGGACAATAAAAATCTCCATCATGGAGGAAATAATGGCATGGGCACAGGGGAATAGGGTAGCATCAATGATGTACAAGTAACAGGCTGCTCCTTTGCTTATTTTGTCTTTTAATGCCTTTCATAAGCATACTCTGTTTTTTCACATGTAAAAATGGCCATTTGATGCTAATGGAAAACAGGGGTTTTGGGTATTTGATTACAAGGGGAAGAGAAGGGTTGCTGTGATTATTTTACAATGGAAGGGAGAGGGATTGTATCAAGGGAATTAGGGGAATGAGGGGATATAAGGAATTAGGGTTAGGGAGTAATGAAACCTATTAACAAAGTCTGCCAACCAATTTTCACAACAACAGTCTTTCAATAGTGCTGGCAGCTTCATAATTGCATTTGTCATGAGTGAATTAAGGTTTCATTGCATGTTTTGACAATAGGGAAGGAGATTCTATTGCATAGGGAGTTTGAAGAAGGGATAGGCAATTGAATTGGGTTTTTCATGAGGGGAATAGGTAGGAAAACAGAGTCTAGGGAAAGGGAGATGATACCATGTTAATGCACAAACCCTAGCACAGCAAAACTGCTCCTTTTTGATAGCTAGCAGCTGGTACATTTGATAAACTTTGTCATGATTTTCACACAGCTTCTAACCTTTGATATTTATAGCAAGATGACATTTTTCTTTTGTTTTTTATAAGGCTATGCAAGTTATATTTTTTACTCTGTTTTTGTGTGATTATAAGCATGCCTTGTCATCATTTTCTTTTCTTTTTACTATATTTGTTTTCATTCTTTTGCTGTGCAATTTACATATATAATTTGCTGTGTGTAATAGTGTAGGGTTTGAGCATGATGCATGGTAGAAAACTAGGGTTTTGAAATAGGGTTTAGGAGGGGTTAGGGTTTCATGGAATTTGGGGTAGGGTTTTAGCACTTCTTTGCAAATGAGATTAATGAAAATGACACTCTAACACATGTGAATTTATAATGGGAAAATAATGGAAGGGAATAAAGGAAAAATTACCTTGAAAAACAAACAATACAACCTAACATAAGCTTGCAAAGACATCAAGTCACTTAACCTATTTTTCATTAATTTCTTGCATGATATTTATGACCATAACCCTCCTTTGGATCCATGACACAATTCAAAACTTGATAAAGGAGGCATACCTTGTAGAATCCACGAGCGAATTTGAGAGAAAATTGAAGTTTGGGTGAGTTTTTGTGAAGGCGGAACGAGTGGTCGCGCCCCTCCTTGGAGTGGTCGCGCACCCTTGGAGTGGTCGCGCGCGACCAAAAATACACTGCGAAAATTGGATGGAGTGGTCGCGCACCACCCAGGTGGTCGCGCACCCTCCAAAGCCTGGAATTTGCTGGAAATCGCCCAAATTCGCCCTCTTTGCCTCTTGCTTGTAATTTTTCGCTCTCAAATGCACAATGAAACTTTGCAAGGAGGGAATTTACCTTTATAGGGTCGTTTTAAAAAAATTTGACTTTAGAAACCCACTTTATAATGTTTTCATTTTGCATTCTCTTTTAACACTGTTTTGGAGTTCATTTTGTCCTGAAATCAGCTCTTTGAGGCGTTTGACTTCGTTCTTTTTGCAGGTTGAGCATCTGATGGGCTGTGGCGAAGGAACCAGGGTTGTTGCCGGCACTTTTGAAAACTTTTGAAAATCTCTTTATTTTTACAAATTTCTCATGGCCTTGAACTTAAAAACAGGGTTTTTAAATCCAAGGCATTAAATGACCTGTAGCTAATGAAAATAACAATGAAACATATGTACATACCTCCTTCTGGCTTGCTGGGCACTCACTGAATTTGAACTCATGACCTGGCAGTGATTTTGACTCAAAACCCTAGACCTAAGACCTGGGACCTCAAGACAAAAATAAAAACAAACATGACTCAATTTCATTGTGGTATGACCTGATCCAGCAAAGCCAAGAAGGGAACAAAGACCAGCCCTCCATTCAGTTTTATGGCATGCCTAGCGGGATGCAAAACTGACACTAATGAGACACCTACCTATGCATATGCAAAGAGCTATTGATCACTGATGGAGGGCTCAAGACCGACACTAACAGAAAGCACAATAGATCGGTGACATGTTTAGATCTATGGATTAGAGATAGTGCAATGGTAAGTTTCGTCTAAAGAGAACTCTAATAAACTGAAAAGAGAAGGCATGATCATCAAATTGCAAGAAACTAGGGTGATTGATGATGTGTTCGAACCATCCAAAAGAAGAGATAAAGGAGCAATAAATATGGTGCAACTTGAATGTCACAAATTTATTCCAAAGGCATAGTCACCCTCTGTATACATAGTTTACGATAACTAAGGCAATTTTTAGTTTTTTTCTTATGGTTTTGATTTGAAAGCATCACCTAAAACTATTTCAAGAAATAACAATGGCGGACAAGTAAATTCAAGGGTAAGCATGGGGGTTGGTAGAAGTATAACTATGATTGCTAGTTTTAATTTAAGTAGAGGGATGAGTCTAGTTAATCAACTAGTCTCACATGGTTTCATTTTGGTAAACGAACACCATTGATATGGCTAGAGAAACAACTAATATGGTGTTGCATTTTTTTTAGTTCTTGGGGAAGGGTGATAGTGATTTAGAATAAGCACAAGTTCCTATGTGAGTCAATCTAGACTAAAGAGAACCATTTCTCCACATGATAAATTTGAAGAGTTCCAAACCACATTGTATTGGAGGGATTCACAATGGTCATGAAATTGAAATAAATTGGTTCAATGACTACTATTAAAACCATAGATAAGGTAAAGGTATAATTTATAGCCAAATTCTAGAAGCCTAACTTGAAGCAACAAAGTTGTGCCAAACTAAAGGATATCAAACATATGAATGGCGAGAGTGCTTAGGAGTATGATCAATGATTTTGAAACCTAGTATTGAGTCCATGAATGGGTATCCTGGTACTTTAAACAAGTGTTGCGACTATTCCCTCAACTATTGCAACTCCTGAATAAGTATTGTGCTGGTCCCAACTATCCATATTAACAAAGGATATCTAGGAGATGAGAAAAACAAAGGCAGGGAGAGGTCACATTTGATGCATAATATGTAATACAAAGGGACATACTACTAATTATTTCCTCTCACTACCAATAAAGTTGCAACTCCCAACACAACCTCACCAACTGTAGGTTTTTAGACAATTTGGCCAATGATCATTGTAAAATTTGCAAAGTTTACAGACATCCCCTATAACTTTGCTTGATGTTTCAAAAGTACACTTAAGCTCAAACTATAATGATTTGTGACTTATATATGACAAACATCCATATTACAAAGAAGCATGATGTTTTAAAAAGAAGTAAGTGATGGACTTGCTAAAGGAGGAGGCCAAGGAGGATATGGTGGAGGCCATAGGGGAGGATATGAAGGAGGTTACTAAGGAGGAAGGACTGGCATATGAAAAACCCCAATAAGGTGTTATAATTACAATGAGATAGGACATATTACTAAGGATTTTCCATAGCCAACAAGATTGCATTGTGGCTATTATAGGGCCATGGGTCGTGTAACTAAGGATTGTCTAGACTTGATAGAAAAATGGGAGACAAATATATGATATTATAATGTGAAATTGGAGGACTCTAAGCCCTATAATACCATTGAGCTTGGGGACAAAAGGATTAATGTAATATTGAAGGGAGAGGCTCTTGTGAGTGTTAATGGGAACAACAAGGAGCCTTTCCACATTGGAAAAGTTGCTTCTATAAATACTAATTTTGATGTATCCAAACAAAAGTCTTACTTTAGGGTAGCTTTGGAATCATTTTAGGAAGTTGACGTGGTAGTAGGAAGTGGTGCAAGTGGAAATACCACCACCCATTATCATATTAGTCATTTGTGGGCAAGTAGGAGAAGCTGACTCATCCTAGCTAATTTAATATCAATTATATTCTCTTATTAAAGTTTTGGATGATGAAAGTTTAATAAGAAAGTTGTAGTCAACCTTTAATAATTTATTGAGGGATGGGAGGAGGAACCCATCCTTGCTCCATGCTTGAGAGACAAGATCAAAGGGTTAGGTAAAAGAAGAAATGAAGAGCCACTTATAGAGAATTCCAAATGGATGCCTAGATCCATCAATATGAGATTTCATGTTGGAACTAGGGTCTAATATGAACATCCTTCCCAAAAATTCATGGGAGATAATGGGAAGTCCACACCTAATCAACTCACCATATAGTTGTGGCTCAGAAATCAATAGAAGATTGATCTAATAGATTTCTTGGAAAATGATGACGTTAACCTTAGAATTATGAATGCCATCATAGACTTTGGGATCATTGAGATAGTAGATGAGAAGTACACTTACCCTCCACTCTTGGGGTTTGAATGTAACAATGACAAAGAAGTTATCATTAACTTGAAGAAGGAGAAAATGTCTCTATATTAGGTGGAACAAGAGTGATACAACCTATAAATCTTGTAAATGGATCATAGTACATTGAATCTATGGAGGATGTTATAGATGATGCAATGATGGATTAGTTATACAACTTGACAGTTGGTTAGCACAACATTTGTTCCTCTAACACAGATAACCAATATGCATTATAGAACTACTTGGAAATACAATCAAAATATGTCATTTTGATGTTGTGTTGTGACCAACATGATGAATTGGTACGTAATTGAGTGATTCTTCCATTTTTGATGGCATTAGTAATGAACCCTCACATTAGATATCCTATAGGGCCATCCATAGTGCTAGTTTTTCCTAATTATACATAATTCAACCTAGTTTGATGTATATTATAGTTGTTTTCATGATTATCATGAGTAGATTAGACTTTCTTGAAAGGGATAGTTATGTTTATGGTTTACTTGAACTTTTTGTGCAATGTGTTCATATAGCAGGATTTTCTAAAGGAAAATTTGAGGAACATCATGGAGAAAATTCAGGAATATTGTCTCTCATAGGATTGGCACTTGGCCAAGGATGCTTGAAATTACATGAAGACAATTCAAATAGCTTCAGGCCTAACTATATTTAACTGAAATGGATCCTAAAACCTAGGACCTATAATTTCAGGATTTCAGAGGGAACTATTCCACCTATCAAGGGGACTAGTCCTTTCCTCTATGTATAAGAAGGAACTCATTTCTCAAAATCAACAGTTCGGCCTTGATTATAATTTTTATTTGCAACCTTGAAGCTTTGAAGCTAGTTTATTTTAGTTGGCTTATGTTCTCTGTTTTACTAGTTTAATGAAAAATCTCTTTTGCTTAGTTAGTTGTGTTGAACAAATTAGGCCTTTGAGCACCTTGGGGAGGGCCCACCCATAGGAGCTCTATAAGACCTTTGATATTTCAGGTTGTGCATTTTTTTTTCAACATTTAATTTTGCATAAATTAGGCAATACATAGCTACTTGCTTCCTATAGAGGAGAAGTTAATGGTGCAATTGTCTTTATTTGTAGTTTATGCATTTTCTTCATATGTATTTCAGGTCATTTGAAGAGTTCCCATGAGAAGAAAGGCATTTTTACCACTTTCTCAACATCCTATAATTTCTAATGCAAATTTTCTATTGGATTGCATAATTTCTTGCAAGTCTACAAATATTCATGTAGAACAATGTAGAATTGTAATATTTTCATAGTTTGGAGTCAACAATGCATGCTTATTTCACGATATAATGTTTACATTATGCAATGATGCTCTTGAGGGGATTCAGAATTAGTTAGGCTTTTGATTACTTCAAGTATTGATTCACTATTTGTTACAACTTAACTTAATATTGTGGTTTTGTAGCAAGTTAAATAGTAGAGGTTTACATTTCCTTGCTTGAAATGGTTTGCTTCTTTAAAGTTGGTTGATTGACAATAGTTAGAGTATAATTTAGCTTCATAACATTCCTTTGATTTCCTACAATTAGTAGCTTAGTTAATTTCCAACTTTTAGCGTACGAAAGTTGTTTTAATTGAATAATTCTCCCTTGGTTGAGAATGCAGAGTAATATTGGGGTGTCATTTAGCCCGTTACTAGATAAAACCCTAGGAACAAATAATTAAGGGAACAAAGAAGACTCTATCTTGCACATAAGTGCACAACATCTTCCAAGTTTGTATGACCATGGGTTGACAGTTAAAGTAGAGAGATGAGTAGAGGTAGCACTCTTGCTACATTTTTTAATCCCATCAATCAGGGATGTAGAAGAATTTATTGAATAGATGAGCTTAATGATATCAAAACAACAATTTGTTCCAACAATGGGTATAATAATAAGGTCCACTCACTCCATATGGTGGAATACATAAAAAAACAACTTAAAAGGTTGGGATGAGGCTCTAGCCTTTATTATGGAATCAATTCAACCCATTACTTGAGTACCATGTTATTAATATTCCAAACGTGGTGGAAAACTCAATTACTTTAACTGAAGTGTGCTAAGGGAGGCCAATCCCATATTTCATATGGATAATTGAATCAATAAGTGGACAAGGAAGGATGCCTTATATAGTATTAGGTTCATAAGTTCATTTACACCATAAGGCACAACCCCAAGGCATTCTACTTACATGAAGAAATTTTATGTCAAACATACAATTAGGAACCACTCAAGAAGGCATTTTGTTCAACCTTATCATATCTAGGTAAACTCAGATGTCATGTCTAATATTTTATCTATTAAATCACTTATATTCAACAAAAGGCTAGATGTCCCTAAGTGATATGTTTATAAAGTGCATTAGTAGAGACCGTGTTTCCAAGACCTAGTCAGAAGCCAAAGTGATGGCAAGTAACCATTCTAGTACTATGCTAAGGTAGATTTAGTGATCTATAAATTTATATGGATGTTCCATTGGAAGACTTCGCCACAAATGGTATGATAAAAATACTGAAATTTGTTAATTTGTGTTTTATATTTAAAATTATTTGGTTAGCTAATTTAATAATTAATTGATCGAAATAAATGAAATGCAAGAAATGAGAAAAATAAACAAATCCACAGACCATCCAAAATAAACAAAAAATTTATTGTGGGTAAACCTTATGGGAGAAAACACAACTAGAAGATAAGGCTTCTCTACTCTCTTTTCTGATCTAGTATGTAAAATTTGAAAGTACAAAGAAAGAGGTACTCTCTATGAAGTTTCCTAAGACTCGTGGTTTATTTGGCTATGATAGAATATTAACCCATTTTATTTTCTCTCTAATCCCCACTCCTAGTTGCTTTTCTCAACTATGGAACAAAATACAATAGTGCATAATGAAACCCTTACTCTTCTTAGCGGCCTAGTATTTAACACAACTTGATAGCTAATCTCGGGTAAGGTTAGACTCCCTCAACCCTCCAATGAAGTTATGGGTTTGAACCTTCGAGAGTCTTTGGAAAATTCCACTCACAAATAGCCTTATATGTATAAGGAATGGGGGATGATGTGGCATCCACTTGTACCATGGTGGTCAACATAGTAGGTCAAGTTGTAGGAGGCATAATTTTACATATGTACTTTGTATGATGCAATTCTTGCATCGTTGGAAATGTCTCTGAGCATAGGATGGCACTACGGTGTCTAATGTAAGCAATGTTTTTTGGACCCAAAAAAACTTTGTTTAATGCTTTAAAATGACTTTAGAAGGTTTCAAATGCTAACTCTCCAAATTGGTACTGACAATTAAAAATGACCCTCCAGGCTAATTCCTTCAATTTATCCACACTAAAAGCATTGAGATAGATGGAAAAAAATATAATGATCCAATCTGTATTATACCTCCCTACTTGGGGAGGATTTTGGTCCCCAAATGCTTTGCTGAATGAGGTGAGGGAAATTTTCCTCTATCTTCTCCTTGGAGTACCATTTAGCTTTTCTTAGAAGTTGTCCCTTCAACCAAATCTACCAAAGGTCATGTTGACCCTGTTTTGTATTTCTAGGCATCTTCTAAAAATTGTGTCCTTTGTCAACTCTAGTTGAGCATCTAGTGCTAATTCCTCTATGAAAGGTAGCACATTCCCCTCTTCCTGATCCAACATGGAAGTCTCATAGAGCTTGGGGTTCTCATTCACTACTAAGTAAATGTGCATGTATGGGGGTAGACTGAGTTTGTAGGCATTCTCTCCCACCTTTTCCAATATATTTAAAGGACCATATAGAGCATTGATCTTCTTAACAAGACTATGTAGTCTTTTTTTATTCAACTATAACCATACTATGTCTCCCACTTTGAATTACTTCTCTATCCCAAGTGGATCATGCATGGCCTTGCATTTTTCATGTGAATTTACCATCAAATAGATTTGAATAATATTCTCAAAAAAATTCTCTACTCTTAATGCATCTTTTGTGAGGTCCTCCCTCACTACTCCATGCTGCCCATATACAACATCCATAGGTGAAGGTGGAAAGCATCTAAAGCAAGTTTTAAAAGGGGACTTACGAGTAGAAGTGTGGAATGCCCTGACGTAAGAGTGCTACATATAAATTAGATTTCCATCTTAGGTCTTCGATTACTTTTGATTGTAACCCCTCAAAAGTTGCACCAAAGTCTTGTCACCTATTTTTGTCTACCCATCTACTTATGGATGGAATGTTGTTGACCTCTTCAACTTTGTATCAATCTTCTCCCACAAAGTAGTCCAAAATGCATTGAGAATTTGGTGTCCCTATCTAAAATGATGTGATAGATCATGCATGGCCTTGTATTTTTCATGTGATTATACCATAAAATGGATTTTCATAATATTATCAACAAATTTCTCTGCTCTTAATGCATCTGTTTTGAGTTCCTCCCTCACTACTCCTTGCTTCCCATATACAACATCCATAGGTGAAGGTGGAAAATATCCAAAGAAAGTTTTAAAAGGGGACTTACGAATAGAAGTGTGGATTTTCCTAATGTAAGAGTGCCATGTATAAAATATATTTTCATCCTAGGTCTTTGAGTTCTTTTGATTGCAACCCCTCAAAAGCTGCACCAAAGTCTTGTTTCCTATTTTTGTCCACCCATCTACTTGTGGATAGAATGTTGTTGACCTCTTCAACTTTGTATCAATCTTTTCCCACAATGTAGTCCAAAATACATTGAGAGGTTGGTGTTCCTATAAAAAATAACGCTCCTTGGTATCCTAAAGTGCACCTTGACCTATCCAAATAACATGTTTGTTGCTTCTTTCCCTCTGATGGTTTTTTGTTGAACCTGTCATCTACCACAAATAGGTATTCATGTCCCTTCTTATTTCTTGTTAAATCTCCCACAAAATCCATGGAAATTATTTATCAAGGACGAGTGGGTATACATAAGAGATGGTATAAACCTTTCTTTCTGTAACTAGGATTTCTAGTACAACAAAGTATACATCCTTTAATGTACCTTGTAACATTTTCTTGCATTATGGGCTAGTACACATACCTTTGTAAGTTGGGAATTGTTTTCTCAACACTAAAATTCCTTACAACGTTTGAGGTGTGAGCCTCTATAATACGCTGTAGTTGATCACCTTTAAGAATGAAAAACTATTCTAGCATGCAAAGCAACCTATTATAGAGATGATAATCATATTTGTTTCCATTGTATCCTACATGAATTTGGCCCTGTAGCTACTAAAGCACATCCTTAAAGTCCTAATTTTTTGTATATGTCTCTTTATATGAATCATGGGTGAAAGCCTTTATGTGCATTAGAGTTCCCTTCTTTTACTTGATGACTAAATGAAACTATTGTAAGAACCAAATCCAATTGTAGTGTTTTGTCTACTATAACTTACTTTGGATTTATGGATACTATAGTGATTGAAAATCTATGTGGATGATGGTCTCCTTTCCCATTAAGTAGTATTTCCACTTTTTGTTAGCTTGTACCAGGGCATAGAACTCCTTGTCATAGGTAGAGTAGTTGAGAATTTCCCCATGAATTACTTCATAATGATAGCATATAGGCCTTCCTCCTTACATACTACTGTTCCCATGGCATACCCACTTGCATCCATTTACACTTCAAAGGGCTTCTGTAAGTTTGGTAACATGAGAACTAGTGCTTAACTAATTTTTCTTTTTAACTCTTCAAAGTTCTTTTGTTGGTTCTTACCCCATTGGAAAATCTTTCCATTTTATATTATGGTATGGAATAGTGTAGCTACTATTTAAAATGAAGCTATGAACTTTCACAGGTATTATACCCCAAAAAAACTGCAAACTTCAGAGACATTTGTAGGACTTGCCACTTCATGATGGGCTCCATCTTTGTGGGATATATCATGATTACCCATCCGCCAATCACATACCCCAAATACACCAAATACTACTGGGAAAACTCACATTTCTTGAGGTTTCCTATTAGTTGGTGCATCTTCAAAGTCTCTAGCACCTGCATAAAGTGTGAGATGTGCTCCTTTGAGGTAGCAATATAAGCTAGTATATGATCCAAATAAACTATAAAAAATTAATCTAGATAGGGGCATAGTACATCATTCAATAGTCTCATAAACACAATTGGCATATTACACAAACCAAATGGCATGACCAACCATTTATATAAACCCTCTCTTATTTTGAAGGTTGTCTTCTAGATGTTTTGTTTTTGACTCAAACATGATATCATAATTTAAAATCCATATTAGTGAAGTATTTTGAGTGCTACAATTGATCTAAAAAATCATCGATCCTAGGTAGGGGGTACCTATTCTTGAGCATAATATTCTTTAATTCCCTATACTCGATGCTTATTAACTAATTCACATCCTTCTTTAGTACAATTATGATGCATTAGCCACAAGGTGGGGTACTTGGTTGAATCACACCATGCTTTAGCGATTGCTTCATCACTTTGTTTCCTTCTAGAATGGATTGTCTATACAACCCAATATTTGATAATGTAGAGTTTGACAATAATTGGATTTCATGCTTCACTTCCGTCTTGGGTGGTAGGCCTTTAGGCTTCCGGAATACTCCCCTATATTTTTGTAGAAACCATTCTAGTCAATGTTTTTGTTCTTTAGTACACCCCTCTAGGGATTCCTTTGCCCTTATTGACTCATCACCATACTGATTTTATCTTAGGAAAAGTAAAACACATTTCTTATTGGAACTAATAAACTTCTTGGCTTAATTGGGACTTACTAGTGAAATATAGGACTTACCTTTATGTGTGTTGATAATTAAGGATTTCCCATCCTTGATGAGGTAGTATTGGTTCACTCTTTCCATGAAGATTTCATCCCTCATGTACATGTAGGCACTCCGAAAAAGACTCAACATACATCTAGTTTTACTACATCCATTTCCACTTCATCGATATAATCAACACTTACAATTTTTTGTTTGGCTTACACTATTTTTTTACCTTGATATCTACATCCTTGTTTACCCTTCCCAATGGATATGGGATAAGATGATCGTAAACCTCCAATCCAACTTTGTTGACTATATCTATTGTTATGAGATTAACTTGTGAACCTAAGTTGAATAGAGAATGTATCTTGGTCTTCATGGAAGACTTTGGTCATCTCCTTCTCTTCTCAATGGTGAAGGCTACTTAGATTCACTTTCTTTTGCATTGATGTGCATACAATCTTCTCGTCCATATTGGAGTTTTTTTTGACCTTTTTGTTTGAATATATGGCTAAAATATTCTTTTTTCTTTCCATCCTTCTTGCAATTATTCAGGTTCATATTGGATGCAGTTTCCATCTCTTTTATTGAATGTGACCAATACTGCAATCGTTACAATGGTTGCTAGGATCCTTACACTAATATGAAATAAATTATGTATCCTTATCCTTTACCCCTTTCCTCTTCTTCTTCCACTCTTTGGAATATTCTTGGTTCCCTTTCTACTTTGAACAACTTGGCTACCCTTTCTGTTCTATGCTTTCAAGATATTATACTTGTACACATGCCTCGTCCAACCACATCATTTTCTTTCTTAGATGGCTATGTACACCCCTGAAATACTAGAGGACTACATCTGTTGGGTGTGGAGCTTGATTATCTTCTTTATTCAAAGGTATCACTGCATTGGACCCCAATTCATAATGTGGCGAAAACGCCACCCGTAATATTTACGCTGCAGGGGGGTCTGGGGGGGGGGCGACTGTGACCCTTGGGAGCCCCCCCTGGCGGGGGATTGGGGGAAACGCCCCTGAAGCTAAAAATAGATGCAAAATTTCCTTGTAAAATGTTGTAATTTCATAGTCAATCTGAGATGTTCATTAGGTCGAGATTTGACAGTAGAAGTTATGTTTAATTTAGGGTTTTTTGCCCTAGAAGGCTACCCCTCGCTATATATGAGGGAATTGTATTGTGTGTATGTAGATATTTATTCTGAGTGAGAAAGAGAGAGGAGATTGTGTGAAAGCAAAGAAGGAATTACACCGAATTTTCTATAGGTTGTATCTCTTCGGTTTGCTGGATAATATAAAAGGAAGGACTGGCTGTTTCTCCGTGGACGTAGCCCAAATTGGGTGAACCATGTATATCTATGTCTCTCTTGTTTTATGTGTTTGTATTTCTGTAATATATTTTATGTGTTCCGTTGCTCTGTAATATATAATTTTCTAACAACTGGTATTAGAGCCAAAGGTCTATTTGGCTGATAGACTCGTAGGAGAAAAGGGTTCCTGGTTCGAGTGGGAGCAATGGCAGAATATGGTAGGTTTAGGGTCAAAAAATTTAATGGCCAAAACTACTAGCTGTGGAAGATGCATATGGAAGATTATTTGTACGAGAGAGATCTATACCAACCATTGAGCGGAAAGGTAAAGAAGCCGACGAGTATGACAGACACAGAATGGGATATTCTCGACAGAAAGGCACTTGGAACAATACGACTATGCCTAGAGACGTCGGTAGCCTTTAATATTTCATAGGAAATAACAACAGAGGGTTTAATGTTGACATTGGCCAAACTATATGAAAAACCCTCAGCCTTAAATAAGGTATTTCTTATGAAGCGTTTATTTAATATGAAGATGTCAGAAGGTGGATCTGTTGCTGATCATTTAAATGAATTTAATATAGTTACCAATCAGTTAAGTTCTGTAGGGGTAACTTTTGATGATGAAGTTAGGGCTCTGTTATTTCTGTGCTCATGGCCAGAACGTTGGAATGGTTTAGTTATGGCCATTAGTAACTCTGCCTCTGGATCTAGTACTTTAAAGTTTGATGATGTTGTCGGTGCAATCCTCAGCGAGGAAATGTGACGGACATCAGGTAGTGCTTTGACTGAAGAGACTAGGGGAAGAAAAATGGAAAGAGGAAAGAGCCCTGGATATCGCAGTAAGTTAAGAAGAGGTAGATCCAAGTCTAGATCAGGGATAGTGTGCTAGAAATGTGGGAAGAAAGGACACCTGAAGAAAGACTGCAAGTCTCAGAAGGGAAAAGAAGGAGATGCGCAACAAGAAAATAATCATGAAGCGAATGTAATAGGTGATGCGTTGCAAGATGCTTTGATTCTTTCATTAGAAAATATTATTGATGCTCGGGTGGTAGATTCAGGGGCCTCATTCCATGCCACACCTGATAGGAAACATTTTCATGATTATGTTCAAGGAGATTTTGGACAGGTTTGATTGGGTAATGATAAACCTTGTAAAATCATTGGAATGGGTACAATTTTCATAAAACAACAGAATGGAAATCAATGGCTATTGAAGGAGGTAAGGCATGTTCCAGATCTGAAGAAAAATTTGATTTCAATAGGGCAGTTGGGAGGTGAAGGTTGTGTGACTATTTTCACAAATAAAACATGGAAGGTCACTAAAGGAGCCTTGATAATTGCAAAAGGAGAATGTTGGTACATTGTATTTATGCAATGGTATTTCTAATTCTGTTAATGCTTTAACCTCTACAGGAGAAGATATGACGTTGTGGCATCATAGGCTTGAGCACATGAGTGCGAAGGGGATGCAAATCCTTCACTCAAGAAATTTGTTACCAGGTTTGAAGCATGTTGATTTCGAATTCTGTGAAAATTGTGTTTATGGAAAACAGAAGAGAGTTAGATTTCTCAAAGTTGGGAAAGAAAAGAAGAGCGAAAAATTAGAGCTTGTGCATACAGATGTATGGGGACCTGCTCAGGTATCATCTCTCGATGGCTCTCGCTATTATGTTACTTTTATTGATGATGCAACCAGAAAAACTTGGATTTATTGTATTTGAAATAAATTTGATGTATTTGATACTTTCAAGAAATGGAAAGCTTTGGTTTAAAATGAGACAGGAAAAAGGTTGAAGTGTCCCAGATCAGACAATGGAGGTGAATATTGCATCAAAGGGTTTGATAGGTACTGTTCAGAAAATGGAATTCACAGAGAGAAGACAGTTCCAGGAACACCACAACAAAATGGTGTGTCAGAAAGGATGAATGGGACAATCATGGAGCGTGCAAGGTGCATGATATTGCATGCAGGATTGCCTTTACAATTTTGGGTAGATGTTGTAGATACTGCTGTTTATCTAATAAACAAAGGGCCTTCAAGTTCCTTGGATGGTGGTATTCCAGAGGAGGCATGGACAGGTAAAATGGTAAACTACTCTTTTTAAATACTTTTGGTTGTGAAGCCTTTGTCCACGTTAATAAAGAAAATAGAACAAAACTTGAGGCAAAATATCACTTTTATGATTATGAAAAACACAAAATCATTAGGAGCAGAGATGTCATATTCAATGAAAAGGTTTTGTATAAGGACCAACTGCAGGAAAAGAAGTAGGAAAAAGAAAACATAGAATACATAGCGCTTGAAGAGATCACAGAAAAAGTGATGGTGCTTGAAAATCATAATGATCAACAACCAAAACATCAACAACTACCACAACAACAACAAGCACCTCAAACACCTGAAAGTGGTATTAGAAGATCTACCAGGATATGTAGACCCCCTGAACGATACTCTCCTTCATTATATTATGTATTGTTGACTGATTCTGGTGAACCAGAATGCTATGAAGAAGCAGTGCAAATAGAAACTAGGAAGAAGTGTGAGAAAGCCCTAAAAGAAGAGATGGAATCCTTAGCACATAACCAGACTTGGGACTTATTCAAGTTGCTTGCAGGGAAAACAACATTGCAGAATAAATGGGTTTATAGGTTGAAGGAAGAATATGGAGGTAGAAAAAGGTATAAATCTAGACTTGTGGTGAAAGGGTTTGCATAGAAAAAGGGTATAGAATTTGATGAGATATTTTCTCCTGTTGTTAAAATGACTTCAATCAGAACTATTTTAAGTCTAGTAGCAACTAAAGATTTACATCTTGAATAGTTAGATGTAAAGAAAACCTTTCTCCATGGGGATTTGGAGGAAGAGATATATACGTAGAAACCACAAGGATATGAGGTAAAAGGTAAGGAGAAACTAGTGTGCAGATTGAAGAAGAGCTTGTATGGCTTAAAATAGGCTCCAAGGCAGTGGTATCTAAAATTTGACAGGTTTATGTCTGAACAATGTTATACTAGATGTCACTCTGATCATTGTGTTTATCTCAAAAAGCAAAATGATGGCAGCTATATTATATTGTTATTGTAAGTAGATGATATGCTTGTTGCATTCTCTAACATGCAGGAAATAAATGTGCTCAAAACAAAATTGGCGAACTCATTTGCAATGAAGGATTTGGGTGTTGCAAAACAAATCCTTGGTATGAGAATAACTAGAGATAGGAATAATAAAAAATTAACATTGTCTCAGAGTGAGTACATAGAAAAGGTGTTGAAAAGATTTAATATGCAGAATACAAAACCAGTTAGTATACCTTTGGCTAGCCATTTCAAACTAACTAAGGAGGTGTGTCCCAAGACTCAAGAAGAAATGGCTGATATGTCTAAAGTTCCATATGCATTAGCAATTGGAAGCTTAATGTATGCAATGGTCTGCACAATGCCTGATATTGCACATTCAATGGGAGTTGTAAGTAGGTACATGAACAATCCAGGGAAAGAACATTGGATGGAAGTGAAGTGGATTCTTAGGTATTTGAGAGGTACCACAAATCAAGCATTATGCTTTGGTGGTTCAAACATTGCTCTACAGGGATATGTTGATGCAGATATGGCGGGTGATAGAGATAACATGAGGAGCACAACAGGGTATGTGTTTACTGTAGGTGGAACAATTGTCAGTTGGGTTTCAAAATTGCAAAGTGTTGTTGCACTCTCGGAAGTAGAGTATATTGCTACTATAGAGGCTAGTAAAGAAATGATTTGGTTACAAAGGTTTCTGGATGAATTGGGTAAGAAGCAGGAGTTGGGTAGGTTATACAGTGACAGCCAGAGCGCCATACATCTTGCAAAGAACTCTGCATTTCATTCCAAGACAAAAAATATACAACTCAAGTATCATTTCATATAGTCAGCATTGGAAGATGGACAGTTGAAGCTAGAAAAGATACACAGTAGTCAGAATCCTGCAGATATGTTAACAAAAGTTGTAACCAGGGAGAAACTGAGATTTTGCTCAGTTTCAATTGGTCTTCAAGTATGATGAAGAAGATGAGAAACAACCAGGTCCAAAGTGGAGTCACTGTCCAACAAATGAAGCAGTGGTGAAGTTGCTATAATCAATCTCCAAGTGGGAGATTGTTGGGTGTGGAGCTTGATTATCTTCTTTATTCAGAGGTATCACCGCATTGGACCCTAGTTTATAACGTGGCGGCAACGCTGCCCGTAATATTTACGCTACAAGGGGGGTCTAGGGGGGGTGGCTGTGACCCTTGGGAGACCCCCCTAGCGGGGGATCGGGGAAAGCTCCCCAAAAGCTAAAAATAGATGTAAAATTGCCTTGTAAAATGTTGTAATTTCGTAGTCAATCTGAGCCGTTCATTAAGCGGAGATCTGGCGGTAGAAGTTATGTTTAATATAGGGTTTTTTGCCCTAAAAGGAAACCCCTCGCTATATATGAGGGAATTTTATTGCGTCTATGTAGATATATATTCTGAGTGAGAAAGAGAGAGGAGATTGTGTGAGAGCGAAGAGGGAATTACACTGAATCTACTGTAGGTTGTATCTCTTCAGTTTGCTGGATAATATAAAAGGAAGGACTTGCTGTTTCTCCTTGGACGTAGCCCAAATTGGGTGAACCACGTATATCTGTGTCACTCTTGTTTTATGTGTTTTCTGTGTTTGTATTTCTGCAATATGTTTTATGTGTTCCGTTGCTTTGTAATATATAATTTTCTAACAACATCTGGGCTCTTAGGAGAGAAACCCTAAAATAAAATTCTACTCCTCACCTGTATGGTGAACGCTAAAATAAACTTCTAATTGTTACAACCAATGATTCAATTTTAATGCATTGATCTCACCTTGGTATGGATTTATGTCTACTTTCACTTCCATATTGAATAGATATTGTGAGTGGTTAACGACTCTTGAGCTTGACTACTCTTTCTTGGGCTCTTTCCTTAACTCCTTTTTTAGATCTTTATGATGTCCCAATTTCTCCTTTGATTTGACCTTTGAGTTAGAGCCTCCATCTTCTCTAATTCCAAGCTTGGTTTCTACAACTACCATGTGGAGGTTCATATTGTGATTGATGTCAATGACTTGCACTTCCAGCCTTGCAAATCTCTTTTCTGCCACAAGGCTTATTGTGAATATAATTGTGGACAATGGATAAGGTTCTATGAATTTTTTCTTACCTTCTTCCTAGATCCCCTGCAACTTCCCACAAATCCCCAAAGATACTTTCTCTAATACCAATATGATCTATAAATTTCCATTGATATTCCACTAGAACAATTTGTCACAACATATTTGATAAAATTATTGAAATCTTTACTGTTAATTTTTCCTTTAGATTTTATATTCTTTGGTTAACTAATTTTTTAATTAATTAAATTAAATAAATGAAATGTTAGAAATATAAAATAGAAATAAATACACACACCATCCACAGTAGACATAATTTTTTTTCCTAGCAAACCCTTATGGTTGAAAACCAAAATAGAAGGTGAGGCTACTCTACTCTCTTTTCTCTAGTATGGAAAATGTGTAAGTACAAACAAATAGGCACTCTCCGAGGAATTACCTGAAACTTGTGGCCTATATGGATGCCATAAAATCTTAACCCACTCTATATTTCCCTCTAAATTCCAACTCCCAATTTATCCTCTCAACTATGGAACAAAAAAAAGGGTATAGAATGGGACCCCTACTCCTCCCGAGGCCTAGTATTTAACACAGCTAGATAGCTAACTAGGGGTAAGCTTTGATTCCCTCAACCCTCAATTATAGTTATAGGTTTGAACCTTCTAGAGTCTTCTTCAAAGTTCACATGTAGATAGTGCCATATGCATGAGAAATGGGGGTTGATGTGCCATCCACTCATACCATGGTGGTCAATATGGTAAGTCAAGTTGCAAGAGGCATACATTTTGCATATGAACTCAATTTGATGTTTCGTGCACCATTGGAAATGCCTTTGGGTGCAAAATAGTGATGTGATATCTCACATAAGTGAGAGTTTTGGACCCCAAAAACTTCATTTAATGACTCAAAATGGATATGGAAGGCTTTAGACCTCAATTTTCGAAATTAGGAACAGTTGGTAAAAGTAACCCTGCAAGTTGACTCCTCCATTTTTTCCACTTCGGAAGCATCAACATAGATGACAAATAATATAATGATGTAATTCTAATTATTTTGAACTTGAGGAAGATGATGATCCATAGAAGTTATGACATCTAATGTTCAAGGAATTAAAAGGAGAAAGGTCCATAAAAGAAACAATATATGATTCAATTAGGAAGATATATAGGGATTTGTTGAATATCATTGGCATGAATGAATAACCTTGGTTACCTTCCATCATAAATTACTGGGATAATGATACCATTTCTATGGGTGCAGTCCTACTGAAGGAATAAATGGACCTATTCACCTAAAACGACATAGAGAAGGAGGTAATCAAGAGAGAGTTTGGTAAGGTGTGGATTAAACTAAAAATAAATGCCATATTGATCAATATAGGGACATACCAACTAAAGGAAATGGTAGAAGAAGAAAAATTTAAAATTGTTGTAATTCGATGAAAATTTCCTATGGAGGAGTTGGACTGGATCAACCCCATAGTGATGTAACATAAGAATTAAAGGGGCGAGGTTAAAATTTTGTGCGGATGTTTGGATGACAAATGTAGCTTGCATTAGTGACCCCTTTCCCACCCCCTCTAGTGATGTAATACTCAATCATGTGGCTAGAAAATAAATCCATCCATTAACTTAAGGATTCTTAGGGCACCATTAGGTCCAAATAGTAATATAAGCCAAAAGGAAGATGACCCTTGCAATATAAAATAGATCCTATGTATATAACCTCATGCCTTTTAACCTAAGTAACACCGCACTAATATTTTCAAGGATTGCTATCATTTCTTTCTATGAATACATTCATAATTCTCTAGAGCTATATCTACAAGATTGGATTATTTGTATCTATTGAAAGATGATGTCAAAATGTTGCACCTCATGTTCAAAAGATGTCACCATATACAATTGTCTTAAACTTGAGGAAATGAATCGTTTGCATACCCTTTGGTACAATATTCCATCATGTTGTTTGTAAGAATGATGTTCTCATGCATTGAGCTAAAGTTGCAACCATCATCAACTTGGGGGCCTGTTGTGCTATACAACAACCCTCCCCATTTCAAAAATTTTCATAAAAAAGCTTTAATAAGAAATGGGTACCCTTTAGAATATTAATAAAATCAATAAAATGTTTGAAAATTAAATTTTATAATAAGTCATATAAAAACTTGCTTTTAGGGTAGGTTAAATCGCAATCGCAATTTGCAAATCTATCAAACCCATGAAAGTCCTCTTGATAAGGTCCGATCTGATTTGAATTATAATAAAACCTTATCATAAAGCTTTATTGAACGAAAACAATTATAAAGGGAAAATATCGCATCGCGCACATCCTTTATTTCAATAATGGACTTAAAGTGTTCCATTGAGATCCACCAATGCGATAACTCTATTGGAAATCGCATATCGCTACTCATCAACAAATCGCTCCAAGTCTTCCATAGAAAACCTCCAATGCGATGAGCCGATCACAATCGCGCATCGCTAAAATCATAAGACATATCCCAAAAAGTTCCGTTGAAATTTGCCGATGCGATTTTATTATCATGAAGCGCGCTTTTGATAAAGGCAAAACATGAAATATTATGAACATGTGTGGTTTAAAGTTATAAGTAAATTATAATGAAAATTTAAATGATTTATTAATTTTAAAGAATGCCGCCTACCCATGCTATCTCACGACTAATTGCAATCGCAACCATGCAAAGGAACCATTTAAGCACGACACTTGTAACTCCCGATCTGCAATATGCGATTATCACTAATCGCTGATCAGGAAGTCACGATACCCATTCTAAAAAGGACCATTATAAATTTGCGATGCGACATATCATCATGGCATTAAAGTTTCACGTTGGAAGTTACGGGGAAATCATTAAGAAGCAGTTATGGTTGAATCTTTCAAAGATTTCATCCATGGTGGCTTAATATATCATAAATCCGTAGCATCTATTGCGCTTAATTGTTGTTAGTCCTGTGCGTTGCGTATTAGATTTGAACAAGTTTTTCCACTGTTACGTCCTTCTGTTTCGTTTTGCAGAGCGAATCCAAAATCATCAGTCCAACAAAAATGTCTAAGAGAGCTCGGAAATAAAAGGTCCCCGTCATAGCGAAAGATGAACCAACAAAGTTGGTACTGATAGCTGACACTACCTGTGCAGGCCTCAACAAGACTTCATGCGAGGGCATATATAATTTACTCGAAGTCGAGGATCTAAGCGAAGTTGAAGAAGAAGGAGCAACGACTAGTTCAACTGATAAATCAGAAAATACTATTTATGATTAGCCATCTCCTTCCTCCACAGAATAACAGCCTGTGCAAAAGTGTTACCAACAATGACCTGGTGAGATAAGTTATAGAAAGTATCAACATAACAGACAGAGCATTCTATACAGCCGATGGAAGGATGTTCAGGACATTCAGGGCAAAAGATGTCAAGAAGATGTATCATTTGCCGGATCCCCAGAAACAGTACAATTAAGCATTTTTAGAAGCTTTCCCTAAGGAGAACGATGTAGAGTCAGACCCTATCAAGCAATAGAGGCATTTACCAAACAAGCATAAGCATGAATCCTCTAGTATGTACTCCGTAGACTCCTTAGCATCTCCCTATTGCTATGTTGGTGCTATGATATGTAGACTCTTTGGAGTCTCTGATTCAGCTAGGTTTTCCATAGAAATGGTGCCTTTAATGGAAGCAACAATTAACTCTTATATCATGGATTGGGCAACCATTTTATCAGATAAAATGGCCAACCAAATCCTTGATTATAGAAGAAATAGGTTTGTAACTACCCGAACAATACCCCCATTCTATATGAGCGCCTACATCATGGATACCATCTGTTTCAATTCTGACTACCCCATTCTAGGTTGGAAATGGACGCCTCAAGACCCAACCCCTATTCACATTTATCATAAGTATTTGTGGAAGGCCCATTATAAAGATCATATATATAGAATTTGCCATGGTTTTGTTTTACCTGTCCATTAGGCCATATTCAACAAACCTGCTCCTTGGTTATCCGATGAGCCTAGCATTGACCTAACATTAATTGACAGTTGGATTGGTGAAGAAATGTTCACCTATGTCAGAATTTTTGGCAACACCATAGATCCACATGTTCTCCCCTTGTACATTCCTGTTATGCTATTGGCAAGAGAAATAGCTTACCAGATAACAGAAATAGGAATGTTTAGGAACCTCAAAGAGTCCAAGAAACAAATGTGGCCTTCATTTCCCCTCCGTTGTGGTACTTACACACTGCATGATTTCAAACATGCAGAGAAAGAAATAGAGAAGATAAAAATTCTAAAGTTAGCAGTCATTCCTAAGAGACATTATGATCCAAGAGTAGTGGCTTACAACTTCACCAGTTAGGTGAAACTTGCCAAATTTGAACATGATATAGATGAATATGATGACTTGTTCACTTCAACTGAGTTATTTTCACGGGTAAAACATCTAGCAAAGATCAAATTAGGAGCAGGGGGGAGAGATAAGTTTATGCAGTTCAGGGCATAGAGGTTACAAACACTGCCTCTAGATTTATTGGCCACTACCCCTATGGTGCAACAAGAAGGCCACAATGAAGAACAAACTACTGAGAAGAGTCCTGAAAAGGAGAAGAGTCCTGAAAAGGAGAAAAGTCCCGAAAAGGAGTAGACAAATGAAAAGACCAGCGAGCTCCTAGATACCAATGTAAATATTGATTCTAGCTTAATCAAGGAATGGGAGCAGTTCGATCAAATGATCAAGAACCAGAATGACTCCCAAAACATCGTTACACCAGAATTTCCCACAACACAGGAGCCTATTGTTACTAGTACTACAATTGAAGGGGCAGTCGGCACAGTGAACACTCAACAGGACATTGAAATAATTCCAGAGAATCCTTTTGAAGACAACTAACACATAAGAAACCACGCGATTCCTTTTTTCGGTTGCATGTGCCACATCCGTAGCTCGAACTGAAGTGCTCCAAGAGAATAAGATAATGTTTAGAGTCCAAATATTACTAAGGGCTAATAATATTTGACTGTTTCTATTTTTAGCCTGGAAGTCTAAAAATAGACTCTGATCACTCCGCTGTGAACCAAAAATAGAAGTGCATCTATTTTTCCCAACATGACCAATCATCCATAAACAACATCCTGCAACTCATAGACCATGATCCATATGTCTAAAAATAGACATAGTCTAAAAATAGACTTTGCGCCAAAAATAGCCTGCGGGCCCACTTAGTGAAGGTGACTCCTTTCCACTAAGATCCATCATCTTATTGCATTTTCAACACTCCCTCTCAACAATATATGGATTATCAGCAACCCCTATCCTGCAACTCTGGAATGTTCTGCATGCAACACATTTTCCCGGTCCACTTGCTCCAACAACACTTGGAACAAAAACACTCCCAACTGACCACTTTGTTGGGCTAGGAACATACTCTGATGCTGAAGCTCTACTTGCTGCTGACAAGTGCTCCCTCTTTGACATTTGCGCTACTGCAACATCTCCATGCATCTCGCACCATTGCACACCTCTTTGTGCCACCTAGCACTGTGCAAAACACTTGCGCCTCTCGCATTGCTGCAGCCTGCTAGCTATGCGCTGTCCTGGGATTCCCTACACTGTCGCTCTCTCTGCCACTCTATCCACATCTGTCTCTACCCAATCAGTCAGTTCCTGCTACTCCACATCGCGACTCCCGTAGCAAGGTCTCATCCAAGAGGTTGGGTACCTCAGGGATCCTGCCCCTCCTCCTTGGGACAACCAATCCACATCACCTCACCTCCTACCTGGAGGTATGGCTGCATGCGATCCCTCTGCCCACCTGGCTCGAAGTTTCCCCCTACTGGAGGTCTCTACATGAGTAGATGCCTCTACTCGATCTCCTCTCAGCTTCCCTTGTTGTGGCTGCTCCACAACCTCCTGAAGCTGCTGCACCAATCGTGGCTCCTCCATAATCGTCTGAGACTTCTTCTGGCTCTGCATGTTGAGAGGTAATATACGCTCCCTCTCAACCACCAATTCTCCATCAGTTGCCTTGCTGCTTAGGGATTTGCATGCATCTACATGCAACTAATAAAGGTTCCTGACTCGAACCCCTATCTTCCGGGTTTCTCCAGTTGTCTTGCTGCGCAGGAAAGCCTTTCCCTCACTGAAGACAACATCATATCCCTTGTCTTCTAACATCACCACAGAGATAAAATTCTTCTTCAATCCTGGAACATGCATCACTTCCTTCAATACGAAGGGTTTACCAGACTCCCTCTCAAAGGAAGTGGTACCGATACCAGTCGCACTGTATCTACCATCATCACTCATCTCGATGTGCACTCCAAGATCTTTCTCATCCAGATCAGAAAACAAATCTCGATCTCCTATCATGTGAGAAGATGCACCACTGTCCAAGAACCATATCGATCCCATCACACTTGATACCAAGCATGAGATCAATGAAAAATCCAGCTCAACCTGCGAGGCTAAGGCCTCTCCTGCTGCAGATCCAACAACTTGCTTATTTTTCTTCTTTTGCGGACAATCTGTTGCATCTCCATTCTCAGCTTTGATGTTTCTGAGTTTATCCTTGAGCGCCATTCCACCAGCTCAAAACTCAACTGCTTCTGATCTAAAATTCGTGAGAACAAAGTATTTCTTGTACAGAGATCGACTGTATGGGCATTCACCGGATATCTCACCTTCCAAAGGAAGGATGAATCCAGAGGCTACCTGGCCTGATTACAGAATTTTCCCAAAGAAATAAAATGTAAACACTTTCTGAATAATAGATCTGATGATCAATCCCGCTTTGATATCCTGTAGAACTTTTTCTACAAATCAACCAACTCTAATACCATGTAGAAATTTTGAATAATAAACACTTATTCACAGAGATTATCCCGATTATACACTATTGCGGAATAAATGCATAATACATAACCTCCTCTACGTTGATCATCAATTTAGCAGCATTAAAATCAATGAAACATCAATTGCATGCACACATTAACACAGTATGTAACCCGGGGAAAGCATACAGCTAAAAACCCCACACTATCTATATATTATAATGATTAAGGACATGTAAAAATACATAGTACAATACTCCTCACAAGTACTCAGTACTATCTCCACCTGTTACACACAAAACTAGCTCAGATCCGAACAAGTCATAGGTTCAAATCTTCTTCACTGCTTTGCCTGCCTCCACTGCACAATGCAAATTGAAAATCACGTGAGCACAAGCTACAATTGCCTTGATATTGGTCCACACTGCGCAATCCTCATTGGCATTACTCAATCCATGCATGTGCAAATCTCATGCACAATTGATAGTCACAACTCACCCTTTCACTTACCTCTAACACCTGTCTCTGATGAACTATCCATGCACTGAGTTAACTGATGTATTCTTTAGTTTCTTTATGAGTTAATAATTAGTGAATTATAATTAACAATCAATTCACACAACTCATCACTAGTGTATTCTTTAGTTAGACTAAATACAACTAGTTCAACTAAGTCAAACTGAACACAACTCCATCAACTCCACATCCAACTCCACAGAACTCACATGCATGAGTTCTAATTGAAGTCGTCCATGAAATAGCTCAACTAACACATAAGAAACCACGTGATTCCTTTTGTCAGCTGCATGTGCCACATCCGTAGCTCGAACTGAAGTGCTCCAAGAGAATAAGATAATGTTTAGAGTCCAAATATTACTAAGGGCTAATAATATTTGACTGTTTCTATTTTTAGTCTGGAAGTCTAAAAATAGACTTTGATCACTCCGCTGTGAACCAAAAATAGAAGTTCATCTATTTTTCCCAACATGACCAATCATCCATAAACAACATCTTGCAACTCATAGACCATGATCCATATGTATAAAAATAGACATAGTCTAAAAATAGACTTTGCGCCAAAAATAGCCTGCGGGCCCACTTAGTGAAGGTGACTCCTTTCCACTAAGATCCATCATCTTGTTGCATTTTCAACAGGAAATACCACCCCTGGATGCATTTTACAGTCCAAAGCATAGGGTTGTGGTCAAAAGACAAAGGAAAAGGAGGAAAATTGACCAGGGAACACTCTTAAATCCTCAAGCTGAACTAATGAATGTGGTATGGAAAGACTCAGAAGTCAACCCTTCTGAGGATTTAACAAAGTTGTCTCAGTATGTAGGTGCCTATACAGCCGCTACAATGGACAAGGCTTCCGAAGTTAGCCAACTGATCAAGGAAAAGGATCTAAGGATCACCCAACTTGAAGAGCAAACGACATTGGAACAACAGAAGATTAGACAGCTTGAGCAACAACTAGCAGAGAAAAAACAACAAAATGAGCAACTAAAAGAACAACTAAGTCTGGAGAAGCAAAAGATCGATCAACAGGCTCTTCAGAAACAACAAAAGTTGTCTCAAGAACTCAGCAAGCTTCAAGCGGCAATTCAACAGGAAAAGAAAACTAAAGAAGAACAAATTGCACAACTACAATTACAGGTAGAAAATTTCAAGGGTTATCTGAAGGTTGATGAATTCAAGAAAGAAGCCCTGGAAGTGACTAAAGCCTTATCTCGACAACTAAATATCCTTTTCCATAAGATATCATTGGTTGACCCATTGTGCACTATCACTGCATCACTCATTGAATAGGCAGTTGATACCAGGCTAGAATTTGAAAATGAAGATGATAAGGTAACAAAATTTCTGTCATGGCAAAGTTCAGAAGAAGGCATGGTTGCTAATCTACCGAAAATACAAGAATCACACAAAGAAATCTTGTTTTCCGAGTGGGAATCACAGTTAATTAAGGCTAAAAGAGCTACTTCCAGAGCCAGGGCTACAAGGAATAGTGCAAAACTTGACTTGCGATGCATTTTGGTTTTTCCTAGTAAAGTCGCACAGTCAGCAGATGGCCACCAAATGCCTTGCCGACGCTATCAATCTCATGGTTTCCGAACTTTCAGATGCTACGTACACAACGCAACTGCATTCTAGGTTGAGTCATCCTCCAGAAATTCAGCAAATGCTCTCAATTTGTCAGCTGCAAGTGCAAGAGAAGAAGTAGATACAATGAATCAGTTAAAAGGCTATTGCACTGATATTTTCATAAATCAAATCCCAGATTTTCATGTTTGCAGTTTCAACAGCTCAAAGCGATTTTTATTGACAATTAGTTTTTATTTTATTATTTAAACCCTTTCATGTCTTTGAAGAAAGGGTCCTCAATTTGTATAAGATTTGACTTGAGAAGTGGCACTTTTGTACTTCTGAATATTTTTTATCAATAGTGGATCAAGGTTCTACATTTTTGTGAAGAAACTTTTTCAAGACCTGCACTTTTGTATCTCCTGGAAGTTTTCTCAAATAAGAAAGTGGAATCAGAGTGTTATTTACATCGGAAAGACTCAAATGCATGCGGTATTTTTATCACTGTTCTTTTGTCTTATTTCCTTATGTGATGAAACATTCATTTTAAAAAGTTGCTATTGTTGATATATGTATGCTATTCAAATAATTCTTTATCATGTCCTTTCTGAAGATTTAGAATTGTTTTACTTTAAAGTTATACGTCAACGATATGCATTGCTATGAATTCAATATGTTTTATTAATAATTACTTTGTTTAATTTCTTAAACAAAGTAATCATTATCTATGAATACATCTTTCTATCGATAAGTAATTCATCTATATGATTATTTGTCTATTAGGAATAATCAGAAATCGCATTGTTAGTACATTACCCGGGTTAGATAAGCATATTTGTATATTTTTGAGTTATAGATTAAAGTACTTATCATCCTTATTATACATTATAAAACAATCATCCATCAAACCATTCATTATATGGGAAAATGGTCCAATAATATCCAGTGGGAGCCACCACACCAAACTGAAAAGGCGCTGTACTAAGGTCCGGACCAGGTGGTTATCCCCGATGTTGGTGCTGAGATTTTAGAGGCATCAACATTTTTGGTGCTAGAAGGAGGGTCTGAACTATGAATGGCGAGCAAATCCAAATTCGTAGGCCATTTTAAGAGTAAAACCCCCTCACCATCTCCTTCAACTTCTCCTTCGCATTCTAAATCTCCCATTTTTAAGCGAGAAGTTGAAAAGGAAAATACAACACCCACTGTTGAAAACTTAAACACACCTAACTATTCTTCTCTTGAAACCCCTGAAGTACAGACCTTGATTCATAAACTCCAAGGGTTTTTGATATCCCAAGAACAGTCTGAGCTATCCCAAGGTAGTGTGACTTCGCAATATATTCCATCCCAGCCTCTTACTAGAGCACAGAGTGAAAAGCTTGGTATTCCACCAACTGAATTTCCTCTGCCAAGTAGAAAAAGAGATAGGAAGACACCTTTAGAGTCTGACAGTGAGACTCTTTATTCATCATCATACATTCCATCTAAACCATTGCAAAGTCATCCATCCATTCCCCAACTCAAAATCATTGTCCATAAGGGTATAGATACTTTAACATCCTCTACCCAGTCACTTTCAACTACCTCTTAACCCTCTTCTGCTGTTAGTTTGACAATGGAACATAATCAACCTCAACCAAGGCCATGGACAAATCCAGGAGTTGTCGCTATGCTTGCACCCTTAAGTCAATTACTAGCTCATCCTAAAAAATGGTTACCAAAATTTAATCCAGACATTGGCATATTGGCTGAAGAACATATAAACAATTTCATGTTGTCAATAAACTTGAATGGGGTAACAAAAGAAGATGCGGTTGTTAGGATTTTTCCATACACTCTACAAGGGGTAGCTGGATCGTGGTATTTTTCATTACCACTAGGATCCATCAATAGCTGGGATGCTTTTCAGGAGCAATTTTTAACTAAGTTTGGACATGATAGGTCCACATCAACTTTGATTGATGATCTCTCCAATCTGAAATCTGAATCGAAGGAACCCATAAAAGACTTCAACTCCTAATTTAATAAACTACTGAATAAAATTCCTTCAACGTCCAAACCTAGTGAAGAAGTCTGAAGCGAATGGTATATCTCTGCTTTACCTTCAAACATAGCCATCTTTGTTGATAGGGATGCCAAACCTACATTAGCAGAAAATATGAAGGAAGCGATCGCTGTTGAAAAACGTATCATTTCTTTGGAAAAGAAAAACGCGCTTGAAGAAAGAAAATTCAAAAAAGTTACTTTCAAAGATGATTTAAAAAAGAAAGCAGTTAAAGACCCATACAACATGGAAGGTTTACAAAAGGTTATGAAAACTATGTCCAACGAAATGGTGGAAATAAAAATGCAAGTAGCTGAAACTTCTACTAAAAAACCATTTAGAAACTTTAGAAGAAATCAGTCAACTGAACCAAAACCACCTAATGCTATATCTAATGTAGAATCAAATCTAGATGATGATGAAGATGAAGACACAATTTTATCATCGGAGGAAACGAAAGAAGAGGAAATAGTTGAATGTCATGGGATGTGGGACTTTATCTTGCCCAACTCTGACAATGAAAGTGAACAGGAAGCTCTCCTAGTAAATACCAGAAGTAAAAATGCAGCAGAGCCTATTCAAACAAATCCAAAGAAGAAAAATTCAAGCCCTGTTACTAAAGACAAAGCTCCCATGAAGAAAACTCCAGTTGTGCCTACCCAAAATCAACCATCATCCTCCAATCCACCCTCATCATCTAAAACATTAGTAGTCTCTGACTCTATGGATTACAACATTGTGGAGGACATGAAGAAGACTCGAGCAAATATTTCTTTACATGAACTTAGCAAGCTCAAAAATCAATGGAAGTTGTTACTAAAAGAATTGAATGCGGTACCTTCTTCTCCTTTCCCAACCAATGTATTATCTAAGGCAGCTAAAGGATCAGGTAAACCACCATCGGATAAAGTAGATGCTACTGATGTAGTTTTGATCGGAGATAGGTCTAATTCTCATACTCCTCCTTTCTCTTGACTTATGAAATCTATAATAGAAATTTGCATAACTGTCTGATAGATTCAAGGGTTTCATCAAACATAATTCCAGCTTCAGTTTGCTCTAAATTAAACATTAAGTCCCAAAAATTTGCAGTTCATATTGTTTGATTAGATCAGACTAAAGTGCAAGTTTTAGGAGAGATTAATTCAGTTACCATTAGGCTATTGGCTGATCCCAGAGTAGTTCAAAGAATTGATATATTGATTGCTAACATCCCTGAGTTCTATGGTTTAATTCTAAGCAGGGATTGATCTGAGAAACTCCATGGTTACATTTCCACTGATTGGTCTCATATGTGGCTTCCTTATAAAGGGAAACCAAATCAAATCAAAATAGGTCGGGAAAAACACATGACTCATACAGTAACAGAGTTTGAACAAGAAAACCAACCTATAGCTTTCAATAATAACATTCTCAGAAATTACTCAGCTGAGTCATTATTTGGAAATTTTAATGCTCAACAATCGCATTTTCCTGTTAATAGTATCACATCACAAATTGAAAATTTCTCTCATACTGATACCTCAAGATGTGTTAGTATTGTTGATGAACTTGTAAATAAATATGTAGATAAGCCTTTATTTTGGTCTTTATATTTTGATGGATCAAAATCCAATGACGGTGCAGGAGCAAGAGCAGGGTGTATTTTAGTTAGTCCAAAAGGGGAAAAACTATGCTATCATGTAGACTAGAATTTGAGTGTACCAATAACACTGCAAAATACAAGGCATTGATCCAAGGGCTCTATAAAGAAATATGCCTGAATATTAAATATCTGAAAGTATTTGGTGATTCCGAAATTGTCATCAAACAAGTAAGGAACACTATCCATTGTATTTCATGGCATCTCAAACATTATCAATCCCTTGTTTATGATCTCACAACTCATTTTCTGGCATTCAATATTTCTCCTATTCCTAGATCTCAGAATGCAACAGCTGATTTATTGGCTAATGTTGCTTCTAAGCTCCTTCCATCCGAGGATTATAGTCCAGATAGGTTTTCAATAGAATTAATTTTTGGCCATCTGTCCCTGACAATGTCACCAATTGGCGAGTATTTAATCATGATGAAGACAATTTTAAATTTTTTGACTTTTGAAAAATCTTATGATGATCAGATTATTGATGAAAGTGATCATGATCTTCAGCTAAAACAAAGACTAAATGAGAATTCTATTCCTAAATCTGTGGTCAAGCTAGAAGATCTCTAAGATATCAAAGATATATTTAAAAAGGTCACTAATGCAAAACTTCAAAGTTCTACTTTAAAGTTTGAATTAGTAAATCTTGGCATTGAGGCCAAACCACAAAATGTTAATCTAAGACTTGAACTCACATCAGAAGAAGGATTTGCTTTCATCAAATTATTAAACAAATACAAAAATGTTTTTTCTTGGAATTACGAGGATCTGAGAACTTATGATACTTCTATCATTCAACACATAATTCCAATGATTTCTGATGAGAAACATGTACAACAAAAGTTAAGGAAAATTCACCCAAATTTGGAAAGTCAAATCAAAGCAGAGTTGAATAAACTTTTGAAAGCTAAAATAATTTCCCGGTCAGACATTCTAAATGGGTTTCAAACTTGGTACCTGTAAGGAAAACGAATGGTGATATTAGGATTTGCATAGATTTTAGAAATCTCAATAAGGCATGTCAAAAAGATAATTTTCCATTACAAACAATGGAATAGATACTTCAATCAGTAGCTGGTTCAGAGTTAATGTCCTTTCTTGATGGTTTTTCAGGATACAATCAGATATTGGTGCATCTAGATGATAGACTAAAAACTACTTTCAGAACTAAATGGGGAACATATGCTTATCAGAAAATGCCTTTTGGTTTGATAAACGCTGGAGCTACTTTCCAATGAGGCATGGATATAGCCTTCAAAGGTTTGATCAATAGGTCAGTTGTTGTTTACTTAGATGACATAACTATCTTTTCCAAGAAAAGAGCCAATCATCTACATGATTTAAAATAGATCTTTGAGCAATGTAAAAGGTAAGGGATTTCTCTAAATCGCAAGAAATCATTCTTTGCTCTAAATGAAGGCAAAATATTAGGGTTTGTTGTATCCAAAGATGGCATATATATTGATCCTGATAGGATAAAAGAGATTTCTGATATTCCATTGCCGCATAACAAGAAATCAATGCAATCATTTTTAGGACAGATAAATTTTGTAAAAAGATTTGTTCCTGATTTTTATCATATAGTCTTACCTTTACAAACTATGATTAAGAAAAATTCAGTTTTCAAAAGGGGACATAAGGAAAAAGAAGCATTTGACTCAATCAAACAGGTAATTATTAATACTCCTGCATTGAATACTCCCATTTTTTCTAATCATTTTATTTTGTATACTTTGGCCACTGAAACATCTTATGCCGCTGTTTTAACACAAATCAATGATTAGCAAGTAGAAGCACCTATATCTTTCTTTAGTTCCAAATTGCAGGGTGCTGAACTCAACTATTCAGAAGTAGAAAAACAAGCTTTTGCTGTGTTTAAATCTATCAAACACTTTAGACCATTTCTCCTAAAAACACACACAAAAGGAATAGCCCCATTCTCTGCACTGAGGCAATTGCTAGTGCAAAGGAAAGTAGGAGAAAAGAGAGCTAATTGGGTAACAACTTTATAGGAGTATGATATCGATATTAAACCAGCGAAAATTGTGAGAGGGCAAGGTTTTTGCAGGTTCTTAGTAGGAGCTTCTAATATTCCAGAACATGAAGATTCAGATAAGACTCTTCAAGTGAACAAGATAAGTATCATAAATTCTGAATCTCAATATGTTGATCTGGTCTTTTACTTGAAAAATGGATATGCTCCCCCTAATTTCAATTACAAAACAAACATGCCTTAAGATTAAAAGCAAAACACTTCGAAATCATTGATGATGTGTTATTCAGAAGAAATTATGATTCAATTTTATTAAGATGCCTAGAAAAAACTGAAGCACAAAAGGTTTTACAGGAATTACATGATGGTCCAACAGATGGACATTTTGGAGGAGATACTACAGCTCCCAAAATCATACATGCTAGATATTATTGGCCCACTTTGTTTACAGATGCCCATGATTATGACAGGAAATGCAAGATATGCCAAATTGCTAGTGGGAGACAAAGGAAACCAACCTTTCCTTTACAACCAGTAAATATTGAACAACCATTTGAAAAGTGGGAGCTTGATATCATAGGAGAGATTGTTCCACATTCTTCCAAGCAACATAGATACATCCTTACAGCCACGGACTACTTCACAAAGTGGGTAAAAGAAATTCCATTAAAGGTAGCCAACTTTGATGCAATCATTGAATTCATTGATCAATTCATCATTACCAGGTTTGGTGTACCTAATGCTCTTATTTTTGATAATGCATCTTATTTTTCTGGGAGTAGTATAGTTGAATTTTCTTTTAAGAGAGGTTTTAAATTAAAATATTCTGCAAATTACTATCCTCAAGGTAATGGTTTGGCAGAGTCAACTAATAAGAATCTCATTAATATTATCAAATGAACTGTTGATCAAAATCAAAAGAATTGGCATAAATCTTTAATATTTTCATTATGGGCAGATCTCATAACTCAGAGGGCCTCAATAGGTACTTCTCCTTTTAACCTAGTGTATGGGAAAGAAGTTGTAATATCTTCAAACTTAGCACTCCCATCTCTAGCCCTAGTACAATTTATTGAAGAAAATCCTTCTTCCTCTATTCAATTAAGATTTGACCAAATCCTTAAATTGGAGGAAGAAATATAGAAGGCCAAAATCACTCATGCTAAACATCAACAAGTCATGAAATATTCTTTTGATGCAAGTTCTACTGGCACAAACAAATTACAAATTGGTGATCTCGTGTTGAAATGGGACAAGGCACATGAAGACAAAGGTAAACATACCAAATTTCAAAAGATGTGGCTTGGACCATTTCAAATCATTGAAAAGATAGGCTCATCAACGTTCATACTGCAAGATTTATCAGGAAAGAGAGATTCTCTTCCTGTGAATGGGCTTATCTTAAAGAAATTCTTTTCTTAAGAAGGTAACCCCTTCTTACCTGTAAATATTCTTTATGCAAGTTTGTTTATTATAGAAAATAAAGTTGTAAATAGTCTTCCATTGGCCTTTTACTATTGAAAATATTTTGAGAGAATATTGTGAATACTTGCTTTCAAATGCTAGAAACTTTTAAGGAAATGATTACAGTTTTGGAAAGTTGAATAAAACATTAAACTTTGAAGACCTCTTTAAAGTTTGAAAAATCTTCCAAAACCTTGAAAATACTGTAAATCATTCTAAGTTTTATAAACTTAAGAGAGGTTATTTATAAAAAGTAAAGACTTTTCCAAGCTTAGCATCCATAACTCTAAAATTGTCATCCACAAACTCTTAAGGAGAAAGTCATTCACCCCATCCACTAAGTTTATGATTTTTCAGAGTGTAATTCTAAAATATGTCTGATACAAAAGATAAGAGGTCTCATCACGAGCCTGCTTACCATGATCATAGGGAACTAGTTAAACTGACATTACCAATGCTGCATATAAAAACAGGTTAATGACTTATAATCATCAGACAAGGGGTCTCATCATGAGCCAACTTGTTCAGTTCAATTATAACCAGTGAATGGAATTGTCATTAGCTGGCTCCCAAACCAGGACAATGGCTTTTTATCTTAAAAAATTAAAAGAATATAAAATCAAAAAATATATATTTGAACATATCTTTATGGATTTATCTTTCAGAAGTTATACTCTTAGATGGATGGGATAATGAATGACTGATGGTCAAAAGGTAACCCTGTCGAGACTATAGATGTTTGCTAGCAGTAGAGGCACTACCTGTGACAAAAGAGTAAATTTAAAAGCTAAGTTGGAAGAGCCCCCTACTTTATCTTTATCAACCAATCAAAACTTGAAGAAACCAAAAATGTTTTTATTTTTAAGGGATTGTAAAATAAATTGCAAAAATTGTCATTTCATTTAGAGTTAATTTTTGTTTAGCTATTCTTAGATGGTTTTCTTTATCCTCAATTGTTTCCAAACTCAGAAAGTTTTAGATATTGCATTATTTTTAGAGATAACTATTTCTCCCAGTGAATCGCCAATTGTTGTGCTATACAACAACCCTCCCCATTTCAAAATTTTTCATAAAAAAGATTTAATAAGAAATGGGTACCCTTTAGAATATTAATAAAATCAATAAAATGTTTGAAAATTAAATTTTATAATAAGTCATATAAAACTTGCTTTTAGGGTAGGTTAAATTGCAATCGCAATTTGCAAATCTATTAAACCCATGAAAGTCCTCTTGACAAGGTCCAATCCGATTTGAATTATAATAAAATCTTATCATAAATCTTTATTGAACGAAAACAATTATATGGGGAAAATATCACATCACACACATCCTTTATTTCAATAATGGACTTAAAGTGTTCCATTGAGATCCGCCGATGTGATAACTCTATCGGAAATCGCATATCGCTACTCATCAAAAAATCGCTCCAAGTCTTCCATAGAAAACCTCCGATGCGATGAGCCGATTGCAATCGCGCATCGCTAAAATCATAAGACATATCCCAAAAAGTTCCGTTGAAATCTGCCGATGTGATTTTATTATCATGAAGCGCGCTTTCGATAAAGGCAAAACATGAAATATTATGAACATGTGCGGTTTAAAGTTATAAGTCAATTATAATGAAAATTTAAATGATTTATTAATTTTAAAGCATGCCGCCTCCCCATGCCAGCTCACCACTGATCGCAATCGCAACCATGCAAAGGAACCATTTAAGCACGACACTTGTAACTCCGGATTTGTGATTATCGCTAATCGCTGATCGGGAAGTCACGATACCCATTCTAAAAAGGACTGTTATAAATTTGCGATGCGACATATCATCATGACATTAAAGTTTCACATTGGAAGTTATGGGGAAATCATTAAGAAGCAGTTATGGTTGAATCTTTCAAGGATTTCATCCATGGTGGCTTAATATATCATAGATTTGTAGCATCTATTGCGCTTAATTGCTGTTAGTCTTATGCGTTGTGTATTAGCTTTGAACAAGTTTTTCCATTGTTACGTCCTTCTGTTTCATTTTGCAGAGCGAATCCGAAATCATCAGTCCAGCAAAAATGTCTAAGAGAGCTCAGAAAGCAAAGGTCCCCGTCGTAGTGAAAGATGAACCAACAAAGTTGGTACTGATAGCTGACACTACCTGTGCAGGCCTCGACAAGACTTCATGGGAGGGCATATATAATTTACTCGAAGCCGAGGATCCAAGCGAAGTTGAAGAAGAAGGAGAAACGGCTGGTTCAACTGATAAATCAGAAAATACTCTTTACGATTTAGCCAGCTCCTTCCTCCATAGAATAGCAGCCTATGCAAAAGTGTTACCATACAATGACCTGGTGAGATGGGTTATAGAAAGTATCAACATAACCGATAGAGCATTCTATACAACCGATGGAAGGATGTTCAGGACATTCAGGGCAGAAGATGTCAAGAAGATGTATCATTTGCTGGATCCCTAGAAAATGTACAATAAAGGATTTTTAGAAGCTTTCACTCAGGAGAACGATGTAGAGTCGGACCCTATCAGGCAATGGAGGCATTTCCAAAACAAGCATAAGCATGAATCCTCTGGTATGTACTCCGTAGACTCCTTAGCATCTCCCTATTGCTATGCTGGTGCTATGATCTGTAGACTCTTTGGAGTCTCTAATTCAGCTAGGTTTCCCATAGAAATGGTGCCTTTAATGGAAGAAACAATTAACTCTTATATAATGGATTAAGCAACCATTTTATCAAATAAAATGGCCAACCAAATCCTTGATTATAGAAGAAATAGGTTTGTAACTATCCGAACAATACCCCCATTCTATAAGAGAGCCTACATCATGGATACCATCTATTTCAATTTTGACTACCCCATTTTAGGTTGGAAATGGATGCCTCAAGACCCAACCCCTATTCACATTTATCATAAGTATTTGTGGAAGGCCCATTATAAAGATCATATATATATAATTTTCCATGGTTTTGTTTTACTCGTCCATCAGGCCATATTCAACAAACCTGCTCCTCGGTTATCCAATGAGGCCAGCATTGACCTAACATCAATCGGCAGTTGGTTCAGTGAAGAAATGTTCACCTATGTCAGACTTTTTGGCAGCACCACAGATCCACATGTTCTCCCCTTGTACATTCCTGATAAGCTATTGGCCAGAGAAATAGCTTACCAGATAACAGAAACAGGAATGTCCAGGAACCTCAAAGAGTCTAAGAAACAAATGTGGCCTTCATTTCCCCTTTGCTGTGGTACCTACACACTGCATGATTTCAAACATGTAGAGAAAGAAACAGAGAAGATAAAAATTCTGAAGTTATCAGTCATTCCTAAGAGACAGTATGATCCAAGAGTAGTGGCTTACAACTTCACTAGTCAGGTGAAACTTGCCAAATTTGAACATGAGATAGATGAATATGATGACTTGTTCACTTCGGCTGAGTTATTTTCATGGGTAAAACATCTAGCAAAGATCAAATTAGGAGCAGGAGGGAGAGATAAGTTTATACGGTTCAGGGCACAGAAGTTACAACCACTGCCTCTGGATTTATTGGCCATTACCCCTATGGTGCAGCAAGAAGGCCACATTGAAGAACAAACTACTGAGAAGAGTCCTCAAAAGGAGAAGAGTCCCGAAAAGGAGCAAAGTCCTGAAAAGGAGCAGACAAATGAAAAGACCAGTGAGCTCCTAGATACCGATGTAAATATTGATTCCAGCTTAATCAAGGAATGGGAGCAGTTCGATCAAATGATCAAGAACTAGAATGACTCCCAAAACATCGTTACACCAGAATTTCCCGCAACACAGGAGCCTATTGTTACTAGTACTACAATTGAAGGGGTAGTCGGCATAGTGAACACTCAACAGGACATTGAAATAATTCTAGAGAATCCTTCTGAAGAGATTGTATTGAAGGTAGAGGAAATACCACCCCTGGATGTATTTTACAGTCCAAAGCATAGGGCTGTGGTCAAAAGACAAAGGAAAAGGAGGAAAATTGACCAGGGAACACTCTCAACTCCTCAAGCTGAACTAATGAATGTGGTATGGAAAGACTCAGAAGTCAACCCTTCTGAGGATTTAACAAAGTTGTCTCAGTATGCAGGTGCCTATACAGCCGCTACAATGGACAAGGCTTTCGAAGTTAAACAACTGATCAAGGAAAAGGATCTAAGGATCACCTAACTTGAAGAGCAAACGTCATTGGAATAGAAGGTTGGACAACTTGAGCAACAACTAGTAGAGAAAAACAATAGAATGAGCAACTAAAAGAACAGCTAAGTCTGGAGAAGCAAAAGATCGATCAACAGGCTCTTCAGAAACAACAAAAGTTGTCTCAAGAACTCAACAAGCTTCAAGCGACAATTCAGCAGGAAAAGAAAACTAAAGAAGAACAAATTGCACAACTGCAATTACAGGTAGAAAATTTCAAGGGTTATCCGAAGGTTGATGAATTCAAGAAAGAAGCCCTGGAAGTGACTAAAGCCTTATCTTGGCAACTAAATATCCTTTGCCATAAGATATCATTGGTTGACCCATTGTGCACTATCACTGCATCACTCATTGAATAGGTAGTTGATACCAGGCTAGAATTTGAAAATGCAGATGATAAGGTAACAAAATTTCTCTCTTGGCAAAGTTCAAAAGAAGGCATGGCTGCTAATCTACCGAAAATCCAAGAATCGCACAAAGAAATCTTGTTTTCGGAGTGGGAATCACAGTTAATTAAGGCCGAAAGAGCTACTTCCAGAGCCAGGGCTACAAGGAACAACGTGATTGAGTTGGTAAATGACAACTTATATCTAACTAACTTGATCTCCGATTGCTCTCCAGGAAAGCTCCCAAAAGCAAAAGTGCTAGAAGATCAATGGAAACAGGATTTGGCCAGCAGAGAAGAACAAATTGGCAAAGTGCAAAACTTGACTTGGGATGCATTTTGGTTTTTCCTAGTAAAGCCGCACAGTCAGCAGATGGCCACCAAATGCCTTTCCGACACTGTCAATCTCATGGTTCCCGAACTTTCAGATGCTATGTACACAGCTCAATTGCATTCTAGGCTGAGTCATCCTCCGGAAATTCAGCAAATGCTCTCAATTTGTCAACTGCAAGTGCAAGAGAGGAAGTAGATACAATGAATCGGTTAAAAGGCTATCGCACTGATATTTTCATAAATCAAATTCCAGATTTTCATGTTTGCAGTTTCAACATATCAAAGCGATTTTTATTGACAGTTAGTTTTTATTTTATTATTTAAACCCTTTCATGTCTTTGAAGAAAGGGGTCCTCAATTTGTATAATATTTGACTTGAGAAGTGACTCTTTTGTACTTCTGAATATTTTTTATAAATAGTGGATCAAGGTTCTACATTTTTGTGAAGAAACCTTTTCAAGACCTGCACTTTTGTATCTCCTGGAAGTTTTCTCAAATAAGAAAGTGGAATCAGAGTGTTATTTACATCAGAAAGACTCAAATGCATGTGGTATTTTTATCACTGTTCTTTTGTCTTGTTTCCTTATATAATGAAACATTCCTTTTAAAAAGTTGCTATTGTTGATATATGTATGCTGTTAAAATAATTATTTATCATGTCATTTCTGAAGATTTAGAATTGTTTTACTTTAAAGATACATGTCAACGATATACATTGTTATGAATGCGATATATTTTTATTAATAATTACTTTGTTTAATTTCTTAAACAAAGTAATCATTATCTATGAATGCATCTTTCTATCAATAAGTAATTCATCTATATGATTATTTGTCTATTAGGAATAATCAGAAATCGAATTGTTAGTACATTACCCGGGTTAGATAAGCATATTTATGTATTTTTGAGTTATAGATTAAAGCACTTATCATCCTTATTATACATTATAAAACAATCATCCATCAAACCATTCATTATATGGGAAACTGGTCCCATTATATCCAGTCGGAGCCACCACACCAAACGGAAAAGGAGCTGTACTAAGGTTTGGACCGGGTGGTTATCCCCGATGTTGGTGCTGAGATTTTAGAGGCATCAACAGGGCCCCAACTAATGTCCATAAGTTGTGGCTAACACTTAGACACACTAGATAATAAGGAGTTTTATCATCAAGTGCACCATAATAACCAGAGAAAAGGAACGAGTATTTAAAAAGTCATAGAAATTTGCATGAATAAAGAGTGTTAAGCTTCATTTGATACCCTTAGAGAAAAACATGTAATATTTGAATTGGACTCTAAAATTTAATGTATAAGTTGATGGCTAAGGCATTGATTTAGGAGCGATATTGAGGCAACTTGGGGAAAGGAAAATGTACCACCCTATTTACTTTGCTAGTAGAAACTTGTCTAAAGAAGAGTGAAAATGCATGATTACTGGGAGAGAAGGTTTGAAAATGGTTTACTCCCTACATAAGTTTATGCAATATCTACTTGGTGGAAGTTTTAAGTCCTTTTATTGACCATTCAACATTGAAATAGTTGACAAATAAACCAGTTTTGGAGGGTTGCATCTGTAAGTTGCGTTTATTATTTGGGGAATTCAATTTCAAAGTTACTGTGAATAAAAAATAATAATGTTGTCCTGTATCACTTTTCAAGGATCAAGATAGGGGAATATAGATAAGCACTTTGTCATCAAATTCCACACTTGGATTTATTCTAGCTAGAAGCTATGAAAAATTACTTGGAGGAAATTCCCATGTTTCTAACAATGAGACTTGAAACATAGGAAAATACAATAATGCAGAAGGAGAAACCAATTGTTAAGTCTATAGAGTACATCTAATCGTCAAACAATTATACAAACTAGGAATCAATGGTATTATTACACACTCTATCATGGACCACAAATTCTTTAGAACATTGTTTATACGCCATGACATGGTTATGAGTGACCACTATGGGGAAAATGATAACTATAGGATATTATATTCTAGATTGTGGTGGCCCATAGCCATTAAAGATGTTAAGGACTATGTTAGATCTTGTGATGTATATCAAAGAATTGATAATCTTTCTAGGCAAGATGAGACACCCATACACCTAGTCATTGCATTGCAACTATTTGAGAAATGGGTGATTGATTTCAATGGGTTTATCAACCCCATTACTAGACACTTGGGTGTGTGCTTCATCATTAATGCAACTAATTACCTTACTTAGTGGTAGAGGTGTCACCAACACAATATTACACATCTCCTATGGTTGCAAGATTTATATTTGAAAATATCATCTCCAAGTTTGAATGTCTTAGAAGCCCTACCCTAGACCAAGACTAGTACTTCAAGACCTCCACAATTAAGACTTTGAACCAATAATTTATGATACAAAAAATAAATCAATAGCCCATATCACCTATGAGAAAATAATATAATTGAGGCATTCAACAATATTCTAGAAACAATCTTAACTAAAGTTTGTGGTATCAATCATAATGATAAGGATGAAAACATACAAGCTATGCTTTGGGCATGCAAGATGATGCCAAATAAATTAACAAAGTACACACATGTTGGTTTATATTGGGAAATAGTTGTTCTTGTGAAATTCATAATAACCACCTTATTCATTAACCAATCCACCAAAATTTCCAAGGAAGGTTCCAGTTAGAGTCACACGACATAACTCATGGAATTGGAAGAGGGCCATTTCGTAATGTGGTATCAATAGATGCTTGATAAGTTTCAACATAAGGCATGACATGATTGTCATATAACATATAAGATTTTTGAAAAAAATGACTTGGTACTACTCTAAAACAACTAATACCTCCAGTATCTTAGGAAACTAAAGATGCATTGGCTAGGACCTTTCTATTTGTGGACATTTGAGAATTAGTAGTTGTTCAACTATCCCAACTAGATAGAAATTTTTTTGGGAGGTGTGGGTGAGTGGCACCCACCTAAAAATCTTCACCCCTCCATTAATTTAAGTTGCACCACTCCTATTGAAGAACTATATATTATTCTTACCTCTATTTTCAATTTAGTCAATCCAATAAAGCTAGACCTTATGAATGATCCAACCAATCTAGTTGTGTTGGGTTGAATAAGACTTAACCAAGTGGTTGAGAGAGTCTCTAGTTCATGTAATGAGCAATTGGTCTCTGCAAGTGTGAAATTTTAAACATAGTTTTTATTTATTTATTTTATTTTTGTAAGTTAGAAAACTAATTTTTGAAGTTGGGACAACTTCTTTGTGGTAAGGGGTAAACATTCTCTAAAGTTGTAATTTTTTTGTAAAGAATTTAGAGCAGAGTAAATGAGATTGAGTTGAGATGTTACATTATATTATGCTCATTGAACTTATTGAAATGTAACATACTTACCTACTTTAAATAACCTATAGAGTTGTCATTTTTTAGAGTTTGAATATATTTAAATGCACACACATATATACACACACAAACATATACCCAAGTTGAAGATGAACTTGTCTAAGGGAAAAATGTGATAGGAAGTTTTTACACAGCTAAACTTGGGTACAAAGCCTCAATTAGAATAAGCTTGGGGGAACAAGTATGGTGGTGGAAAAAGTTATGGAAACTGAAGGCACTGCAAAAATATATATTGGTAATTTGGCTAGCACTAACTAATAAGGTTCACATGTGGGAGATGATAAAGAAAAGGGGTAAAAGTGGCCCAAAATTTTGCCTTTTATGATTGAATAATGATGGATCAATCGAACATCTATTTTTGTCTTTCACCTTCACACAATAGAATATAATGATATGAAAGACCATTTAGGTCTATTGAACCTTTAGAATAGGGATTCCTTGGAAGGTTGTTTTCAGTTTGATTTGGACAAAAGGAGCTCAAGCCCCTCAAGGCTATCCCATATTTGATCCATTGGGGTATATGGTTGGTTTGCAACTTGATTCTATTTGAAGATAATTTTGTCCCCACTTTTGAGGTTTTTAGATAGATTTTGGGTTTGCTTCCTTTTTATAATTCACTTAATGTAAAAAAATCCTCCAAGCACTATTGGTGAGATAAATGTGGATAAAATCTTGCCTTGTATTATCTTTCATGGGGTTTGTAATGATGCCATTTATGTTTATGGGATAGTTCTTCATCTGGGTGAAAGCAACTATTTTTAGCTCAAATAAAGTGTTGAAAGGAGGACTAAGAAATATAGTGAATTCATGGCTTTGTACTTGGACTTAAAGTTCAATATGAAGAAAGGTTTGGGCTCATCTTATATTTTTGGATATTCTAGTCTCGTAATAAATGCTTTATCTAATAAATCCCATCTGCACAATATACTATTACTTCATCTAGTTGAACATATAAAGGAAATATTTGGAAGGTTTATAAAGATTTTGTACGTGCACATTTATAAATAAATGAACACTAATGTAGATAGGTCTTAAACAAAGCCATACAACAACATGAAAACTAGGTGATTATACAAGAATTTGTAGAAGGTAGGCTATGGCCTACCAATAGTTGCAACTATATATATATATTTGGTGAACTGGTAGAATTGACAATTGGTGATATGTGAGGATCCTAAAAAGCCTCAAAAATCAAAGTGATCAAAATCTTATGCAAACAACGCCATGTCGAATATCTCGATAAGATGATTCCAATGCAACTTGAACGTGCAAAAATAGATTTTGTATGCGAAAGTTATTGCGTTCTGAAGTTTGCATGAACTAGGTAAAAATGTTAGTAGAAGTGCCATGTGTAAGTCCCACAAAAGGACATGTGGTAGTATGAAGTTGATGTGGTAGTTTTACATAACTGACACAATCAAATCATAAGAGAGTAGGTCATATGATGTGGCATTAACATGGATGACACGTGATTGAGCCTAAGCATGACACATGGTATAACTGGAAGTTGACATGGCAACACTAGCAAGTGACACATGGCAAGTTTGTCAACAAATGACGTGGCAATACAACTAATGTGGCAAGTCCAATTGGAAGTTCATTGTGTGCTGAGCTAGCAACATGTGGAAGGTGAATAGGCACTGATTTGGCGACATGTGGTAGGTGACTGGGCGTTGAAGGTGGAAAAGTGGACCAATGGGAGTGTGCCACATGGCCCAATCAGAGAGGTCCACGTGGCACCTTGGAGCACCATAAGTGGCTTGGTCGTACCATAATAACTGAGCCATGGGGTTTGAACCTATGGGCTTGGCCAAGGATGCCCAATGATTTGGCCATTGGGCCACGAGCTGACAAGGGTTGAGAACTGCACCTCCCATTGACTAATCATATCATAGTCATAACAGACATGTCCCACAATAGGTCGATCATATATTTTAAATAATTTTCAAAGGTTCCATTGTTATGAAAATGTGCCACATGGTTAAAGGTTCCATTGGGTTTTGATATGGATATTGTTACAAAACAAAACATGTTGTATGTTGTATGGGATCCCCACCAAATCAAAATTACAATGACCACCAATAACTAATATGCCATGGGGCATGAACTTGATTAAGCTGCAATTTACATGGTTTCAAAAATGGTTGTGATTTTATATGGTATAATGGATTGGATTGTAATGCCCAAGGGATTGATCCCCGATCCTCCCGTTTGTTAAAGTTTTATATATCAAAATTATAACTGATGTACCATAGTTTTGAAACTTGAAACAGTATTGGTCGGAGCGTTATTGAATAGGGTTTTATGCCTACATAACTTTGTAAAACAAAGGAATTTGAGCTTGAATTTTGCATCAACGAAAGGGGATTTTTGTGGTATTTCTAAACCACTTCCTGATTGTAGAGAGGTCATTTTTTGTTGCAGGTTTTGAAGGTTTCATTTGTAATTTCATTTCAATTTGTAGACAAGGTGTTTTGAGCCTTGTTTTTGGAAGTAATAAAGGATAAGAGTGGTTTACGAACACCACTACCTTAGCAACATTTTTGTAGACTTCCTATAGCATATTGAAGACTAAGTGATGTAACCAAGATTTTTAATGCTTAGCATCTAATTAATAAAAGAGGCCACTCTCGCGGAGGGAGAAGCTAGAGACATATTCCAATTTGGAGGAAATCCATTATCACATGGTCATCATTTCTTGTTTCTCTCATCTTCTCAATATTCTGCATTTCTTTAAATTGCAACTTCAATAAGAGTTCTCCATGCTTGATTTAATTGTTATTTGTTGGTTTAAGTTTAATTATTCACACTTGAACATTTTTGCAAACCAAGTCACTTAAAATATACAGATCAAGTGGTATAAGATCTAAATTGATATTGGTTTGTGAGTGTGCATGATAACCAAGAGTAAACTCAAGCAAGGTGAAGGAACACTTGCGGCAGGCAATCCAAAAATTGGATTGAGAACCTTCACTCGAAGAGGAGAAATAATGTCACACCAAGGAGAGGAGATCCTTTTGGTTCCGAAGAAAAGTTTCATGAAGCTTTCTTGGAAATGAAGGCCATGACAGATGAAATGCATCGGGAATGGAAAAAGTGTCCTTCTTCTCCTCCTCCTTTAAGTCATTCTTCTTCTTCTTCTCCTCCTCATTCTCCACCCTCATCACCCAATGAAGGATATGTTTCTTTTGGTGATTTTGAGAAAAAACCTCAAGGTTCTGGATTGAGGTTGTTAACTGAGATTGGTTATAAGGGAAATGGTATTGGGATTAACGACCAAAGTATAATTGAACCTTTAAAGGTGGAAGAAAGAACTCACTATGTAGGATTGGGGTATGGTGAAGGGGAATGATCCAAGGCAGTGGAAGCAAGAAATTCTCCAAAGGAAGAAACTAAACCATTACAAGAACAACCTATGAGTAGTAGTGGAAACCATCAAAGGTATAATAAGAATAATTATTCTAATGTTTATTTTGATTATAAAAAATTTGGAAATGTAAAAAATTTGTGGTATAGGAAACCATGCACATTTTGTGGGTTGAATAACCATAGTGTTGCCAAGTGTTGGAAAATAATGGTTTTGTACAGGAAAGTTATGTTGACCAAGAAGGGGACATGACATGAAGACCCATATCCACATTGGAAGAAAGAGAAGGGAAAGAAAGGTTGGATGTTGAAAAACCATTGCACTTATTGCAACAAAGGTGGACATCAGGAAGTTAAATGTTGGCAACTCCACCAGAAGCTTTTTCTAGAAGAAGGGAAATAAGATTGTGCATATACTAGTAAAACAAGAGGAACAACTAGAGGAAGAGAAACCATTGGCTTGGGTTGGCCAAAAGTGGATGACAAATCTTTGTTATAGTTTGCTTCCATTAGAGAATTTGACATGTGAATATGCCAAGAGGATGAAAAATATTGTTAGCTCATTTTCATCAATATCCTTGTATTTTTTTATCACTATTGTTATGTTGTACATGGGTAGTGGATTGATCTGAAAATCACTCGTGAGTGATATCAGTTAATTAATTAATGAATGAAGGTAGTACAGACTCATGTGTTGGTGTGTGTCTATGTTATCTTAGGCAACAGATTGATCAGATTGCAAAATACAGAGACACTGGAAAATGGAAACTAGTAAGAGAAACACAGTAAGCAAATGCAAGAACACAACAAATTAATAAGGAGTTCACCCTATCCTCCAGGGCTATGTCTCCAGTCCAGCTTTCAGTGGTGGCCTTCTTTTATTGTGTCTTAAAAACAGAGTTTTTACAATGAGGAGCTCAATTTGAGTCTCCTGAAATAGATGATGCTTAGTAGGGTGGTTCTTGGATTCCCCAAGCCACTAGAGTGCACAGACTCTTCCTTACCAAGTCTCGACCTCACGGGTCTTAAAGGGACGAGTCCAATTTGGTACTTAGTTCTCGACAGATATCCTCTCAGGGATTGCTTGAACTTCTCAAGCCTGGCTCTGTCTACTCAATGCTGCCTTAGGTTAGCTCGACTCTCTGTTCTCTGCTTCTTGTTTTTGTCTCTTCGGTCTCTTTCGGTCTCACTGTCTCTTTCTTTCTTACAGTGCCCCCCTTTCTTTGTCTGTTCATTCATGGCTTAAAGACAATCCATCCTCTGACTATTCGCTTCCTCTTCCACTTCTTCGGATCACCTGCTGCTGTTCGCTTGGAGTTCCCTACCTCTACGTCATCGCCTCTACATAACGTCTCACAGGAAAGTGGCCACTTGTCCTCTCACGAACTGCGCCAGCTCTTCCTCAAACGGTTCGGTATTTCGGTTACGTTGTGTAATGATTCATACGCCAACTCAGCAGTCAAATCAGACTTCAGACTTTTATGTACCGTCGCTTAATTCTCCCTCCATATCCGGGCATACATCGAGTGCAATCTCTACCGTTAGATATGGAGCCCACAGATCCTATGGTGTTCGATTTTATCGCACGGTTGACTTGCTCGACTGTTAGCCCATGATGAGAGGCGGTTTTCTCTATCATCCACTGGACACACATCGTGCAATGTGTGGAATTGCTCGTTTATGCCAAATCTGTTTACTGCCCCAAAGTGCCTCCGATATTTCGCCGGTTTCAGAGCGCGGGACCCGCCTTTCACTTTAGCGCTTTCCCTACAGTTTTCCAGCTTCCCATGCGACCAAGTGCTCGGTTCCTTTCCTTCTCAAGGGGTTTTTCCTAGCGATGGGCGATTACGCTAATCGTGCATCAGAAACGGCCTCCGTTTTTCGATCCGGACTTCCTAACTGCTAGTTTTCATCCTGCGCGGTCTCCATGGGCCTGGGTCAGCACGCTTTGACTGAGGTCCTCGTCGTTCCTTGTTGGCTACAAACTGCCACTGTTCAGAGGTCCTTCCTGATAGCTCTTTGTTCACAAGTTTTTGAAGTCTATCCTGATTCGATACAGTCATAGCATTTTGATAATTTTCATGGATCCAATTCGGATCATAGATGGAGTAATAAATGTAGAAGGAAGTGGGAAAATGCAAATGAGTAGCAATATGGTTTCAATTTTCATATTTGTTATGCAATTTTTTGTGACGAGTTAGGTGCATAGAACATGGTGGACAAATACTAGACAAGTGAGGAGGTTTTTCCCTCAATTAGTATCTATTTAAAAACCTTTTGGAGGTACAAAAGCCTCTTAGTGGGGAGGAATGATCTATGAGGATCCTTAAAAACATCAAAAATCAAAGTGCTCAAAACTTGATGCAAACATCACCATGTCGAAGAGCTTGATGAGATGATTCCAATGCAACTTGAACAAGCAAAAACATATTTCATGCCTGAAAGTTACAACATTCTAAATTTTGCGTGGAATAGGGAAAAATGTTAGCAAAAGTACCATGTGGTAGTCCTGCAAAAGGACACGTGGAAGTACAAAGCTAATGTGGTGGGTTTGGTAGAGAATAGGTGGCATGTTGTGGTGCTAATATGGCCATTACATGGCTCAACTTGAGCATGAAACGTGGCACAACTGACAGCTAACATGGCAACACCAGCAAGTGACACAAGGTAGTTTTGTTAGTAGATGACATCGTAGTACAATTAACGTGGCAGTTTCAGTTGGTAGGTGGCTTTGTGCTGAGTTGGCAACATGTGGTAGGTGACTGGGTGCTGAGCCGGTGACACGTGGAAGGTGATTGGGTGCTGAGCCAGTGACACGTGGAAGGTGACTGGGCACTGATGATGGAAAAGTGCACTAACGGGAGTGTGCCACATGGCCCAATTAGAGGGCACCACATGGCACCTTGGAGCACCAAAATGGGCCTGGTCATAATGTAACAATAGAGGCATGGGGTTTGAAACCTCGACCTCTGTGGAGGATGACCAACGAATTGGCCATTGGGCCACGAGTTGTGTTTTTGTGGCATAATGAGAAATTTATATTTATGATCGGTTGTTAGCCAAAAACTGGAGTCGACGGGGATTGAACACCACCCCTCCCAATGGCCAACCATATCATAGTTATAATGGACATGTCCCACAACAAACCGATTATATACTTTAAACAACGTTCAAAGGTTCCATCATTATAACAATGTGAAACATGGCTAAACATTCCATTGGGTTTAGTTATGGATATTGTTACAAAAAAAAACATGTTGTATGTTGTATGGAAGCCCGTGGGGCCCCTACCCAAACGCAATTACAAATTCCACCGATAACTAATGTGCCACCAGGCACAAACTTGATTGGTTCGTGGTTTACATAGTTTTAAAAGTGGTTGTGATTTTATATGGTATAATGGATCATATGGTAACGCCCGAGAGTCGATCCCTAATCCTCCCATTTGTTAAATATTTATACATCAAAATTATAACCAGTGTGCCATAGTTTTTGAAACTTGAAATAATACAGGGTCGAGCCTTTTTGAACAGAGTTTTATGCCTACATAATTTTGTAAAACAAAGGAGTTTGATCTTGAATTTTGCAACAACCAAAGGGGAATTTAGCGATATTTTGAACCACTTCCTGTTAGCAGAAAGCTCATTTTTTGTTGCATCTTTTGAAGGCTTCAATTGTAATTTGAGTTCAATTTGTAGATAGGGTGTTTTGAGCCTCATTTTTGGTAGCAAGAAGGGAGGAAAGTGGTTTACAAACACCACTACCTTAGCAACAATTTTGTAGGCTTCCTGTGAGTAGATTGAAGACTAAGTGATGTAACAAATCTTTTTAATGCTTAGCATATGATTAATAAAAGAGTCCACTCCCATGGAGGCAAGACCTGGAGACGTACTCCATGCTAGATGAACTATGTTATCACATGGTTGGCATTTCTTGTTTCTCTTCTCTTCTCAATCTTATACATTTCTTTAAATTGTAGCTTAATTAAAAGTTATTCATGCTTGATTTAATTGTTAATTGTTGGTTTAAGTTTAATTGTTTAAAATTAAATATTTTTGTAAACCAAGTCACTTAAAATATCTAGATCAACTAGGGAGGTCTTATACTCATGTGGCAAGGGTTTGATTCCAACCACTACCACTATAACCTCCAGGTGTACCAACGTGGCCACTCGTGTGGTAAATAGGGCCAATGATGGGTTTGAACCATTTATATCACAATGAGTGCCTTAATAATGCACCCTATTACAAGCAATCTACGCCTGCAATGTACCCAATTCCATGTTGGGTCACACTAACACCCTTTTATGCTTTGCACGAACTGAATTTTTTTCCCTCTTATCCTAGCTTGTATAACTCATAAACAACAATTTTGATACCATTTGTTTAATTATGCCCCATGTAAGCACATATATGCATTTCTAACCTTCGCCATTAACATATATGTAAATCATGCTTAATTAACAAAAACATATAATGCAACATGTCCATTAAATGTTTAACAATAATAGCCATATAAAAAATACACATAAAGATTCACATTTAAGCATAAATTAATAACACACTTATCTTAATGAAATCCACCAACTAGGTGCCAGCTAAGGACATTAGTCCCATCCTTAGGTATTGTTGTTTCAAAACTCTCAATAGTAGGCTACCCCTGTGTTGGGGATATGACACCATAAGCGATAACAATATCACTCTATCACTTAATCCAATATCTTTTGGTGCAAAATTAGCTTTCTCATAAAGAATCCCAATCATGAGCTCTCTTTCCCCCCTTATCCCACACAACCTAAGAGGGGATCCCCATTCTAGGAAACTATAGTTCCTCAGGTTATATCCCTCTAGCAAGGCTCCAATGTAATATTGCTAGGAAAATCTATATGTCAAGACACGAGGGATGCTCCTATGGTAATTTTACATTAGACCTCACATGTAACTTTATATTTGTAAGGTCCTCCCCCCCCGAACTACCATAAAAATTTGTAACATGTGTAGGTAGGAATGAATGACTAAGCATACCTCAACTCACAAAATGCTCACTTTTATGTGCATGGCTTTAACTTGACACATGGCATTCTCCTAGTTACCCTCATATAACCCAGGGTGGAATTTTCCTAAAGTTAAAGCACTTTAAGTTATAATAAATTAATATTTTATATCATAACTTTTATTTTGACCCCTGTATCACCCCTTAATCCACTCTTGTTCCCCTCTCATGGTTTCATAGCCCTCCATACTCTTCTTGTCCCTCTGTCATGCATTACAATGTTGTATTATTTTATTATTATTACTATTACTATTATTATTATTATATACAATATTTACATTACATAGTTTGGCACTTGGGCATATCATTTGGCTCACTAGCCTATACCTTGGTTATGTACAATTTTCATTATAAAATCAGGGGTATTACATTCCCTACCCCCTTATTTTTGTACTATCCTTAGTGTAGATACTACATAGGGGTAACTGTATACAATATACATACATAAAAATTATAAAAAACAATTGCAAGTATGCCTTATAGTATAATCTAGCTCCTACATAACATCCTTCAGGTTGTAACAACTCACTGGACCTCTACCAACCCTATGGCTTTGTTTTGGAGCTCCTTGATTTTTTTTTCCAAGATATGCACTAGCTTTACCTAAAAGTCCCCTCCGGGCTCCACCTTCCACCTCAATCATGTGTGATCGATGCTTAGCTTGTTGATCTTCCATGATTGAATATATCTTTGGAATATTTCTTCCCTTGTCCTCAACTATAGTGGGTTCCTAGAGGTTGCACACAATCCTCATTTTGTCCTCTTTATGAGGTAAATCTTTGAACAAGTTTTCTCTTTTTCAGCCTCAACATTTAAGTGGTGATCTTGGCCTCTTTTCTAAGGATTTTTCCATCTTGGAATCACCTTGATTTCTTGGGTTTAATTGATATACATAAGGATTTCTCCTAAAGGATGAAGTTGGTTTGAACCCTTTGTTCTTTGCTCACCTTAGAAGGATAGTGGCACAACTAGAGGGATTGTTGTGATCAAAGATAGGGGGTACACTACCTTGGGTCAAGTGGGATGATGGGGGGATGTGACACTGTTGGTTGGAGGCTACAGAGGTTGGTACCTTGACCTTTTTTGTTTTTAATATTGGTTATGTATCATACTTGACTCTTGGTAAGCCAATGTCTTTTTGGAGTCATGGCCGAGCATGAGAATGACCCCTGTTGAACAAAACAAGAGTATTAAAGCCCATGGCTAAGGAAAAATAAGAGGTTTGTTTCTAGCCAATGGTTCTCTCGAGATAATTGTTCAAATAATTATTGATTTTGACTCTTGAATTTTATACACACTTAAAGCATCGTTTGAATGCCTGATTAAGTGTGTTATATGATTATATTCTTGTGAGATTGCATGAATAAATGATCATATTATAAGACAATTGTAATGATATAATGTGTGTTGAGATAGCTAATATGCACATGAGTGCAAGGGGAAGAGACCCCATAACTGTTACAAGGAATAAATTTGGGTTGTGATCCTCCTAAGAATTTGAGAAAAAATATTTCTTTGTTCAATAAAATTGCTATGCTTATTCGTGTGATGAAATTCCTAATGAGCTTGGAAGCCTTCCTTGTAGAGTTGGATTAGAGGGTAAATGTGGATAAATGATCAGTCAAAGATGGCCAAGGAGGGCTTGACTGGGTCAATATGAACCAGATGTACAGTGAAGTCACAACTGTGCAAAATGGTTAAGAAGGGAGTTTCCCTTAACTGAAAATTGTGCTTGGCTGATATATTTTATTTATGAAAATAATATGAATGCATGAATGGTAAGCAAGTATAAATGGGTACTTGCTATGTTTTTCTTAATATAACAATAAGCTTACCTATTGAATTCCATGACACATGGAATGTTCATATGACAAGTGTGCAAGAGTGATCTCATGTTGTTACTTACCACATGAAAGAGATTAGTGTTCTTATGCTTATTCTTATGAGGCTTGTCATGTGAATGATTGAAAACAAGGGAGGTTGAAAATTAAATTTAAAAATAAATGTGCATGAATAACATGGAATATGTGCAAGTATGACACATTTATGGCAAGATGTATATGCACATGTTTGGATGTATTATTGAAGGCATTGTTTAAATGTGTAAATTGGATGCATAGTGCAAATTCCCTTTATGAATATTCATTGAAAATTTTGTGTAAGTAGATGAAATGATAGATTTTGACTAATATCTGAGGTTGAGATTATTTCAGAAGTTGTTGAATTTTGGAACTGTTAGGGTCATAAGTTTTATCATCAAATGTTTTTTCCTATCTTTCAACTTTTAGTTTGGAGTAGTTGAGCCAATGACTCCTGCTGCTGTCATAACCTCCAGATCACTGTTTGACATCTCTGAGTTTCTTGCATGCAGGGTTCATTCAAATTCTGAAAGGGTCTCAGTTAATTGGAGTCATGGTCGTGTATGTTTGTACAATCAAGTCGTGCTTCCTTTTATTTCCTACCCTATTTCCCTTTATACCTACCTTCATATATCATATACATCCTATACACTTTTCACATATCATTTACATCTTATTCACATTTCATTTCCTTTCCCTCCCTTTGTTCCAAACCTATCCCCATGACACCACTACCACTCCCCTATATTCATAACATGTACAAACCTAATGTATAACATGAAACCCCCCCATCACCTAAGAGACATCATGCTCCCTACACTCATGCCAAGCATGGAGGGCTTCTACACTCTGCAATACAATTTCCTCTGAAATTGATTGTTTTAGTCACCATTTTTCAGAATGGTTCCTGACCACATGGCGACGAATTTTGAAAAATGGAAAGAGTATTTTCTTAAGCACAGACCATAGAACAATAAACTCTTCCATATTTTACACAGGTTTCACATATCAGGATATTCGATCACATCTTCAAAGACTGTTTTTCAGACTACACAAATACTCTGTTTTAGTCATGGTTTTGAAGAGAAGTTTATGAAGCTCTAATTTGAAGAAACCGAGAGAGGTTTTTCTTAAAAACAAACTCATATACAAAAACCTATCTCGTATTTTACACAGGTGCTATATTTTTGGAGTTATATGTGTCAAATGGTGGCCTCTTTTTGCTGACAGAATCAGGTGTTGCGCACTCGCTACGCAGCCCATGCTCTGACTATCTCACATACACAGTACGATGGCCACCTATCAGGTTTTGATGATGTTGAAATGGAGTACATATGGTGTCTAGCTCACTGCCTCGGCTACTTTCCATGTGTCAGTTCTAGAAGGATGAAGTTTTGGGCGCTGTGCAGGCTTTTCAGCAGTCACAAAAGCAACTTTTATGCTTTTTTATATTTTAGTTAGTTTTATTAGTCCGAATACCTTTTTAAGATAATTTGTATTTAAATCGGTTTTTTTTGCTTTCAAAAATACAAAAAGATGTTTTATGCTTTATGGTTGGGTGAAAATCATGTAAGAAAACAACAATTTACTATCTTTTCCCAATTTTGAATCGATCCTCTATGGGGTCGAAGATGCAACGAACTTGAACTGATTTTCATCCATGTTTTTACTATATATTTTCATTAATGAAGACAAAGAAGGTGGTTGTTGGTTTCTCAATTACTAGAGGAGTTATTGCTGTTATGCTTGTGATTTGGTTTAAATGAACATGCTTGAATGTTGAAGGGGTTCTAGTCGATTTATGGAGATTCTTATGGTATGAATGTTTTTGGAATAAGTTTTTCTCTCTTAGTTTATGTGCCTTTCTCTTGTATATTTTATTCATACTGTTTTAAAGGTGTAGGGGACAATTATACTTGAATTCATCTTATATGCTCATGTCTAGCTGAACCGAGTATATTTCAGTTGCAAATGAAGTATGTATGCCTTTAAAAGTATTGTCTTTTCTTGTTGATGGTCATTAATCTGAGCTATAGTGATAAATGTTGTTATTCCTGCTCTTTTGATAAATGTCTTGATACTCTTACCTTTTCCTATACTACAATTTTGTTATTCATTCGAAAAACTATGCTAACTAAGCCTCCATATATGAAGCTGGTTGGAAATACATCAACATGTCATAATAGAGAGATCACTTTTACTATCAATAATTTTTCGTAGAAATTCTCTACCACCTTCATTATTAAAATCCAAATACTCCCAGAACTGGTCTCTGTATGCTATAGAGTCAAATCCTTAGATTTCATTAGTTGAGGGAGCCCCCTCAGGCTAGAAAGGCTAGTTTTCTAGCCCATAGCGGTTTGTGCCTACCTTTGTAGCCCTTTTCTCAGCCTAAATGGATTTACAGAGTGATAACAGGAACATCATGCATGCTAAGAAGCCAACTGAACTCCTTGAAAATATATTAAGTGAGAATGCATGTGATGGTATCCAAGTAAATAGGGCAAATAACTGTTGAAAATTGGTACCGGAGGACAGGTGGTTCCCTTAGGCTTTGATCTTTGGCCTAGGGAAAAGTGTCCAAAAGAATTTAATTTTTCTCCTAAAGTGACTTTATAATTTTATAAAGTTAAATCTAATTTAAAAGTGACTTTAAGTGATAAAGTTATTAAGTCTAATTTTAAAGTGACTTTTATAAAGTCAATGAAAAATTAGAAAGGAAAAGTGACTTTGGAAATAAATGACTAAGTGGGTCTTTATTAAAGTGGGGTGAATTAAAAAATAGAAAGTGAGATTTAAATGAGCATTTAATCTCAACCATTGATCTAAATCTATTTCAGCCATTGGATTTAGAGATCACCCAAAAGTCACTTGGATCACCCAAAAGTCACTTGGAGTTATATTAAAGGAGGAAAAGGAGGAAAAGGTCATTCATTCTTTCATGAGCAGATTGGGAGAAGGAGAGCAAGAGAGCAAGAGAGATTTCTGAGCAGGAAGGAGAAGGAGACAGCAGCTTGGCACACATTCCAAGGCAGCAGTTGAGCAGATTTGTACAGCTGATTCAGCACATAGTGAAAGGCAGATTTTTGCACAAAAATCGAGGAGCAGTTTGCTGATTTTTCTGCACACAAAACGGAGGTCGTACAACATTTATTGCTGTCCTGTTTGCTATAATTTCCAGATTGCTGTGAGGCACGGGAAAGGAGATAAGTTGTAAATTTGCTTGCTGATTTTTTGCTGAATAATTCTCACTGTAAAAAGACAATTTTCAGAAATAAAGAAGAGCTCTCAAACTGGTTTTCCCCAAGAGTTGTAGGGGGTTTTTCCAGGGTCAAGTTGAACAAAAATATCAGTGTTTTAATGTGTTTTAATGGCCGTTTTTAATTGCTGATTTTTAATTCTGCAATTTCCAGCATTCTGAAAAATTTCCAGAATTTGTGTTTTCAGCAATATTTATTTTTTTCAGTCTGTTAAATGTATGGTTATGGGAATGGGCATTTAACTACATGGGAGAAATAAGGAGAAACTGAAAACCGGGGTGGGAAAACAGAAATTTTTACATGGTATCGGAGCTTGAGTGCTGAAGGGCAGTTTGGGACAGCAAAAGGAAAAATTACAGTTGCTGATTTTTCACTCAGAAAATTTCAGCAAACTGATTTTTTCATAAACAACAGTTTTATCTTTACTACAACAGTGCTATTTTTCAGTTTTAGGACAGCAGGATGTCATTGGGATTGAGGGTGGAGGATAGGCTGGATGGGCATATAAATTACAGCGTTTGGAAGGAGAGAATGCAGAGTATCTTTGAGGAGGCAGAAGTCTGGGATATCATGGTGCATACCGCACAGAACCCTGTTGTTGTGCCCACTGATGTTACTCAGTTGGCTGAGTATAAAAAGAAGAACAATAAGGGTAAGAGGCTGATTCTAGATGGAATCAAAGACCATTGCATTCCTCATGTGAGAGGAAAGAGCAATGCCCATGAGATGTGGACAGCATTGTCCAATCTCTACCAGAGTACCAATGAGAACCGGAAGATGGTCCTGAAGGAGAAGCTGAAGAACATTAAGATGGGTAATGATAGTGCAGCTGGATATCTCACAAAGATTACCAATGTGAGAGATGAGTTGGCAGCGATTGGAGAGGCCATTCCATCCACTGAGTTGGTGCGTATTGCAGTGAATGGCCTCCTCCGTTCATGGTTGAACTTTGCTGATGGGGTTTGTGCACGTGAGACCCTTCCCACATGGGAGAGGTTTTGGGATGATTGTATTCAGACAGAGATCAGGAAAGGTCAGCTTGGGGCAGCCAAGCCAGTTGAGCAGGATGAGGATGTAGCATTGGTGGCAGGAGGCAAGAAAGGCAAAGGGAAGAAGTAGGCTTCCACAAGCAGTGGTGGGGGCAAAGGCAAAGGTAAAGGTAAACCGGGGAACACACAGAAGGACTATTCCAAGGTGAAGTGTTGGAATTGTCAAAAGATGGGACACTATGCAGTTGTGTGTCCGGAGAAGAAGAAGAAGAAGGGAAAGAACCAAGACGTGGCAGCTTCAGCAGAGATTGAGGACTTTGCTGGTCGTTTTGACCGGGAGTTTGCGTTCACTACATGTGAGTCCTCTAGTGCAGGATCACCTGCCACACAGGTTCAGAGGGAGCATGCTTTTCCCTCGATTAGCGGAGCATCTACAGGTATCTGGTATGTGGACAGTGGGGCTTCACGTCACATGACAGGAGTCCGTGAGTGTTGCTACGTTGACCATATTTGACTTTTGGGTTAGGGATGAATTTGACTGCATTTGACTGAAGATTTGACAGGGTTGTTTTGGATTTGATTTGGAAAGTTAACTTTGACTATTTGTACTCTCTCTCTCTCTATTGAACATTTGATATAATAATAAGAAGATTTGATCAAAGGGTTTTCCCCATCTTTTAGTTTTTCCCTAGCATCTGCCAAATCTAGTGTCCTCTTGTCTTGGTTTGTCTTCTGCATTTTATTTTATGTTCTATCTATAGTCACTGTCAATGTGATTTATGGTTAACATGATTTCTATTGGAAAAACAAATTGGAAATTGTCATTGGGTTGCTAAAGGAACATTGAAGTAATTGTGCTAAGCATAGAACATACCATTGTTAACATGGTATCAGAGCACAAGTGAAGACAAAACCCAAGCAAGAGAGAGAAAAGAAATAACTAAGGGAGATATGTTAGACAAGATTATTGGACTAGCCTCAATGGCTATTATATCTTACTTATAATATGAGGATAAGACAATGGAAAAATTACACTATCATGCATGGAATATGACTTTGGAAGAGCATGATGCCATGGACTATGTGCAGGGAAGAGTGGTGGAGCCTCGTTCAAATGCATTAGCTATTGCAAAGACGAAGTATAAGAAAGGTGAGGGCAAATAAAAAAGAATTATCATAGAATCCATTCAAAAGAATTTGGTTGCCTATATTTATGATTTGGGAACATCTAAGGAGATGTATGATAAGATGGTTGGGATGTTCAAAGTTAACAATGCAAATGAAATCCTCTTTCTCAAGAACAAGTTGAAAGACATCAAGATGGATAAAGGGGAGTCTATCCAATCATACTTTATGAGAATAATACAAATAAAGAATGACCTACTATCTATTGGAGAGGTTATTGCTGACAGGGAGCTCACTCTCATTGCACTTGGAGGTATTTCAAGAGCATGGGATGTGTTTAACACCACCATTCTAAAAAATGATGGGATTCCTAGTTTCAATGAAATATTTGCTAGATGTACTCAAAAAGAGACAAGGACGATGGAGAGAGACAAGACTTGAAATGGAAATGAACCTAATGCTCTCTTTGTTCATGCTAAGAGGAAAAATAATGCTGGTCCAAGGAGACAAGGTCAAGGATTCAAGCAAGGATTAAAAGAAGGAAGAAAAGGAAGGTGCTATAATTGTAACGGGTTCGACCACTATGCTAGAGATTTTCCTCACAAGAAGGATTCTCCAAGGGATGACGACAACAAAAACAAGAATTTCAAAGGAAATGACAATCAAAGGAACAACATGTTCAACAACAAAGGAAAGTTCCCACTACTCGATATGGAAATGGTCGACCTCCCAAAAGGATGAGAAATTCCAGGTATGAGAAAAGTAATGTTGTAGAAAAACAAAAGGAGTTTTATCTTATTTCCGCTCTATATACTTCCTCTCCTCTGGATACTTTGGTCATTGATTGATTCATAGTGGAGCCTTAAGGCACATCACTAGGTACAAACTTAGGTCCTCTCAAATTTAATTGAAAATAGACTAATTTGGAGATCATACTTGGAGATAATGCCACCTACCTCGTGAAAGGGATATGTACTACCATTCTTCACTTAAATCAAGGTCAAACCATTAATCTACAGGAAGTATTGTATGTGTCTGATTGAAGAAAAACTTGGTGTCTATTTATGCGATTAAAAGATAAAGGCTTCAAGGTAGCATTCATTGATGGAAAGGTACATATTTGGCAAAGAAACTCTAAAGGTGCATTTACACTTGGATTTAGGGTTGATGGTCTCTATCAAGTTGGAGGAAGTCCTTTTGGAGCCTTGACTTACGATACTTCTCTTCAATTTGAATTATGGCACCAAATGTTTTCCCACTTTCATTACAAAGCCTTACCTGCGGTAAGTAAGATGGTCACAGGTATGCTCGAATTCAACATGAATCATGAAGGAGTTTGTTAGGGTTGTGCAGTTGGGAAACTTACAAGGGGACCATCCCCTTCAAGTGAAATCCAAATTACCGATATTCTTCAATTGGTCCATTTTGACCTATCTGGTATGTTGCCCGTAACACCATTGGGAGGATACTTATACTATGAAATTTTTGTGGATGACTTCTCTCACAAAACATGGATCTATTTCTTGAAGAAGAAGGATGAAGTGTTCAAATGATTCTGTTCTTTCAAAGACTTGGTGGAAAATCAAACATGGAAGAAGATCAAAATATTGAGGATTGACAATGGAACTGAATATGAATCAAATGAATTCAATGAATTTTGCAGTGAGGCTGGAATTAAGAGGGAGAAAACCGTTCCATACTCTCCTGGTCAAAATGGAGTTAATGAAAGGAATAATCAAACAATCATGGAAGCCACCTATGCCATGCTTCATGATCAACGTCTTCTGAAGTTCTTATGAGGAGAAGTTGCCAACACTGCTGTGTATGTTCAAAATAGGAACTCGCATCAAGCACTAGATTTTAAGACACCAAAGAAGTTTTCATTGGTAAGAAACCTAATTTTTCTCTTTTTAGAATGTTTGGTTGCCTTGTGTATTTTCATGTGCCTAAAGAGAAAAGAAACAAGTTATAAGCATTTGCGAAGAAAGGTATATTTGTGGGCTATAGTAATATTTTAAAGGCATATAGAATCTATGTGCCTGGTCAAAGAGAAGTGGAAGTAAGCCATGATGTCACCTTCGATGAAGATATTGTTGGACATTGGATAAACCAACACTCCCCTTGTGTTTCATGACATGGACTAATCACCTCTCGTGGATCCTTATGTCTGGTGATGTGATCATTGACTAACACCTGCGGGTTTTAGTGTAATGACAATCATGATTCCCAACAAGTGGTATCAGAGCGTAGGTCACGAGTTTGATACACACTCGACTTGCATTGGGGGGGATATTGTTGGACATTGGATCATCCAACACTCCTCATGTGTTTCACGACATGGACTAACCACCTCTTGTGGATCCTTATCTCTGGAGATGTGATCGTTAACTAACACCTACGGGTTTGGTGTAACGGTAATCGTGATTCCCAATAGATATTTCCCTTAGGAAATCTAGATATCTTCCTATCCCAAGGAAAGAGAATTATGATGCTACAGAAAAATAGGATGAACCTATGATAGATGAGCCTATGCCCGATGTTGAAGGCCGATGGATCCCATTGATCCACCTCCTGGTGATCCCTACACCTCAAGGAAGATACCTTTGTGGCTCAAAGATACTCTCAAAGATGTTGAAAGAAATATTGCTCCAAGAGAAACATTCTGTGAAAGTAAGAAGCCGAACATGCATTAAGGTTACTTAGCTTCTATGGGTACTATTGTTCAAACTGAGCCATGTACGTTTGAAGAAGCCGTAAAGCACAAAGTCTCGAAGGATATGATGAGTGAGGAATATGAATCTATAATGAAGAATGATGTCTGGGAAGTGGTTCCTAGACCCGAGGACAAGTCTGTAGTCACCTCAAAATTACTATACAAAATCAAACATGGAGAAGATGGTAGTGTTGAGAAATATAAGGCTAGGTTCGTTGCTGGAGGTTTCTATCAAGAAGAAGGAGTGGACTATGATGAGATATTTTCAAGGGTTGCCCAATATACCGCTTTTCAATCTATTATTGCTCTCGCTGCCTCTCAAGGATGGAGCCTACATCAAATGGATGTTAAGGCTGCTTTCTTACATGACTCACTTAAGGAGGAAGTCTACTTGGAACAAACTCAGGGGTTTGAAGCACAAGATCGAAGGACACACTTATGCAGGTTGAAGAAAACCCTCTATGGGTTGAAGCAAGCCCCTAGGGCTTGGTATGAGAGGATTGATAGCTATCTTATGAAGCTAGGATTTAAGAGGAGTGATACTAATCCTAACATATACTTCAAGGTCGAAAAGGACATGCCTCTCATTTTGGTCCTTTATGTAGATGATCTCTTTCTGATAGGCGCAGAACCTCTCATTTATCAATGCAAGAGGGAGTTGGATTCCTAGTTCGATATGAAAGACCTGTTGGGTTGTGTTATATTCTTTCCACGTAGTTAACAGGGGGTTTGAGGGGCACCCATAACCCCACTTTATGGGGTCCGGGGCAGCGCCTTGGAAAATTTTTGTTTTGGACCCTATGTTAGGTTGGGCGGACCCACCTATGGTTTTGTGCATAATTTTCGCACATGTTTTTTGGACGCGATGGTTTTCGGTCCATGGTATTGGACGCGATGGCTTTCGGTTCATGGTATTGGATGCTTCGACATGTATAAATATGTATTATAACATTGAAAGAAACATAATGAAAAATCAAGTTGGTAGTCCCGGTTTTGGGATCCAGGGGACAATCTCTGTGTACATGTGTTTTATGTGTTATGCTCTCACATTGTTTATTTTCTATGTTTTAGAATTCGTATGCAGGTAATTTTTGTACGGGGTTAAAACCTACATTTGGTATCAGAGCAGATTTTGCTTCAAGGGGACGCCTTTGTTGCTGAGGGGTTTTGCTCGGGCCTGTGGTAGACCCTATTCAGTGGGAGATCTGTGAGATCGATTCTGGTGGTGAAAGAAGATGGTGAGCAATGGAAAGATAGAGATCGAGAAACTTAATGGTCAGAGTTTTGAGTTGTGGAAAATCAAGATGGAGGATCTGTTGGTGGATAAAGATCAGTGGATCGCGGTAGATCCGGGTACTAAACCAACAGGAGTGTCCGATGAAGAATGGAAGAAGTTGGATCAGAAGGCAAAGAGCACAATACGATTGTGTGTCTCAGATTTAGTATTGCTGAATGTATCAGGGGAAGCTACAACAAAGGCTTTGTGGGACAAGTTAGGGACTTTGTACCAATCTAAGTCTCTGGTGAATAAACTGTTCCTGCAGAAAAAGCTGTATAACTTGAGGATGAAAGATGGAGACTCGGTGACAGAGCATCTGAACGCATTTAATACTGTGGTAAGTCAGTTAGCATCTGTTGATATTAAAATTTCAGATGAAGACAAGTGCATCAGTTTGTTGTGTTCTCTACCAGATTCGTGGGATAGTCTGGTTATTGCAATAGGTAGCAATGCAACTGCCTTGCTGTTTGATGAAATAGTCTCAGCCTTGCTGACGAAGGAGATGAGACAGAAAAATATGGAGAGCCAAAATGGTGATGCCTTGTCTGTACGAGGACGGTCCCAGAATAGAAACAAAAATATGTCATCGAGTGGGAGATCTAAATCTAGAGGGAGATCTAAATCTCCAGGAAAACCTGTAAAGGTGGTGTGCTGGAAATGCGAAAAGGAAGGCCACTTCAAAAGGGACTGTAAATCTAAAGCTCCTGACAGAGTAAAGGGATCTGATGAGGCTCCTTTTGTAGAGGCGAAAACCACCTCAGACGAAGGGGGGATGTGTACTTGGCTTCTTCAAGTACACATGTAGATCATGAGGCATGGTTGATTGACTTAGGTGCATCCTTTCACTTGACTCCCCATAGAGAGTGGTTCTGCGAGTATGAGAAATATGATGGTGGTGATGTCTTCTTGGAGGATGACATGAAGGCTAGAATCATTGGTCGCGGAAAAGTAAAGTTGAAGTTGAAAGGTGGAAGGGTTAGAACACTTCCGGGTGTTGTACATATTCTTGCATTGACCAGAAATTTGATTTCTGTAAGAAAGCTGGATGATGCAGGTGTAAAAACAATGTTCGAGAAGGATACCTAAAAGATGGTTTGGGGAGCACTGGTATTGATGTGGGGAGTTCGGAATAGAACTCTGTACAAGCTGCAAGGTAGCACTGTTATTGATGGGTGCAATAGTTCTGTGGTTCCTGAAAGTGGAGCAGAAAATCTAGTGGTCTCTGGAGAGAAGACTATGCTGTGGAATTAAAGGCTTGGACACATTGGAGAAAAGGGCCTTCGGGTACTTCATGGTAAAGGTATGGTAGAAGGTATGAGTAATAGCTCTCTGGATTTTTATTTCTTTGAAAATTGTGTATATGGGAAGCAGAATCGGGTGAGTTTCCCCTCTGGTAGTAAGAGGGCAAAACATATATTAGAACTTGTGCATAGTGATGTGTTTGGACCTGTGAAGGTTCCATCACTGGGTAAGTCTATGTACTATGTATCATTTATAGATGCTTTCTCAAGGAATACATGGATATATTTCCTTAAGAAGAAATTTGAAGTCTTTGACAGGTTTAAATAATTTAAGGCTCTGGTGGAAAACCAGACAGAGAAGAAGATAAAGGTGCTGAGGACAGATAATGGTGGAGAGTATTGCAGCAAGGAATTTGAAGAATTTTGTAAGAAGTGTGGTATATCATGGCAGAAGACTACTCCATATACACCTCAACAAAATGGAGTTTCAGAAAGAATGAACAAGACGTTGATGGAAAGGGAAAGAAGCATGCTCAGTGGTGCCATGATAGGACAGGAATTTTGGGCAGAGGCGGTGGATACTGCATGTTACCTGGTCAACAGGTCACCTTCATCAACATTGGAGGATAAGACTCCACAAGAGATATGTACTGGTAAGAAACCCTCTCTTTTACATCTAAGGGTATTTGGATGTGATACATATGTACATGTTCCAAAGGAGAAAAGAACCAAGTTGGATAGTAAATCTGAAAAGTGCATCTTTATTGGGTATAAGGATGGTTTAAAGGGTTATAAGCTTTGGAACCTAGTAACAAGGAAAGTTGTGTACAATCGAGATGTGGTGTTCAGAGAGGTGAAAGATGTTATTAAACATCAAGTCCAACCAAAGGAACCTGAGAAGATAGAGTTTGAGCTAAAGGAGGAAGAATCAGACTCTACAACAGAGTAGGAATCAGAAGATGAAGAGACACAAACTCTGGCTGTGATAAGATTAGTTCGAGAAAGAAGGCAGCCAGAAAGGTATAGTCCATCTACTTTCTATTCAAATTTTTCTTTGTCTGTTATTGATGATGATCCTAGAACTGTGAAGGAAGCAGTGGATTCAGAGGATGGAAAAATCTGGAAAGAGGCCATGGTTGATGAAATGGAATCTTTTCACAAAAATGAGGCTTGGGAACTGGTGGAGTTGCCAGCTGGAAGGAAACCCATTGGCAGCAAATGGGTGTTCAAAAAGAAGACAAATGTATAAGGAAAAGTGGCGAAATACAAAGCTCGGTTGGTAGCAAAAGGTTATTCTCAGGTGCCGAGAATTGATTTTGGTGATATTTTTTCTCCTGTTGCCAAGGTAACTTCTATTATATTACTTTTATTTGTTGTTGCTGCTTTTGATTTTGAGGTAGAACAGATAGATGTGAAGACAACATTTCTTCACGGGGATCTAGAAGAGGAGATCTACATGAAACAACTTGAAGGCTTTGCGGTGAAGGGTAAGAAAGAACTGGTATGTAAGTTAAAGAAGTCTCTATATGGGTTAAAACAGTCACCAAGGATGTGGTATTAGAAATTTGATACATTTATACGGGGACTTGGCTTCACCAAAAGAAAAGCAGATCACTGTGTGTATTTTAAATTAATTGGTGACCGTGTTATTTATCTGGTCTTGTATGTGGATGATATGTTGTTAGTTGGAAATGACAAAGAAGTTATCCATGATTTGAAGACCCAATTGTCCTCCAAATTTGACATGAAAGATCTTGGTGCTGCAAACTATATTTTGGGCATGGAAACTAAAAAAGATCGGGCAAAGAGGAAGCTCTAGTTAAACCAGAGGAAGTATGTCAAAACAATATTGCAGAGGTTTAATATGCAGGATAGTAAACCGGTGAAGGTTCCTATTCCTGTAGGTGTGAGGTTATCTGCTGAACAATGTACCAAGACACAAGAAGAGGAAGATGACATGTCCCGTGTTCCATATGCAAGTGCAGTTGGTAGCCTGATGTATGCAATGGTCTGTACTAGACCAGACATTGCACATGTAGTGGGAGTATTGAGTAGGTTTATGTCAAAACCAGGGAAGGAGCACTAGACAACAGTGAAGTGGGTTTTCAGGTATTTGTGTGGCACTAGTGATTATGGTTTGTGCTACCAAGGAAGACCAGGATTGGATAGAGTGTTGGATATTCATGGCTTTGTTGATGCAGACTGGGCTGGAGATATGGATTAGAGAAGATCTACAAGTGGGTATGTGTTTAACCTATTTGGAAGTGTAGTCAGTTGGATGAGTAAGAAACAATCTGTAGTGGCACTGTCAACTACAGAGGCAGAATACATGGCAACCACTCATGCAAGCAAGGAATCATTTTAGTTGCAGAGATTGTGTTCAAGTATGGGGTTAGTACAGGGTGTTATAAGGATAGGCTGTGACAGCCAAAGTGCAATTTTCTTGGCAAAGAACCCCGCATATCATTCAAAGACAAAGCACATTGATGTTCAGTATCACTTTGTGAGGGATATGATAGAAGACAAAAAGGTGTTGTTGGTAAAGGTGGACACTTTGAAGAATACTGCAGATGCATTGACAAAATATGTGAGCTCTGAGAAGTTCTCTTGGTGTAGAGAGACAATGGGCATTTCAGGGCTGGAAGAATGACTAAGCTCTCTTGTGGCCCCCTGTGGAAAGAAAAAAACAAGTGGAAGAATGTTGGGTTGTGTTATATTCTTTCCACGTAGTTAACAAGGGGTTTGAGGGGCACCCATAACCCCACTTTATGGGGTCTGGGGCAGCGCCCTGGAAAATTTTGTTTTTGGACCCTATGTTAGGTTGGGCGGACCCACCTATGGTTTTGTGCATAATTTTCGCACATGTTTTTTGGATGCGATGGTTTTCGGTCCATGGTATTGGATGCTTCGGCATGTATAAATATGTATTATAACATTGAAATGAACATAATGAAAAATCAAGCTGGTAGTCTCGGTTTTGGGATCCAGGGGAAAATCTCTGTGTACATGTGTTTTATGTGTTATGCTCTCGCATTGTTTATTTTCTGTGTTTTAGAATTCGTATGCAGGTAATTTCTGTACGGGGTTAAAACCTACAAGACCTAGGACTGATGCACTACTTCCTAGGCCTAGAGGTTTGGCAAAATCCAGGTGATATTTTCCTTTCTCAAGGAAAATACATTGTGAAGCTGCTCGAGAGATGAGGGATGGTGGATTGCAAGTATATGTCTACTCCGATGGAACTCAACTTCAAGAAGCTATGTGGTAGAATTGCTAGGCTTGAATTTCCAGACCTTTCTGAATATAGACAACTTGTGGGGGCCCTGATGTTCTTGGTAAACTCCCATCCTGACATATGCTTCATTGTGTGTTAGGTCACTTTTTACAGGTGACCTTGGGAAAATCATCATAAATTTCTCTCTGAGCATCAGATTCAAATTTCGCAAAAATTGATAGAAAGAGGATGGACTGTTGTTTGTTGGGTATCGTTTTTAGGGCCGAAGGTTGAAACAGTGACACATAGCATGTTGTACAAGTTCGCTCTACTGAACCAGTCTATAATAAGGTCACTGTAAGAGATTGGAGAATCCAATCTCGATCAAACTTGTGGGGTTGGAAAGAGGACTTAGAGGGATATCATAGGCCAAACTTTTAGAACTTGGAGATTCAAAATTACATGGTTACAGTATTTGGGGACGATATATTTCAATTTTCAAGAACTTTTTTTGAAATTTTTTGGGAAGGAAAGAAAGTTGAATTAAGGGGTATTGCTGGGAAATCAAGAAAGATAACCATCTCTAATGGCATGACAAAGCTTCTAAAGAAAGAAAAATGGGGTGTAATTGCACAATTATGTTCATTAGAGGTTCAAACAACGAAATCATCTATTTCTCTTGATCTCCAAAATGTCTCGGAGAATCATTCTGAGGTTCAAGCAGTGGAAGATCACATCGAGCATCAACAACAAGTTCTCCAACTCTTAAAGGATAACCTCACTTTTGCACAAAATCGAATGAAATAATAGGCAAATCAACATCGAAACGAAATAAGTTTTGATGTAGGCAACTGGGTTTTTTAATAGCTACAAACATACAAAAAAATTTCCCTCAAGCAAGCTAAGAAGGATAATAAATTATCACCAAAGTACTATGGTCCTTGAGGTGTTGCAAAAGATTGGTACTATGGCATACAAATTGGAGCTTCATGCATCTTCCCGAGTGCACCCAGTTCTCCATGTTTCATGCTTAAAGAAGGTCATAGGTGAAAAGCTCCGAGTTCAAACAATATTGCCAGAACTTGATGAGGAAGGAAAAAACATATTGGAACTTGAAGTAGTCACGAAAACAAGAACCCGACAACTACGAAATTGATCAATTTTAGAGTATTTCATCAAGTGGAAGAACTTACCCGCTGAAGATTTCACATGGGAGGATGAGAATTTCAAACAAAAGCATCCAGAACTACTCAAGTGTTGAGGACAACACATTTTGAAGGAGAGGGGCATGTTAGGTCCCTATAATACTAGTGTATCCCCTTAGTGTTATTAGTGTAACCCCCTTATTGTATTGTTGTGCACATGTAGTTCCCATATTGTTATTATTATGCCCCATAGAAGCCCACTACTGGTATTGTTGTGCCCTTACAATATTATTGTTATGTAGGCTCTGATTATATTGTGACCCCTTACACTCCTATATAGAAAGGAGGTATTGTCATATGTATCATCCAAGAATTGTTCATTTGTGTAATGTAAAGGAGGTCGCCCCCTCGAAGAGGCTAATTTTGAAGTCATTGATCTATCTCTTATTCTATTTTGTGAGTTGGTTTCATAACATTGTGAATACGTTGAGTCAATTTATGGTCGAGACTCATCACATACCTTGGATTGCTTCTAAGAATGTGTTGAAATATCTCCATGGCACAATCAACTATGGACTGAGATACATTGCCAAGAATGTGAGGCTACATGGATTTATTGATGCTGACTGCACTGGCAGTGTGGTGGATCACAAAAGCACATCTGGATGTTGCTTCTCATTGGGGTCTGCTTCAATTTATTGGATGAGTAGGAAGTAGAAATCGGTTTCTCTAAGCACCGTCGAGGCCGAATACATTACATCTAGTATGACCTATTGTGAGGTTGTTTAGTTGAGGATGTGCTTTAGTGAGTTATTTGAGCACGTACTGGATACCACTGCAATCTTCTATGACAACCAAAGTGGGATTTTCCTTTCATAAAATCTCGTGTTCCACGACCACTCCAAGCACATTAATATCAAGTACCACTTTATCTAGGATATGGTACAACGGGAAGCAATAAGGATCCAACACATTATGACTGCTGAGCAGGTCACAAACATCCTCACAAAGCCCTTAGGGAAGGTCAAATTCTTATGCTTCTGAGAGAGACTTGGTGTCATGGAAAGACCCTCCCATGAGGATCGTGCTTGAGTTGCACATTGAGATCTGGGAGATCCTAAGGGATTGGGGTACTTCTTGGAGCTATGAGTGACCATAGGATGAGTGGTTCACCTTCCCCTATTGGTGCATTGTGTACATGGTGAGTGGTTCACCTTCCCCTGTGTTACCCCATGATGGTTGACATGTGTGTAGGGTGAGTGGTTCACCTTCCCCTTCGATTGACATATGGATAGGATGAATGGTTCACCTTATCCTATGGCATATGAGTAGGATGAGTGGTTCACCTTCTCCTACTGATGCCCGAGCATACATCTTACCCATGTAGTCTGAGACTCATTGGAAGTACCTCTCATCTGGCCAATGAGTTGGGAAAAGTGGATAGGGACCATATCACTACATATGGACACATCATGTACTATCATACTCCCTATGTCTAGGATGCATGATGTTCAACAACATGAACATTCAGGATCAAATCTGATTGGGGTTTTACCCCTGGAATGACTTTTGTTCGTGGAGAGTGGACATGTCTTATGACTCACTCTCGATCAATTCTTCTTCATTATTACATCATTGTTCAACAAAGTTGAGACGAGATGCAGAGATGGTACATGATGACAAGATGGAATGATGATCGATGATGATTTATGGATTGGCATGTGGAATTCTCCCTAGTTGAGAGGGAGTGTTAAAATTGGAAACTAGGGGAAAATTCCACTTTGTATAGCTCATTTTATGGAGATGATTATTGCATTAAATTACTCTTTTCGAGAGGACCAAAATTCACCCAAAGATCATCAAATTTGGACAAGCAGAAGTGTATTTTTGAATTTATGCCCACACATATGTAAAATGTCAAGGTCGGCCACATCATCATGTAGGCTCATGAAGGCCAATGGACGTGTCACTTCACCCTCAATGACTTGTATAAATACAAGTGATCTCTCACCTCATTTGGCATCATCACTCACATATTTTCTTCTCTCTCCTTCTCTCATTGGTTCGTATAACTATTGGGTAGATCTTCTCTCTCACACGTGTGTCAATGAGGACGAATTTTCTAGGAAAATTGCAGGGCCAAATTTTAGGACTGTTGCATGGGTTTGACCATCATTGACTAGACACTTTGACTAATCATTTGATTGTGATTTTTGTGGGGAAAATTCGTTTTTGACTGGCCATACAGATTGACACATAAATCGAGAAATTTTGAGCACTTTGACCTGCATTGACCATAGGCTTGTTTGATCGTAGAAGTTGAATTCAGTTGACCGAGTTTGACTATTGTTTTGTGGACTATTTTGACTTCTATTTGAACAAGCTTCTAAGGGGAAGTTTTGTTTCTACGTTGACCATATTTGACTTTATAGTTAGGGTTGAATTTGACTGCAAGTGATTGCAGATTTGATAGGGCTGTTTTGAATTTGATTTGGAAAGTCAACTTTGAATTTTTATACGCTCACTCTCTGTCGAATATTTGATATAATAATAAGAATATTTGATCAAAGGGTTTCCCCATCTTGGGGTTTTTCCTTGGAATTCGCAAAATCTGGTGTTCTCTTGTCTTGGCTTGTCTTCTGTATTTTATTTTATGTTCTATCTACAGTTACTGTCAATGTGATTTATGGTTAACTTGATTGCTATATGAAAACTAAATTGGAAATTTTCATTGGGATAATAAAGGAACATTTAAGTAATTGTGCTAAGTATAGAACATACCATTTTTAACTAAAATTAACACCTATAAACCCCAAGAATACTCCTAAACTCTTCTTGCACACCTTATATCTCTTTTGTGCACTCATACTTGATCTTCTTGCTTGGATACACTTTAAAGACAATAATATATTTATTGTGCTTATGTGTTCACTTATGGGTCCAACTTGTAAAAACTCATTGAGCCGACCTGGAGAAAACTTTCATATTTCCTCATTCCTACAGAGTTAGAAAGACTTACATATACCATTGGAAAGTTTCTAGAATAATATTTCTAACCATATATCCTATGCTCTAGTTTGAGCTAGGTATTTAGAATAAATTTTCCTTCAAAGATGGGGTATCTAAACTGGGCATCAAAAGTGAAAAAAAATATTTCCAACATTCTCCATCTTGTAATATTTATCTTGGACATTTTAGTCTGCCGCTATCTTTGAATTTAATGACAACATTATTTCCAAAAATTCCCCCCTTTGTTATCGATGCCAATCCTTATTCAATTATGCAACAATAGTATAGTACTCCCTTTTTCTACAACTCTCATTGTATCTCCAATTATTCCTCTTTCTGTAACTTCTCCTCCTTTGACATCAATGGAAAAGTGTTGCTCCCATTGGAATTCTTCTTCCCTTTATTGATGAAATGGGAGAGTGTTCATAGGAAAAAATATCCCACCAATAGTTAGATTGTCTCCCTAGTTTGAAGTCCCAATTAGACCTCACACCATTTGGGATAAGAGCCCCATCTGGTATGTGGGACCAACTGCCACCATGTTGATTTCAATGTTGGCTGTCGAAATGTAGAGATGTTAGCATGACTAAAAGAATGAAATGCCCCAAAAATGGGAATGAAAAAAACAATAAGAAGAAGCATGCCTCAAGAAGGGTTAGTGAGCTAAAACCATCTCAGACATACATGAATAAGAAAGTGCCAGAAGTTAATTACAAATTAGTTCACAATGAGTCATCGACATAGCCTGGAATAAGAAATAAATATTCAAAGTAGGCATGCAAGCCATAAGTCACGAATTAGTTCGTTAACATATACCCAACATGTAAGCACACATGCACACACAATGGAAATACTAGATAAACCTTACAACCACCATAAAAGTACACATGAATCAATATTGAAAGTGAAGAACTTCTCATTATTCACGCTGCAAACTCAAGTACATCTCTAATAGGTCCATAAAAACCCAATAGTGGAATGTAGTTTGCTGATATCATTTCCAAGACCAAACCCTAGCCTCACCAACATCATCCTAAAAGCTTCCAAGAGCAGAGTTATTTTAGCTCCCTAAGAACAAAACATCTCTCTAATGCTAGCCTATCTCAAGTGCTAAAAGTCCCCTCTAAATGAGGCATGAGGGTATATTTATACAAGGGAAGGTGGCTTTTCACTTTCCCTATGACCTTTTGTATTCCTTATTACCTTTCGTACTCCTTGTAGTCGTAATCACACTTTGTAGTCACAGTCACCCTTTGTAATCACAACTGCACTTTGTAGTCACAATTTCCCTTTGTAGTCATAGTCACACTTTGTAGTCACAATCACACTTTGTAGTGGTAGTTAGAGTTTAGAATTTTGACAGGATTAAGTCGCATGCGATGATGGGAATGACTAGTCGCAAGTCGCAAATCTAGAGGATAGTCAGAAAGTCATAAGGCATTGAAGATGCGATTTGTGACTTGAGTTATCTCTCTAGCCTTTAGTCGCAAGTCGCAAGTCTAAGAGGTGGTCAATAAGTCACAAGGAACTGAAGATATGATTTGCGACTTGAGTTATCTCTCTATCCCTCAGTCACAAGTCACAAGTCAGGGTTCTAGAGGCTAGTGGATTGATCATTAGGGACTATGCTTGCAATTGATGACTTGGGAGATTATCCTTATAGTACAAGTCACAAATCACATTTCTAGAGGCCATGCAAGGTAGCACTAGAAGTTGCAATTGCAACTTGCGACAAGGACAAAAAATGCAAGTCTTTAAAGGTATAAAGCTAAATCTACAAAGGTGAAATGCGATTAGAGTCAAGTCAAAGGAGAAGTGAATATTTAAGAGTCCATAGGGAAAGAACCTTGAGAAAATCTTATTGTTGCATGTAACATCACAAAATCATTTCCAAATTTAAACTCAATTATCGATGAAGCCAAATCGACCTCTACAACAATATGCCATCAATAAATCACTAGCGGGCCATGATTTATCTTCTAATCCCACTGGCCTAATAGTATTTTCTTCCCATTAAAATGTGATTCTAGTGGTAGTAAGCCTTCTCGTCTGATTGCAGTCTTATCTAAACCCTAGACATACAAGGACACACGTAAGTATAATTACGATAGCTTCTCAGAAACAAAAACCTTCCACCTAGATAAACATAAATGGAGAAGCCGTGCTACAAGATCCTTTTCAAAATTGATTGAATTCAAATGTCATAAACCCTAATATAACTATAATATGGGAATGGGAATGAAGCAAGACAGGCATGCATAAACAATGTGTCTCATGAAAATATGCAAAACCATATTTTCCAATGATAACTAAGTCATTAGAGGGTTTCGATCGTTTAAATCCACAGGGATACAGTTAAAACTTTGAAAAGCAAAGGAGGGACCCAAAAATTAGGTGGACGGGAAAAATATTTCATGGGGGGGGGTTTGGTGTTGTAGCGGCCTCAATAGAAGGACATCACTCCTAGATTTTGTTTGAGATATTCAAATGTGTTTTTGGGAAGGGATTTGGTAAAATTATCTGTAACCTATTCCTTGGTGGCAATGTATTCCAACTTGACACTTTGTTCAATTACTTGTTCTCTTAGGAAGTGGTACTTGATGAGAATATGCTTTGTCTTTGAGTGCCTAAAATATTCTTTGAAATGATGATTGCACTTGTGTTGTCCCAAATGATTGATATTGGCTTATCATATTATACCTTGATATCCTTCATTCTCTTCTTCATTTAGAGAAATTGTGTGCAACATGTGGTTATTGAAATATATTCAACTTCTACTATGGATAGAGAGATTGAAGTTTGCTTCTTACTCAACGATGATACTAGACAATTGCCTAGAAAAATGCTCCTCCACTTGCACTTTTATTGTCATCAAATACTTCTTACACAATATACATTTATATATGTTGTTAGAGTAAAGTCCTTGCTTCTTGAATACCACAAGCCAAATTCCAATGTACCCTTTATATATCTGAATTTCCTTTTACTGCTTGCATGTGTCTCCTTTGGTGCAGATTGAAATCTTGCAACCAAACCTACTGCTTGCATGATATATGGCCTTGATGTTGTCACATATAGTAGGATGTTAATCATTATCTTATACAATGCTTGATTTTATTTTTGGGGATTCATCATCTTTGCTCAATTTAAATCTTGTGATCATGGGTGTAATAATATGTGCACAATCTTCCAATCCAATTTTTTCTCAACATCTCCTCTATATATTTGGTTTGAGAAATGAATATGCCTTTTCTAGATTTAGAAATCCACAAAACTAGAAAGAATGAAAATTATATAACCATGGATATCTCCAATTATTTTTGCATTTCTTTTATAAAATTTGGCTCATTCTGTTAGCATTACTTCTAAAAAATGGTATCATCCACACAAATCACAATAATTAATAGATTTTCATTTTCTATTTTGATGTAAATATTGTTGTCCGCAATTCCTCTTTCAGAACCTTCTTGTTGTAGGTATTTGTCAAGACTTGAATACCAAGATCTGGGAGCTTGCTTTAGTCCACAGAGTGCTTTCATTAATATGCATACATGATATTCATTGTATAACAATTGAAATCCTTATGGTTGTTCAATATATACTTCTTCCATATTTCCCTTTATAAAGAATGAATTGACACACATTTAATATAATTTGAAGTTCTTTGAACATGAAAATGCCAAAAACATTTTGATTGCTCCTAATCTTGCAATTAGAGCAAAGGTTTCTTCAAATTCAATACCTTAAACTTGAGGATACCCTTTACAAACCAATCTTTCTTCATTTCTTACAACTTGTCCATCTTCATTCAACTTGTTTTTGAATACCAATTTGGTTACAATCACATTCTTGTCTTTTATTCTAGGAATAAGTTCCCATGTCTCATTATTTTCAATCTAATTGAGTTCTTCTTCCATAAAATTAACCCAATGCTTGTCTTCACTAGCTTGTATAAATTTCTTGGGATCTATTTTGGATAAGAAATAAAAGTTTGCTTGTTTTGGTACTTACCAATCCTATCCTAGTGCGAACTCTTGTATCTATATCAACACAAATATATTTTGTTTGATAATACTTTTGGATAAATATGGATGGTGTATTTAGATATTGGAATTTTATTTCTTCTTTTTTTTTTCTTTTCTTGTTCAATGTAGATCGCCTCCTTTAAATATTCATTTGTTTGTTACTTTTATTTTGAGGTATTTTTTCATCCACTCTTACATCAATAATTTCTACAACCTTGCACAGAATTTTGTTGTATCATTTGTAGGCCTTGCTTCCAGATGCATAGCCAAGAAAGATACGTTCATCTATTTTGGAATCAATATTGCCTAAATTATCTTCATTTATCTTTATATAGTACTTACTCCCAAATACTTTGAATTATTTGACTATAGTTGGTCTACCTTTCCATAATTAATAAGGTGTGACACAGCCAAACTGCGTCTTTTCAATTTTCCTCAGGTGGGCCTGTGAGTTATGGGCCCACATATATTCTTTGATAAATTTATTAAGCGCGCCGATTCCACAATTCCGGCAATTAAACTCTAAAACCTCTGCTAATTAAAACTATTAGACCCGATCTCTTGCGCGGATTCCAAACAAATTAAACTCCGATGCAAACCTTTATCACGTCCAAAAATTAAATTAACTCGCGATCACTTTTCGGAGCGATATCCATTAGATCTCATACCTTCACAACGAACGACCACGATCAAACCAGACTTCAACTAGAATAAATCATTGTCCATAAGATATCGTGTCCAGTTTTCATATTAAATCCCGTGCATTTTTCCGCACGACTATCGTCAGATCTGTCCCCTCCAAACTGACAGTCAGGATTAACTGAGTTATTAACTAATTTTTATATATTCTCGGGTCCGATTTTGGATTACCACTTACAGCTTTGATGCCGCGCAAGAAAAAACTGCCACTTACGAAACTTGCTCTTCCATTCCGATTAACACCCACGCTTATTGGTACGCGATCACTGTAGGATCTCCTCCGATCGACGATCACCACACTCTCGCGGCTGTTGACTTGTGAAGTGTTAATCTGAGCTGTCCATCCTCCATTTTCAACAATGCGACTTAATCTCCATCGTTCTTTTGCTCTTCACTATCTCTTTATAATCTTTTAGGAAGTTGGGGAAAAGCCTGCATCCTCCACTATAGAAGATATTCTCAATCTTCCTCTGCCTACTGTAAAATCCAATTGTGCTTGCTTCCAACTGATCCCTCCATCCATTTAGAAGGGAATCCTACTTCCTACATGCCTATACACAAGTTTCATTAGACAATTAAGTACTAATCCCGTAAAGGAAATTCCATCAGTCATTCGTGATATTCAACACAAAAATTACACAGTATTTCTCATATTCACATTCAATGGACCATAAGGCTATTATGACACATACAAACATAAATTCTCACACAGGATATATAAAAATCCACACTGTATTGGTCTTTTATATAATATTTACAAGGAAAACAGTCATATTTGATTGTTTCAATTATTTCCAATGAAATCCATCTACTGCTTTTTCTAACTCCTCACTCTTGATCTTACTACCCTCTAGCTCTCTAACCCTTAGCTAACCTCTAGATAACCTCGAGCTAACCTCTAGCTAACCTCTCGACTTATTCAAAAGATCACAATTTATACAAAAATGGATTCATGAACCAATTTAGTTCAGATCCAACAATCTCTCACTCTCTCCTAAAGTATCTCTTCAGCTCCACTCTTTTTGTTATGAAACCAATTCACGAAAAGATAAAAAAGACAGATCAATGCCTTATAATTCAGCCTCTGTGGGGGGGGCAACCTCCTTTATATTACACAAATGAATGATTCTTTGATGATTCAAATGACAAAACCTCCTTTCTATATATAGGAGTCTAAGGAGTCACAATATAACCCAGCTGGCCTAACAATAATAATATAAAGGCACAAAAATAACAATAGAGGGATTCTATGGGGCACAATAATAACAATATGGGGACAATAAGGGCACAACAATATTAATAAGGGATACAATTACAATAGTAATGGGGTAATCACTATTATTATAGGGACCTAACATGCCCCTCTCCCTCAAAAAAGTGTTTTCCTCAACGCTTGAGTAGTTCTGGATGCGTCTGTATAAAATTATCATCCTCCCATGTGGAATATTCAGTGGATAAGTTCTTCCACTTGATGAGATACTTTGAAATTGATCGATTTCATAGCTGTCGAGTTCTTGTTTCTGTGACTGCTTCCGGTTCCAATATAATTTTTCCTTCCTCGTCAAGTTCAGGCAATATTGTTTGAATTGGGAGCTTGTCACCTATAACCTTCTTTAAACATGAAACATGGAAAACTAGGTGCACTCGAGAAGCTGCAGGAAGCTCTAATTTGTATGCCATAGTACCAATCTTTTGCAACACCTTGTATGGACCCTAATACTTTGGTGATAATTTATTATCCTTCTTAGCTTCCTTGAGGGAAATTTGTTTATATGGTTGTAGCCGTAGGAATACCCAATCACCTTCATCAAAACTTCTTTCACTGTGATGTTGATTTTCCTGTTGTTTCATTCTATTTCGCGCCAACATGAGGTTATCCTTTAAGAGTTGGAGGACTTGTTGTTGATGCTTGATGTGATGTTCCACTACTTGAACCTTAAAATTTTATCTTAAATATGATGTGATGGATGGTGGCTGATATCCATAAAGTGCCATAAATGGGGTCATTTTTGTTGCTGTATGGAAGGAAGTGTTATACCACCATTCAGCCAGAGGCAACCATTTGACCCATTGTGTCTGTTTATCAGATACACAGAAACAAAGATATCCTTCCAAACATTTGTTTACTATCTCAGCTTGCCCATCAGATTGAGGATGATAACGTGAGCTATGAGCTAACTGAGTACCGAGACAAGAAAATAATTCTGTCCAAAAATTTCCAGTGAAAATGGGATCTTTGCCACTTACAATAATCTTTGGGTTTCCATGTAGCTTTTGAATTGTTTCCATAAATGCAGTAGAAACTGTACTGGATTTAAATGGATGTGATAATGTACAAAAGTGTGCATACTTGGTAATTCTGTCAACTACCGCCATGATGACACTCTTTTCCTCAGAATTGGGTAAAAATGTGATAAAATCCATTGAAACCTCCTCCCAAGGTTGGCTTGGAATGGATAAAGGTTGTAATAGACCCGGGGTCTTAATTGTTTCAACTTTATTTTGTTGGCAAACCAAACATTCCGCCACAAACTTTTGAATATCCGATTTAAGGCCATCCCAAAAAAATTCCTTCTTAACCCTATGGTAAGTTTTAAAAATCCTGAGTGCCCTCCTAAGGGAGAAGTGTGCAATTCCATAAGAATATTTTGTTTGAGTTGGGAATTCTTACAGAGGTATAAACAATCTTTGTACCATAACAAACCATTTTGCCAGCTAAATGTATCAAATGTACTGGAATCTTGTTGTAACTTTCAAATAAGTGCCCACACTTCTTCATCATTTTCCATTCCTCCCTTGCTTCATTTATCCAATTTGGTTGGATAATAGAAATGGCGCACAACAATGCTTCCACATCCTCATCCTTTCTTGAGAGTGCATCTGCCACCACATTTTGCTTCCCTTTTTTGTAGATGATTTCAAAGTCATAACCCAACATCTTTGTGACCCACTTTTTTTGCTCTTTAGAGGATACTCTTTGTTCTAAAAAGTATTTAAGGCTATCATGATCCGTTTTTACCTTGAAGTGTCTTCCCATTAGGTAGGGTCACCATTTCTTAAGTGCATGTAGTATTGCCAACATTTCCTTCTCATAAATAGCTTTATGTAAAAACTTTCCCTTGATTGGACGACTTTCAAAAGCAATGGGTCTTTCATATTGCATTAAAACAACACCAATTCCATTTCTTGAAGCATCACATTCCACAATAAAGGTTTTTGTGAAGTTCGGTGTAGCTAAGACTGGTGCTTGGCACATTGTCTCTTTAAGATGTTCAAAGGCCTTTGTTGCTTCTGGAGTCCATGAAAATGCATCTTTCTTCAATAATGTTGTTAGAGCTGATTATCTTTCTCGGTTTCCCTGAAATACCCCTTAATTCAACTTCCTTTCCTTCCATAGAAAATTTCATGAAAATTTCTTGAAAATTAAAGCTATTGTACCCAAGGATTGTAGCCATTGGACTCCTAGTACAACATCAACACCTCCCATTGGAATGGAAAGCATTGGGCTAGTCAATACATATTCTCCCATGGATAGCTTGATATTATGGCACTTTCCAGAGCAATTTATTTTTCCTCCATTTGCAACCATCATTTGACACTTTGGTGCTGGATATAGGAAGCAATTCAATTCTTTTGCTGCCTTACAATGAATAAAATTGTGGGTACTTCCTGAATCAATCAACACTATTACCTTTTTCTTCTTGATTTGTCCTTCTATCTTGATGGTTTGAGGAGTGGTAATTCCAGCCAATGCATTACAAGATATGGTCAGATTCATTTCTTCTTTATCTAGGCTTTGTTCCTGGAGTATATCCTCTTCTTTTGACCTTTCTTGCTCCTTTTCTTCTTCCTCTTCACAATCTATGTAGAATAATTTCTTCTCAATACACTTATGACCTTTAGTGTATTTGCTATCACAACTGTAACAAAGCACTTTTTCTCTTTTTTCTTCCAATTTTTGTGGTGTCAACCTTATAGGTTGTGGAAGACTAGGGGCAACAACACTTCATCTTTATAGTTGTGAGTGGTATGCTTCCTAGTTGCCATAATTTTGCTTTCCATTTTTCTTGCTAACCTGAATGCCTTCTCTAATGAATCAGGTTCCCAAAGGCGAACATCATGTTGGATATTATCCTTTAAAGTCCCTATGAACACATCAATCCTATGCTCCTCTGGAATATTTTTTACCCTTATGTTCAATTTTTGGAACTCCTCAATGTGCTCCATTATTGAACCCTTTTGTTTGAGACTTATCAATTGGCTAAAAAAGTGTTGCTTTTTGTATCCTCATAATGTGCTGTCAATTCTTCCGTAAAAATTGCCCAAGTGATAATTTGTTTACGAGAGCAAAGCCATTGATACCATACAAACTAATTTGGTTCCAAATATAAAGTTGCAATACGTACCTTTTGTGTGTTTTGCACATTATTGAGATAGAAAAATTGCTCCATCTATAATATTGATGTTGCGGGATCCTTGACATCAAACTTCCTCATATTGATTTTAGGAATATGGTGGGTCTTCGATCCAACATTAGAGTCTATGAAATCTTGATTAACATTTCTTTTGTTCGCATCATGAGTTTCCTTTACTACTCTTTCACCATTAGTAAGTATTTCTTGTAGAAAATTTGTCAAATATGTCTTCAAATCTGCCATGCATGTCTTCAAATCTATTTTCAAATCGTCCATATTAGCTTCCACGCCATTCATCTTAGCTTCCACGCCCTTTATCTTATTTTCCATGCCATTTATCTTAGCTTCTTTTAGCTTTTGTGAGAGTGACATTTGTTGCACTTGGTCTTGTAATTTTGATATATCATGTAGCATTTATTCCTCTTCTTCATGAGTCATGCTAGAGCTTTCAGGTTGCTTACTAGGTATTTGCATTTTCTTTCCTCGGGGCATCAGTTACCGATAATAATTCTCTACTATGCCCTTTGAATTCCTTCAAAATAATTTTTCAAACCAAGCTTAAGCAAAAATTTAAAAAACTCTACACACTTTTTTTCACTTTGTAGGAGCTCGGTATTGCCTCTGATGTATCTCTGTAATTTCGGATCATCCAGTTCTGAAATTGCGACTTGCAGTAGCCCTCTGTGTCCTCTTTCCAATGCCACCAGTTTGATCCAAATTTGATTCTCCAAGGAATAGTTATGCCAAATCTCCCACAGTGACCTGATTATAGACTAGTTTAGTAGAGCGAACTTGTACGACGTGCCACGTGTCCCTATTTCGACCTTTGGCTCTAAAAAATATATACAAGAAACTGCATTCCGTCCTCTTTCTGTACCTTCTTACAAAATTTCAATCTGATGCTTAGAGATAAAGTTATGACGATTTTCCCCAGGTCACCTGTTTGGAATGTAATTCAGGAGTCTGCAAAAATACCAACTTCCTCAGATCATATCTCCGCAAATATAGTGCGAAAAGCTCTGAAATTTGGATCTAAGGTTTAGTGCAATTTCGTCTCAAATGGGTTTTTTTTCGCTTCTGAAATGTCGCAGAAAAAAATTTATAGTGAAAATGCCACGATGACCTATTTGGACCAGCGAAACCCTAGAATCCAAAGCTCTGATACCAAATGTTATGAAACCAGCTCACAAAAAGATAGAAAAGATAGATCAACGCCTTAGAATTCAGCCTCTTTGAGGGGGAAACCTCCTTTACATTACACAAATGAATGATTCTTTGATGATTCAAATGACAAAACCTCCTTTCTATATATAGGAGTCTAAGGAGTCACAATATAACCCAACCGACCTAACAATAATAATATAAAGGCACAAAAATAACAATAGAGGGATTCTATGGGGCATAGTAATAACAATATGGGGACAATAGGGGCACAACAATATTAATAAGGGATACAAATACAATAGTAATGGGGTAATCACTATTATTATAGGGACCTAACACTTTTCTCAAATAGAAACCCAAATTAATCATTTAAATCCCTCAAATACTCACTCTTCCTAGGATTACTTAAGTATCTCTAAGATCTCTACATTCACGACATATTCTCCATAAATAAATTTATAATTAAAATCCCCTCAACTCAACTAAACTTAAGAAAATAAATAAAATGATTAAGGGAATCCACTCCCTTTAGTAAACATGAAATAAGACTCATGGGTCTTATAAGATTTGAAGAATGCTCCTGCATCAGATTCCCCAGGTTGAAATAATTCATGGACTCCTGTTCATGAGTCTTCCCACTTCCTCTGTTGTGAACTTCATTAGATTTCATCTTCCAATTGGCTATCTGACCTTTTTCAATTGTAGGTGCATTCATTGCCTTCTCTCCTTCTCCTGGGTGCTAAACTCTGTGTTGTGGATGTCCTTTTTCTCTGATTTCATAAGCTTCTCCTTTGCATAATGTTTTGGTGCTGATATCCTGCATAAACAACTCCTCAAACAACATAAATTTCTGCTCCTCTGTCTGTTGTTGTCTTGTCATCATCTCAATAAAATTGAGCTCCAAATTTATGTATTTTCCCTTATCTTGTACCTGACTATTCATTCTGATTTCTGACTCAATCACTAACATCTTCTTCTGTCTATAAACCATTTCCTTTATGTTGTCTTGTATTTCCTTCCATCTTTCCTTGACTCACTAACTTTGAAAATTCCTCATGCTCATCACCTTTGTAGTTTTCATCATCCACCTATCCAATATCTTGAGTAGAATCCTCCCAATCTCAAAAGAAGATTGTTTCTTTTTTGATACAAGAACATATAACCTTTCAACCACATACTATCCATCAGTTGAAAATATTTTGGTTATTGAACTTTGTTCAATTTCCTCCATATTCCTATTAAATTTAACTGAACTGTTCACCCAATTTTCCAATTGCAAACTCAAGATAGACTCTTGACATTCAAATCTTCTTTGGATTAAAAACAAAATCTGTTTGTGGACTGTACTTTCACATCCTCTGCAATCTTCTTTCTCTTCTGTAATGACTTGTTTAAGAGCTATGCCGACTTTCTGCACTTCCAGAACTTACATAATTCTTTATGTTTACTTGTGCAAACATACCTCCAAGAGCAGTTTGTCCTTCATCCTGAAAACCACATTCAACAATTAATAATTCAAAATCAGAAAATACATTACATTTTCCATTAATTATGCTCCATAATTTCTCTAATTTGTCATCCTCTTGATGTACATATGACATGTCAAGTTTGTCATATCCTCTTCCATATTGTCTTATTTTGAAATAGTCTTCTTTGTCTTCACTTTGTTCTAAATGTTGTCTAATTTCAAAATTCTGTTCTCTACTCTTCTCTTTGTCCTTCCTTCCTTTCACACTCCTTTTCATTCTTCCTGTTTCTTCCTTACAAATCTATAATCCATTAAGTTTCCTTTTCCATTCCTCCTTTGTTTCAATCAAAATTTGCCAATCTCTGATTTTAGAACCTAAAGTTCTCTTTGTTTCTGTACAAGAAACAAAATCACCATATACAATAGATTTTCCATTCCACCGCTGAGTCCCTTTTACAACAGTAAAAATTACTGTCAACATCATGAATATCACCTTCCATTGAACCCCTTGGCTGCTCACTACATATGCATAGTTCACAAAAGCATCCTTGCCTTCATCCTCTGAGATTGCCTGTCTATTTTCAGTTTGTTGATTACATTCACCTTTACTCTTTTTGCAATTTGTACAAATAACAATGTCTTCAATTTTCTGCTATGCATCAGTCTCTACCAACCTCTCTTTAAGTTCTTGATTGTCCTCTTTTCCTTTCTTCTTCATAGCCTTTAATGGATTAACTGTACCTCCTTGGATTAAATTCTCTTTATAAATCTTTGTTCTACCATCTTCCATAGTACACTCTTTAGTAAGAGTCCTTTCCATTAATGTTCCACTATGTCCTTCCAAGATAATTTCTTGTCCATTAACTATCAGTACAGGTTCATAATTCTTGAATAAAAATTGAAGAGATAATTCCATTACTTCAAGTGTTTGTACTGCAAATACACTCTTGTTTGCTCCTATAATAAGGTTATATTCATACCTCTCTTCTACTTCTCCTTTTGTAATCTGCAATTTCCTTTTGTCTTCAGACTATCTGCCATCTTTTTGCCAAGTCTTACTAGATTCATCATCCTCAACCTCCTTAGTAGTCTTCAACATTTGTCCATGTTCAGTGTCTTTGAATACATTTTCAATCAAGAACTGTTCTATTACATCCATCTCTTCTAACAGTTTCATTTCTTCAGCAACCTGCATAAACATATCTTCTAAAGGTTGTTCATCACCTGCATACATACACAAATCATCAGTTTCAAAAATACTAGGCTCCTCTTTCTTTGATGTTTCAATCATCACATCTCTTTGTTGATTCGAACTTGTCCAACAATTCAAGAAATCATCAATGATTCCTTCCTCAGCAAGGTAAACCTCTTGCTCAGGTCTATAATAGCTATCTTCCATCTCTAACTCAGTTGCTCTGAGTTCTTCTCTTAATTTGATATACATTCTCCTCTTTATCTGTTTTTGCAACAACTTCCACTTTATCTTCTTTCTTTTCATAGTCCAACCATAACTTTGGTCCTTTTCACATTTTTCTAGCAGCATTATTATGGAATCCACACTTTCTTTCAATTTTGCAATGTATATGTCAAATATTTCTTGACTCATCTCCTCTCCTTTGCCATTTTCCTTGAAATCTTCCTTTCTTATGTTGTGGCTTCTCTCTAAACCCCTGCTATGACTATCAATAGTCATTTCCTCATTATCTCTATGAGCTCCTCGCTCACTATGAGTTGTACTAAGCCTCTGCAACAACAAGTCCTCCCTGTTGTCACTTACTCAGCAGTCCCCTCTCTGGACTTGGTCTTTTGGCAAGCACTGGTTCTCTATCTCTGGAACCTCTTGAGCACTCTCTTCTTCTCTCTTTAGGCTTATATACTCAACTCACCTCTCTTGAGAACACTTTAACTATCCTCCCTGTCCAACTTTTAGTTGGAATATTTAGGTTCATTGCCACTAACACAACTCCTCTATTTCTTTACATAGTCTGCTATTGTGTGTTGCTGCTATCACTCTCTTCCCTTATAAAAACAATTCAAATGAACCATATCAAAACACAACTCACACCTGATGATCTATCTCTTTAACCTTTCATTGGCTTGGCAATACATATGTTGCTTTACTTTTCAATGTTTGCACTTTAGTTCTTCTTTTCAACTAAATTTCTGTTGTTGCTGAGTACATCCATATTCACTTTCTTTCCTTACAGTATCTCTGTTGTAATTTCTTCACTTTCTTCTTTGTCACGGCTACTTTCTGGAACATCTATTGTTACTTTGCATCACATACACATATCATTGAAGCTTTTTAAAATATGTAAAACCTTTACCTGATCATGTCTTTAATGGAATGCTGAAGTCCTCATTGTCTGCAACATCTCAGGTTTCCTCTATGCATGAATCATTGTGTCCTATTCTCCCTTTGTATCGGATCCATTACAATGCAAATTAAACACATGCTGGGAATAAATTTCAATCTCTCAACCAATCTCCACAGAGCATTAGTCTAGATCTGATACCAAAATGACACAGCCAAGCTGCGTCTTTTTGATTTTCCGCCAGTGGGCCTGTGAGTTATGGGCCCACATATATTATTTGATAAAGTTATTAAGCGCTGATTCCACAATTCTGACAATTAAACTTTTAAACCCCCATTAATTAAAACTATTAGACCCGATCTTTTGTGCGGATTCCAAACAGATTAAACTCCGGTGCAAACCTTTATCGCATCCGAAAATTAAATTAACTCGTGATCACTTTTCGGAGTGATATCCGTCGGATCTCATACCTTCACAACGAACGGCCACGATCAAACCAAAATTCAACTAGAATAAATCATTGTCCATAAGATATCACGTCTGGTTTTCATATTAACTCCCGTGCATTTTTTAGCGCGACTACCATCAAATCTGTCCCCTTCAAACTGACGGTCAGGATTAATTGAGTTATTAACTCAGTTTCATATATTCTCAGGTCCGATTTTGGATTACCACTTATAGCTTTGATGCCGCGTGAGAAACAACTCCCACTTACGAAACTCGCTCTTCCATTCTGATTAACGCCCATGCATATTAGTACGCGATCACTGTAGGATCTCCTCTGATCGACAATCACCACACTCTTGCAATTGTTGACTTGTGAAGTGTTAAATGATATAACACGCGATCTGCTTTAATCTAAGCCGTCCATCCTCCATTTTCAACGATGCGACTTAATCTCCACCGTTCTTTCGCTCTTCACTATCTCTATATAATCTTTTAGGAAGCTGGGGAAAAGCCTGCGTCCTCCACTATAGAAGATATTATCAATCTTCCTCTGCCTACTATAAAACCTAATTGCACTTGCTTCTGGCTAATCCCTCCATCCATTCAGAAGGGAATCCTGCTTCCTACATGCCTATACACAGGTTTCATTAGACAATTAAGTACTAATCCCGTAAAGGAAATTCCATCAGTCATTCATGCTATTCAACACAAAGATTCCATAGTATTTCTCAGATTCACAGCCAATGCACCATAAGGCTATTACGACACATGCAGACAAATTCTCACACAGGATATATACAAATCCACACTGTTTTGGTATTTTTATATAATATTTACAAGGAAAACAATCACATTCGACTGTTTCAATTCTTTCCCATGAAATCCATCTACTGCTCTTTCTAACTCCTCACTCTTGATCTTACTACCCTCTAGCTCTCTAACCCTTAGCTAGCCTCTAGCTAACCTCTAGCTAACCTCTGGCTAACCTCTCGAATTATTCAAAAGATCACAATTTATACAAAAATGGATTCATGAACCAATTTAGTTCAGATCCAACAATCTCTCACTCTCTCCTAAAGTATCTCTTCAGCTCCACTCTTTTCTCAAACAGAAACCCAAATTAATCATTTAAATCCCTCAAATCCTCACTCTTCCTAGGATTACTTAACTGTCTCTAAGATCTCTACATTCACGACATATTCTCCATAAATAAATTTACAATTAAAATCCCCTCAACTCAACTAAACTTAGGAAAATAAATAAAATGATTAAGGGAACCCACTCCCTTTAGTAAATGTGAAATAAGACTCATGGGTCTTATAAGCTTTGAAGAATGCTCCTGCATCAAGGAGTCTTTCTATTGTTCACTCTAATTTGTGTTCTATTCAAAATGTATACTGTTGTCCTGATTTCTTCTCTCCAAAATGTGTTTGGAACTTTGGCATCATTTGACATTCTTCTAGCCATTTTCCATATAATTTTATTCTTCCTTTCTACAACTCCATTTTGTTGTGGAGTCCTTGTTGCAAAAAAATGTCTTTTGGTTCTATGATTCTCACAGAATCATCAAATTCATTAGAGGTAAATTCACCTCCTTTGTCTAATCTAAAACACTTGATTTTTAAACCAGTCTCATTTTCAACCAGGGATTTGAAAGCTTTAAACTTCTCAAATGCTTTAGATTTTTATTTTAAGAAATGCATCCCATGTCATTCTTGTGTAATCATCAATAAGCAATGTAAAATAACTCTCATTTTTTAAGTTTATGTTCTTGCTAGCTCATAGAGGTTTGTGTGTACAAGTTCCAATGGATTTGATGTTGAATACTCCTTTGTTTTGAAATTATCTCTCGTCTACTTCCCATGTTGAAATGGCTTGCATATAATGTTTGTAGGTTTTAATATCCTTGACATATCTCTTACTACTTGTGTCTTGTTGAGTTTTACTATATTTTCAAAGTTTATATGACCCATTTTTCTATGCCATAACAAGCTTTTTTCTACTTGTGCCATACATCATTTTCTCCTTTGACTGCATCAATGACGTATACATTGCTCAGGGTTATGTTTGCGTTTTGCCACTAATTTTCATGAACCCACTTATCTCATATCCTTTAGAGTGAAATATGAGGTTGTAATATTGATCACACATTTGGCTGACACTTAGAAGATTGTGTTTTAACCCTTCAACACATGAGAAATTCTATGTTTTAGTCTTTCCATCATCAAGAATAACTATACCCATTCCAACTATTATTGCAAAATCATTATCCCCAAAGGTAACATTAAGTCCTTTTCCTCCTTTATCGCAATAAATTTGTTGTAATCCCTTGTCATGTGTTTTGAACATTCATTATCAATGTACCATTGGCTTAAGTTTGTTTTGAGCATACAATGCAAGTCCACGTTCTTCCTTTTTCAGTTCTTCTTACTTCCTTTTTCACACCTTTGTGTATTCTTCTCTATGCCTAGTAAGAACATCTTATTCCTTGTTTTTTTAAGATACTTTTTTTTGTTGCTTCTACAATCATGCGTTATGTGCCCATAGTTATTGCACTTATAACATTCAATATTGTAATCAAGTAAGGGAGCAAATGAATTGTAGTTTCTATTAACAAACCCATGAAAACTTATGGTTTTGTTGCTCACATAATCATTCTTTGAAGTCTTATAAGATCCTCTATTTCTATCTCTCACATAATCATTTCTTGCATAAGCTCTAAAATCTATTGCTCTATGACCAAAATTGTTGCAAGAAAAATAATAATAACCAAGGAAGAGATTTTAGTACCAGGTTGTGAAAGTCCTTCTTGGTGAACAACACTTCTGAACTCATTCTTATTGTTTTTGTGAGAAGAATTAGGTTATTGCTAGTCAACATTTCATTTCTTGCTACTGCTTTCATTGTTGATGGAGCCTTTGCGGATATTAACATAGATTTTAGGCTTTTCTTCATTTCCCCTTTTTGATGTCTTTTTGAACTTAATGCGCATCTCCATCAGGAGCCTTTTGTTTTTTGTCACAGTGAAAACATATCTTGATGACTGGTGACCTTTCGAAATTGAGAATGTCATATAAAGTTTTATCATGCTTTCCAAACTGAGCTTCTAACCAATTGATCACTTTTTTTCTCTAGTTTCTTTCTCAAGGAAACAATTTCAACTTATAACTTCTTGCAATTTTCTTTCTTTTCTTTCAACTGGCTTCTCACCACTTATTCTATCCTTTTTTCCTCTTCTAGTTGTGTCTTCAACATGATAACTGTTTTTTTGTTTCATTAATATCAAGACCCTTCTTTTCATATTTATGTAATTTCTCCTTATGTTTTTCATTCTTTCCCTTGAGTCTGTCTATTTCTTCTAAGACATTAATGAGTTTTTCTTCAATATTCACTTCCCTATCAATGTATTTTTCTTATTAATCTATTTTTTTATTTTTATTTTTTATCAGTAGACTTTATATCCATGGATATGATACTTTATATCCATGGATATGAAGATGATTTTTTATTTTTCAATATTAGAAACATATCCATCGCTTTCTCTAAACGAGCTACTATAAAACTCTTCTTCTTAGTATAATTTCCATTTTTTATGTCTATAAGGTTTTCTTTTAATGTTATGTTCTTCTTCATCATCATTGTCTTCCCTTTTTTCATATGGACATTTAGTAGCAAAATGTGCTACTCTACCAGAATAAAAACATTTGAATGGTAGCTTACCTTTGTATTTTCCAGACTCTCTTTTTAGCTTTCTCACAAATTGTGCTTCTTCTATTTTTAATTCATGGCCAGAATAATCACAAGATTTGTGTCCATTTACCTTCGTTAACACTTTGAAAGATTCTTCCTTTTGTGTTGGATTTTCTTTTTCTGTCATCATTTCATATGTAGTGAGGATCCCATGCATCTCCCCCATCATCAGTTTCTCCAAATCCTTCATTTACTTAATGGAAGAGACATTGGAATCAAATCTTAAGGGGAGTGATCTTAACACCTTTTGCATAACCATTGATTCTTCAACCTTCTCACCAAGTACTTTGATGGTGTTGACAATCTCATCCACACGGAGGAAATACGCTGCAACATTTTATTCGTATTTCATTTTGAAACTCTCATGCTGTCTTCTATGATTGGAGCTTTGCCTTCTTCACCTTTTCATCACCTTCATAGATTTTTTGAAGCTTTCCTCAAATTTCTTTTGTCGATTCACAATACATCAACTTGATAATTTTGATTTTAATATACCACACAAGATAACATTCACGAATTTTGCATGATGTTCACTAGATTTCTTCTCAGCCATAACTATTGGAGGGATTTTTTTAGATGTACAATCAATCATAAGTAATTGAAAAATATCAAACCCAAGATCCCTTAGAGAAGTTCACATCCTTATACTCTAGAATCCATAGTTTGTTCCATTAAAAATTGGGGCTTTGTTTGTGGAGAAACCTTCTTGACATGCCACATGTATTCCCAAAATCTACTTTCGAGTGGTTAGACTATTTTCGAAGGAAATTTATCTGATACTAATTGTTGAACTTATGCTTATACTGAGAGGGTGGGTGAATAAGATCCTTTTTTGTTTTTATAATGAGAGTTAATTAATCGCCCATTAACTTGAAAAAAATTAATGCATGTATACTCAAACCATAATACACAAAGTTTAATATGGAAACCCTTGCAAGAGAAGAACACAATTTTTTTTTCTTTATAAATGTATGTAGGCACCAACCTACTATTACAAATCTTGTAGGAACTAAGCTACTAGAGACACCAGTTTCCTTAACTAAGCACCAACTTAAAAAAATATTGTTCAGGTACCAACCTATTGGAGACACCAATCTCTTTGGATAAGCACCAACTTAGTAAGAACTACATAGGCACCAACCTAAGGTCTTCATACACAAGGTAATTTTACTTCACCTACATGCTTCATACTTCACGCTTATCACAACATCATCATACCATTAAATTTCATGCTCCAGTGCCTCTCCTTGCTTCATAACCTACACATAACTTCAAACCCTAGTCATATTTAGCCTTCATGCCATAGAAAACCTCATAGTATAATTCCCTAGAATATAATCCTAGACTAGTGCAATTCACAACATCACATACCTTAATCCTTCATAATGTACCTTTAACACTCCAAGAAAACTCCTTAGACTCCTCTTGCACATGTTTAAACCCTAAGAATACTCCTCAACTCCTCTTGCATACCACTTATATCTTTTGTGCACTTTTACTTGATCTTATTTCTCAGATACACTTCAAATACACTAATCTATCCTTTATTTATAGTGTTTTTGTGTTCACTTATGGGGCCAACTTGTAAAAAATAGCTAATTTGACATGCATTTTCTATCTGAGATAACCTAGGAGAATATTTCATATCTCCCCATTTCTATGGAGTTAAAGTGAGTGCCATTTACCATTGGAAAGGTCTCAGAATAGTTTTTTCAACCATATATCTTGTGCTCCCATTTGGGATAGGTATTTAAAGTAAAAGGATTTCAAATATAGGGTATCCAAATTGGGCATTAAAAGTCGAGAAATAATATTTCCAACAATCTCCATCTTGCAATCTTTATCTTGGTCATTTGAAGTCTCTCCCATATTTGACATCAATGACAATAATATTTCAAACAAATGTGAGATTTCATGTGTAGGTGATGTTTGGTGCTATACTATTTGAAGGGGTACTAGTAGGGCTTACAAGGGTTTCCAACCAAGTGAAACCATGTGTAGTTTCTACGTGTATTCTTCCCCGACAATGTTAGGTCCCTATAATGCTAATGTATCCCCTATATTGTTATTATTGTGCCCCATAGAATCCCACTATTATTATTTTTCGTTCCCTTACATTATTATTGTTATCTAGGCCCTAATTATATTTTGATTCTTTAGACTCCTATATATACCAAGGAGGTATTGTCATTTGAATCATCCCAATAATGATTCATTTGTATGATGTAAAGGGAGTTTCCCCCTCTAAGTGGCTTATTATCAAGTCGTTGATCTATTTTTTCTTATGTTTTTGTGTTATTTTGATTTGGATACATAACATTTGGTATCAGAGCTCTTGATCCTAGGGTTTTGCTGCTTCAAACGAGCCATTGTTTAATTTTTGTATATATATATATATATATATATATATATATATATATATATATATATATATATATGTGGAGCTTCATACCATAAAATTGTTATCACATGAAGAGGAAAGCTTGATGAATATATGATTTTAATTTTAGACCTTGGTTCACTATATTTTTGGAGATATGGTCCAAGGAAATTAGGGTTTCTACATGCTCTAGAATTCAGCCTCAAACATGTGTCCTGGGGAAAATCGTCATAACTTTCTCTTTGAGAAACAAATGAATTTTGTAAAAATTTGGCAAAATTCATGGACTGTAGTTTTTGGGGTATGACTTTCAGGGCTAAAAGTTAAAGCAATGACATGTGGCATCCCTTACAAGTTTGATCTACTGAACTAGTCCATAATCAGGTCATCGTGGGAGATTCGACATAAATTTATCTTGAAGAATCCATTCTCAGTCTAACTAGTGGGGTTAGAAAGAAGACACATATGGATACCACAAGACATAATTTCAAACCATAGGAGGCCAAAATCATATAGATACAATAGTTTCAAGGTCAAACTTATCAACAAGCTCAAAATCAAGCTCTAAAAGGTGTGTATTTTTACATTTGCATTACTTTTTTTGTTTGTTTTTTGTTTTTTTCTTTTGAAAAATCAGTTTGAAGTGATTCAAAGGGAATAGTGAAGCATATATATCATTAATTGGTTCCAAATTCTTCCCCCCAAAAAAATTCTATACCCATTAAGCCCTTAGAAAGATCTACTATGACACATGAAAAAGAAGAAGAAACAAAACATGATAAATCAAATTAACAAGTGCAACAACTTTCACTCTCATAAAAAGAAACCAAAAATGATTTGCGAGCGATAATGTCAAGATGGATGGTTTAGAAGAAAAAATAAAAGCAGACATGGAAGGTTTGACAAAGTTGCCAGAAGAAAGTATTTCTAGTAGTAATAAGGTATTCCATGAAACTCATGATGAGAACAAAAGGAATGTGAATCATGATTTTAGAGACTCCAAATTTGGATTAAATACCAACCACATTCCAAAGATCGATATGAGGAAGTTTGATGACAAAGATACGATAACATGGATACAAAATATGGAGCAATTCTTTGATCTACATGATGTGAAACACGTATAAAAGCTACACATTCCATATTTATATTTAGAACCCAATCAATTTGTGTGGTATAGATGGCTTTTTTCTTGAAAACCACTTGTCACTTGGATAATTTTTATAGAGGAGTTGATAACAAATTATGAGGATACAAAGAGAAACACCTTCTTTATCCAATTGATAAATCTCAAACAAAGGGGTGCAGTTACATAGCACATTGAGAACTTCCAAAGAGTGAATATCAAGATATTTGATATTCCAGAGGAGCATCTAATTGATGTCTTCATGGGGACTTTAAAGGATAACATCGAACATGAGGTTTGCCTTTGGGAACATAAGTCATTGGAGAATGCATTTAGGGTGGCAAGAAATTTTAAAAGAAAAATGATCGCAACAAGGAGGTCTACCACTCACAACTATAAAGATAGAAGTGCTTCCTCTCCTAGCCTCCCACAACCTACAAATTTTACACCATAACCATTGGAGGAAAAAAGTAAAAAAGGGCTTTTTTATAGTTGTGATAGAAAATACACTAAAGGTCATAAGTGTGCTGAGAAGAAATTATTTTACATAGATTTTGAAGAAGAGGAAGCAAAGGAACAAAAAACATCAAAAGAAGACGATATACACTAGGAATCAACCCCAGGGGTTGAAAAAGAAGAAATAAATCCAATCATATCTTGTAATGCATTGGCAGGAATTACCACTCCTCAAAATCTCAAGGTAAAGGGATATATCAAGAAGAAAAAGGAAATAACATTGGTTGATTCGGGTAGTAACCATAATTTTATTCATTGTAAGATAGCCAAGGATTTTAATTGCTTTCTATATCGAACACCATAGTGTCAAGTGATGGATGAAAATGGAGGAACTATAAATTGCTCGGGGAAGTGCCATAATATCAATGTAATGATGGGTGAATATGCACTGAATATTCCAATGCTTGCCATTCCAATGGGTGGTGTTGACATTGTATTAGGAGTCCAATGGTTACAATCTTTGGGGACGCAATATTTTAATTTTCAAGAACTTTTCTTGAAATTTTTCTTGGAAGTAAATGAAATTGAATTAAGGGGTATCAGGGAAACATGGCAAGATAATCAACTCTAATGGCATGAAAGATATTTTTAAGAAGGAACAATGAGGGGCAATTACATAATTATGCTCACTAGATGTTCAAATATCGAAATCATCGATTTCTCTAGATCTCCAAAGAGTATTGGACAATCATTCCAAGGTATTTGAGACTCCCAAAGGTCCCCCACCTATTCCTGATCATGACCATGCTATTCACTTGATTCTAGGAAGTGTTCTTCCAAACATTAGACCTTACAAATATCCCTATGCCAAAAGAGTGAAATTGAACATATGGTTGTAGAAATGTTGGAGGCATGTATAATTCAACCTAGAGAAAGTTCTTTATCTTCTCTAGTAGTATTGGTGCACAAGAAGGATGGATCATGTTGTATGTGCCTAGATTATAGAGACCTCAATAAGCTCACTATTCGAGAAAAATTTTTCATTCATATCATTGAAGAATTGATGGATGAATTACATGGAGAAATTTGCTTCACCAAGCTTGATATTTGTTCAGGATCATCAAATTAGAATGAAGACAAAATACATTCCAAAACCAACACTCAAAACTCATGAAGGTCATTATGAATTTTTGGTCATGCCTTTTGGCCTTACTAATGCACCTTCCACATTTCAAGGTTTGACGAATTCCACTTTCAAACCCTTTCTTAGAAAACTTGTGTTCATATTTTTTAATGATATACTAATCTACAACAAGTCTTGGAAAAATCATGTTCAACATGTTGACAAGGCGCTTAAACTATTGGAGGAGAAACAATTGTATGCAAAACCCTCCAAATGTTTCTTTGGGGTACAAGAGATGGAATATTTGGGTCATATTATATCTCATGAGGGTGTTAAGGTAGACCATAACAAAATTAAAGCCATCAAGGAATGGGAAATTCCCACAACCTTAAAGCATCTTCGAGGATTTCTCAAGTTGGCAGGGTATTATCGCAAGTTGTTAAGAATTATGGGAAAATAGCAACACCTCTAACAACATTATTGAAGAAAGATGCATTTTCTTAGACTCCAGAAGCAACTAAATCCTTTCAACATCTTAAAGAGGCAATGTGCCAAGCTCTGGTCTTAGTTACACCAGACTTCACAAAAACATTTATTGTGGAATGTGATGCCTTAGGAAATGGAATAGGTGTTATTTTAATACAAGAAGGAAGACCCCTTTCTTTTGAAAGTTTTCCAATCAAGGAAAAGAATTTATACAAACCTACTCACGAGAAGAAAATGTTGGAAATACTACATGCCTTGAAGAAGTGACGTCATACCAAATGGAAAGACACTTCAAGGTAAAAACAAATCATGATAGTATTAAATACTTCTTGGAAGAAATATTATCTTCAGAAGAGCAACAATGGGTCACAAAGATGTTGGCTTATGACTTTGAAATAATCTACAAAAAAAGGAAGCAAAATGTTGTAGTAGATACACTCTCAAAAAGGGATGAGGATGTGGAGGCATTGCTCTGTGCCATTTCTATTATCCAACCTAATTGGATAACTAAATCAAGAGATGAATGAAAGAATGATTAAGAAGTGTGGACACTTATTCAAAAGTTGCAACAATATCCCATAGCATCTGATACATTTATCTAGAAAAATGATTCACTATGGTACACATATCCCTTATATCTATGTAAGAACTCCAAACTCAAACAAAAGGTTATTTTGGAATTGCACACCTCTCTTATAGGATGGAACTCAAGATTTCTAAAAAATTACCATAAGGTTTTTTTTTTTTTTTGTCGGATGGTCTTAAATCTGATATTCATAAGTTTGTGGCAGAATGTTTGGTTTTTCCGACAAAATAAAGTTAAGACAATTAAGAACCTAGGCCTGTTACAACCTTTAGCCATTACAAGGCAGCGATGAGAGGAGGTCTCAATGGGTTTTATCATAGGTCTACCCAAGTCTGAAGGAAAGAGTGTCATTATGGTGATATTTGATATAATTACCAAGTATGCACACTTTTATGCACTATCCCATCATTTCAAAGCTAATACAATTGCTGCTGCATTTGTGGAAATAGTTCAAAGCTACATGGAAACCCAAAGATTATTATGAGTGACAAAGATCCCATTTTCATTGGAAATTTTGGAAATAATTATTTTCTTGTCTTGGTACTCAATTGGATCATAGCTCATCTTATCATTCTCAATCTTATGCACAAAATGATATGGTGAACAAATGTTTGGAAGGATATCTTCATTTCTTTGTACTTGATAAACAAACAAAATGGGTCAAGTGTTTACCTCTAGTAGAATGGTGGTATAACACTTCCTTCCATATTGTAACAAAAATGACCCAATTTATGGCACTTTATGTATATCATCCACAGTCCATCACATCGTCTCTAAAAGACAATTCTAAGGTTCAAGCAGTGGAAGATCACATTGATCATCAACAACAAGTTCCCCAACTTTTAAAGGATAACTTGACTCTAGCGCAAAACCGAATGAAACAAAAAACATATCAACATTGCAGTGAAAGAAGTTTTAATGTGGGTGATTGGGTATTTTTACGAGTACAACCATACAAACAAATGTTCCTCAAGAAAACTAAAAATGATAATAAATTATCACCCAAGTACTATGGCCCTTACAAGGTATTGCAAAAGATTAGTACTATGGCATACAAATTGGAGCTTCTTGCATCTCCATGAGTACACCCAGTTTTTCATGTTTCATGCTTAAGGAACATTATAGTTGACAAGCTCCCAGTACAAACTATATTGCTAGAACTTGACGAGGAAGGAAAAATCATATTGGAGCCTGCAACAATTACATAAACAAGAATTTGACAACTACAAAATCAATAATTTTCAAAGTATCTCATTAAGTGGAATAACTTACCTGTTGAAGATTCCACATGGGAGGATGATTATTTTATACAAAAGCATCCAAAACTACTCAAGTGTTGAGGACAACACTTTTTTGGTGATCCAGGTGGCTCTAGACACAGGAAGAAGTCCTAAAGGACTCAAAAAGGGTCAAAAATCAAATTGTTTGGATTGTGCTCGAACTAGGTTCATGTTGAAGATCTCATCATCTTGATTGCGATGATGTAAACAATTCATCAAACCGAGCTTGTATGCAAAAGATAGAGCTCTTCAAAGTTTGACATGACAAGGGAAAAAGTGGGTCCCACAGTGTGCCACATGGCATCCTAGTCAACAGGTGGGACACACTAAGTTTATGTGGCGAATTAATGGCCACTAAAACATCAACACATGGTGCGATAGCATTTGTTCTTAAACCTGCACAAAAAGACAAAAAATAATAATTAAAAAATAACCATATAAGGCAAGTCATTTTGAATAGATATATGGTTATTAAACAAATTAAGTTTAATAATAAATCATATAAAACAAAACTAATATATATATATATATATATATATATAAACAAAAAACAAGAGTTAATATATATATTAGAAAAATGGGCATATTCAACGAATGGTTAAAAAAAGGGAGATATATTTTTAAAGGGGGATATGGTTACACCATATGGTTATAAGAACACCCCAACCACCATTTTAAATATGCATGTTAATTAAAGTGAGGCCGGTGGGGATTGAACTCGCCCGGCCCACATGGGCTGGCCCCCACCGAGCGGCCCCCATGTACCAACCAAAACATTTAATACACCAATCATAACGGTTCCGCCCAAAACGTGCCAACAAAAAATCATAATCACACCTCTTTTGATAACGGTCGCGCATTAATACAAAACAAGTGCCAGTTTTTGCAAGGGCAGGATTTGATCCCCCGACCCCTGCGCCTCAAACAATCCGCCTTAACCAACATCCCAAACGGGCTCTCCTTGTTAACTCTGCTTGGAAATTTTTATATAAACCTTCGACATCATTTGCGGGAGGTAGAGGACGGAATGAAGATGAACGAGAGCGGACCAACGGTGGAACCGGGAGCAGACGCAGTTCCAGGAGGATGGCATGTTTTCTAAGACACATAATTTTTTATTATTTTGCAGGTGGAACCATGATCCTAGAAAAACACAGGCAGAACCATGATTGAGCAAAATTTCCAGGTGGGTGGAATTTTGCCAGTGTCCAAATTGGACAAATTTTATGTCGATCTCACACCTCTCAGCGACAATAACCCTAATGGCGCAGCCAGAATTTCGATCTAAGCAGCAGATTTTCAGACGACCAGGAGGAGGGAATCTTTGAGGAATATAAAAGATTCCTTAAGCCCCAAATTTCCTCTTTCTCAGAATTCAGAAATTTTACAGTCGATTTTGCACTATTCAACGCCACAAATCTGAATTTTTCAGCCACTTTTCAAAGTGGAGTGCAGGTGTCAACATTCAATGTGCGAGCAATCCTTCCATGAGATTCGATGCCGCAAGATTGATGGTACAACCAACTTCAGTAGTTTGACATCCTTTTCTTCAGATGGCCCCAGGATGTGAGGTATATGCAGTGTGTTCATGTACTTCTTTTTGCTATGAGATGTGTTGTGCTACATAGATCCTTGTTTGATGTTTGATGTGGGATCTTGTTTTCTTACTTGTTTCATGATTCCTGCTTGATGTGATAAAGAATCATCTATGGGATGTACTTGTTGTCATGATTCATCATGTTTTGTTTTAGATCCCTTTGTTGTTATGTTGATGGGATACTCATGTGTCACCATGTATGTTTGCATTTAGATCCCTTTTATGCCATGTTGGTGGGATGCTCATTATCATCATGCATGAGTTTAGGTCATACTGATAGGAGTCCTTTTTGAATGAGAGTTCTTGCAGTGGAACATCTCTTGGAGCCACTCCCGCGTGAGGGAATTTTCCTTGTATGATAGCGACATCACCACCTATGTACATAATCACTATTGAAAACATTTAATGCAACGACCTACACCATCTTGACACCGGGGCCCGGAGACGTAGTCCCTCCTAGACGAACTCCGTTATCAACGTCTTGTTATTTTATGTTGCTGATGATTGTCATGTTCCTTCTTCTTTACAACATGCATATATGTTCAATTATGCTATTTTAAATGCAATTCTAATCACATCACGAAAGTAAAAGATCTTGGTTAAATCTGGGAGTTGAGTCAACTCAAATCAAGTTTGGTATCGGAGAGTTCTTTGCGTGGATGTGAATTGCAAGTGTGAATAATGGAACGTGCAGCAACAGAGGATGAAAAAGCGATGTACGAGACCATGCTCAAAATTTCCAAAAGGGTGGAAATAATGTATGAAGCTCTACAAAAAGAGACAAAGGAAAAGGAGCGATTGTAGCTTCAGTTGCGAGCCACGGAAGAGACCCTGGAAGAACTGAAGCGCAACAAACAGAATCTTCAAACAGAGAACACTGAATTGAAGATGCTTCTACATGAAGAGAAAGAGGAAAAACAAATTTTTCTACGACAGCTGTAAGCTAAGGACGAGGCCTTGGAAAAGCTACAGCGTGAAAGTAGTTCTCCATCTTCATGTGTGTTTCCTGATTATGATTTCGTTGTTTTTGAGAATCATACCACAGGAATTGGCTCCAAACCGTTGAAGAAAATAGGGTATGAAGTTAAAGGCTTGGGCATTAATGGCCATGGCATTGTTAGCCCCTTAAAAGTAGAAGAATTATCCCGTAAGGCAAGACTTGGGTATGTCAGGAAAGAAGTTGGGGAATGCACCGAGACAGCTAGTGAACCACCAACAACAAATGATGAGAAGCCCTCATCAGTTCTTTCCAAATCGATAGAGAAGGTAAAATATATTGATTTCCTTTTAGTTTCATCTTCACATAGTATGAATCCTGTTGGAGATGTGGAGATACCAATTACAGGGACAAACATGAGGCTCCTTACCAGGATGAGGTGCAAGGAGGAAAAAGAACTTGGTGTTAATAACCAAGGCATAACTCAACCATTGGAGGTTGTGAAAAGACCTCAATTTGTAGGTTTGAGATACACTAAGGGAGAATGCTCAAAGGTGTCAGATTCTTCCGAGACATCGTTGAAATCGTCAAGGAAAGAGAATGATGGGAACACATCCCCATCATCCCAGGGCAGTGCCCATTGTAGGGAAAGAGCTGAGGCAATCTCTCATCGCCATACTTACACCAGAGATGGCAAGGAAAGGTATAATTAGTCTTGATATTTGAATGTTCATTTCGATTATATTCATGTTGTTAAAGATGAATGTAAATCATGGAATCTAAAAACATGTACCTTTTATGGATTACATAACCATACATTTTCTAAGCGTTGGAAAAGAATCGCAGCACACAAAAGGAGTCATGAAAGACCCTCTCAACAGCAGGTAAAGAAACATGTTAAGCAGATCTGGAGGAAGAAGATGTATTGCAGCCATTGCAACAGAGGTGGCCATCAAAGAGCCACTTGTTGGAGGCTCCATCTAGAGCAGCGCCTTAAAGACAAAGTGTTGGTGCATGAACCAGGTGAAACAATTGTTCGACAAGCAAAACCACCACAGGAGGGTAACCCATTCACAGTGATAAGTGAAAACTGGTTTCTAGATATGTTAGCTTGTCATGGTAGTGTTTTTGTAAATCATTTGTTGCATTTTAAAATGTAAAAGTGATGATGTGTTTTCCATCACATGTTAAGCAACGATGATGTCTGGTCTTATTTTGAGTTGCATGATAAACTGCAAAAGTGATGTCGTGTTTCCATCATTTGTCAAAGAAATAATAGTTTTTGGCCTTATTTTTGTAAATCATGTGTTGTAGTGATGTTGTGTTTTCCATCACTTGTTGAAGCAACAATGATATGTTGGCCTCATTTTTGGTAGCTAGGGTATTGTCTCCATTTTGATGTAAACTTGACCACCGAGTATGTGTTATAAACTCGTGGCAAGTATGGGATGCTTGGGTCATTAGTTGGTCATGTAAATCAAGCATGTAATTTGTAGAATGGTACTACAGGTTTGCAAAGGTTGCAAGTGTCGGATCATCGCTTATGGCTCTGAAGGACAAAGGTGAAGGAGAAGGAAGGGTGATTTATCAGACATTTGTATGTGAAGACAAGGTACAGAGAAGTTGCAGATTATTTTTCATGCTTTTGGAGGACCAAAAGCTCCTCAGTGGGGAGGATTGATCCAGGTGGCTCCAGACACAAGCAGAAGTCCCAGAGGACTCAGAAAGGGTCAAAAATCAAATTGTTTGTATTATGCTCAAACTAGGTTCATGTTGAAGATATCGTCACCGTGATCGTGGTGGTGCAAACGGTTCGTCAAACTGAGCTCGTATGCAAAAGATAGAGCTCTTCAAAGTTTGACATGACAAGGGAAAAAGCGGGGCCCACAATGTGCCACATGGCATCCCAGTCAGCAGGTGGGACCCACTAAGTTTATGTGGCAACTTAATGGCCACTAAAACATCAACACATGGCGCGCTAGCATTTGTTCTTAAACAACCATATAAGGCAAGTAATTTTGAATAGATATATGGTTATTAAACAAATTAAGTTTAATAATAATTCATATAAAACTAAACTAACATATATATATAAACAAAAACAAGAGTTAATATATATATTAAAAAAATGGGCATATTCAACGAATGGTTAAAAAAAGGGAGATATATTTTTAAAGGGGGATATGGTTATACCATATGGTTATAAACACACCCCAACCACCATTTTAAATATGCATGTTGATTAAAGTGAGGCCAGCGGGGACTGAACCCGCCTGATCTACGTGGGCCGGCCCCCACCAAGCGACCCCATATACCAACCAAAACATTTAATACACCAATCATAATGGTTTCGCCCAAAACTTGCCAACAAAAAATCATAACCGCACCTCTTTTGATAACGGTTGCGCATTAATACAAAAAAAGTGCTAGATTTTACAGGGGCAGGATTTGATCCCTGACCCCTATGCCTCAAACAGTCTGCCTTAACCAACAACCCAAATAGGCTCTCCTTGTTAACTCCACCCGATTTTTTTTTATATAAACCTTCAACATCATTTGCGGGAGGTAGAGGATGGAATAGAGATGAACGAGAGCGGACCAACAGTGGTACCGCGAGCAGACGCAATTCCAGGAGGATGGCACGTTTTCCGAGACACATAATTTTTTATTATTTTGCAGGTGGAACCATGATCCTAGAAAAACACAGGCGAAACCATGACTGAGCCAAATTTCGAGGAGGGTGAAATTTTTCCAGTGTCCAAATTGGACAAATTTTATATCGATCTTACACCTCTTAGCGACACGAACCTGATGGCATAGTCAGAATTTTGATCTGAGCAGCACATTTTCAGATGACCCTGAGGAGGGAATCTTTGAGGAATCTAGGGGGAATCTAAATGATTCCTTAAGCCCCAGATTTACCCTTTCTCAAAATTTAAAAATTTTACAGTCGATTTTTCACTATTCGACGCCACAAATCTGATGGTGCATTCAGATTTTCCATTTGGTCATTCTATTTTTCAGCCACTTTTCAAAGTGGAGTGCAGGTGTCAACATTTAATGTGTGAGCAGTCCCTCCATGAGATTCGATGCCACGAGATTGATGGTACGGCCAACTTCAGCAGTTTGACATCCTTTTCTTCAGATGGTCCCAGGATGTGAGGTATATGCAATGTGTTCATGTACTTATTTTTGCTATGAGATGCATTGTGCTGCATAGATCCCTGTTTGATGTTTGATGTGGGATCTTGTTTTCTTACTTGTTTCATGATTCCTGCTTGATGTGACGCAAAATCATCTGTGGGATGTACTTGTTGTCATGATTCGTCATGTTTTGTTTGAGATCCCTTTGTTGTTATGTTGATGGGATACTCATGTGTCACCATGTATGTTTGCATTGAGATCCCTTTTATGCCATGTTGGCAGGATGCTAATTATCATCATGCATGAGTTTAGGTCATACTGATAGGAGTCCTTTTTGAATGAGATTTCCTGCAGCGGAACATATCTTGGATCCACTCCTGCGTGAGGGAATTTTCCTTGTATGATAGCGACATCACCACCTATGTACATCATCACTGTTGACAGCACTTAATGCAGCGGCCTACACGATCTTGACACCGGGGCTTGGAGACGTAGTCCCTCCTGGACGAACTCCATTATCAATGTCTTGTTATTTTATGTTGCTGATGATTGTCATGTTCCTTCTTTACATCATGCATATATGTTCACTTATGCTATTTCAAATGCAATTCTAATCACATCACAAAAGTAAAAGATCTTGGTTAAATCTGGGAGTTGAGTCAACTCAGATCATTTGGAGAGGGGCATGTTACGTCCCTATAACACTAATGTAGCCCTTATATTGTTATTATTGTGCCCTTACATTATTATTTTTATGTAGGCCGTGATTATATTTTTATCCTTTAGACTCCTATATATACCAAGGAGGTCTTGTCATTTGAATCATCCCAAGAATTTTTCATTTATGTGATGTAAAGGTAGGTTTCCCCCTCAAAGTGGCTTATTATCAAGTCGTCGATCTATATTTTCTTATGTTTTTGTGTTATTTTCATATGGATACATAACAAACAACAATTTTACCCACTTAAAGACAAATCACTGTGGTTTTTTACAACCACTGAAACACGTCTTTAACATAATATTAATATATATATATATATATATATATATATATATATATATATATATATATATATATATATATAATAATTTAAATGTTTCCCTAGGAAAGTGCTCTAGTACCACTTGTAATGTGCTTGATAAAAATATTCAAGAAAATATGAAAATAACATCTAGATATTTAACATATCTTAGTAAAAATTGTGAGCATATGTTAATAGGAGCAAAATATGATATTTTTATTACCAAGAGAACAATGTACACTTGCCTCTTTGACGTGTCAACCTTCAATAGAGTAGAGCTCAAATACAATAATTCTCCAATTTACTTTTACAATGATTCTACATCTATATACACTAGTTTCTATCATTATAGAACTTTATAGGGGTGGAATTTTGTAGTAGGTGGAACCTTTTAGTAAGCCCCCTTGTAAATGTTTCATTTACACTATTACTGGCCTTATTTACTAATAATGGCTTTTCTTACATAACAATATATTAATTTATCTATTAGGTATTAGGGTAGCTAGGAGCCTAACACAAATCTACTAAGGAAAAGACCATAAATTTTGAGAATATTAACCACAATTATTTCTATAATATAATATATTTTTGAGTTAGAAGCTAACTAGATTAAAACATCTTTAAGTTCCCTCATAACATTAACATCTTACTTACCTAATTGCATGATTTGAGTAGAGCACTTGGTTTGGGTGGCATTTGTTTTATTACATATGGAAAAATGAATCACACCTGAGAAGGACCTTGATTCGACCAAATAGTTATGTACACTATAGTTATGTATTTCAAAGGTCAGTAGAAAAGGTAAATTTTTTGACTTTGGTTGGTTACTTGCTATAACATGAAACAACTTTTTGTTTTGTCTAAGAGTTTGATTTTACCAAATTAGGTTTCTGTGTTGCTTTAAAATGTGTTGTTGTATTATGAGGTAAATCTAGAGATATCTTAAAACTTTACAAAACAATCATTTTTTGAGTAATATTGAACATATCAAAAATTGAAATAGTTGCCTTGGTTTTTTCCATATCCTCAATCACATTTTAATCCATGCTCACCCAAGGTACATTTGTCATTGTTGTTTTCTTGGCTAGGGAATGAACTATGATTTCTTGTTTTCTATTATAGGTTGTGATGTAGAAGGCAATGAAGGAATATGCCCCTTCGTTCTTAGGTTGTAATACATTTGTACTATTTTAGTGGCTTGGATTTGTTCTACCACTTGGGTTCGGAACCTTACTAACTATGGTAAGGGAAATGTAGTTTGGTAATAATTTGGGGCTTGTGGGGATCAAACAAACAAAACGGGCTTGGTTTTCTTGCGCCAACCCTTTCTCTTCTTCCTCTCGAATTCTACAAATCTTGAATCTAATTTCCTACCAATGTCATACAATGCAACCATTGAGTACATGTTTTTTCAAAATGATTTACATGATGATAGGTGCAATAATTGTCTATATCTACCTCCTTTAACTTCAAGTTAAAATTTTCAAGTTTAAGTGGTTTTGGAGAAGTGATAACTTTCCTACTGAAAGCTTCAAAATTTCTTCATTCAAAGGTACCTTCTCTAAATTTCTTTTTACAAATCCACAATCTCACTTGATAATTTCTTCACCAAACATAATATTCTCTCCATATCTATGGGATCTTTATCTTGAAGCTTGGAATTTGTTTTTAAAAGTGGTTTGGTTAGACAATGATTTTTTAGGAGTGGTATTAACATCTTCACTTCCTATATTCCCTACAAAGATTGGCATCTCCTTTTCCATATCCTTTACTTCTTTAAAATTTTCTACCAAATTATTTTCAACGGCTCTCTTAACAAACATGTTAATAGTGCATGCAAAGCATAAGTGTAATATTCAACTATTTCTTCTTCAATTGTGATATAATTCACTGGAAATTTATTTAAAATGGAGGTGAAATGTTGGTTAATGTCTTTTCTTCTTTCTTATTCATCTTAATTGTTATCAGTTCTTTCAAAAGTGTAGTTGAAGTAGATTATTCACGAAATTTAATAATAAATGTTTTTTCAAAATCTTCCCAATCATTAATGTATCCTATTTGGAGATTAAAATACCATGTTGAAGCTTGTTTTTTTTTAAAGTATAAGGAAAAATATGCATACCATGTCTTTGTCTTCCACATCCAATAAGAAAATAAGCAAATATAAGATTTTAAGATGAATCTACAATGAGCTTAATTTATTTGGGTTAAATATTGGTAGGATACACTTTGGATATGTAGGAAGATCATGGGGTGGTCTTGCCAAAATAGGGGAACCTTAGGCTTTCCACATTGCAACTGAGGTTGATTTCTTGAGATTTTGGTAGCAATGAGCTATCTAGCAATTTCATGGGATTTTCTAGCAAAATTTAAGTCAAAATAAGGACTTGAAGAATGAGAGAATGAAACCAAAGAAATTGGTGGGATTGCATTTAAAGGCTATGGGGTCCAAACACAACTAAAAATAAAACATTTATATTAGGAAGATAATCAAGCTAAACAACCAACAATATCCCACTCAGAGACTGATTGCAACAACTCCACTACTACTGCATATGTTGGACTATGCTTCAACTTTGGACCTGAATAGTTTCTCATCTTCATCATCATGTTTGAAGAACAATTGTAACTAAGCGTTAAGTCAATTTATTCTTGGTTACTGCCTTCATTAACATGTATGCATGATTTTGGCTAGCACGTATATTTTCCATTTTCAACTGTCCCAATTCCAAAATTGATCATATGAAATGGTGTCTAAGCTATATATACTTAGTATTAGAATGAAAAGTTGATTTATTTGCAAAGTGAATGGCACTCTTGCTATCACTATACCACATGTTATTCTCTTTTTTTTCCCAATTACTTGATGAACCTCTATAGCCAAATCATCTCTTTAGTAACCATTGTAGCAGAAACATCTAACTAATCAAGATGAAAATATTATGTTGCCACTATACTTGAAATAGTTCTAATTAAAGTCATTTTGAAAAAATAAAAAAATTATTTCATCAAAATACACACACACACACACACACACACATATATATGCATATATATATATATATATATATAAATATATATATATATATATATATATATATATATATATATGTATGCATATATATATATATATATATATATATATATATATATATATATATGTATGCATATATATATATATATATGCATACATATATATATATATGTGTGTGTGTGTGTGTGTGTGTGTGCAAACCCCTTTACAGCAAGTCTCCATTTTATTCCTTCAACCTGTAAACCCATTTATTCTGCAATGATATTTTACCTAGAAGAAATGGGACCAAGTCCCAATTTTGGTTATGCACCAAAGAGTCCATTTCTTCTTTCATGCCTTGCTCCTATTTAATACTAGTTTCTATTTGCATTGCTTCTTCATATCTTTTTGGTTCACTAGAATCAATAAACAATACATGATTCAATGAAGGAGAGTATCGTTCAAGGGGTCTACTTAACCTGATTGATATTCTAATAACACTTGTAGGATTTTGAAGTATTTTTTGTTGTTGTTGTTGAACATTTTTATTTTCTAGCACCTTTGATTTTTTATTTTTAATTATTATTATTGTTTATTTTGCAATTTATTAAAGCACTCCGTATTCTGTGTTTTTATTTTCCTATTTATTTCTCTACAATTGATCTTTGTACATGACCTTCTAATTCAATACCAAATATCTACTCGTAATGATTTTTTTTTTCATAATCCCATAAACAATAACCAAAATAATTAACTCCATATTAGATAAAATACACTTCTTGGATCTTGCCTCAAGCTTTGTTCTATTTTCTTTATCAATATGGAAAAATGTTTCAAAACCAAAAGTTTTCATAAATTATTAATTTACCTTTTTAGTTGTCCATATGCCCCTTTGGAATGCCATCATCCAAGGAACTTGAAGTCCCTCTATTTATTAAGTAATCAACAGTATCAAGAACATTTTCCCAAAATTGTAAGGGAAATATTGCATGCAATCTCATACTCCTTACACACTCCATGATTTTATTATTAATCCTTTTTGACACACCATTTTATTTTTGTGTCCTTGGAATTGTCTTATTTATACAAATCCCATGTTATAAATCGTAACTATCAAACTTCTTACTGCAATATTCACCTCCATTATCTAATATAATACACTTCAACTTATTTCCTATCTTATTCTCAACCAAAGCTTTCTATTTCTTAAAAGTATCAAAGACATCAAATTTTTTTCTAATGCAATAAAACCAAATTTTCCTAGTTGCATCATCAATAAAAGTAACATAATAATTAGAGCCACCAAGAGATGATACCTGAGCTAGTCCCCGTGTATGAACAAACTCTAACTCTTCACTCTTTTTTTCCTTCCCAGCTATGAGAAATATAACTCTTTTCTGTTTTTCATAAACACAATGCTTAGAAAAGTCCAAATCGACCTTTTCAAATTTGGTAATAATTTACTTGAGTGGAGAATATGCATCCACTTCTTACTCATGTACCCAAACCTATGATGTGACAAAGTTGTATATGCTCCTGTAAAATAAAAAGAAATAGAAAGGTCAATATTGCCAATACATCAATACAATGTGCCTACGTTCTTTCCTTTTTCTCTCATAAGAGATCCTTTGGTGACCTTCCATGAATTTCCTATAAATGTGACTGTACAAATTTCATTTCTAAATTGCTTTATTGAAATTAGATTTATTTTTAAATTAGGAACATGCCTTACCCATTTTGATGACCATTTGTTTCCATTTTTTACTTTTATCCATACCTTACCCTTTCCCACAATTTTACATGGTATATCATCACACAATAAACTTGTACAAAGTCACCTTGAACATAATTTGGGGTGTGGCATGAAATGAATCCCCTCATTCAATCACCAAGAATCAACAATGTTACATACTAAAATGACTAAAGCATCTTGTAACACATCACCTACCACATTCACTTCCTTATTATTCTCTTGTTGTTTGTCTCCTTTTTCTCCTTCAGAGACTAGTGGTGTTTCTTCTTGCTTCCTTCATTCCCACATTGCCAACATTCCAACCTCCCTATGGATATGGATTTTGGCCTTCTTAGACATTCTACGATTCCATGTTCTTTTCTCCCTCTCCCTTCATGACAACCCTTGGCCAATTCCCCTATTGTAAATATTTTTAAATAATTTTGTTGTAATTAAATTAACTAAGAATTGGGACATAGATTTCAAAGCTTGGGGATGGATTTTGCTTGGGAAAATGAAGAAGGTTGATTATTTTAATGAAAAACATGAAAGGCTTACCAACATGAATTGATGGGGCTAACTATGTTTTTAATTCAACTAGAAAACAAAGGACAAGCCAATGTTCCTCTTGGGAAAATCCATAAGAAATAGAGGATAAAAAATTAATTGCTAGAATGGACGCACTAGAAAGAAATTTTTCCGAGGAAAATGCATGAGGGAATAAGAAAAATGAGGTTGTTGCAATGGTAGTGAGGGACTAAAGGTGTAAATGTAGGATTGGGCCAACAAAGAGAAAGGACGAATATACCAAAGAAGACGACAACGAGCGAGGAGGAGCTTCGCTCTTTGCAAAAAGGGGGAGAATCAAAAAGAAATGTAGACTGAAATATCCGCTCAAGGAAAGCACTGTTCACGTCCTGAACAAAGAAAATAAAATATGTGCAAAGGGATGTGCAAAATAATTTACACTACTGTTGGAATGGTCAAAGATAAGAGAATAATTTCAGCCGAGCATTGAAAGAACTAATAGACATCCCTCGGGTGAAGGTTCAAGGTCTCTCGATTCCCTGTTTCAATTGTAGGGTGGAGATGGTTTAGTCTCTAGATTCCTTTACTTAGTTGGTGGGTGGAGGCCTTGATCTTTGTGTTCCTAGTTAAGGAGCGCCTCGTGCCTTCCATTTCTTGTTTAATGGCCTATTGTTCAATGAGTTATGGACTCCCAGTTTTGGGTGGAACCATTGAGGGGTGTTCTCTAATGGTGGAGGTGGCATACCCACTAAATTCCCTTGATTAGATGGCGGATGGAGGTGGTATAACCTTTGGATTCCATGTTTTAGCTTGATTTCTTGTATTAGTTTGTGGGTGGAGATGGTTTAGTCTTTGGATTCCCTATTTTAATGCAAAGGTGGAGATGGTGTAATCTATGGACTCCCTTGATTAGCTGGTGGGTGGAGGTTGATAGACTTATGGATTCCCTGTTTCAGCTGGTGGAATTGGTTAATTCCTTTGAGCACTCTTCCTCAAGATCTAAAATCTAGCTCAGGGTGATTGGCTACAAGAAAGGTTGCAGTACACACCAATCTAAGGTTGGGTGGAGAGTTGAAGTCCCAATTTCAGTTGCTAGACTTCTCTTATAAGATAAGTGTTTATCTGAATCCATGCACATTTAAATCTTATACAAACATCATATAAATTTTGATTGCGTTATTAAGATGCCTATACTAATGATCAGGAATGTTATTCCTATAGAAATTTAGAGGAGTAGTTTAATTCATGTGTGATTGATGAAGAGTGGCTAGTCTATGTGGCCATTTCAGAGTTTAAATACATTCTAATTGCCAAGTTTATATGCAATGAAAAATAATTGGTGTACTTATGATGTTATGAATGTGATTTCACTATAATGACTATGCAGCTGATATATAACATGTATGATGAATGAGCTCATCTAGGTTTATATGAATGCAATATATAATATGAATGCAATATATATGTATGTGCATATTTGCTCGTACTGTTAATGAAATGAATGAGTAGTCATAAGAAGCATATGCCTCTATCTCTCTCTCTCTCTCTCTCTCTCTCTCTCTCTCTCTCTCTCAGTCTATCGTTGAGTTGATAGACTGAGAGACGAAGGTCCTTCTGTTAGGAAACAATAATATTCTTGTTAGTGTCATGGTTCCGGAGGGCTAGAATGTTGATGAGGTACCCCCCCTTCTCCATGCCTTAGGGCGTCACCCCCCCATCATTATGTCAATCTGGTCCAAATGATTTTTCATCATTGATATGGGGGCGTGGTACCAAGGGATGGAACCACAACTAAGGACACCCCCCTGTGACGTCACGAGGTGGATGGGGGGTCCTCATTTGATCTCGATCATTAGTTTCCCTGTTGTATGAGGGTCGTTGAGTGGTCAAGGGGGTATTATTTTTAATATGGACCATTAAAACCACAACTAAGGACACCCCCCTGTGACGTCACGAGGTGGATGGGGGGTCCTCATTTGATCTCGATCATTAGTTTCCCTATTGTATGAGGGTCGTTGAGTGGTCAAGGGGGTATTATTTTTAATATGGACCATTAAAATTTTAACCCATCACAGTTCAGGAGCATTCTAAGTCATGCGCTAACATTGATGCTTATGGAAATGGTCCATACGATCGAGGGTCGTGACCAGCACATTGAAGGCCAGTCCTCGAAATTTTATAAATGGGACCATTTGCGCCTGAAACAAAAACACAACGATGTTTACATCATGGGGTATGCATGTTACAAGATGGGATAATCCATTGCAGTTAACAGGAGTTTCATACGTGAAGGCAAGAGCTTGGTGGGACCTAGACTAAGTGGTTGTCGACATGGACTCATGCAGACATGGCACCATGGTGGTAGTTGGATTCAGACTTTTGGCGGTGAAAATTCATCCCAAGATAAGTGACATGTGGTACTCTTGGAGGGAACCACATTGATAGAATGTCGTCAGCATGATGAGGAAGTGACATCACCTCATGTTGACATCACCCTGGCAGTTTCAAGAGGAGCACATCGAGAATATCCCAAGATATTTACATCCCGAGGGATGAAGAATTTCTGACAAATGATTAACATGGGTTCTGTCCTAGAATATTTAGAAGGAGATGTCAGTGTGATGTCCACAAAACATGTAAACCTCACGATGAATAAATGGCCACGAAAATCATAGGTAATTGGGAAGTTTTCCTCAGTCTCGACATATTTATAAGGGGGGATGGAGCATTTAAATCTGAGCCATTGATCTCCCTGTCATATTACAACTATCCAATGGAAGGGACCCCAAGGTTTGGGGACCCTAGGGGTTTTCTTATTACGCACTTAGAATTTTGGTCTGGGACAACATTCTTTAAATCAGGAAACCTGCGCATTGAAAGGGGTTAGGTGTCATGCCACAATGGCACTATATAGGTAACATGATGATATGGACCATTCAAGGAAATGACATGGCAGTAAAATGGGATGCCACGTCGGGACCACACGAGTGCCACTTGGCAGAACATGGTGATGTGGTAAGTGGTCATTAACAATACCTTTAGATGGCCATAACTTTTGATATTGGAGTCAGATTGAGGAAAAATGTATATTGTCCAAAAGCTCTCGATGATTCAGACACAATGGATATGTCTATTTTAAATTTCAAGAAATTTTAAAAATGATGAAATATTATGACCCCATTTCCATAATAGGTCATTAGAGGTTCGGTCAATGATAGTAATGCCTCTTTCTACCCCTAGTATGGGATATGGATGGATGGGGGTATGTTACAGAGTGGTATCAGAGAAAAGTTTCAACACTGGACCTATGGAAACAAGATATGGCTCTAGAACATGTGATAGGTGTTAAAACCTAGTCATAATGTGGATTGATGATATGTGATGCTTGTTGTATTGCTTGCAATATATCCATATAATATGTTAGTACTGATTTTGACATGATATATTATTATGGATGTCCTAACATGAAGTGTAAAGTTTCAACTAGCCTTGCACCGACAAATTCATAGTAACAAGCCAAGGTGATGATTTATAATATGCATCTATATTTTGTTTAATCTAATAATCATGTGTGTGTGTGTGACAACACATTAAGAAGACATTAAGAGTAGTAAAAGAGCCTGTAATAAACAACAAAATGGTGAAATATATCTCTGGAAGGTCACAACATGGGCATGAAGAGGAATCAGTTAAAAATGGAGGAGAGGCATGTTCTCCTGATTGAATGGATACATTGGGAAACTTAAGGGCTGAAATAAGGAGTTGAAAAGTTGATAATGAAAGGCTAGTCAAAGCACATGAAAAAATAAATATAGTCATATTACAAATTCTTTCAGACCTACAAAGGAAAAAGAAACATGAGTTGGGAGCTAGCCACAAGATCAGGCAAAGCTCATTAGTGTTAGAAAATGATAAAGTGGCAACTTATTAAACTTATTTTCTTTAACCTTGATACTTTCTTGTGAATCTTTATCTTATTGATCTTCTTTTAGTTAGATATTTTCATTAAACAATATCAAGAAATAATAACAACAAAGAGGACACAGATATAGGCTCTTATCCAGGAAAAAACCCCTATAAGGGGAAAACTTGGAAACTCTTTTCTTCTTAGAATCTAATTCAAATGAGATACAAAGACCCAATCCTTAGACCAAGTCCTTCTCCCAATACCAAGTCAACCCTTCCTCAAGTCCTTCTCCCAATACCAAGTCAACCCTTCCTCAAGTCCTTCTATTTGCACCAAATTGCTACACACTGCAACTTCGACCTGCTAGCGACAACATTGTTATTTATCCTGCAACTTTGACCAACAACTTCGACTAGAAACTTCGACCTACAATTTCGGCCTTGCAGCTCCTAAAGAAAACCTAATACAACCTCATTATGGGACTTTCCAAGAGCAAGATGACTCTTCCTAATGCCAGCGAGGTCTAGACAAAGTTTCCTTCCTCCCAAATACAAGTTTCTGCACTCTGTCCTTCTGCAAATCAGACCCACAACATCGACTTCTTCCTGCAACCTATAAACCCTATATTTTCGCATGTGTGAGAGAGATAGAGACCAAAAACCAAGAAATTATGTCCTTGTTCCTTCTTCTTGACCTTCACTCTCCTTCTTCCAGCCACCCAGCTATAGATCAAACTCTTTCTTGTAGATCAAACTTGTTGACTGAGTGTATCTTCAAATGAAGTTGAACTTCTCTTTATATAGCCTTCTAAAGGGGTTCAATTCCCTCCTTGAGGATGACTTGAGGATCCCAGGGCTGACTTGTACTTTTGGATATTTTAGGACTTCCTAGACTAAAAAATAAATCCTTTGTATAATTACAAATTTCCCAGAAGGGTCTTATAATCATGATGTTGACTGCATTGACTCATGAAAATATGTCCTAAGACCTAACAAACCCTAGAAGCATGAAGAACATGCTTTTACCTAGAAGAATACAATAATTAGCATGAAACCCATGATTTAATAATAATATTTTTTCTTTCTTCTTTTTCATGTTTGTTACATAGGATACATATTGAAATGAGTACAACAATTATGAAGACTGAAACTAGTTACATTTCTCAACACTCCCTCTTAACTAGGGAGGTATTCATAATTGTGCAACTAGTGCAACATCATATCTCAAACTAAAAAGTTCTCAAAAAGAGTCAGATTGATAATCCATATTGTAAGCATCATTATTATGACTAACACTTTCCCTGAGGCCTAACTGGAAAAGCTCTACTTTAATCAAGCACATTATGATGGGAGGCTTTATGTGTGATACTACACTACCTCTCTAAGGTACATACCCCATCACGATGTCCACAAGGTATGTCCTTTTATGACAATTCTTATCTTGGATATCCATACTTGAGTCCTCAAAGATTATTGGTCCTCTTCTGTTAAAGAAAGTGGAACTAGGTTCGATCTTCATAATGACATGATCTTTGTATTTGATGTAATAAAAGAGAATAAATTATTTTTGTAATCTTGTTGCATGGGTTTCATGAGCAAGAAGTGTCACTAGATAAAGGACTTCTTCTTGATGTCTTTAGGATTTATTTCATATGTCAAAGAGTCATGTCATGTGTATAGAAACTCTTCATGAGTTTGTGTATATGTATACAAGTCTTCAACAAGTGTAACAACCCTCCAAGACCAAGATCTATGCCTCAAAACAAGCCTTCCGAAGTTTGCAAGCAAAGCGATAAGGAAATACTTCATGTCAGCTCAAAATATGAATTAAATACATAAATAAAGGTTATGTCGGCTTGATAAAAAGACTCGTCGGTTCATGGATGTAGGTCAGCCCAAATATAGTGCAAAACCACTATAAATACGTTGTTGGGGCATCCGCAAAAGGAGAAGAACAGAACTCGCAATCAAGTCATGAAGCCGCAGAGAGCTGCAGTCATGAAGAGGGAAGCCGCAGTCATGAAGAGGGAAGCCGCAGTCATGAAGAGGGAGCTACAGTCATAAAGAGAGGAGCCGCAGTAGGGTTTGACTGCACCTAGTTTGGGTTTTTGGTGCAGTCACAACCTTAATGCATGGAGCAATGAATGATGTCATCACAGTGAACTAGAGTCTCGGCATACCTATGATCTAAAGGTAAGTTCGCATGGAGAATGGTAGCAAAGAATGTTTATAGTCTGGACATGTCACTATCTCATCTCGACATCTCTGTCTTAGTATTCGTATCTACATAGACACATCAAAATAACATAACTAATGACTTCGGCATACCTGTAAGGATCACGATTGGATGAAGGAGATCTTAGATAATGAAACTGTGTTGATGGATCTTGAACAGTAGTCATAGTATAGAGATCTCGATGATATCCTTATGACAGTGAGTTACAGTATAATGCATTGATAAAAGAAACGGTGATCACCACTGTGAGGAGTGTTAGACTCATCAAAGGCAAGAGACAAGGATCATAATCTTATAGTGCAGTAAGGTGTAGTTATGATCTCAAGGTACAGAAATCATCTTAGCCTCAAGGAACACTCATGGTGTGTAATTCTCTCATCAACCTTGTAGCGGTGACGAAGCCCTTGAAGATGCAATAGCGATCTTAGAGGTGTAGCAAGATGATGATCTCAGCAGCGTTTAAGCAAGTGGATTGATGTCTTGGTCTTGGAGAGGCAAAGTGTGTCAAGGGTCGTGATCTTGGTATTCGTCAATGGAATCTATATAACAATAATTTACGCATGGGTTTTCCTCTTCAAGAGGGGGAGGTTTTGGCCCTGACAGATAGCCAACCATTTGTGTTCTTGTCTCTTTTTGGTTTTGGTAGCAGTTTGATGAAGTAATCAAATACGCTAATAAGGAAGTAAACATCAAGCTAAGATAAATTGTTTAAATACTTCACAAATTGTTATCATGTAACGAAGAATCAACCTAATTATGCATGCCCAAGATTCTTCAACATGGTACCAGAGCGATTGGTTCAACAGTCAAAGAAGGGCAAAAAAGAGACATCCCAACATCAATATTCAAGCATAGAAAACTAAAAGAATATCAAGAACTATACCTTAATCAAACCCTAGATCAAAGGGTAAGTCTACAACAGCAATATGTAAACACAAAGATGATCAAGGAGACAATCTACCTACACCGTATCGAAGAATATCAATGTCCAATAAGCAATTCGCAACTTCAGTTGTCTACAACAAGAGTTTTGAAGTCTGATCTATAGCAGCAGTTTCGGTGTTTCTCACAATCCACATCATGGCATACAAAGATTCATCCTTCCAATAAAGAACAACTCGAATTCCTACTTAAAGAAGTAGATCATCTACAACATGAGGTATATGGATAGTTCTTGATGCAGAATGAAGGTGTTCACAACCATAATAACACCTATTGATGGATCTCTACATCATGGCAATCAACCTCAAGTCGATGATGCAAGGATGAGATATTCAGAACAATCATTTTGAAAGTTTGAAGATAAGCTTCAGCAAGGATCCTATCTGGAGGGAGCATCAATGCATATACCTCAATCAAGGTGAATCTTCACGTATCAAGTAAGTATTTTTATTCTATATTAAAGTTTTGGTTTATTGACTTCATCAGTGCAAGAAGATCTATGGGTTAGATAAAGCTCTTGTAGTAGGATTCACACAATCCTTATGAAGAAGTGAAGTCAAAAGAACTCTTCAGGTTCTATGAAGTAAGAAAGGAGACACAAGAAGACTACATAAATTCTAGAGGATATATTCTCTGTAGTAAAGTGCAAAAGGTGCCAAAGAGTGAAGAAATATATTCATGAAATATCAAAGGAGAGATCTGGGAAAATAATCATCATTGATATTGATATTGATAAGTAAGGTAACGAATGTCCATAAACAAGAAGGTTACCTCGATCCACAGTCTATGGTCTCTATGTCAGATAGAGAAAGGCAAGTTATATAGGATACAAATAAGTGCAGGGAAGCAGAGGAAAGGCAGACAAGATGTGTACAATGGAAAGATTACCTGACAAATAGATAAAGCCGAGGAAAGGATCAAGGGAAAGAGGGAGTAATAGATCTCCACTATGAATGAGAAGGTATCCCTCTCAAAAGGATCCTATCAGGAGTCCCTGCTGATATGAACATAGTAAGATGCATTGTGGCATCAATATCTCGTATGGAATCTTGAAGAACATAGCTCTGGGGAATCTCGTTATACATTCAAGAAAAGGAATAAGTCGTTCAGGTCAAAGGAAACATTTTCGAGATAGAGATATACTAGATCCTAAAGGATCTCTGATAGAGATCTCAACGGAGGATCTCCTAGTCCGGGAAGGCAACAAATGTCTCGTCAAGAATTCCAACTTTTGGAACTCAAGAGATGATGCTTCAATGACATGAAAAATGAAGAAGACCAAGGTATTGAATATATTTTCAATCAAGGAAGCTGTTGAAAGATACCTGAAGGAAAAATGAGGTATGTATGGTTGTAGTTGTATTTGGATTTGATATTGTAATGTCATGACATGTGGTTGCAGATAAGATAGATCAAGCATGATCAAAAGGGAATAGATATCCTCCTCTGAAAGGATGCAGAAAGACATAAGTCAAACTAGATGAAATCAACATAATATGTCCTCATAATATGGTATGAGTTAGTTGGTGACCATTGAAGAACTATGAGAGTTCCTGGGAATGAAAAGCATGAGGATGAAAGAGATCATGAGACATGAAACCATGATGAAGGCAATCAACATCTAGAGGATCAGGAAGACTTGACCAAGAAACCTCCTAGAATGATGTGAAGACTTTGATGGAAGTCTAAAAAGATGAGGACCCTTGACAACATATATCATCGGGAGATGTGTCAACATGAATGCAAGATGATTGATGCCTACAAGGAGATGTCACTGGAAGAAGGACATCACCAAAAGGTAATATGTGATTTGTTTTTGGTGTCTGACCTCTTGGAAAAGTCTGGGTATGTGTGCAGGATCAAGGAAAGGAGAGTTGTGAAGGATGTCACAACTATGTACCTTGTGATCCAGAGAAATCATTGTTGAAGAAAAGTGAAGACAGATGATATTATGAAGGAAGCCCCATATGTAAATCCAAGGAGGATACTTTCTGAGAAAGAAGGAATGACATGACAGAGGAAAGTGATAGATGGATGAACCCTACATGTGAAGAAATTGATGACATCGAAGTCTTGAATCGTCAGTCAACTAGAAGTCCCTATAAAGCATTGATGATAGAGTCCCTGGGTAAGAGGGAGCTATGGGAAGTTGTTATAGATCTAATCTGAAAATATATGAGAACAAAAATATACCCTGAAATAATAAGATAGAAATAGATAGAAATGCTTCTTTATTGATCAAACCCTTAAGGTAGGGCAACACCATACATTCACTCCTTAAAGAAGGAGAACACTCCACAAGCCATATGCCTATTCATACAATAATCCTTGAAATCTCTCATTGGGGAGTCCCTAGCCTCTATATAGGCCTCATACATACAATACCATGGGTCATTACCATGGTTCCCTCAATACCATCTATTTAATACCATGGGCTTATTACGTTATTGCTAACGACTTGTGGTCCCTTACATGATACGGGTTAACCACCTTATTTATTACTATGGCCCCTCCCATTATTACATTATTCCCTTGGGTACCTCGCTTTGTACCCCATATTATCCCCCCTAGGTATACTACAGAAGTTCCTATGAGCAAAGGAACTCGAGCAAGTCTATGAGTAAAGAGAAACTTGGAACTCATCCTTGGTTAAGAGGGAGACTTAGACATGACATTATTGTCTTAAGTTTGGAAGAAATAATGGAGGATTGTGTAATCATCTGGCATCTGGCACTCTTTGAGCATGTGGTAGGGCATCCAAGACAAGAGTGGGCAAGAGGACTGATATTCTTGAGGGATGGGAACCCAAGATGAGAATAGTCCTAGTAGGGCATACTCGGAGAACAACCGAGTGGGTATGACCCTAAGAGAGACAATGATGATGCGTGTCTATCAGTCATTGGTCTCACCAACATTGTATGCTCTGATCTAAGTGAGAGATAGAGTTTCTATTCAAGGCCTTTCTAAATGGAAATAATGTTGGTTGAAATGATGATATAACAAATGGATTGCAAATCCGATTCTTCTTATGACAAATTCTTTAGATTGAGAATGACCAAGTACCATTATGAATACCTCCCTAGTTAAGAGGGAGTGTTGAAGAAAGTGTAACTAGGTTCGGTCTTCATAATGACATGATCTTTGTATTTGATGTAATAAAAGAGAATAAATTATTTTTGTAATCTTGATGCATGCGTTTCATGAGCAAAAAGTGTCACTAGATAAAAGACTTCTTCTTGATGTCTTTAGGATTTATTTTATATGTCAAATATTCATGTCATGTGTATAGAAACTCTTCATGAGTTTGTGTAAATGTATACAAGTCTTCAACAAATGTAACATCTCTCCAAGACCAAGATCTATGCCTCAAAACAAGCCTTCCAAAGTCTGCAAGAAAAGCGATAAGGAAATACTTCATGTCAGCTCAAAATATGAATTAAATACATAAATAAATGTTATGTCGGCTTGATAAAAACACTCGTCAGTTCATGAATGTAGGTCAGCTCAAATATAGTGCACAACCACTATAAATACCCTGCTGGGGTATCCGCAAAAGGAGAAGAACAAAACTTGCAGTCAAGGCATGACGCTGCAGAGAGCCATAGTCATGAAGAGGGAAGTCTCAATCATGAAGAGGGAGCCGCAGTCATAAAAAGAGGAGCTGCAGTTATAAAGAGAGGAGATGTAGTAGGGTTTGACTATACATAGTTTGGGTTTTAGGTGCAGTTACAACTTAATGCATGGAGCAATGAATAATGTCATCATAGTGAACTGGAGTCTCGGCATACCTATGATCTGAAGGTATCTTTGCATGGAGAATGGAAGCAAAGAATGTTTATAGTCTGGACATTTCACTATCTCATCTCGACATCTCTGTCTTAGTATTCGGATCTGCATAGACACATCAAAATAGCATAACTAATGACTTCGGCATACCTGTAAGGATCACGATTGGATGAAGCAAATCTCGAACAATGAAACTTTGTTGATGGATCTCGCACAACAGTCCTAGTATAGATATCTCAGTGATATCATTATGACATTGACTTAGAGTATAATGCAGTGATAAAAGAAACAATTATCACCACTATGAGGAGTGTCAGACTCATCAAAGGCAAGAGACAAGGATCATAATCTTACAGTGCAGTAAGGTGCAGTTATGATCTCAAGGTACAAAAATAATCTTAGCCTCAAGGAAAAATCATTGTGTATAATGCTCTCATCAACCTTGCAGCAATGACGAAGCTCTTGAAGATGCAATAGTGATCTCAGAGGTGCAACAAGATGATGATCTCAACAACGTTCAAGCAAGTGGATTGATGTCTTGGTCTTGGAGAGGCAGAGTGTGTCAAGGGTCATGGTCTTGGTATTCGTCAATGGAATCTCTATAAGAAGAATTTAAGCATGGGTTTTCTTCTCTAAGAGGGAGAGGTTTTGGCCCTGGCAAATAACCAACCATTTGTGTTCTTGTCTCTTTTTGGTTTTAGTAGTAGTTTGATGAAGCAATCAAATACGCTAATAATGAAGTAAACATCAAGCTAAGATAAATTGTTTAAATAATTCACAAATTTTTATCATGTAATGAAGAATTAACCTAATTATGCATGCCCAAGATTCTTCAACATCTTCGACCACTCTTCTCTTGGATTCTTTTCCCATCCTCAAATATTGTCATTACCTTTCTTTTCTTGGATGTATATCCTCAAGGAAACCACAAATTTTTATCCAATCATTTTTCATTATCTGTTCATCATCCAAAGAGGAGAATGCACATGTGATGTTAATCATCACTCCCTCTCAACCAGAGAGTACATTCCCATTCTCCCTTAATCTTGAGAATAGAACCTTGCTCCTTATTCAAGGAGACTCCTTTTGCTCCTTCTCAAACCATAGGAGATTCCTTCCTTCTTATAGTGGAAGCCAACACCACAAGCCTTCACAGCTTGTCTTCATCAGAGTATCATCTACTAATTCTCCATAGCTACATGGCTATGTCTTTCCTTTGCATCTCTTGTATCGAGCTTGCTTCTTTTCGAGGTATCATGGAACCATCTCCACTCTTCATTCTTGTGAAAATATCCAAGTCATCTTCCTAGATCATCACTTTATTCTTCAATCATGAAGGCATTGCATTGAGCCTTCCCAATCTTTAATCTGATCATGAAAGTGATGTTTCTTGACCTTTGCATTATCTTCTTGCACAACTACCCTTTCAATCCTAATATTGACTCATCTCAACTTCATAGTTTCCGGGTACCATATATTGAGCTTCCCTCAATACTCTTCATTAATATAGTTGAACTTTCCCCAAATTTCATCATATATTCCTGCAACATCCTTTTTCTCGGTAGCCAAAAAATAATAATGGTTAGCCAGATAACCAAACCATAAATGAAATAGACTTACCTCATCATGGTGACTTTCTCGTTCCATCAACATCCTTATCGACCATCTCCACTTGATTTTTCCTTCTTGCATTAGAGTTCCCAAGGATCAAACTTGATTACCAAGTTACAACTTTTCTTTCAGAGATGTTAATATAATACATATTCTAGAGAAAGTCCTAATCTTTTGTACATCCTTAAGTAAGTTCTATTATTTTCCAGCATCATAAATACTTAAGAATATCTTTATAACCAAATTTATTTTACAAGATTCTCATACACATGAATATTATCCAAATTTTTCTTTGCAACATGCATTCCTATGCTTTCATCCCATCATCTAGCTATCCATATATTTCACAAAAAAATTGTATCTTGACCCATTGTAATCCTTCATCCCTTTGTACTAGCATGTTTCCACATTACATAGAATACATACTATTCCTGCCATGATGCTCTTCCTAAGGAATTTAAAAATGATGGTCCTTCTTGGATCATAATGATCCAATTCAATAAAATGACAACCTCTAACATAATGCTAGATAATATCTAGATGAACACAATGCAAAATGGTCTAACATTCTATCCTAGATTATCTTTACTAAGCAACTTAATCATGTAAATTTCAAAATATTCTACCATCATATGCTTCTATCCTATGATGCTTATGAAAGACATATCATCTAAAAAAAAGGAAAAACCAACATCCATGAAGAACCTAGAAGTTAGTGAACCTTCTTTTAGTAGTAGAGATCCTTCACTTTTTCCTTCTTTGCCTTCTTCTTACATTCTCCCACTGCTTCAACTATATGAGATTCACTTCTATCCTTTCTATGATTGTCATATTGATTCAGGAAATCCCTCTTGTATTGTCCAAATTTGTTGAACTTGAAGCATTTCACCTTGGACATATCTTTCTTCTTGGACTTGCCAAACTTTCCCTTCTTCAACTTCTTGACTCAAGCTAGAAAGGCTTGAGACTGCTCATCTGACCCAATATCATCCTTGGCCTTAATCCTTGACTCTTCCAATATGAATTGTGCCCACAACTCATCAAAGGGAGTTGAATCCTTCTTGGAGTAGATACTTGTTGCAAAGTTGCTCCATTCTAGTGGCAATGCATTTCAAACACATATGGTCACCTCTAAATCAATAATTGGTTCCCAAAGTCCTTGAAAATGGCATCTTAGCTAAGAGAATCTCATGAGGAAGGATGCCATATCCTCATCCTTTGATTTATTCATCTTATATATTTTGTTCCACAAATACATCTTTTGACCCATTGTACTTACAAAGTAAAAATTTACTAGATTTTCATGCATTGCCTTGGAAGTCTTCAAATTTTCCACAAATAGAACAAGAGAATACTTGATTGATTCAACTATGATCCTTTGAGCTCTTACTTACCCTTTCTTGTACCTTTATAGTTATTGTGTCTTATCTTTCTAAGGTTCAATAATTTCTCCAATAAAATATCCCATTACATCTTGCTCTATGGGTATCAAGTCAATCCTTCTCTTCCATGCTGGATTGTTTGAAGCCCCAATGATCTTATTTCTCCCCTTACAGAGAGAACCTACATGACTTGAAGATTCATCCATTATGAAATAGTGTGATACTTACTTGAATACCATGATTCTTCTTGATGATAATATCCCCAACTTTCTTGATGTCTTCAAGATCCTTGAGGAGATATATTCAAAGGATGTTTCCTAGAACAACCTTCAAGATTGATGTCTTCCAAGTAGAATTCTCCTTCGCGAGATCAACACTCTCCTTGCGATATTGATGTAGTGTTGATATTATTCAATGTAGAAACCCTAGATTAATAAGTCTTCTTCTTTGGGCCTTCTTGATATTTTCATTTTTTCCTTCTCCTTGGTAATCATTTTCTTCTAGTGTCCTTTAAGCTGCCTTCCTTGTTCACCTTAGCTCTGATACCATGTTTGAAAATGATAAAGTGGAAAATTATTAATCTTATTTTCTTTAACCTTGATACTTGCTTATGAATATTTATCTTATTTATGTTCTTTTAGTTAGATATTTTCATCAAACAATATCAAGAAACGGTAACAACATAAGAGAACACAGATATAGGCTCTCAGCAAGGGAAAAATCCCTCCAGGGGGAAAACCTGGAAACTCTTCTCTTCTTATAATTTCCTTCAAATGAGATATAAAGACCCAATCCATAGACCAAGTCCTTCTCCTAGTACCAAGTCATCCCTTCCTCAAGTCTTTCTTCTGGTTGCACCAAACTGCTATATACTGCAACTTCGACTTGCCAACTACAACACTGTTATTTGTCTTGCAATTTTGACCAACAACTTTGACCTACAATTTTGGCCTTGTAACTCTTGAAGAAACCCTCAATACAACCTCCTTTTGTGACCTTCCGAGATCAAGACAACTCTTTGTAAGGTCAACGAGGTCTAGACAAAGTTTCCTTCCTCCCATCTACAACTTTCTGCACTTCGCCCTACTGTAACTCGAACCTGCAACTTTAGCTTCTTCCTGCAACCCAGAAACCCTATATTTTCGCACGTGTGAGAGAGATAGAGCCAAAAAACCAAGAAATTTCATCCTTTCTCCTTCTTCTTGACCTTCGCTCTCCTTCTTACAGCTACCCAGATACAGATCAAACTCTTTCTTGTATATCGAACGTTTTGAGTGAGTGTATCTTCAAATGAAGTCGAACTACTCTTTATATAGCCTTCTCAAGGGGTCGAATTCCCTCCTTTAGGCCGACTTGAGGATCCCAGGTCTAATTTGTACTTTTGGAGATTCTATGACTTTATAGGCTAAAAAATAATCCTTTTTACAATTACAAATCACTCAAAAGGGTCTTATAATCATGGTGTTGACTCTATTGACTCATGACAATAAATCCTAAGACCTAACAAATCCTAGAAGCATGAATAACATGCTTTTACCTAGAAGACCATCAATAATGAGCATGAAACCCATGCTTTAATAATAATAATTTTTCTTTCTTATTTTTCATGTTTGTTACATATGATACATATTGAAATGAGTACAACAATTATGAATATTGAAACTAGTTACATTTCTCAACAATCAGAATAAGGAAAACGAGAAGAAAGGACTAATGGAGCAGATGAGAGTAGATCCAGGAAAATACATAAGTTTTCAAGTGAAGAAATAGTAAGGTAAAGTACTCTATTTAATACTCTTGAGAGAAGGATACACACCTATTGAGCCTCAAACCTGCACTTCTTTATACATCCTCTCAGCCTCCTTTTCCTATTCATTTCCTTCTTTTGCCACTCATTCCCTCCATCAAATTGCTCAAATCATTGTATTTTAGGACTTTTTACATGGTTTGCTAATTATGCTAATGACTGTTGTTGGTTTAGAATTTTGGTTCAAAGTGCTGCGTTTCCGCAGCTCACACAGGGTTTCCGCAGCTGATCCCGGTTTCCGCAGCCAACCCCGGATTCCGCAATTGTTTTATTAAATGATATGTTCCAGGTGTCCTCCGGGAAGAAGAGCCACATGGGCAAGTTCGTGGAACCAAAGACATGGTGTGTGTCCTTCCAGCTCACCCAAACCGGTCATAAAAACCCGTGGTCAACGAGGAGGCAAATACGGTCAACAAAAGTCATTGGCGGTGGCACGGCTTTGCGTGTTCTGTTTTGGAGCACGTGAAGAACAGGTGGCATCTTCCTCAGCCACGAAGACAGTGGGAAACATGAATCCAATAGCAGATTGAATGCCCACAACGACCATTGCCTAAATCCGAGGACGCAGCAAGATTACGTGTTTTTACACAGCTGCTTGAATAGCTTAGTTGTCGTTAAGTTAGTTTGCTTTCCTCTGTTATAAATAAAGCGTCTTTGAACGCTGGATAGTTAGTCGTTGTTGTAATCGCTTTGTAATTTTGAGCTCCCCATTGTACTTTTACATTTGCTGTCAATACATGAGAAGACTGTTTTACACTTAAGCGTATAACTGCTCCTTGAACCGGCTAAAGTAGGCAGAGGGCCCCTATTTGCTGAAGCCCTGTATAGTAACCTTTAATTTCCTGCATTTTTCTTTCTTGTTTCATGTATAATAGTTGTACATATGTCTTTTAATTGCTGCGTTTTTATTTCTTTTCGACATGTATATTAGCTGTACATAAACTTTGAATTCTGCTGATTTACATTTCTGCACTTTTGTTCATGACTGATCAGCGTGTTATGCAGGTTTCTTAGGCAAGCCCGGGACAGTTTTCTTTCTTTTCTTTTCATAACTAGTGGCATGTGTGATCATCTTGTCTAGGCTGCTGACCTTTATTTTTCTGCAGTTTGATTTTCATTAGTATCATTTCTTTAACTTGCACTTTACTTTCTGCTCAGTAGTTATCAAGTTGTTCATTTATTGATGGTTCTTTTTCTATAATCAATTAACTTTATTGGAGCCAAAATATCACTTAGTGCAGCTTGGTTTATTTTTCTTTAAGACTCACATTACTGACCTGTTCATAATTGTTCTCACATGATTAAGAAAAGGTTAAAATAGTGTGATTTGTCTCACTTAAATTTCACATTGATTAGATTTAAATGAAGAGTTAAAATAGTGTAAAGTAGTGTAAAGTAGTTGTTCTTTCTTTTAATTGAGTTAATATAGATTTCATTTTCATTTTCATCAGCAGCAGAGATACTGGGCTGATGCCATTAGTCCTTTATTTGATTTGAAGCTTTGATTTTATTGCAGTTGTTGTTCAAGCTTTCTTGTAGAATACTTTTTAAGTTTTAAGAAATCACTTAGAGATCACCACAATCATCCACATTTCACTTGCTTTATTACTTCCATCACATCACAGTAGGAAAGATACATTCGAAAACAAACTTAAAAAGCTAAAAACGACAAAAGATTAAGAAAATGGTTATCTAAGTACATATAGTACACCTCACTTCATCAGCTTACGAGCCCCGGGTTGACATTTAAAAGTTGCAATTTAGACTTCACTAAATTGACCAAACAACACCCATGAGAAACAATCTGGTGATACTCACAAAAGACACCATCATCATAGGAGGAGGATGGAAAAGGAGAATTTTCCAGAAGTGTTCAAGAAAGCCAAGCCTCCTACATTTGACGGTGAGGTAAAGAAGGCAGAGGACGTTGAAGCATGGTTTCTTAGAATGAAGATGTTATTTAGAATACATAGCTACTTTGAGAACATGAAGGCACAGGTGGCCACTTTCAGCCTGAAAGGGAAGGCTAATATCTAGTGGGGGGATTTGAATAATGTGAAAGACATAAGAGAAGAAGAATTGCCTTGGAAAGAGCTTGAGGGGTATTTCAGGGATAAATACCTATTTGATAGGTACTTTGGTAACAAGGCTAAGGACTTCTATGAACCCAAGTTGGGGAAAATGTTAGATAAGGAATACACCATCAAATTCATGGATCAGCTAAGATATGTGCTTTACCTCAAGGACGATAAGGTAAAAGTTTAGAGGTACATCAGTGGATTTTCACAGTCATTTAAATACAAAATTGAGTTTGATGAGCCATGGACTCTTGAGGATGTGATCAGGAAATTAAAACACTATTACAAGCAATCGAGGCATAGGTCGGAGTTTAAAACTGATTTGAAGGAAAAAGGCAATCTCGAATTCAAAGGAAGGAGGAAGGGAACGGCAAGACTACGACCTGAAGAAAAGGAAAGAAGTTTCACCACCACAGATAGAGGTGAGACCCAGCATAAATTTAATTTGATAATAAAGGCCACATTACCCATCCCACAGGAGAACAAAGTAGAGGTGAAGGAATAGGACCCCTAAAATGTTGGACTTGCGAGGAGAACTACTGAAAAAGGGACTATACCCGGCAAAGGAACCCTAGATTGAGACTGTACAGTGCGCAGGAAGCTCAGATTATGAGGGATGTGGCCTAGAGCGTGCCCAAAGTTTATGCAGCAATGGATAACATACAAGTTAACCACTGGGAATCCATTATTGAAATGTAAGGTATGATCTGTAATCAAACCATCTCTATTTTAATTGATCCAGGACCGAATTATAGTTATATTAGCCCAGTGATTGTTGAATAGTTTCATTTGGCCAAGGAAGAACATAAGGAATCGTGGCCTGTCCAATTAGCCACAAGAAAAAGGGAGTGGAACATTTGGTCAAATATTGCCCCTTTCTTTTGAGCAGTATGCATATGGTTTCCAATTTTAATGTACTCCATTGGATGCCTATCACACATTATTATGAATGGAATGGTTAGCCCTTCATAGAATGAAGGTTGACTAATTTGAGAAGTTGATTAAATGCATTGATGGGGAAAAATAAATAAGAACAGTGTATGGGAAATTAAAATCGACATCAATGAGTCTAATTGCAACTTTTCTAGACAAGAGGAGTTGTCGAAAGGGGTGCACAATGTTTGTTATTCAAATTAACAGCAACGTCGAATTTGATACCATTGCTAAGGATGATGGTTGTGACAATTTATTGGAGCAACTTATCTTGAAATAATTTCGAGACATATTTCCAGGGGAGATCCATGGCTTACCTCCTCACAAAGACGTACTTTTTTCTATTGAGCTCCTACCAGCACCAACATCCAAGGCTTCATATAGAATGAGCACTCCATAATTAATTGAGTTGAAGCTACAATTCAAAGAAATGTTAAACAATGGGTAGATAAGGCTGAGTGTATCATCTTGGGAGCACCAATCTTGTTTGTAAAGAATAAGGATGGCATAATCAGGTTGTGCATAGATTACAAACAACTTAACAAGGTCACCATCAAGAATAGATACCCTTTGCCATGAATTGATGACTTGTTCGATCAATTGTTGGGAGAAATGGTCTTTTCAAAGATTGATATGAGGTTTTGCTATCACCAAGTGTGCATTAAAGATGAGGACATTTATAAGACAACATTTTGGACAAGTTATGGGCATTATGAATTTATGGTTTTTCCATTTGGACTTACCAATGCACCTTCCACTTTTATGTGCTTGTTGAATAATGTATTACGCCCCTACTTGGATAAGCTTGTCATGGTATTCGTTGATGATATATTGGTTTACTCAAAGACCCAGGAGGAACACACATAACACCTAGTTATGGTGTTACAATTGTTAAGGGAGAACAAGTTATATGCAAATATTAGAAAATGTGAGTTCTTTCAGCTGCAAATCAATTATTTGGGACATATTGTCTCAAAGGAGGGAGTGATTATTGACTTAGAAAATATTAATGCCATCATGGAGTGGAAAACAACAAGCAATGTGGTTGATATTATATTGTTTATGGGGTTGGAAGGCCATTACTGGAGGTTCATCACGAACTTTTCCAAGATTTGCCATCCAATCACAACATTACAAAAGAAGGAGAATAAATTTGAATGGAAAACTAAATCCGCTGCAAGATTTGAGTAGTTGAAGCAACTACTTACTCATGCACCAATATTGAGAATAACAGACCCAAACAAAGATTTTGTGGTTTGCACAGACACCTGCAAAGAGGGACTTCATGGAGTATTGATGCAGGAAGGCCAATTAGTTTGTCATGAATCCAAGAAATTGAATGAGCATGAAAAAAACTATGTAACTCATGATATAGAGCTAGCAATGATCATTCATGCATTAAATATGTGGAGACACTATTTCCTTGGAAGTAAATTCACTTTGATGATAGGCCATGGAGGGTTGAATTATTTGTTTGATTAGCCCAAACTAAAGTCCAAACAAGCTATATGGTTGGCCATAATTAGTGAGTTCGACTTTGAGATAAAATACATTAAGGGAAAAGAAAATAGAGTTGTTTATGAACTCAAAAGGAGGGTGGAAATGTGCCACTTATCAACGATAAGTTCCTATGGGATTTATCTCAAGGAAAGAATCGAAGTGGTTGGTCATAAAGATGACAAATACCGATAGCTAAAAGAAAAGTTACAACAAGAACTAGGAAGGGTGAAGGACAATGATTTCACTCTCTTTGAGGATGGCCTAATAAGATTTAAAGGAGGGTGTATGTGCCAAATAAGACCGACTTGAAGAATCTCATATTAAAATAATTACATACAAAGCCATATTCCATACACCCAGGATATCAAAATACATTAACATCCATCAAATAGTTTTATTACTGAGCTAATTTAAAAAGGGAAGTGGCTAATTTTATTTCTAAATGCATTGAATGCCAACAAGTGAAGGTCGAGTGCAAGCACCCAGTTGGACTATTATAGCATATTCCCATTTCATAGTGGAAATGGGAAGTGATCTCCATGGATTTTATCACAAGGATGACACAAACAACCAGACAACACGATGCCATCAAGGTCATGGTAGACAATTTGAGCAAGGTGGCTCACTTTGTAGTTGTAAAATCCACTCATACAATGAGTGATGTGGCTCAAGTTTTCATAATAGAGGTTGTGAGGTTGCACAAAGTACCTAAGAAAACAATCTAAGACCGAGATGCAAAGTTTACTTCCAAGTTTTGGAAGGAATTGTTTTCTCATCTAGGGAAAAATTTGGCAATTAGCACGACATACCATCCATAAATAGATGTGAAAACAAAGGATAAACAAGATATTGGAGGACATGCTTAGAATCTATGTGATGCACTAGCTAAGGAAGTGGGAGGATTGTCTTCCATTTGTGGAGTTTTCTTATAATAATGGTTACCATGAATCATTAAAGATGATTCCATTTGAGGTTCTTTACAAGAGGAAGTGCAATACTCCTATAAATTGGAGTGATCTAGTGAACAAGGTTCATATTGGGCATGATATGTTGAAATAGATGAACAAGAAATGACAACCATCAAGAAGAATTTAAAAGTGGCTCAAGACAGGAAGAAGAACTATGTGAACCAACATCGAGTGCACAAAGAGTTTAAAGTCAGAGAGCATGTTTACTTGCGAGTTAGACCCAAGAGAAGCTCTCTAAAATTTGAGTCATGTACCAAGCTGGAACCATGGTTTTGTGGGCCATTTCAAGTGCTTGAAAGAATAAGGCCAGTGGCCTATAGGTTGGCCTTATCACCAACCATAAAAGTTCATAATTATTTTCATGTTTCGTTGTTTAAAAGGTATATACATGATGTTAATCATGTGATTGATTGGTCAGTGTTACAGGTAGAACCAGAGGGAGAGTTCCAGTTGGAATCCCTATGCATACTAGATTGGAGGCAGCTCACGCTCCTAAATAAAGTAATCGAGGAATTCAAAGTGTAGTGAAGGCACTTTGGGCCTGAGGAAGCCACATGGGAAATGGTTGATCATATGTGGGTAGCATAGCCATTTTTGTTTTTGATTGAAGCAAATGTAAACAATTTGTAAATGATTGTACAAAGTTGTGTATATAAAGCTTCAAATAGTTTTGTGCTTGGTTTAAAGCATGTTTTCTTTAGCGTTTAGATATATAACACCGAAGACAATGTTCCTCCAAGAGGGTGGGATTTGTGACAACCCCTGGCTAATTCCTCTATTATAAAAAAATTTAAATATTCTTTCTCTTATTAAATTAACTAAGAATTGGGGAACATATTTCATAGCTTGGGGAGGCAGGTTGCTTGGGAAAATGGAGGAATCTTGGTTATTTTAATGACAACCATAATAAGGTTGACCAACATGTATCTATAGGGTTGACTTTGTTTTAATTCAACTTGGAAACAAAGGACGAGCCCATGTTCCTCTTGGGAAAATCCACAAGCAATAAAGGAAAAAAAAAATTGTTGGCAAGAAAAATTGCCTAGGAAAATGCATAAGGGAACAAGAAAACCAATGTCATTACAACAGTAGTGAGGGTTACAAGTGGAAACGCAATAGTGGGCCAGCAAAGAGAAAGGCCAAATAGACCAAAGAGGAGGACAACAAGTGAGAGGGGGCATCTCTCTTTGCAGAAAGGAGGGGGAGAAAAAAGAAATGTAGATCGAAACATTGATAGGGGAAAAGCCTTGTTCATGACCTAAAAAAAGAAAATAAAAGCTCTATAGAGGTATTTCCAGGAGACTTTGCACTACCTCTATAATGGTTGAAGAGAAGAGAAGAATTTAGATTGAATGCTCAAATAACTAATTAGCATCTCTCAGGTGAAGGGTTAAGGTATTTTGATTCCCTGTTTAATTTGGAGGGTGGAGATGGTTTAATCTTTAGATTCCCTTGCTTGGTTGGTGGGTGGAGGCCTTTCTATTTGGATTCTTGGTGTAGGAGTGCATGGTGTCTTCCTTTGCTTGTTTAATGGTTTATTGCTCAGTGAGTTTTGGACTCCCAATTTTCGGTGGAACCATTGAGGGATTTTCTCTAAGGGTGGAGGTGTTATAACCTTTGGATTCCCTTGATCAACTGGTGGGTGGAGGTGGTATAACTTATGGATTCCCTATTTCAACTTGATTTCTTGTAATACTTGGTGGGTGGAGATGGTGTAGTCTCTAGATTCCTTATTCAGAGGAAGGGTGGAGATGGTGTAATCTCCTATCTTCCTTGATTAGCTAGTGGGTGGATGTGGATTGATCTCTGGATTCCTTGTTTTAGTTGGTGGCATTTGTTAATCCCTTTGAAAACTCTTCCTTAAGCTCTGAAATCTAGCTTGAGGGTGACTGGTTGTAAGAAAGGTTGCATTGCCAACCAATATAAGGTTGGGTGGAGAGTTGAAGTTCCAATCTCAATTGCTAGACTTCTCTTATAAGATAAATGCTTCTCTGAATCCATGTGCATGTAGCTCTTATGAAAACATTGCATAAATGTTGATTGTGTTTTTAAGATTCTTATTCTCATGTTGAGGAATGTTATTCCTGTAGGAATTTTGAGTAGTTTAATTCCTGTGTGATTGATGAAGAATGGCTAATCTCTATGGCTATTTCGAACTTTAAATACAGTCTAATTGTCAAGTTCATATGCAATGCAAAATAAGATGTGTACTTATGATGTTGTAAATGTGATTTCACTATAGCTCATATATAGCATGTATGATGAATGAGCTTGTACATATTCACTTTATAATTATATGAATGAAATATATATGTATGTGCATACTTTCTCATACTGTTAATGAAATGCATGAGTAGTCATAAGGAGTGCATGCATGTTCATGGTTGTGGCCAGAACAATGGGTATACTAAGTTATCAATAGCTAGACCTGGGATGGACAACTTATATTACCCAAAACAGTGTACTATGAATAGTTTGTGCCCCTGTGTGAAAGTAATAAGCATTGAACCTTGTCGCCTATGTTTCATAGGCTATATATCCATAGAGGTCTATGAAGGATGGTTGAAACAGTTTGGGATAAGAATGCCACTGTAATACATTCACAAGCACATATCAAAGGCATTGGGACGTGAGCCTGAATGACTAAGGGTCGAGAGTGATCATAATGCATAATTACATGAATATATATTTCCTCACTAAGTTGACATAGTGAGAGGTAAAGTTCCTTCCTTTATGAAATGATAATATTCTCGTTAATGGCATGGTTTCAGAGGGGCGGAATGTTGATGAGGGACCCCCCCATCCCCCTTCTTCACACCTCAGGGGGTTAGCCCCCCTCATTCCATCGATCTGGTTCGAATTATTGTTTGTCATTGATTTTGGGGTGTGGAACCATGACTAAGGACCCCCCTCCATGACGTCATGAGCATGAGGAGGTCCTCATTTGATCTAGATTGTTGGTTTCCTCGTCATATGAGGGTTGTTGATTAGTCAAGGGGGTCTGTGTTTTAATCTGGACCATCGACACCTTGACCCATCACAATCGCAGGAGCATTCTAATTCATGTGCTCACATTAACATTAGTGGAAAGGGTCCATACAACTGGGGGTCGTGACCAGCACACTGAAGCCCGATCCCCAAAGTTTTGCAACTAATACCATTTGTGCCCAAAGAAAAACCCCTAGGGTATTTACGTCCCTGCGTATGCATGTTACGGGATGGGAAAATTCATTGCGGTCAATAAGAGTTTGATGTATACGCAAAGGCAAGAGATTGGTGGGACCCAAGCCATGTGGCCGATGACATGGACTTAGGCTAACATGGCACCACAGTGGCAAGCCACATGGCACTTGGATTCAACCTTTTGGCGGGGAAAAGTTGTCCAAAATAAGTGACACGTGGCACTCCCATAAGTGGTCCACGTGGATAGGATGACATCAATGTGACAGGGAAGTGACATCACCTCAACGATTTCAAGAGGAGCACAACAAGAAGCTCTCAAGGTATTTACATCCTAGGGAATGAGAAATTACCAGAAAATGATGAATAGGGATTATATTTAGGGAATTTATAAGGAGACGCCAGTGTGACATCAGTGAAACATGTAAGCCTTGCGATGGATAAATAGCCATGGAAATCGACGACAATTGGGAAGTTTGTCCCAGTCCTAACATATTTATAAGGTGGGGCTAGAGCATTTAAATATGAGTCATTGATATCCCTATGGTATTATAGTCGTTGGATGGAAGGGACCCAGAGGGTTTTCTTATTACGCAATTAGAATTTTGGTCGGGGACAACGTTCTTTTAAACGAGAAACCCGCGCATGAAAAGGGGTTATGTGGCATGTCATATGGGCATGCCACAATGGCACTATATGGTCAATGTGATGATATGGATCGGTTAGGGAAATGACATGGCAGTGAAATGGGATGCCATGTGGGGACCACATAGGGGCCACATGGTAAGACATGGTGATGTGGCAAGAGGTATTGGCAAGACCTTTACATGGCTGTAACTTTTAATTCAGAAGTTGGATTAAGGAAAACTTTATATCGTCAGAAAATCTCGACAAGTTGGATGCAATGGGTATGTATATTATAAATTTCGAGAAGTTTGAAAAATGACAAAATTTTATGACCCCATTTTCATAATAGGTCATTAGAGGTTGGGTCAATGATAGTAACGCCTCTTTATATCCCTAATATGGGCTATGGGTGGATGGGGGTATGTTACATCCTTTGGCTTGCCCTATTCTCTACATTCAAATCATTACTTGACGTCTCCTTGTGCTTTTCCGTCGCATTTCCTCACTAAGCCCATAACTCCAACAACATCATCAAACTTCAAAGTCTTTGAACTAGAGAAAAAAATATTCACGACCATGACCAAGATATTCAAACTTTCTGGCAATGAGTGAAAAGTCAAAATAACCCTAACATCATCATCAAAGTTTACTCCTATAGAACTTAATTGGCTAGCAACCGTGTTAAATTCATTTAAATGGACAACAACAAACCCACCTTTTAACATCTTCATATTAAATACATGACTTATAATAAATACCTTGTTGGAAGCTAAGTATTTTTCATATAGTTTAGCCAATGTTTTTATCAAACCCTATGTTGTCTTTTATTTCGAAATGTTGAAAGCCACCAATGTTGCCAGACATAGCCATATTGTTCCTAGTGCCTTTTTTTCAAGAATCTCCCATTAATATTTCATAGTTATTGGCTTCTTTGTTATTCCACCCAATGGTATAAAAATATTTTTTTGATACAAATGATCTTTGATTTGCATCTTCCATAACTATTATTTTTGGTTATTAAACTTCTTAAACCTAAAACCTTTTTCTGCCATTGCTCCCATGCAAACTATGAAACCTCCATTCTTGTGAGTTTCATCAGCCAAATACACCTTTGACTTTGATATCAATTGCTAGGAATGAAATCACATAGTGATAAAATCAAAATGAATGTAGAAATAAAACATAAAGTGAAAAAATACAAAGGAGACACCAATGTACGTGGTCCGCCCGATTTGGGGTATATCCACAGAGAAATAGCTAGTCCTTCCTTTCAATATGTCCAACAAAATGAAGGGATTACAACCTGCAACACGTCCACCACAACTTCCTCTTCTCTCTATTACAATCTTCTCTATTTCAATTACAATGTTATCTCAAATAATTCACATATGCAATACAATTCTCGCATAAAAGGAGGGTTTCATTCTAAGGAAACAAGACCTAACATAACATCTACAATCAGATCTTTGACTAATGATGAATGGTCCATATTGACTATGAATTACAATATTTTACAAGGCATTTTTTCCAAAAATGTTTCTTTGGGGATGATGCCCCCAACTCACACCAAGGGGAGCTCCAAAGAGTTATTTCCACCCCCCTAGACCCCCTAGTGAATATAGTATGGAGAAAAACCCCCCTACACCCCTATTAGGAAATGGGATCCAAAGGCAGCTAAAAAAAAAAGACCTATAAATTAGGAAGATAATCAGGCTCCAAAACCAACAAGAATAAGAGCATAAACCTAAATAACTAGATGCAAACTAGAAAAGTCTGAAAATCAATGGCCAATCATATTACCATGCTTATAGCTACAGACAACCATTTGTGAGAAAAAAATAAGATGATTCGCTCATATATATATATATATATATATATATATATATATATATATATATATATATATATATATATATATATATATATATATATATAAGCATATTCTTACATCATCCTAAAACTTAGTAAAATAGTAGAATAAGTTCTACACATTAAAAGATTTAGAAGTGAAGTTGGTCTCCAAAATAGCTTGGCCAATAATGTCTTTTCATTCATGAATTTTATAAAAGGTTTTACCAAACTATATAGAATCATAAATCCTTTTCTCCATTGAATTCATCTTACTTATATAAGAGGAAGAATGAGAAAAAACCATGAATTTGATACAACTATATGACTATTCATTTCTCCTTCTTTCTTGTTGAGTTCCTCTAACACTTTGTCCTTTTTTCTCACATGAGAACTCGATTCCTTTTGATTGTTATAACCCTTTGTTTGGTTGTTTCAACTTCATTTCTAGATGTTCAAATCCTCTTCTCTAAGATAATGCTTAGTTAAGGAAGATCCTTCCTTTTCTCTTCTCCATTTTTTATAAACACCATCGATGCCTCAAAGGTTCATCTAGGTACATCCCCATGAGAAAAAATAGGTTTCTTAAAGAAGAAACTCTATGATAAAATACTCTACCTTATTTTTTTTCTCACATTTCTCCATTTTAAGCAATAGATTCTTGATTAGTGTCATGTTTTTGGTAGGAGCTTCAATAAAATTCTAGATGGATGCTTTATTAAACTCATGAAAGGATTTGATATCTTCCTCGTTGATGCTTATATAGATTTCTAATTCTTCAAAACCTTTATGCTTCCAAAAAGAAATTATTTATAGGCCCCCAAAAAGGGAAGAGGCAATTGTTTTCCACATCCTTTGTGAGTTTCCATATCATAGAAAAACCATTGACTTGATATGTAAGCCCATAGAGGTTATCATCAATTGTTTGATTCTAATATTTCAAATAGAGCTCCATTTCTTCTAAGGAATCCAAAATGAAAATAAGAATTTAAAAAGGAAATTACTCTAGTGAAAATTGTTAATATTTTACTCAATCAAAGTGTAATTAATATTTTTGATACTCAAGTTATCATGCTTGGACACATTTCATGATCTACACTTTGTATTTTCGTTGGGTCTACAAATGTTCTGCTTTGTCATAGAATCATTTCTACGCAATGTTCAATTCATTTTGTACCTTGAAGGCATAGTCAATGAATTCGTAGGTTTGGTAAATTTATAATAGTTAACCTATTCTTCTTCTCTTTTAACCTTTCCTACTTCAATCTTAGTATTGTTTCTTCCAATATCAACATTTTCCTGGGTTTTCTTCCTAGCTTCTTCTCCTACTACTCTAGTTTTCTCCATGCTTGTTGGTAGTATTTCTCTAGTATCTTTTATTATGTCAATTATATCTTTAGGTTGACCTATTATTGGTTTCTAATAAGGCATTTTTTCCTTATTTTGCATCCTTTGGAAGCCATATATAATTTTTTTTCTAATTAGCAAAGTAATAGGGCACACAAGGTTATCTTCCAAATCAAAGAAATTAAACTGACAAGTAGTTTTTGACCATTTAAATTAAACAAGGTTGGCAAGGTTTGATAACATTAACCCCAACTTGAGGTGCATGTTGTTACAGTGGAACATATCACAAAAGTTTCGAATTTTCAATGCAAATTTGAACTAGGAAAATGCTTGAATGTAGTTTGGGTGACATTAAAAGCTAACATGTTTATATACCTTGAAAGCTCATTGAAAACAACATCTTTTTCTAGGTTAAACTTGAGAGTTTCGAAATAAGTATATACCTAGTGAGGCTAGTTGAGAAGTTGTAGTATTCAAACTATAAAATTCCTAAATTCTTTTATGACCTTGAGAATTACTAAGGAAAACAACTAATCAATTCAGTATGTCTAATATTCAAACTACAACATGTCTTACATTTGAACTTTGATTCATTTTTTGAAATCATGCCTATTACTCAAGTTTGAAAAGGTGTTTTTTCAAAGCATTGATATATGATAATGCCTCACTTAAAGGTATTGGATCCAAAAAAAATTAAAATAAAGTGTGATCATGTAAAGAGTTCCAAACAAGAGGGGTTATTTGGAAAACAATGACCCATTCACACTATCATTTAACAAGGGAGGCCTTGATTTAGCAATCATAACTGATCATTAAATTGTGACAAGAGAGTCAGAAAAATGGTGAAGGGAGGGAACAATTCAAAATTGGGCTCAATTGATGGGATTGAGGGAAATGTTCAAAGCTCAAACAAAAATTGCAAAGAGGAGGTATGATAATGTAACAGAGCCTTGAAAAGTAGGAAATTTTTTTACGACTTAGTGAAGGGTGGGCTCAATTTGGAAATCAAACTTTAAGACTTTCAATGAGATTTCATTGTTCAAGAGAAAAGTTCAACATTTGAGTCAACAATTTGAAATTTTACATGGATCAAACAAATAAAATATTGTTGAGGGGAGCTCAATTTAAAGATTAGTTTCGATTTCCGAATTGGGGAAGAGTTTGGAAGAGGAAGCTAAGGGAAGGGATTGATTTTAACGTCAAGCTTGATTCCAAAACTAGATAAGGAGAAGAGTAAGTCAAATGAAAAGGGGAAATTTTTGAAATTAGGTCCGATATAGAAATCTAGAGGCAAATCAAATTTGAAAGGTAAGTTAAAAATATTGAAATTAAGTTTGAAAGAGGTAATTGAATTTTAAAAAGAAACTTCAAACAAAAAATCAAGAAAAATAAATTCAAATAAAAGGAAAAAAAGAAACTCATAATAGAATAAAAGACCCTATTTTGATATACATTTGCATTTATTATGTATTTATGAGCATTTAAGGAATATTTATCTATAACACTGAATTTGTTTTCTTCACCATAGCATCAATGACTTGGATTTATTGTACACTACTTCCATAAACTTGTATAATAACTAAGAAAAGATCAACAAACTATGGGACAAAGACATGCGATATTAATGTGACTACCAACTATAAGGCAAAAAATTCCTAATAAATAGATCATTTAGATAATCAATATTGTCAATCTAATACTAGTTAACTTGGTTATAATATGACTCTCTAATCTATGTTATCTACCGTTGAAATTGTTGTGTTTTATTGTGTATTTTAAATTAATTAGAAATTGTTGTGTTTCATTGTGTTTCAATGGAATTATTATGTTTACCAACTAATATGTGCAAGAATCGTTCTATTTATTGTTTGTAATAACCTTGCAAGAGAAAGGATTTGAACACATAACCAAACCTCCACTAACACTAAGGCTAATAATTGGCCCTTTATCACATCCTTATATTGTGGTTTGAAATCTCAGCATGGAGTTGTGGGTTGAAAATCTTAGCAAAGGAGAGTTTGGTTCTACTAATTCAATTTCACCTTGTAAATAATGAATACAATGAGAATTCTAATAGTGAAATGAAAAATATTCCTAAGGAAACTCAATGCCACTTGTTCTCCCATCACAATTAATGTCTATGGTTGCATTTTAAGACGTCTCTATAATATTCTTCACTATAATTATACTAAAAGTTGTACCACAAAATATTATTATCATTATTGCTACTACTACTACTCCACACACACACCTATTGATGTTATATTTTTGTCTTTTTCTTGTCAAATATTTTTCATTATTGGTAGCATAAGAACCTCTGAATGGTTAAAAAATATCTTATAGATTAGAATCAAATTTGCATCCATTATAGGCATCTTAACGAATTTCATTATGATTCAATAATCCTATGGTAGTTAGTTTGTATAATCATGACTTGTTCTCGAATAAAAACTCGCTTGATTATTTTCTATGAAATATTTATAAATGTGGAATGATGTCTTGGATGGGGATATGCCACCATAATAAGTGTATAATAACTCAATGGGTAAAAACCACAAGTAAGAGTGGGCAAAAAAGACATACACAAAAACCATAAACAATGTTGCTACCACATTAAAGGGGGATATGATCATCTCAAATGGAATCCTTTTACACCAAACTTTTGTTGAATTCAGTGAATACCATTACCTTTAGTTGAATAAATCATCTCTATAAATGTTGATGTTATGTGTGTGCATTTTTAATACTCTCTACAAATGTTGGTGTTATGTGTATGCATTTTTAATACTAGTGTGAAATTATGCATATATTTTATTGAATTTATTTTTTGTTCTTTAGTAGTTTATTGTTGTAATAAATCTATATATCATATGGTTTCCAATGAGAGGGACTAGTAGACAATGATGTTAAACACAAGGAAAGAGACAATGAATGTCATACATAAAAGGTAAAGATACAATGATAAATGACAACAAAAGAAAAAAATCCAAAGTGACATAATATTGAAAATACGAGTTTATTTTATAAATAATTCCATTTATAAGTCTATTTGTAATACCATTTTTTATTGCAAAAAAAGGTGGATATAAAAAATAAAAACTTCAACATTACATAATAGTATAATAATAAAAAATTGTCAAAGGTAGTAAGTTTAAGCATGTTAGTCGTGGTAGGACTTATCTTTCATTTTCAGTGAAAATTTGGAGTAATATGTGATGCAACATGAGATTACTCAACATAGGAAAACTTTGTATCATATTTTTCATTGCTAATACGAACTTTTGTAAAGCATGCATTGAAAAACATGATGTAGATCAAAATCACATCAATGCCAAGAGAAATACCCCATATGGTGCCTCGTTTTTCATGGTGCAAACTTGATTTTTTCTTGGAAAATATGCACTAAGTGATGACATTGATGACAATGTATAAGCATGGTATTGTAGTAGACAATGACACTAAACACAAAGAAAGAGACAAGGAATGTCATACATAAAAGGTAAAGGTACAATTAGAAATGACAACAGAAGCAAAAATCCAAAGTGAGTTGTCATGATATACTTTATGTTGGTTATATAATATTGAAAATGCGTGTTTATTTTATAAAGAACTGCATTTATAAGTCTATTTGTAATACCACTTTTTATTGCAAAAAAGGATAGATATAAAAAATAAAAAATTCAACATTACTTAAGAGTATAATAATTTATTGTTTTTTGTCAAAGTTAGTAAGTTGTTAGTCGTGGTAGGACTTATATTGCATTTTCAGTGAAAATCTAGAGTAATATGTGATGCAACATGAGATTATTCAACATAGTAAAACTTTGTGTCATAATTTTCATTGCTAATACAATGTTTTGTAAAGCATACATTGAAAAACATGATGTAGAACAAAATCACATCAATGCCAAGAGCAATGCCCCATATGGTGCCATGTTTTTCATGGCGAAAACTTGATTTTTTCTTGGAAAATATGCACTAAGTGATGACATTGATGACAATGTAAAAGCATGGTATTGTAGTAGTCAAATTTCAAATCTTAAGGAAAAGTTTTATGAAAAAACATCTCGCACGTAAAATAAATTCAAGTATAAAAAGCAAGGTTCATTGAAACGGGAATTTAAAAAATAAAATCTCAAACTTACAAAGAGTTTAAAAAAAAAAAAATTGGTTAAATATGTCACCTAAGATAAAAGATTAATAAGAGAAAAAGTCTATTAAAAAAAAAAAAAGAGTCATCAAGCTAAGAATACAATCGCAAAGTCCCAAGGCAAAGGGATGAGTATGCCCGCATGGTACTTGAAAACTTTGTTAAGGGATGGATTTGAGCACAAAAATATTTGATAACATTGCTAGGCATCAATCTCAAATCATTACTATAGTTGTAAGCAAAAATTGTCTACAGTCATCATTTAAAGGGATAACCAATTGCAATTTACCACTAGATAATCACTAATATCAATCGTGGAAACATTCCTTACACTTCTAGTACTGCAAATCCTCATGCAAATAATATACATTGTCATGACACAAACATTTTCAAGTTTTCTTGAAGGTGTTAGTATTAAAGTTGCATTGAGACAAAAAATATTACAAAAATACATCAAATCCCCATACTTATCTAGAAACGTATACAAAAGTTGATACCATTGCAAAAAAAAAATCATCTTATTAGTCAAATATAGTCCTAAAAATTGAGGGAACTATACCATTAAGCTTGAATATCAAGTTCAAGCTTTCAAGGTCTATCGCCAAGGGGATTTAGAAACCTAAGCTCTTCTACAATAGAAGTTTGAAAATATTTAGAATGTTGTTACAATGAATTCCATGAGCCCTACATCAAAGCCTTGTATAATTCAAAAGAAAGAGAAATTAGGTTGTTGAATTATCCATTGAGCAATTTCATGACATTCTCAACCGTCTTTATGAATCATTTTCAATCTCTTAGTGAATTCAACTTTGCAATCTAACTAATAAATGGAAAAATCAAGCCAAGGATGAATTTGAAAACAAGTGCATTTTCTTTTTGGAGAATAAAATCAAGCAGTCCATTTTGAGAAATGATGAATGATAAAGAAATGAAACTATAAAATCAATGGTGGTAGATGTTAATCAACTTGCAACTAAAAACCAATAATGGTTGAATGTTAGTGTGAATTTGTAAACTTGACTTTATTGTCTCTTTGTGGATATTCAAGTCACTTGTTCCAAGTCTCAATGGTCATTAATATAGGACCTCAAAGATCAATTTTAGCGGGTTGCACACCAATAGTGGGTCAACTAATTATTAGCGGAGTGTAATTAATGTCAAGCATGAATTTTGTTAGGGTTATGGCTATTGAACATAGAACCAATTCCAATATAAAGAAGGCCTATTACCCCATTGTAAACCATTGTATTTATTCATGCTTCGATATTTGAACTTAATAACATACCAAGGTTACAAACCAAAGGGTGGAAATGTAAAAATGGGTAATAATTTTTGGAGTGAGGCATGGGGTGACAACAACATGATGAGACTGCACAAAAAGTCAAGAAAAACCCTAGACTGGGAATTTTTTAAACTCTTGAATTGAAAGTTGGTGAGTTTTTTATTAATGAGATTATGAAAAAAATATTGGTTGAGAGTTTGTAAAATAAAATCTCAGCTCAAATATTTTCTTAGTTAATAGTTTTAGTCAAGTTTCCTCAATTTTTAGGTACCTGCAACTTCAACAAGGGTTAACCCCTACAAATTCTGAAACTTTTCCATCGAATTTGCTAGTAATGGCTTCATCTTCAAATCTAACTTGCAATGATATAAAAATCGTCATTTTTTTAAAGAATTGTTATTTATTAATGATTTTGTTTTAAACTTTATCATTGAAGAATTTTAATGTTCTAAAAAATGAAAATTCAATATCATCACAATACCAAAAAAATAACAAATATCACTGTGTACTTCGTTGCACAATCCTCTTCAAAAAAATATTTTTAGTTTTATTGGTAGTGATCACATAAAGGAAAAATATTTGCCCTGTTTTCGCTGCTAAAACACCCTCCAAAATTTTGGATTGCACTAAATTTAGGAGCCTACCTTGTTCTTGTATATTGTCGTCGCAAACATTGAAATCCATTCCATGTGTTCTCTCAGAGTGTTTTGGTCCCTTTTGCAAGAAAAGCAAAATGTTGTATTTTGACATGTTAAGTGTCACACGATGTATATAAGCATGTTTTGGTGGTTTCAAGTGTCCTCTTTGTGCAAATGAGTTGATCTTACCATGTAAACATCTTTCACACTCATTGCCAAAGTTTTAAGCACTGTCGCACACATGTTTTCATGGTCGTCACAAAGTGTATCTTTGGTGTCGCACTTGTTGTAAGTCGTCACAAAGTTGTCGCACTAATGGAAATGTGGTGTTCATGTGTCTTGGATGATCTATGTTGTTGTGTTGTCAAGTGTTCTAAGTGTGTAATCACGGTCAAGTCATATCACTGTTGATGTTAGTTTCATTGATCCCACACTTAACCAAATTCTGGAAGTTTTCCAGCAACTTAGCTGTAGGTTTTAACCCTGTACAAAAATTACATGCATACGAATTCTAAAAATAGAAAATAAACAATGGCGAGAGAATAAAACATAAAACAAAGATATACAAATATTTTCCTATGGATCCTAAAATTGGGACTACCAGATTGATTTTTCATTATCTTCCTTTCAATGTTACAATACATATATATACATGCCGAAGAATCCATAAACCCCAATCCATTAACCCTGGATTAGAACATAACCATAGTTCCCTTGAACAGATCTACAAAATACTATGGACCGAAAACCATCGTGCCCAAAACCATGTGTGAAATCCATGCACAAAACCATAGGTAGGTCCGCCCACGTAATATAGGGTCCAAAAAAATTTCCTGGGGTGATACCCTAGACCCCGTGCAAGGGGGATATCGCCCCCCTGCATACCCCCCGGTAACGCACGGTACAACACACAGGGGGGGCTTTCACCCCCCTATGACCCCTCTGCATGTGGGGTAGTTGTGGAAAGAATATAACACAACCCAACATTCTCCCGCTTGTTGTTTTCTTTCCACATGAGAGCTTAGTCATTGATCCAGCCCTGAAACACCCATTGTTTCTCTACACCAAAAGAACTTCTCAGTGCTCATAGACATTGTCAATGCATCTGCAGTATTCTTCAAAGTGTCCACCTTTACCAGCGACACCTTTTTTTCTTCAACCATATCTCTCACAAAAGTGATATTGAACATCAATGTACTTTTTCTTTGAATGATAAGCCGGGTTCTTTGCCAAGAAAATTGCACTTTGGTTGTCACAGTCTATCCTTATAGCTCGTTGTACTAACCCCATACTTGAACACAATCTCTGCAACCAAACTACTTCCTCATTTGCATTAGTGGTTGTCATGTATTCTGTCTCTGTAGTTGAAAGTGTCACTATAGACTATCTCTTACTCATCCAAATGACTGCACCTCCAAATAGGTTAAACACATACCCACCTGTAGATCTTCTCTGATCCAGATCTCTAACCCAGTCTACATCAACAAAGCCATGAATTCCCAAAACTCTGTCCAATCTTGGTCTTCCTTGGTAGCACAAACCATAATCACTAGTTCCACGCAAATACCTAAAAACCCGCTTCATTGTTGTCCAATGCTCCTTCCCTGGTTTTGACATAAACCTGCTCAATACTCCCACTGCATGTGTAATGTTTTTCCTATTACAGACCATTGCATACATCAAGCTACCGACTGCACTTGCATATGGAACATAAGACATATCCTCTTCCTCTTCTTGTGTCTTGGAACACTGTTCAGCATATAACTTTACACCTACAAGAATAGGAACCTTCATCGGTTTACTATCCTGCATAGTAAACCTCTGTAGTATTGTTGATGAGCCCCAATTTTGGTACAATTTGGGCTCATTTTGGCCTATTCTACTTGCTCAAACCATTCATATTTTATTTCTTATGCATGCATTTCTTAGTTTGTTCGTGTTGTTTGTAGAAAGAAGGGTAGACATATTATCTGCGTGACTAATGCATGATGCTTTCAGGTTTTTTGCATTTAAAGGGAGAAAAGACACGAAAAAGGAGACAAGGGGACAATGAGGTGGCACTGTTGGTTTTTAGGAGAGGATGTCCACAGTCTTGGGGACCTTCCTCGTGATTCCCACCGTAGCTCCGAGCTCCAACCAATCTCCCCACCGAGCATAGAGGCAGCCAACTGTTCTACATGAACAGCAGTCATAACTGTTCTACAGGATCACCAAGTTAAACTTCAGTTGGACAGCCGAGTTCCTAAAATCAAGGAGACCTGTTGGATGATCGTTTTTGCATAAGTATAGAGGCCGTAGCCTTTGATAGGTTGTTGAAACTTTCGCATTACTATTGTAATTTTTTAGCACAGCTCGGTGTTAGTTCTTGTTGTAAGCCAGTTTTGGCATAACATCAGATTATGAATAAAGAAGGCAGATTTTGATCTAGCTCTGAGTTTTCTTAAGGAGACTATAGCTCTCAGGTTAGGGCCCAACCTGAGAGCCATAGATCCCCTCTTCTGTACTGTTGTTTGCATTTCGTTTCAGCACTCTGAGTTTTCATTTTCATATGCAATTTGAATTACAGGTTGTTGAATTAGTCTTTTTCATGAGCATAGATAGGACTAGTTTATGGTTGAATTGCTCTCGGTTGTTTAGTTAGATTAGCAGGTTGATAATACATTGGAGCTCCAGCAAAAAAGGTTGAGGAAGTCTCCACTGCCATCTCCGTTTGGAGATTGGAGTGCAGCCTATACCAGCCACAAAAACACGCAGTTCTTCACTTCATACATGCTGCAACATAGTCTCGTTATGATAGATCTTTCCACATGATTCACACCTGCACACACGCCTTCATCACAGCTTCATGCACATTCTCCTTCGCGTTTTGGATTGCTGTTCATTGAATTTATACGCACAGGTAGTTTAGGTTGATGCATTTTCGGTTTGGTGACAGTCATAAGCATTTGTTTCACTTACACTGCTCTCTCTCGTTCCATTACCTCATTCTCCATCTTGATCACGCATGCAAACACATCGTTGACCCCTGCTCCGCTCTGTTATCTCCCAAAGTCTTTCACTCCTCACATAGCTTCATTCTCTAGCCCTTTCGTTGACCTAGTCCTCTATCTTCCAACCTACTCCCTACACTCACTCCCTATCCTATTCTTCCACTTCTGAGCCATCACCAGCCTTATTCCCACCTTACACATCTCCCCCTACCATTCCATCACTCCTCCATCACTTCAAACACTCACGGTAGGTCATCCTGTAGCAATTTGTAGACATCCTGTAGAAATCTCTGCGTATCCTGTAGGATCCCCTGCAGACATCCTGTAGGAGGCCACTCACTCGGTTGTTGAGCATCTGAATGCGAGGAACCTATGTGGATGGATGCTAAGGATCCCTAGGGACCTCTCCTAGCCTCCCCAACCTGTCCCACGCTTTCCTTCCTTCTCCATCCCATCTGCACAACCAAACCCTAGTTAGCACAAAATCACAATCATTCCATCCACTTAAAGGAAAAATCCAAAAACATCTCTTTTATGATGCAAGTAGCTTAGATCCGTGCATTTCCACTTATTAGAGGTAACAGCAGCATTGGTAGAGGTTTCATTCACATTCTTTGCATTATAGAGGTTAGACTAGTTAAATTAGGGTTTCCTAGGTTTACATGCTTTGATTTGCTTTCAGTCCATTTTGTCAAGTAGAGTAGTTTCCTTTGAGAATAGCTTTCGTCCATCAATTAGCAAGCTTCTTCTGAGAGCCTATAGAAGTTGGCTTGAGCCCTAGCGGACTTGTGCCAGCTGACCAAGTGACAGCTGCGACAAGAGCTAGTACTTGTGCATATAGCACCGTCGCTTCCAAGTTTGTACGAACTACCAGGTTGATAAAATGAGAGACAGGAAGCCCCAAGAGTTGTAGCATTATTGCTACAATACTGGAGCTCACCATCTTTTTGGCGCCGTTGCCGGGGAAGCGTCAGAGTATTAGTACTTGTTGCTCTTCTTCTACTCTCGTACTCTTACTTCTGCTCAGTAGTTTATTTCATTTCCATTCTGCAAAAGTAGCTTAGTATTTCTTGCTTTCCTAGCTTAGTATTTCCTGCTTTCATAGATTAGCATTTCCTGCTTTCCTAGATTAATATTTCCTGCTTTCCTAGAGTAATATTTCATGCTTTCATAGATTAGCATTTCCTGCTTTCCTAGATTAATATTTCCTGCTTTCCTAGATTAATATTTCCTGCTTTCATAGATTAGCATTTCCTGCTTTCCTAGATTAATATTTCTTGCTTTCCTAGATTAATATTTCTCGCTTTCCTAGATTAGCTTTCCAATTCCGCAAATTTCATTTGAGCAATATAGCTAGTTGTAGATCACTCTGTTTCAGTTTTGCAGGTACCAAAGAAAAAGCAAAAGCACTCAAAAAAAAAAATCCTTTCCATTTCATGCCTCGTAGGAACCGAGATAGATCAGGCAAATTCCTACCAAACACCCCCACCACATCACTGAGTCACCCTTCTCTCTTCTTTGGTGACAGTGACCCAGAGGAACCTATAGGTGAACATCCTGAGATATACCAAGACCCTATAAAAGAAGAAGAGTTAGAGACCACTCCATCTGAAGCCATGGCTGATAATAGAAGAGAAGATGAGAGAATAGAAGGAGCTTTCCCCATCCGAGAGACCAATGGAGAGATGAAAATGAAGAACATTAGCCCCTCCGCCTTGCCTCACTTCCATGGACTGACCACTGAGGATACTGATACCTTCTTGTTTGGGTTTGTTGTCCTTTGTAGAACCTATGACTATACTGAAGATGAGCAAAAGCAGAAGCTTTTCCCTTCCACTCTTAAGGATGCAGCACTACGCTGGTTCATGGGATTACCTGGGAATAGCATCGCTACTTGGGCTCAGATGCAGCAAGCCTTCAATACCAAGTATCGAGATTACTGTAGGTCTAAGGAAACCAAGGGAGAGATCTTTCGGATGACCATGGGGAGTGATGAGTCTTTAGAGGATTATGAGGAGAGGTTCCAGCTTAGCTATAAGCGGGCCAGGTGCACACTTGACCCTGAATCCCTCAAGTTGGTTCTACTCCGAGGAGTCCCTGAAGATCTCTTAGACACCCTTCACATGTTAGCTGGGGGGGACATTTACCAACTGCCTTATGAGGACATCAAGACTGTGTTTAGAAATCATTCCAGGGCAGCTAGGAAACGAGGTAGAGGAAATCTCCTCTCCACTAGTGTCCCTTTCTCCAAACATGAGTTTACAAACCAATTAGAAGATCTTAAGAGTGAGGTGAGACAGACCATTGCCATGCAGCTGGACACATTCAGGATCCAGCAGAAGAAAGAAGAAGCTGAGAGAGCCTTGGCTGTCTTCTGTCCTAGGTGCACCAGAAGACACCCTAAGAACGAATGCCCATTGCATTCGGTTGAAGTGTGTTTCGTTTGTGAGGAGGACCACCCAACAAATCAGTGTCCAGCCTTACCTGGGTTTAAAGCCATGTACCAAGGGACCGAAGCTCCCACAGAGCCTCTCTATTACCTCAACCAAAGGAGGCCACAAGGATCTAGACCTTATCAGCAGGGGATGCAAGGGGCATCTCAAGCTTATTACAACCCCAACCAGTCAACTCCTATGCCTTCCTGGGGTCCCCCTGCTCATCCTTCATGGTCCATGCCTCCTCCATGGTCTTATCCACCTCAGTACCCCACTCAACCTACTTATCATCCATATCACTCACATACCCAGCCACAGCCTCAATGGAATGCACCTCAGTCGGGGTGGAGGCCTCAGTACAACACTCCACCCGCCATTCTGCCTCCACCTCCAGTTCAACCACAACCATTACCTCCTGCTCATCCAAGGCAACCTCAAATGCCTGCTCAACCGAACCCGAACCCCAACAATAGACAAGCCCAGTAGGTATACACTGGGGAAACCTCATGCCCTACCTATGCTGTGGAGATCCAGGAGATCAATCTTAGATCTGGAAAGACTCTTCCAGATCGCCAGCCTCCTCCCCCAGAGGATGAGGAAGACCATCAGGAGAGTGAACCAAAGCCTATTCCACCCTTTCCTGAAAGACTAACAGCCACCACACAACCTAACCCAGAAGAAGATGAGCTTTTGGGTGAGCTCAAGCAGTTGTGTGTAAAAATCCCACTTCTCCAAGCCATCAAGGATGTGCCAATATATAACAAGTTGGTTAAGGAGAAGTGTTTCAAACACCCAGGCAGACGGAAGAAAGATGCCTCAACTATCAATGTCATAGGACAACTGTCTGACCTTATGCTAGGACAAGTCATCTGCCCAAAGTACCTAGATCCTGGAAGTCCTGTAGTAGATGTTCACATCAATGGCACCATTATCCCCCACACCTTGATTGATCTGGGGGCGGCCATCAATGTGATGACCAAGGATACCATGCTTAAACTCAATCTTCAGGGTTCCTTGAGAAAGACCTCGACAGTACTGCAATTACCAGATCGCTCCACCGTGACTCCCGAAGGGATTGTGGAGGATGTCATGGTCTCCATTGATTCTTGGGAATACCCTGCAGACTTCCTGGTTCTGCAACCAAAGGCCAAGCTTACTGGATATCCTCTCATTTTGGGAAGGCCTTGGTTAGCTACTGCAAATGCTTACATAAGTTGTCGGGCAGGGAACATGACCATCAAAAATGGTCCCATGTCCAAGCAGCTAGTCCTATACCCTCCTGCCCAACCTTCTTTAGAGCATGATTTACCACTCTGGTTGGAAGAAGGAGAAGAAGACGAGGTGTACTCAGCACCTCTGTGCACCTTAGATACCACTAGGAAAGACCCCCTAAGCGAGGATGACTTGATCGAGACCTTGATCCAGGATCCACCTACCAGTGCACTACCCTTAGAGGAATTGGTGGAGGATGCCCAAGCTAGCACCTTAGTGGATCTTTGTACAACCAACCCTGTCACTCCCAGAGTTAAGAATGTGGAGTTCGGCCCTGAGAAAGCATTGAAGATCAGCTCCTCCTTATCTCCTTCCCAGGAAAAGGAGCTGTGTAGTCTATTGGCCAACCACCTAGATGCTTTTGCTTGGAGCTATAAGGAAATGAAAGGAGTCCATCCTTCGGTCTGTACCCATCATATATACATCAAAGAGGATTGTAAACTGGTTAGGCAACCTCAGAGGAGAATGAATCCAGCTCTTAAGGACATTGTCAAGGAAGAATTGCAGAAACTGTTGGATGCCGGATTCATCTACCCCATTTCAGATAGTGAATGGGTGTCCCCTCTAGTGTTGGTTCCCAAGAAGAATGGGAAGTGGAGAATCTGCGTGGATTACCGGGAGCTGAACAAAGCTACCAAGAAAGACCATTTTCCTCTACCTTTCATAGATCAAGTGTTGGATGGACTGGCAGGAAAGAAGTTCTTCTCTTTCCTGGATGGGTTTAGCGGGTACAATCAAATCCAAATCAGCCCGGAAGACCAAGATAAGACCACCTTCACTTGTCCTTGGGGTACCTTTGCCTACCGAGTCCTTCCCTTTGGGCTATGCAATGCTCCTGCTACTTTCCAGAGAGCTGTCTTGAGCATCTTCTCGGAGTTGGTCCATGATGTAGTGGAAATATACATGGATGACTTTACTCCTTATGGGGCCAACTTCCAGGAAGCATTGTCCAACCTTGGGAAAGTCCTAACCAAATGCACCGAGATGAACTTGTCCCTTAGTCCTGAAAAATGTGAATTCCTAATGACTGAGGGGACCGTGCTAGGCCATACCATTTCTTCCCAAGGATTGCAGGTGGATCCTAACAAAATTGCTCTCATCAAGAGGGTTCCACCTCCTCAAAAAGTAAGGGATGTCCGGAGTTTCTTGGGATTAGCAGGATACTACCGGAGATTCATTAAAGATTTCAGCAAGCTAGCCTCGCCATTGTTTGGTCTGTTGGCAAAAGATGTGGAGTTTAAGTGGACTGACGATTGTCAGAAGAGTTTGAATGAGTTAAAGGACAAGTTGGTGTCAACACCAATCTTGAGAGGTCCAAACTGGGCCCTACCTTTCCACATCCACACTGATGCCTCGAACAAAGCCATAGGTGCAGCTTTAGGACAAGTTGAGCAGAAACTTCCATATGCCATTTACTTTGTTAGCAAAAACTTGTCCAAAGCTGAGCTGAATTACACTGTAACCGAGAAGGAATTCTTGGTTGTGGTCCATGCATTAAACAAGTTCCGACATTATATTACTGGTTACCAGACCTTTGTACATACTGACCATGCTGCTATTAGATATTTGATGAATAAACCAGATGTGAATGCTCGTATTATTATATGGTTACTTTTATTGCAGCAGTTTAATCTAACCATTGTTGATAAACCAGGTAGAGAAAATGTTGTTGCTGACTTCTTGTCTAGATTGGATTTGTCTGCAGATGAAGATGGGACGGTGGATGACCAGATGCCTAATGAGCATCTGTTTGCTATCTCAGTACTCTCTCCATGGTTTGCTGATATAGCAAACTACCTTGTTTCGGCTCAGTTCCCTCCGCACCTCTCTTCAAAAGAGAAGAGCAGAATCATCAGAAAAAGTGCCTCATTTACTTGGATTGGGGGCAACCTGTTCAAGCTTGGCCCCGATCAGATCTTAAGGCGTTGTGTAAGGGAGGAGGAAGTCTTTGATATCCTCCTCACTTGTCATGATGGGCCTTGTGGAGGGCATTTTGTAGCAAAGAGAACTGCCTTCAAGATCCTGCAGGCAGGCTACTATTGGCCCACACTTCATCAGGATGTCAGAAGATATGTTAGTCAGTGTGACCAATGCCAAAGAATGGGGAAACTGACCCAAAGGGATGAGATGCCTCTCCAACCTCAAGTGACTCTTGAGCCATTTGAGAAGTGGGGCATGGACTTTGTGGGTCCAATCAATCCCTCTTCGAGGCAAAGATCCTACATCATTGTGTGTACTTACTATTTGACAAAGTGGGCAGAGACCAAAGCAATCAAAGCAGCAACAGAAGAGAAAGTGGCCGAGTTCCTAAGAGAGAACATCTTCTACAAGTTTGGCTACCCAAGAGAGTTGGTGACCGATCAAGGGAGCCAGTTCACATCCAACTTGGTTGAAGATCTCCTTGCTCATCACAAGATCAAGCATAGGACTTCCACTCCCTATCATCCTCAAGCAAATGGGCAGGTGGAAGTCACCAATAGAGCATTAGAGGGGATCTTGACCAAAGTGGTGAGCAGCAGCAGAAAAGATTGGGCAGATCGCCTGGTTGAGGCCACATGGGCTTACAACACCACTTGGAAGACCACCACCGGCTTCACACCTTATGAGCTGGTCTATGGGAAGAAAGCTTTGCTGTCCATTGAGTTTGAGTACAACACCTTGAGGATGGAAGCTCAGCTGGATCTAGATCTCAGCCATGCACAACAAGAAAGGCTACTGCAGCTGAATGGACTGGATGAGCACCGCATGCAGGCCCTCCTTCACTCAGAAGTGGTCCAACTTCAGAGAAAGGTGTGGCATGACCAACATCTCCATGACAAGCAATTTCAGCCGGGAGATTGGGCTTTGTTGTATGATTCCAGATACAAAGATTTCAAGGGGAAGTTGAGAACCAGATGGCTAGGACCATATGCAGTGGAGAAATGCCATGACAATGGATCTGTCCTCATTCGAACCATTGATGAGGAAGCCATTCCCATGCTTGTCAATGGGCATCGATTGAAGATCTACAGGAGACCTCTCTCAAGACAAGAGTTTATCAAAACTATGGAGAAATCTGTATTGGTCATAGAGAAGGGTTCTGCCTCTGCCTCTAGCACACCCTGAAAGAAGATCTGAAAAAAAAAAAAAAGAAGAAGAAGAAGAAGAAGAAGAAGAAAGAAATAAAGATCCTTGGGTGAAAACCTCTCCGAGGCACCCAAGGCAGGTAGTAGGGGTGAAAACCTCATTGAGGTGCTCCTATTGCTTTTGTTAAAAAAAAAAAAAAAGGGAAAAAGTTGAAAAAGATCCTTGAGTGAAAACCTCTCTGAGGCGCTCAGGGCAGATGGCACGGGTGAAAACCTCCTTGAGGCGCCCCTGCTATCTTTCAAAAAAAAGGGGAAAAAAGAAAAAAACAAAAGAAAAAACAAGATCCATAAGTTATTTGCATGCAGATTGCAGGTGTTCTATGGAGGAGAGGAAGCCTCTCAACTCAAGGTCAAAGGTCCTTATCATGCAGCCAGGACACCTCACCAGCACCTCCTCCAAGAATGCTTATGTTCTTCAAGGTATATGCACTTTCACTATAGATTGAGTCTCCTACAGGAAGACACAGATTTTCTACAGGAAGGTGCGAGTTTCTACAGGAAGGTGCCAGTTTCTACAGGAAGAGCTGCCTGTCTACAGGAAGCTCTGTATTTCTACAGGAAACTTCCTATAGAGGCTCAGAACGGGCCAGAATGCATTTCATGAGCAGATCTGATGACTACGGGTTGGTGTGGACGCATGCAAGCCTCTTTTGGGCCCATGCACGACGCTGTTACCTTGCTCCACCATCCTCGTCAACATGCATCCAAGTCCCCTGCACCAGCAAAACAGATCAATGAGTTCTTGCGAAAAAATGCATTTTCAAAGATAAACAAGCGTGGAGGTCTTACACCACAGGCATCAGAAGCTCCGGAAGCGGGATTGAAAGACCAGATCCTCCGCCGTGCAGCATACACCCAAGGAAGAAGAACTGGTACGAGACACCCGCGGGAATCCTGTAACAGTTCAACCTGCTGGAATGGATACCGTTCACAACACCGCCATCTCCAAGGTAATGCGAGCGCATGCAACCACAGCATTCCCTCCATCGTCAGCAACCTGTAACCATGAGCTTCCGGGTCTGTGTGAGTGCGCATGCAGCAGGTAGATCCGCTCACCATCATCGAAAAACTGGAAAAATCGTGTGCAGCCACGCAGGTAAGCGTCTAACCCCTTCCTTCCATCAAATCGCATGAATATTACTTTGATTTGTTTGCATGGCGTAAAGGTGAATGGTTGAGCAGCCGTATGGCCAAGTAGACTGGCCACGTCGGCGAGTTATGGTATAGTTGAATGTTCGGGTGGCGGCCACAAAAAAATCAGCAGCACGCACGTGAGAATCCATGGGAATGAGTTCAGCGAAAAAAGGCGGCGGCAGATCTGTGGGAATGAATGCGGCAGCAAGTGAATACGCCTGTGAGTGGTTGATGACGTCGCTCAACGGTCCGGCGGGGGATGAGCTGTCCCCCACGCCACGGATCGCGCCGATTCAAAATCTAATCGGCTAGATTTTGACATGCATTCAATCAACCACCACTTCGAACTCGAGTGGCTATTCCGATCGTCTCTGCACCTTGATACGCCGAGCTGTTGGCTACCAGAACACCGATGAAGCGCACCTCAACCGCGGTCCAATTGCAGTCCTCCCGGAAATTTGCGCACTGCTCCTACAGGAACACAGTTCTACAGGAACGCAGTCTACAGGAACGCAGTCTTCTACAGGAACGCGGGTGTTCACGTAAAAAAAGGTGGCCGAGTAACGAGGTAACCCTGGACTTCTCATGCAAATGGTCATGTAAGGTGGTAGAATTGTCAGTCACTGTCTGGGTATAGAGAAAGTGGTGAAATTGCTGTCTGTAGACTTATACTGTCATTCTACAGGATTGTTGAAGTAGTTAGATTGTGTTGTAAAATTTTGTGGATTATACGCATTGTTCTGCACTCTATCACCGAAACTTCACACTCCTCCACCATCACCACCTCCGGTTAAGAAAATTGTGCATCATGCTGGGTGGATTTATCAGGCGAGAACCCACAGATTCAGAAAAATTGAGGAGAAATCAGGCCGTGGTAGAGCTTTTTACACGAGCACAGTGGATGTCTTTTTGTGATAAGTTGCAAGGGTACGATGAGGAAGTGGTCGAGGAATTCTTGTAGGCCCTGAGGCCAAAATCCGAGGTGCTGGCCACAGTCAATTTCAGAGGCCTAAGCTTCAAGATCACCCCGGAGTCTATCAGCAGAATCACTGAGCTTCCTATGGGTCTCCCGTGGGATAAAGAAGAACGAAAGCTAAGCCAGCAAGCCAAGAAAGAGTTCTTCCCACCTGAAGAAGAATTCACAGAGGATAAAAATGGGGTGAGAAGGACAAGCCTGTTGCCACCATGGAACGAAGTCAGTTTTCAAATCATGAAATATATTACCTGTGAGGGTCGTTACAGCATTGTGTATGCATATCACTTCCGGTTGCTCAGTGAACTAAGACACCGGATTGATCTTCCTGTAGAACAGAAATTAAGCATTCCTTATTTCCTGTTACAATCCTTGATTGAGTGCGCTACAAAGCTCAGAGAGGGCATACCAGATCAAGTCGCACACCATGGGCTGATCAAGCTTCTTGTAGGAAACGCGCTCCACTCACAAAAGGTTCCCCTCTCATGGGAATCCTTCCGGAATTTAACTCGAGAAGGAGACATAAAAATGTTGATGGAAGAAACGGGGTCGTCTAGCAGTGAAGAACAAGAAGCAGAGGCCGAAGAAAAGAAGGAAACTAGCCCAAGTACCCCGACTACCATGCAGGAGAAGCAGCACGAAGAAAAAGATGCTGAAGAAAAAGCTGACTCCCCCATCCTGTCAGCAAGGGAAATAAGGTCGAAAAGCAGAAGGGACAAAGTTGGGGCGGGCCATGTCAGCCCAATTACCTCTCCAGCACTCACAAGCAAACAAAAAGGTAAAACCCCTGCAGCAAGGCAAGCGAAAGTGAAGACACCTGTCACTACAGGAAAGGAGAAGCGGGCTTCTACAGGAAGCCCGAAAACAGCTTCTACAGGAAGCCATGCGAAATCTAAATCAAAATAGCAGAAGGTGGATGTTTTGGCCAGGGAGGCAGCGGCTGTATTAGCTGGCCTCAGTACGCCGCCTAAGCCAAAAGGAAAAAGGAAGAGGGACCCTCCTCTCTACTTCAAAGCCCGGAGAAGTGTTCGGATAAAAACAGGGAAACCGCAGACGCAGTCCAGCAGCCCAATTGTCATTGAAGACACTCCCGCTTCTCCCAAAGAAAAATCCCCCTCAAAGATTACAGTTACCTACGAAAAGGGAAGTCCAAAGAAGAGCACATGGCGAGAAAGGTTAGACCTGTTGGATGAAAAAACCCGGCTACAGGAAGCCGAAAATGTCCTACAGGACACCTTGGCTCGGCTACAGGAAACCGAACAAAGAGAAGAGGAAGGACCCTCGTCACCAAAAGAGGGTGAGCTAGCACCTCCTGGAGAGGAAGAAAGAGAACATATCCCCGAGCCTAGCCCTTCACCTAATCTGAACTCCTACTACACCTTCTTGGAGGCGGGAAAGGTCATACCGCAAAAATTTACTGTACCTCTATTTTTCGCATTAGAAGAGAAGAGGGTCCGTTCCCACACATGGATGCAAATCGCCAAATCCAAAGGTGTGGCGGACATCGGTCCCCTGCAAGAACAACTTAAAGAAGTCAGGAGTGAGTTTGCATTAGCTAAGCATGTGGCTAATTGTCAACGTGTATTTCTACAAGAAGAAAACTAGAAGTTGAAATTGCAGCTACAGGAGCTAAGGGCAGGGGTAGGAACATCCTCTAAAGACACCACAAATGAGCAGCAAGGAAAACAAAAGCTGACCACCCATCTGGAGGAGCCAATTACACTTCTACAGGAAACAAGACAGCAGGGCCAAATTGAAACACAAGCTCTAAAAGAGCAGCTGAAACAAAAGGAAACACAATTGGCCTGCATGGCCAGTTGGGCCATGGAAGCCCTGCAGTGCAGACATCCTGCAAAGTCTTATGGGTTGTACTTAAAGGATCATTGGCTACAGTTCCAGATAAACACATTAGCACAAAGAGGTATTGCACAAATCCATAACCCACAGCAATTTGCCGAATTATGCAATACTAGCTCAGCAGAAGACAAAGCCAAGCTAGCAGAATTCTACATCCACAATCTGGTTTTGCCTAATGAAGTCTCTTGGGATCCCAATATCGCCTTGGGTGATATGCAGTTGATGGCCTTCGCTTCATGGTTAAATCATGAGGATCAGAGAGCAACCGAAGAAAAATCGGTTATGAGCCGAGAAGTGAGAGAGCCACTGTACATTCGAGCAGAACCAGAGAATCTGGTTGCCCTCATCTCAGCCCGCCAACAGTTGTCTAATGATCCCACAGCTTCCTTGAGATTTATGGACCAGCAGGCCCAAGCAATAGCCCACTTTGAAGACATGGACAGATTATTGGGAGAAACTGCTGCCCACGCATGTGCACGCAGGTGGCATACCTTGGCACATAGTTTGAAGATCCGGGAATACCATACCCCGACCCGGATGAGGGAAGCATTGGCAAGAGTGGACCTTTACAAGAAATCCATGCAAAGACTTCAGGCCAGCTGGATTGGCCTTAAACTCAGCCCCCCATTGCTGCTAGGATTGGCTGAAGGAAGTACAGAGAAAGATGACAATGCACAATGGGAAAAGGTGGACCAAACAGCCGGATTTCATATCAACGAAGAGGACATCACCACAGAAGCTTGGGATGTAAGGGGAGCAGTGCAAGCCATGAAGGATGAGGATCTTGACTGAGTTGCTCAAGGATGAGCAAATGGTTCAGCTGGGGGGTGATGATGAGCCCCAATTTTGGTACAATTTGGGCTCATTTTGGCCTATTCTACTTGCTCAAACCATTCATATTTTATTGCTTATGCATGCATTTCTTAGTTTGTTCGTGTTGTTTGTAGGAAGAAGGGTAGACATATTATCTACGTGACTAATGCATGATGCTTTCAGGTTTTTTGCATTTAAAGGGAGAAAAGACACGAAAAAGGAGACAAGGGGACAATGAGGTGGCACTGCTGGTTTTTAGGAGAGGATGTCCACAGTCTTGGGGACCTTCCTCGTGATTCCCACCGTAGCTCCGAGATCCAACCAATCTCTCCACCGAGCATAGAGGCAGCCAACTGTTCTACAGGAACAGCAGTCATAACTGTTCTACAGGATCACCAAGTTAAACTTCAGTTGGACAGCCGAGTTCCTAAAATCAAGGAGACCTGTTGGATGATCGTTTTTTCATAAGTATAGAGGCCGTAGCCTTTGATAGGTTGTTGAAACTTTCGCATTACTATTGTAATTTTTTAGCACAGCTCGGTGTTAGTTCTTGTTGTAAGCCAGTTTTGGCATAACATCAGATTATGAATAAAGAAGGCAGATTTTGATCTAGCTCTGAGTTTTCTTAAGGAGACTATAGCTCTCAGGTTAGGGCCCAACCTGAGAGCCATAGATCCCCTCTTCTGTAGTGTTGTTTGCATTTCGTTTCAGCACTCTGAGTTTTCATTTTCATATGCAATTTGAATTACAGGTTGTTGAATTAGTCTTTTTCATGAGCATAGATAGGACTAGTTTATGGTTGAATTGCTCTCGGTTGTTTAGTTAGATTAGCAGGTTGATAATACATTGGAGCTCCAGCAAAAAAGGTTGAGGAAGTCTCCACTGCCATCTTCGTTTGGAGATTGGAGTGCAACCTATACCAGCCACAAAAACACGCAGTTCTTCACTTCATACATGCTGCAACATAGTCTCGTTATGATAGATCTTTCCACATGATTCACACCTGCACACACGCCTTCATCACAGCTTCATGCACATTCTCCTTCGCGTTTTGGATTGCTGTTCATTGAATTTATACGCACAGGTAGTTTAGGTTGATGCATTTTCGGTTTGGTGACAGTCATAAGCATTTGTTTCACTTACACTGCTCTCTCTCGTTCCATTACCTCATTCTCCATCTTGATCACGCATGCAAACACATCGTTGACCCCTGCTCCGCTCTGTTATCTCCCAAAGTCTTTCACTCCTCACATAGCTTCATTCTCTAGCCCTTTCGTTGACCTAGTCCTCTATCTTCCAACCTACTCCCTACACTCACTCCCTATCCTATTCTTCCACTTCTGAGCCATCACCAGCCTTATTCCCACCTTACACATCTCCCCCTACCATTCCATCACTCCTCCATCACTTCAAACACTCACGGTAGGTCATCCTGTAGCAATTTGTAGACATCCTGTAGAAATCTCTGCGTACCCTGTAGGATCCCCTGCAGACATTCTGTAGGAGGCCACTCACTCGGTTGCTGAGCATCTGAATGCGAGGAACCTCTGTGGATGGATGCTAAGGATCCCTAGGGACCTCTCCTATCCTCCCCAACCTGTCCCACGCTTTCCTTCCTTCTCCATCCCATCTGCACAACCAAACCCTAGTTAGCACAAAATCACAATCATTCCATCCACTTAAAGGAAAAATCCAAAAACATGTCTTTTATGATGCAAGTAGCTTAGATCCGTGCATTTCCACTTATTAGAGGTAACAACAGCATTGGTAGAGGTTTCATTCACATTCTTTGCATTATAGAGGTTAGACTAGTTAAATTAGGGTTTCCTAGGTTTACATGCTTTGATTTGCTTTCAGTCCATTTTGTCAAGTAGAGTAGTTTTCCTTTGAGAATAGCTTTCGTCCATCAATTAGCAAGCTTCTTCTGAGAGCCTATAGAAGTTGGCTTGAGCCCTAGCGGACTTGTGCCAGCTGACCAAGTGACAGCTGCGACAAGAGCTAGTACTTGTGCATATAGCACCGTCGCTTCCAAGTTTGTACGAACTACCGGGTTGATAAAATGAGAGACAGGAAGCCCCAGGAGTTGTAGCATTATTGCTACAATACTGGAGCTCACCAATTGTCTCGACATACTTCCTCTAGTTTAACCAGAGCTTCTTCTTTTACCGATCTCGTTTAATTTCCATGTCCAAAATATAGTTTGCAACACCAAGATCTTCCATGTCAAATTTGGAGGACAATTGAGTCTTCAAATCCTGGATAATTTCTTTGTCATTTCCAACCAACAACATATCATCCACATACAAGACCAGATAAATAACACGGTCACCAATTAATTTAAAATACACACACTGATTTGCTTTGATTTTGGTGAAGCCAAGTCCCCATATAAATGTATCAATTTTTTGATACCACATCCTTGGTGATTATTTTAACCCATATATAGACTTTTTTAACTTGCATACCAGTTCTTTCTTACCCTTCACCGTAAAGACTTCAGGTTGCTTCATGTGGATCTCTTCTTCTAGATCCCCGTGAAGAAATGTTTTCTTCACATCCATCTATTCAACCTCAAAATCAAAAGCAGTTGCAACAGATAAAAGTAATCTAATAGAAGCTACCTTTGCGACAGGAGAAAAATATCACCAAAATCAATTCCCGACACCTGGGTATAACCTTTTTCTACCAACCAAGCTTTGTATTTCTCCACCTTTCCTTCTGCATTCATCTTCTTCTTAAACACCCATTTTTTGTCAATGGGTTTCCTTCCATCCGGCAACTCCACCAGATCCCAAGCCTCATTTTTGTGCAAAGATTCCATTTCATCAACCATGGCCTCTTTCCAGAGTTTTCAATCCTTTGAATTTACTGTTTCCTTCACAGTTTTGGGATCATCATCAGTAATAGATAAACCAAAATTTGAATAGAAAGCGGATGGACTATACCTTTCTAGTTGCCTTCTTTCTTGAACTGATCTTCTCACAACCAAAGTTTGTGGCTCTTCATCTTCTAATTCCTCTTCTGATGTAGAGTTTGATTCTTCCTCCTTTAGCTCAAACTCTATCTTCTCAAGTTCTTTTGGTAGGACTTCATGTTTAATAACATCTTTCACCTCTTTAAACGCCACATCTCAGCTATACACAACCTTCCTTGTTTTTGGGTTCCAAAGCTTATAACCTTTTAAACCATCCTATATCCAATAAAGATGCACTTTTCATATTTACTATCCAACTTTGTTCTTTTCTCCTTTAGAACATGTACATATGCATCACATCCAAATACCCTCATATGTGAAAGAGAAGGTTTCTTACTAGTCCATACCTCTTATGGAATCTTATCCTCCAACACTAATGAAGGTGATATGTTGACCAGAAAACATGTAGTCTCCACCACCTCTGCCCACAATTCCTGTCCTAACCCGACACCACTCAACATGCTTCTTGCCCTTTCCATCAACGTCTTCTTCAATCTTTCTGCAACTCCATTTTGCTCAAGTGTGTATGGAGTAGTCTTCTACTGTGCTATACCACACTTCTTATAGAACTCTTCAAATTCCTTCTTGCAAAACTCTCCACTGTTATCTATCCTCAGTACTTTTATCTTCTTCTCTGTCTGGTTTTCCACGAGAGCCTTAAATTCTTTAAACTTGTCAAAGACTTCAGATTTCTTCTTGAGGAAATATATCCATGTATTCTTGAGAAGTCATCTATAAATGATACATAGTACACATACTTACCCAGTGAAGGAACCGACATAGGTCCAAACACATCATTGTGCACAAGCTCTAATATTCGTTTCGCCCTCTTACCACCAGAGGGGGAACTCACCCGATTTTGCTTCCCATATACACAATTTTCACAGAAATCAAAATCCAAAGAGAAATTAGACATACCTTCTACCATACCATTACGATGAAGTATTCGAAGGCCCTTCTCTCCAATATGTCCAAGCCTTTGATGCCATAGCATGGTCTTTTCTCCAAAGACCACTAGATTTTTTGCGCCACTTACAGGAACCACAGAACTGTTGCACCCATCAATAACAGTGCTACCTTGAAGCTTGTACAAAGTTCCAATCTAAACTCCTCACATCAATATCGGTGCTCCATGAACCATCTTGCAGGTATCTTTCACGAACACTTTTTTACACCTGCATCATCCAACTTTCTTACAAAAATCAAATTTCTCGCCAATGTAGGAATATGCAGAACACCCAGAAGTGTTCTAATCCTTCCACCTTGCAATTTCAACTTGAGTTTTTTGTGGCCAATGATTCTAGCCTTCCTGTCATCCCTTAAGAATACATCACCACCATCATATTTCTCATAATCGCAAAACCACTCTCTATGGGGAGTGAAGTGAAAGGATGCACCTAAGTCAATCAACCATGGCTCATGATCTACATGTGTACTTGAAGAAGAATTCAAGTACAGAAGGAGCATCATCAAATCCCTTTCCTTTCTCAGTAGCATTAAATTTACAGTTCCTTTTGTAGTGCCCTTCCTTTCCGCATTTCCAACAAACGTTTACAGGTTTTCTTAGAGATTTAAATCTTCCTCTAGATTTAGATCTCCCACTCGAGGACTTATTTTTTTTTTGTTCTAGGACCGTCCTAGTATAGACAAGGCATCACCATTCTGGCCCTCCATACTTTTCCGTCTCATTTCCTCCGACAGCAAGGATGAGGCTATTTCATCAAACTGCAAGGCAGTTTCATTGCTACCTATTGCAACAACCATACTATCCCATGAATCCGGTAGAGAACACAACAAACTGATGCACTTATCTTCATCTGAAATTTTAATATCAACAGATAATAACTAACTTACCACAGTATTAAATGTGTTCATAACCTCTGTCGTCGAGTCTCCATCTTTCATCCTCGGGTTAGACAACTTTTTCCGTAGGAACAGATTATTCACCAAAGACTTAGATAGGTACAAAGTCCCTACCTTGTCCCACAAAGCCTTCACTGAAGCTTCCCCTGATACATTCAGCAATACTGAATTTGAGACACACAATCGTATTGTGTTCTTTGCCTTCCAATCCAACTTCGCCCAATCTTCAGCTGACATTGTTGTTGGTTTAGTACCTAGATCTACCGCGATCCACTGATCTTTATCCACCAGCAGATCCTCCATCTTGAGTTTCCACAACTCAAAACTCTAACCATTAAATTTCTCGATCTCTATCTTTCCACTGCTCGCCATCTTCTTTCACCACAAGAATCGATCTCGTAGATCTCCCACTGAACAGGGTCTACCACATGCCCGATCAAAAACCCCTCAGCAGCAAAGGCATCCCCTTGAAGCCAAAACAACTCTGATACCAAATGTAGGTTTTAACCCCGTATAGAAATTACCTACATACGAATTCTAAAAACAGAAAATAAACAATGGCGAGAGCATAAAACATAAAACAGATATACACAGAGATTTTCCCCTAGATCCCAAAACCGGGACTACCAGATTGATTTTTCATTATGTTCCTTTCAATGTTACAATACATATATATACATGCTGAAGCATCCATAAACCCCAATCCATTAACCCTGGATTATAACATAATCGTAGTTCCCTTGACCGGATCTACAAAATACCATGGAACAAAAACCATCGTGCCCAAAACCTTGTGCGAAATCCATGCACAAAACCACAGGTAGGTCCTCCCACCTAATATAGGGTCCAAAAAAAAAATTCCAGGGGTGCTGCCCTGGACCCCGTGCAAGGGGGGCTACCGCCCCCCTGTGATCCCCTGGCACAATGTACAAGGAGTACTCCCGCATGTGGGGTAGTCGTGGAAAGAATATAACACAACCCAACGTTAGAATCATCCAACCCTCCTCAACTGCGCAGTCCCAACCCTTAAGTTGCAACCCTACCTCTTGACACTGCACAGTTCATGCCTCCCAAGACTATGTGATGTGCAGCCTCAGTTCCCAATCCTGAACCTTGACCTCCAAAATTGCTCAAATCAACCCTCCAACCTAGCCCCAACTGCACATTGAGAAGTTTCTAAGCTCAAGCCCATCCCTTGAGCTCCTTAGTTGCACAATTATGCAGTCACCAGGTTTTATCTGCCTTCCATAACTGCACAGTTGGATGAAATAATGCAAAACCCCTCAACTCGACTCACTGAGTCCCAAAAATGTGCAATCTCCCTACTCAGTCCAACCTGAACTATGCATTGCGTAGTCTTAAGTCTCAAGCTTCATTCCTGAGATGAAAAATTGCACATTCATTGAGGTCCTCCCTCAGCCTATCAACTGGTTTCAGCTCAGTCAGTGGATCAACATGCAACATCTTGGACTAGGGGTTATCAAAATGATTTCATCTTGTCATGAGTGAATTGCAGAATGCAGGTAACCTATCAATCCATGATAATGATGATGAAGAAGGAGATGGAGAAGGGAAACACGTTGAAAGACTTCTTTGTAGCTGGTTATGCAAGATGATCAATTAACACAAAACAAAGGGACCCAAGTTTTCGATTGCAGCTCAAGACTTGATATCACCAAAGACTCCTTACCTATGAGCCATATGGAGGTGGATGGAATAACATTCCTAAGAAGACACATAACAAGGAGCAACAAGCATGGCTTAAAATTGCTATGTCATTAAGAAGTCCATGTCAGTAGTTTCATGTCACGTCATGTCATGAGTCACCATATGTCATATCATTCTTGTGGATTATGTAATTATCTATTTGAAAATGTATTTTAAAGTGGAAGTCCAAAGGACACATACAGAATATGAAGAGTCATGTAAAGTCGAAAAGTCATAGGAAGTCAAATAGCCATGACGGTAGTCAAAGAGTCACAAGGGAGGTGAAGAATCACCTCATTGGTTATATATACACCCTCATTATAAAAGCAAAGGACTTTTCACTTTGGCTCCTCCCATAAGGAATCAGAGAGACAACCTAGTTCTTTTGGGGAGCAAGTAGTGGCTCCAACGCTCCACTATTGGAGCTAGTGGTGTTCGATGTATACATGTCTTCGGACTTTTACTTAATATATGAAGCCCGATGTCCAAAACGTTCTTCATGCATGGATTATGAATATTTGTAAGACTATTTTGTAAATGTTTGTGATTCATGTTTGCTTTCACTTGTACTAAAGTAGTTGAACTATTTCAGTTATTTTAGTGTTAATCATATTGAGAATGTGTTGTATTGGTTGCAATGATCATCACATCTTTGTGGACTATTCCATTGGATGTTAGACAAATCCTTTCTATTAATGTGTGTCTCTGCTAGGGTGGTACTATTACCTCTCTCTTAAAGGCTCACTTCCTCCTTCCCTCCGCAGTAAAAGAACCTTGACACACCTATAACCAAAAATTCACCATGCACACTTACTCGCTCTTGAAGGCACATTTACGCTCCTCTCTCTTGTTGACAGTTAGATCGAGGGAAAATCTTTAAGAAATCAGCAATCGGGCCATATTTCGGATGGAGCTCCTATCCCAAATGGTGTGAGGTCTAATTGGGACCACATATCAGGGATACCGCCTTGGTTGATGGATTTCCAGCACTGTCAACATTCCCACATTGCTTTGTCCATACAACATTGTTTATTTTATTTTATTTTATTTTATTTAAATAAATAATAATAAATGATACTTATATCTAAAATCAAAAATATATTTCATGAACATGTATAATCTATGTATATTACGAGCACACGCATGCACACACACACATATTTTCCCCTAAATTGAATATCCATCTCTAGAACTAGAGGCCTGCATAGGTCACTTATTATCGTTACCTAAAATTTGAAAGTATTGCAAATAGTAAACATCAAATTTACCCCCCTATGTGTGTGGGGTGGGAGGTAGGATAATTCTCTACAAAGTATGTTTTTACTTCAAAGCAATTTTTTTAAAGAAAAAATGAGTTTAATGGGATTGAAGTTGAATAAACATAAAATTATGTATTTTTCTTCGTTAGAAACAAGTAAAAGTGTTATCCTTTTTCTTATTTTCACCCTAAATCCTTGGTGACAATGCATGTTTTTTCTTGTGTGATATCTTTGGAGATTTCACTTTCAACCCTAATAACTCTTTTTTAACCTCCACATGCTATCAAATTTGAGGTACTTTATCCCTCAATGCTTGGCACACTCACACTAGATGCAAAGTACATTAGCTTTAACATACTGAAGAGGATGTGAAACATTATTTAATCTCCAAGAGCATGGTTTCATAAAAGGGTTGGTTATGATGATTTTCAGTTGATTTGTTTTTAATTAAATTGAAATATCTTAGGAGAAATATGTGCTCATTCTATTTGTTGTTAGTATTGTTCTTAATGTAGAAGATTTTCGGAAGAAAATTGTGTAAACAAGTTTACACAAATTTCTTCCGAAAATCTTCTACAATATGAACAATTGTGAAAGTTTACATTCACTTATAGTATTGTTCTTTGTTCATATATTTTGAGCCTAAGGCCCCAAAGGGTGCCTCAAACCTCTCACCCAAAATATATTTGAGGGGTTTATTGTTGTGACATGTGTGTTATAAATTACAAGTTGTAGTGTAGAAATTTGTTTACACACTACAACAAGCTACATTTTTATGCATGTGCGCAATCAAGTTTCCTTCCCAAACCCCCCAATTTTGTTTCTAGCATGAGGAAAAATCGTTGTAGCAATTTCCATAGGTGCATGGTTATCATAACCTCAATCCTATCAACTGATGTGAATTAATTGAACCACAACATTGCACTACCTTATCTTTTAACCAAGTTACAATTGGGCTCCTTCAACACTATGGAATCTACTGTTGTTATAGATGAGGATCCTCCCTACTTTATTTCTCCCTTTAGTGACATATCACTAGTATTCTAGCAGAGGCTTCTCCATGAGTTCCATCTTAAGCCCAAATATGGTGTGTGCAACAATGCCAGGGAAACAATACATTGGCATGCAACAATGAGACCCCCTATTTTGTGCCCTCCACCTAATTGTTCGACCTCCTTTCAATATTTTCAATACACACTCTCCTTCTAATCTAAAATACAAGTCGAAAGCTTTTTTTGTTTGTTCCCAAGGAGCTCTATGTTCCTATTGGTATCATATATTGTTGTAAGAGAATTGGTAAGGTATTAAAAATGGGGAAATGGTTTTATCTAACTCATCTTTTATTTGTTGATGATATCTTGATATTTGATGATGGGTCAATGAGATATGTTAGTAAGTTGAAGAACATCATTGATATTTATTGCAATACGATTGGGATGGTGATTAATATAGACAAATTTGTTTTTTCTTTGAAAGGAATTCCTAAGGAAGACTGATCTAAAAATGAGATCTTAAATCAATATTAAGGTATTATAGACTCATGTGCAGGAATGTCTATATTATTTAGTGCAACGGATCGAAAAGATTGCGAATAATATAGCCAATGAGTAGTTAGAAAACATGACAGAAACACACATCAACACAACAAATAATCAAGGAGTTCACCAGACTTCCTGGCTACGTCTCCTGGTCCAGCTTTCAGTGTCGACCTCTATATTAAGTCTTTAAGAACAGAGTTTACAGATGTGAGCTCAATCAGAGCCATAACACAACAACAGTGATATTACATAGGGATTTTGCTCGAAAATCTCAAGTTTAAAGACTACACAGACTCTCCCTCTTAGTGCCTTTGATCAACTGTTCGTAGTTGCGTTTTCTCTGACTCTCTATCTCTGGGCCACTGCTTCTCTGTCTCTGTCTCTGCCATTGAGTGGTTTTTAAGCCTCTCGGCCCTGTCCGTTCACCTTCCTTTTTGATCTCTTTGCCTCCCGGCCTTTGTCCCTTCATCTCCCTGCCGAGTGTTAAACACTCATTGCAAAACACTAAAGGCACATAGGCAGCCATTCATAAACAGAAAGATCTTGGGCGCGGGTGAAAATCCCTGATATAATGCATATTTGGTCTATATACAATATTATTGAAATACAAATAAATACATAGAAATCTCGACAACAAAACTGATTATCGAAACTCAAAATTTATGAAACTATGTATATAATCCTTTCGGGTCCACTTTATCGCATGTCGCATAGTTCCGCTCCTTTGTATTGCTACAATGCGATATTGCGATGCGATATCGCATATCACAAGTCCTCGAGCCCCCGGTAAGTCCCTCCTTTGGCCATGTTGCCATGCAATATCGCAGTTAATCTGGGTCGTTGATCTATGATCGTTAATCCGACAGCGGACGGTTATTTTGGGTGGCCCATTTGCACGAGGATTACCCACCCGAAAAGGTGGTTTTCTCTCTCCTGCACCATGCTACATGTCGGCCAGTGTATGGGATCAGGCAAAGCCCTTCCAATACCAATTACCGCCTGAAGCCTACCCGAAATACCTTTTACCGCGGAACTCAAATCTTCTACTGTTTTATTCATAAATCCTTTGGGTCCACCTATGTTAAGTCCTCCCTTTGGTTCCATGCGATGCGGTATTAGTAGTTGATCTAGACCGTTGATCTGTGCGCTTGATCAACGGTTCACTTTGTTTCGCTTGTATCGCTATCGCATTTCTCTTAAGGCTAAGGCTCGTTAACACTGCTTGCTTTCTCCCGATGCGATATCAATATCATCCGTTCATCTCGTAGATCCAATGGCTCTGGGGCATTAAGGATGCGCTTCTCCGCTTTCACTTTAACTTGGGGTTTTCCGCCATTCTTTCACTATTTCTCTACCATACTCTGTTTTATAACTCCGTCAGGTCTTTCCTTTGTTCACATATTTGTTAAGACTTAGACTTAGAGGTTTTATTCAAGATCCATTTTGGATCAAAGACAGGTCACCTTTTTTCCTAAAAATTACTTTACACTCAAATTGAGTTGGACAATGGATTGAAATATCTTGGCTTTTTCCTAAAGCCAAATGATTACCTATAGAAAGATTGGTCTTGGTTGATACAAAAAGTTGAAAAGAGAATTTTTGTGTAGTGTAACAGATGGATTTCTAGAGGTGGTAAGGCTTATGTTGGTAAGATTAGTGAAAGAGGTAGTTCTAGTTCATTAGATGTCTCCATCTCAATTTCCAAAAGAGGTCTTAGAAGTTATCATAGAAATTAGTTGTATGTTCCTACGACTAGGGAAAAGGAAGAATAGGGGTATACCCTTAGTGAAATGGAAAAGGATGGTAGTTCCAAAGGTGCAAGGGAGATGGGGATTGAAAAACCTATTTCATTATTCAAAAGATCTAATATCCAAAGGTACTAAAGGCATAAGGGGGATGGGGATTGAAAAAAATATTTCATTGTTCAAAAGACCTAGAAGCCACAAGTGTGTGAAGACTCATCTTAAGCAAGGTATTACGGCGTCAAGTGGTAAATAAGAAATATATCAACCATGATTTAGTAGAGGAGTAGATGAGCAGGCTTATGGATAACATCCACAATGTTTCCATAATATGGAAAGTAGTACTTTCAGCTTTTCTCGTGGCAGGAACATAGCTTGAAATGTTGGAAATGGGAACACAGTTACAATGGAAGAGTATCCTTAGGTGGGAAGTGGTATGAGTACAAACTACTAGACAACATGGTCTAACACATGAGTATGATGGGTCTTTCCTAGCTCTATTAGGTTTTAGATCAAGAACATACCACTATATGTGCGGAAGGATGGCTATCAACATGCAGGATTGGCTTCAAGGTATTAAAGCAAATGTATGGGAAGACTACACAAGGAAACTCAAATTAAGCCATGTAAAGTTAAAAGATGAGGATTCCTTACTGTGGTTAACAAAACCATTAGGGACATATGTTGTAAATATTGGCTACAAAGTTTTTAGCACAAGGGTTGATATGTGTCAACTTATGTGGTGGTGTAAGAAACTGTGAAAGTTTAATGTCCCTCAAGGTCCAGATTTTTTATGTGATTGGTTCTAAATAACAAGGAACCTACCTAGGATAATCTAAGAAAGAAAAAGAAATATTCAAGGCTCTAAGTGATGTAATTTATGTAAGGTAAGTGAGGAATCAAAATATCATTTATTTATGATCTGTTATTACACTCTTCAAATGTGGCTTGAAGTGGAAAATTCCTTAAATATAGAAATGTTTGGAGAGGCGCAAGTTTTAAGGAAAGTTTGAGGTATTAATGTGGAAATGTTTTGTTTTTGTTGTTTTTTTGTTTTGTTTTGTTTTTTTTTTAGGTAGCTAGTGAAATCAACAACTCGGGTGGTCTCGTACTCATGTGACACAGGGTTGATTTTGTCCCCTACTACTATAATCACTAGGTGAAACATGTTGCAACCAACGCAAACACTCGTTAATCAAGGGGATCGAACCACGGACTTCATAATATTTTACATAACATGTTTACATGCTTTTCCAAGTAAGCTACACCCTCAAGGGATATGGAAATGTTCTTGCTAAGAAGCATAGTTCTCTGCTTTTAATAATTGCGTAAAGCATCTAGTTAGCAAGAAATATGAGTCTAATTGAAAACCAAGGAAATTCCCCAGATTCAATGCACTAATCAAGTGATAAAAATTTCCAATAATTTATCTCAAATGATAAAATACAAACTTGGCAAGATATTAGTTGAGTAAAATATTGATACATGTACTTACGATTTATTGGATAATGCTTCTTAGGAGGATGTTAAAATACACAGAGTAGGGGGAATTATTTATCTAAAGGATAAACATATATTCAATTTAAAAGTTGGACTAGGGAAAGGTTCGAACAATTAAGAAAAATTAATGGCTTTAAAGTTAACTCTTACTTTGGCTTTCGAAAATTGTGTTTCAAAAATTCAAATATTTGGAGATTCTTTTCTTGTGATTAGAATGAATCAAGGAGTATGCAACGAGAAATTTTTTACTTCAACCTTAATTGATGAAATTAGATCATTACTTCCTTGTTTTTTTCCTCCCATGTTTTTAGGGAAAAAAATATCATTGCATATGGACTATCCAACGCTAGTCTCCAAAATTTGAATTGTGGTTAGTGGATCATTCAGGAAGAGGTTATTAGATCAATTTCAGAATTCATTCATCTATCTTTTTAAAATTTGCTTAAAAGTGTTGTGTTGGAATTCCATCACTATTTTTCAATTTTCTTTTGGAATCATAGATTATGGATCCATGAAATGTATATCTTATAATTTAGACTATATTGTTTGTTGAAAATAGTACCAAGAAGAGGTGTTACTAAGTTTTTATCCCTTTTAGCTTAGTGAACACATTAATTACTTTTATTTCAATGACATTTATTGATCCAGGATGTTTTCTCTAATAGATGTATGGAAAAGAATCACATGCAAAATTGTGGCTTAACACAAAAACAATTCCATCACTATTTTTCAATTTTCTTTTGGAATCATAGATTATGGATCCATGAAATGTATATCTTATAATTTAGACTATATTGTTTGTTGAAAATAGTACCAAGGAGAGGTGTTACTAAGTTTTTATCCCTTTTAGCCTAGTGAACACATTAATTACTTTTGTTTCAATCACTTAATTACTTTTGTTCCAATGACATTTATTGATCCAGGATGTTTTCGCTTATAGATGTAGGGAAAAGAATCACATGAAAAATTGCGGCTTAACACAAAAACGTGCACATGAGAAAAGAAGAAGTAAACACATAAAAATCACAAAAAGAAGACAGCAAGGTTTGATAACGGAGTTCGTCCAATTCAGACTACGTCTCTGGGCCCAACTCAACAATGGGGAGGCCTTTCTTATTAAAATGACATGAGAGAAAAGAGAATTACAATCATCAATTGTCCACAATAGGCTTATACCTCCAATCTGCAAGATGGCCTGTGAAATGGATGCCTGAGATGGAGAGGTAAGCAGCACCAAAGCATCTGTAGCAATAAAAGGGGCTGGTGTTATGGAAAAATTTATCTAGACACAAACAAATAGCGCTCTCGGCCTCCTGCCAACGAAACAGCGTGTTGCCCGAAATGCCTTCTCCCGCTCTTTCCAATTATCGTGGCTTTATAATGGATTCTTTGGACAGAATCCCATTCAAATCGGGCTTGTCTTGGTTCATAATAGAGACCGGTATCGGGGAATGATCGGCAGGTATAACCACCTCTTAAACTGGCTTTTTTATCATTGAGGCGATAAGGCCTTAAAATCCCGAAAACACTGAAAATATCCTCCCAAAACCATTTACTCGGACTTCAGAAAATATAAAATCGGGCGCATTTGTATATCGGGTCCGACCTGAGCTCGCAATCGGCATATCGCTGTCCCCAAGGTCCTATAACCATGGAAATGCCGACCGCTGATCGCCGATATCGGCGTCGGCTGATCGCATCAGTCCCGCTCATATATCGCCCCGGGCGTCCCGATAATGGTTCCATCGATCGGTGTATCCCCGATCGCTCTACGCAATTGCCAATATGTATATAGTAAGTCCTCCGATCTAGTTGCCTCCAGTCCGTCGATCTGATTTGATCAGAGATCAACGATTCAGGGTTCCACTTCACCCCTCTTAAGTCTGCATCTATGCAACCTCTGATTGCGATTTGGCCTTAAAGGCTTAAGTGACTATGGAAATAAAAGGCTAAGTCAGTGTTTATTTAAGTGGGTGAGTTAAAAAATAGAAAGTGAGAATTAAATGCACATGTATTCTCATCCCTAGATCTAAATGAATCTCAGCCATTAGATCTTAGGGTAACTCAAAAGATCATTTAGAGAATAAAAGGAGAAGAGAAGAGGAAAAGATCATCCATTCTTTCATGAGCATTTGAGAGAAAGAGAAGAGAGAGCAAGGAGAAAATTTTTGAGTAGTGAAGAAGTGAAGGAGAGCAGCAAGAAGACATTTCACCAAATCTGGGCAGCAACGTTTATTGGCACGCATCCCAAGGAAAAACCGTACAGCAGGGGAAAGGCACAGAAATCGAGGAAGAAGGACAACAAGTTCTGGGCACATTTTTTGAGGTTGGTCGTACAGCATTTAATACTGTTTTATTGCTGTAAAAAATTATGTTGTGGCTGTTTGTTGATTGGCATGATTTTCGAGGCAGAGTTCAAGCATGGAAATCGGGACAATTTGTAATTTGTGGTTGCTGGAATTTTTACTGTGTATTTCAGTTTCTCTGTAAAATCATTTTCAGAAATAAAGAAGAGCTCTCAAACTAGTTTTCTCCAAGAGTTGTAGGGGGTTTTTCCAGGGTCACATTGACCAAAAATCACTGCGTTATTTTATGTGTGTGGCTGTCATAATTTTGTTGTGTTTTATTTCTGCAATTTTAGTAGTTGTAAAATCTCTAAATTTGTGTTTTCAGAAAAATATTATCATTTCCAGATTTTAGAATTTTTATCATGCTTGGATTTAAAACTAAACGCATGGAATGATAAGGAAAACTGATAACCGGAGTGGGGGTTGAAATTTCTTCATGGTATCAGAGCTTGGTTGGCTGAAAAGTGCAGTTTGGGACAACAAATTGAAAATTACAGCAAGCTGATTTTTACACAGAAAACAGAAACCTTTACCACAGATTTGAAAATTTTAGTTTGATAGGACAGTGAAACATGTCTTTGGGTTTGAGAGTTGAAGACAGGTTGGATGGGCAGAACAACTACAGTGCATGGAAGGAGAGAATCCAGAGCATCTTTGAAGAAGCAGAAGTCTGGGGCATTATGGTAAATACCACACAGAACCCAGTAGTAATACCTGCTGACCCTATACAGTTGGCAGAGTTTAACAAAAAGAATGCTAAGGCAAAAAGATTGATTCTGGAAGGAATCAAAGACCATGTCATTCCTCATGTGAGAGGAAATACTTATGTACATGAGATGTAGACAGCTTTGACCAGTGTTTACCAGAGCTCAAATGAAAACAGAAAAATGGTCCTAAAGGAGAAACTGAAGGACATTAAAATGGCTAAGACTGACAGTGCTACAGCATACCTCACAAAGATCACTTCAGTGAGAGATGAGTTGGTAGCTGTAGGTGAGATCATTGCACCCACTGAGTTGGTGAGAATTGCTTTAAATGGTCTTACCAAGACTTGGGAGAATTTTGTGGATGGCATTGTTGCACGAGAAAACCATCCCGATTGGGAGAGGTTGTGGGATGATTGCATTCAAAATGAGACAAGAAAGAACCATCTTGGGGCAGCCAAACAAGTGGAGGAGGATGATAATGTGGCATTGTTAGCAAGAGGCAAGAAGGGCAAAGCAAAGAAGCAAGCTTCCAACAGTGGAGGCAAAAGCAAAGGTAAAGGCAAGCAGCAGAACAAGGAGAAGGACTATTCCAAAGTCAAATGTTGGAATTGTCAAAAGTTGGGACACTATGTTGTTGTGTGTCCGGAGAAGAAGAACAACAAAGAGAAAGACAAACCCATGGCAGCTTCTGCAGAGATAGAGAGCTTCTTAGAGAGGTTTGATCGGGAGTTTGGGTTCATAGCTTGTGAGGCCACTAGTGCAGGATCACCTATCATACAAGTTCAGAGGGAGTGTGCCTTCCTCGCTACTAGTAGAGCATCTTCTAGCATTTGGTATGTTGACAGTGGCGCTTCCCGCCACATGACAGGAGTCAAAGAGTACTTCTCAGAGCTTTCAGAGGGTGATACTGATATGGAGGTAGTACTTGGTGATGACAGCATTGTTAGAGCAGTTGGTGTGGGGACATTGACATTTGATAGGGGACCCAAACCTCCCTTGAAAGTGTCAGATGTTCTATATGTGCCTGGAATGAAGAAGAACCTGATATCTGTCTCAGCACTTGAGGATAGAGGGTATGATGTGTTGTTCAGGAGAGGGTAGGTGCTTATATATCCTAGGGGAACTCCAGCTTCTTCAGCTAGAGAGATTGGTGAGCGCCATGCCAAGGTGTACAAGTTCTCATTCCAACCCCTGATGGCATTGAGTAGTAGCAGCCGCAACAGGACCGATAGCAGATCTAGAAATTCAGAGTTGTGTGAGATTTGGCACTGCAGGATTGGGCACATGTATCATGGGGCCTTGAGTACATTGTAGGAGATCACCACTGCTGTACCAGATTTCAGTTCTGATCATCTTGATGTATGCAGAGGCTGTACTATGGGGAAGTTTGCCAGAACCCCTTTTCCCAGCAGTGACAGCAGAGCGACGGGATCCTTGACTTGATTCATACCGATGTGAGTGCGTGAATGTCTCATGTATCCTTGAGTGGCTATGAGTACTATGTTTTATTCATTGATGACCACTCCAGGAAGACCTGGATTTATTTCTTGAAGACCAAGAGTGAGGTCTTCAAGCAGTTTCAAGAGTTCAAAGCTCTTTTGGAGACCCAGACAGGTAGGAAGATCAGGGTCTTCGGGTCGAACAATGGAGGGGAGTATACCCTTGGTGAGTTTGTTGATTTTTGTGCTGAGGCGGGCATTAGGGGGGAGTTCACAGTTCCTTACTACCCCCAGCAGAATGGGGTTGCAGAGAGGAAGAACAGATCCATTGCAGGGGTTGCCAAAGCCATGCTTCATGATCAAGGGTTACCTTTATTTTTGTGGGCAGAGGCCTGCAACACTGTTGTGTACTTGCAGAACAGGAGTCCACATCGTGCCTTGGGGAATGTGACTCTAGAGGAGGCTTTTTCTGGGAAGAAGCCTAATGTTGGGCACTTTCGTATCTTTGGGTGCCTTACATATTCCTATGTCCCCAAGGAGAACAAGACCAAGCTAGAGCCCACTGCAAACAAGCGCATCTTTGTGGGTTATAGCGAGACCTCGAAAGCTTATCGGATTTATATTCCTACGCAGAGGAAAGTGGTTGTCAGGGGGGATGTGAAGTTCGAGGAGGAGAGATCTTTCAGGAGGTCACAGGAGTTAGAGTATCCAGAGTCACCAGACCCTCAGGAGAAGCTGAGTCAGTCACGGGGATTAGGAGGTATGTCGATTACAGTGTCAGGGCCATCATTGAGTAGTGGCCCTCAGAGTCAGGTGGGTGGTTCTTCAGGCAGCATGCAGGGCATTCCGCAAAGCAGTTCACAGGGTAGTCCACTAATGGACAGTTCGCACAGTACTTCAGCATCTACAAGCACAGGTTCAGGCATGAGGTCAGTTGACAGGCCTTCAGGAGTTCAAGCTTCTGATGATGATGAGGATTCTTTCACTCCGGTGGGAGAAGTATGCTCAGGGAAGAGGAAGCCCAAGTGGCTTCAAGATACCTTACGCGAGGCCACATCAATCGTTGGGCCAAAGAGATAGGTTAGAGAGAGTAAACCACTCGAGCGGTTCTGTAGTTACATGGCATTGGTAACAAGCATTGTTGACTCAGAGCCTTCTAGTTATGAGGAGGCAACCAGCCAACAGGTTTGGAGAGAGGCCATGATGGAGGAGTATTCTTCTATTATGAAGAACGATGTTTAGGAGGTAGTGTCGAGGCCTAAAGGTAAATCAATTGTTACTTCCAGATGTCTCTACAAGATAAAGCATGTTGCAGATGGCAACATCGAGAAGTTCAAGGCTCGATTTGTGGCGAGAAGGTTCTCACAGGTAAAGGGAGTTGACTATGAGGAGACCTTCACTCCCGTAGCTTGGTATACATTTATTCGCTCCATTATATCAATTGCAACAGAGATGGGTTGGAAGATCCACCAGATGGATGTGAAGACTGCATTTCTCAATGGCTTCATTCAGGAGGAGGTTTATATTGAGCATCCGCAGGGCTTTCAAGTGCATGGGAAAGAGTCCCATGTATGCAGATTGAAAAAGGAACTCTATGGCATGAAGCAAGCTCCTATAGCTTGGTACTTGAGGATTGATACATACTTGCAGCAGTTGAGTTTCAAAAAGAGTGAGGTTGATCTGAACCTATACTTCATTGCGGTGGGTGAGGAGCCTCTCATTTTGGTGTTGTATGTTGATGACTTGATCATCACTGGTGCAAAGGGACTCATTGAGGGCTACAAGAGAGATCTTGCTTCAGAGTTTGAGATGAAGGATATCGGCTTGATGCATTATTTTCTGGGATTGGAGGTGTGGCAAGAGGAGGGGCATTTCTTCCTGGGACAAGGGAAGTACATTGTGGATATTCTTAGCAGATTTCACATGGAAGACTGCAAACCCATGTCTACACCTATGATCACTAACTAGAAGAAGCTTCACACTTCTGATTCCGAGTTGGTGGATCCTACTCTATACAAACAGTTGATTGGTTGTTTGATGTATTTGGTCAACATTCGACTAGATATATGTTTTGCAGTTAACACTATGAGTCAGTTAATGTGTGAGCCTAGGAGAGTGCACTAGGTAGCTGCAAAACACATTCTTCATTACTTGCAGGGGACAATGGATTTTGGTCTGGATTATAGATAGGGTGATGGAGTGAGATTGGCAAGGTACACAGATTCAGATTGGTCAGGTTGTGCTACAGATAGGAAGAGTACTTCCGGGTGTTGTTTTGGGTTGGGTTCCGCAGTTGTGTCATGGATAAGCCGGAAACAACAGTCAGTTGCATTGAGTTCAGCTGAGGCAGAGTATATGGCTACTAGTTTGGCTAGTTGTGAGGCCATATGGCTTCGCAAGATGTTGTTTGGTCTATTTGGTCAGGCATTGAAACCTTCAGTAATTTACTGTGATAATCAGAGTTGCATAAAACTCACGAAGAATCCAATTTTTCATGACAGGTCAAATCATATTGAGATCAAGTATCACTTCATTAGAGACTATGTCCAAAAGGGAGTTGTCAAGCTTGAGTACATTTCCATAAATGAGCAGGTAGCGGACATTTTCACCAAAGCCTTGCCATGTGGCAAGCATGTATACTTCAAAGACAAGATGGGACTGGTGAGAAACACTTTCCTCGGTAATAGGGAGTGTTAAAATTTGGGTACCAGAGGACAAGTGGTTCCCTAAGGCTTTGATCTTTGGCCTAGGGAAAAGTGTCCAAATTTATTTTTTACTTTTCTCCTAAAGTGACTTTATAAGTGGTAAAGTCAATCTAATTTAAAAGTGACTTTATAAGTGGTAAAGTTACATTCTAATTTAAAAGTGACTTTATAAGTGGTAAAGTTACATTCTAATTTAAAGGTGACTTTATTAAAGTGAATGAAGAATTAGAAAGTGAAAAAAGTGACTATGGAAATAAAAGGCTAAGTGGGTCTTTATTTAAGTGGGTGAGTTAAAAAATAAAAAGTGAGAATTAAATGCACATTTATTCTCATCCTTAGATCTAAATGAATCTCAGCCATTAGATCTTAGGGTAACCCAAAAGGTCATTTAGAGAATAAAAGGAGAAGAGAAGAGAAAAAGATCATTCATTCTTTCATGAGCATTTGAGAGAAAGAGAAGAGAGAGAAAAGAGAAAATTTCTAAGCAGTGAAGAAGTGAAGGAGAGTAGCAAGAAGACATTTTAGCGAATTTGGGCAGCGACATTTATTGGCACACATCCCAAGGAAAAACCATACAGCAGGAGAAAGGCACAGAAATTGAGGAAGAGGGACAGCAAGTTCTGGGCACATTTTTCGAGGCTGGTCATACAGCATTTAATGTTGTTTTATTTTTGTAAAAATTTCTATTTTCGCTGTTTGTTGATTGGCACGTTTTCGAGGCAGAGTTCAAGCATGGAAATCGAGATAAGTTGTAATTTGTGGTTGCTGGAATTTTCACTATGTATTTCAATTTCTCTGTAAAAGCATTTTCAAAAATAAAGAAGAGCTCTCAAACTGGTTTTCCCCAAGAGTTGTAAGGGGTTTTTCCAAGGTCACATTGACCAAAAATCACTGTGTTATTTTCTGTGTGTGGCTGTCATAATTTTGTTGTGTTTTATTTCTACAATTTTAGCAATTGTAAAATCTCCAAATTTGTGTTTTCAGAAAAATATTATCATTTCCAGATTTTAGAATTTTTATCATGCTTGGATTTAAAACTAAATGCATGGAGTGATAAGGAAAAATGATAACTGGAGTGGGGGTTAATATTTCTTCACTTTTTCCATGCCATTGTACCCGAAGATCCACCTGGATCAATCCTCCCCGTTGAGGAGCTTTTGGACCGCCAAAAGATTTTCATTAGTAAATTGGCAAGTGAGGGAATTGTTCCCTCACTTTCTCTTTCTCCAGCCATCTGGCCTTGCTGGGGTGCATTCCCTTGAATCCAACTCGAAGGTACTCTACATTTCCGCGTCGTGAAGTCCTGGTTCTTCTATCGAGGATGATGTCTTTGGGCAACTCATCAAGATATTCTGGTGCGAAATCATCGACGGTAGGAACTGTGCCCACCTCATCAGTGTCCATGGTCAAAGGTGGTTCATACAGCTTTAGGTTCTCCACATTCACTATTGAGTACATCTGCATATATACCGGCAAGTCAAGACGAAAGGCATTATTCCCAATCTTCTCCAATATGGTGAATGGTCCATATCGGATTGGCCGCAAATTCTTTCCTTCTCCCTTCATCATGTCCTTGCTGATGTGGAACCACACCTTTTCGCCGACTTGGAATTGATGGTCAACTCGATGTTTATCATGTCGAGACTTGTAACGAGCTTGACTTTTCTCCAACTGCTCTTGCACTGCTTGGTGAATCAATTGGATTCACCGAATGTACTGCTGAGCTTTGTCCCTATCATTACATCCACTGGAGCCATCTTCCCTTCCAAAGACCATATCAAAAGGTTCCTTTGGAAGGTAACCAAAACATGTCTCGAATGGTGAACGTTGCGTAGATGAATGCACTGCTCGGTTGTAAGAATGTTGTATATAGGGGAGATGTTCATCCCACAACTTGGAATGTTTCCACAATAGCCTCGTAATAAGTGTACCACGGTACGGTTAACAACATCTATCTGTTCGTTGGTCTGCGGGTGAAATGTTGTGCTTCTTTTCAATTTGGTGTCCATCATCCTCCACAAGCTGGTCCAAAACTCTCCAAGGAAGCGAGAGTCCCAATCTGACACAATTGATGTGGGTAATCCAAAGTGGACCCAAACATGCTGAAAGAAAAGAGAAGCAGTCTGCTCTGCAGTAATCTGCTTTTTACAAGGCATAAGAATACACATCTTGCTGAAACAGTTAACGATAACATACAAATATTCGTGACTCTTCCTGAACAAAGGTAAACCTCCTACAAAGTCCATTGATACACTTTCCCATGGGCAACTCAGAATAGGGAGTGGTGTGTAGAGCCCAAGTTTTCTATTAGAGGGCTTTGAAACAAAACACGTTACACAACCCTTTACATAGCAAGTCACAATGTTTTTTATATGAGGCCAAAAACAAAATCTTTGTACATGACATAAGGTCTTTTCAACACCAAAGTGTCCAGACACAAGGAGGTGTGGACCTCTCGAATTACATGTACTCTTTCTCCTGTGGGAATACACAATTTACCAAGGTGATACAAAATTTTCCCATGCAAGTGATAGTTGTCCACCTGTGAACTATGGGTTAGTTTTGCATAAACCTCCTTAAAGTCATCATCGTTAACATATTGTTCATCATAACTCTCAAAACATAACGAAGCATCATGCAAAATAACAGAAGCAGAAATTGGAGGGCGAGATAGCATATCGGCCACTTTATTGCTAGTTCCCTTCTTATACTTTATTACTAGATGAAACTATTGAAGAAATCCCATCCACTTGAAATTACGAGATTGCTACAACTTGGTTTGTGACTGAAGGTACTGCAAGGGCTGATGATCTGTATGGATGATGGTCTCCTTTCCGATCAGGTAGTGTTTCCACTTTCTCACACTCTGCACCAAGGCATAAAGTTCCTTGTCATAGGTGGGATAGTTTATCACAGCTTGAGAAAACTTCTCATAATGGTAACAACTTGGCCTCTTTTGCTGCACCATTACAGCGCCCATGGCATAACCACTGGCATCGATTTCAATCTCAAATGGCTGTTGGAGATCGGGTAAGGCTAAGACTGGCACGATGCTGATTTTCTCCTTCAATGTTTCAAAGGACTTTTGTTGTCTTCCTCCCCATTGGAAGACCCGTTTCACACTTGCCAAGGTGTGCAAAGGTGCTGCAATAATAGAGAAATTAGCAATAAATCTCCTCCAATACTGGACTGCACCTAAAAAGCTACGGACCTTGGTTACACTAGTGGGCTTAGGCCAATTTACAATTGCTTCAATTTTATAGGGATCAATTTTTAACTACCCATGACCAACAATATGACCCAGCTAACCCAAAGAGGTTTTCCCGAACTCACACTTTGACAATTTTACAAAGAGTTTTTCATTTTTCAACACATCAAGCACTTTCTTTACATGACTCACATGTTCAAACCAACTCTTGCTAAAAACTAGTATATCATCTAAATACACGAGAACAAACTCATCAATGAAAGGCTGAAATATATCATTCATAACCCGCATAAAGGTGGCTAGAGCGTTGCAAAGCCCGAATGGCATCACCATCCATTCGAACAACGCCTACTTGGTTTTGAAAGCGGTTTTCCACACGTCCTGCTCTGCAATTCTGACCTAGTGATAGCCACTACGCAAATCCAACTTTGTGAAATAAACAACACTTTTTAATTGGTCTAATAAATCATCTATGCGTGGGAGGGGATAGCGATTTTTCACCGATATTTTTAACACGCAGTAATCCACGCACATTCTCTAGCTGTTGTCTTTCTTTGGTACTAGAACAATCAGTGAACCGCATGGAGAGGAGCTCGACCTGATGACGCCTTGGTCCAGCAATTCCTGCACTTGCCTCTTGATCTCATCCATCTCGATCACCGACATCTTGTACATGTTGATATTTGGCAGAGGGGCGTCATGCAATAGATGGATTTCCCGCTTCGGATGTAGTCCCTTTGGCTCCTGAAACAGTTCATTATGATCAGAAATAAATTCCATTAATTCCTTTTTATACTTCCCATCGCAACCCTAGAACGCATCAGGCGAATTCGGCCTCTTTCTCCCTTACAACCGTAAGCATGCATGTTTTACTGGAATTCACCAGTCTTTTCATTTTCCCAACGCTTACGAGGCTGGCATTAATCTTATTTTGATGAGCCTGCACTATGTATTCTACCCCATCCTTGGTGATGTGATATTTATTCTCATGGCGGAAAAAGACTGTGTTTCTGTCATACAGGTATGGGCTCCCTAATACCATGCCACAGATATCCAGTGGTATTACATCCATCTCTACTTCGTCTACTAGCTTAGACTAAATCACAAATTTGACCTTGCACTGCTGGGTTACATTCAATTTCGCTTTATCATGTGTCCATCCCAGCGGGTAAGGTTTCGGGTGTGGTTTTGTCTCTAAGCCAAGCTTCTTTACCAAGGATTCTACAATTAAGTTTGTGTGGGACCTAGTATCAAACAGAGTTTCTACTTTGATGTGATTTACTACAACCCTGATATGAAATAATTCAATTCTTTTTCTATCATTCGAAAGGGACTCATCTACAGAATCAACAGGAGGTGTGAGGGTACCTTTTGTTCCCGCTGTTGTGACCAGCGCTTCTTCTCCCGAATCTAATCCAAGACCTTGCTATGTCGTTGCTACTATTTTCTGCTTCCCTTTTCCTCCATACTTCTTTGGACGCTTTTCTGGGTGTTGCTTCCAACAGTGATCATCATCGTGGCCTTCCTTCTTGCAGTGATTGCAATAAGACCGCTCTCCTTCTTTGGTTGTTGTTGTTTTCTTCTCCTTCCCTTTCCATTTCACTTTGGATTTTCCATTGGGAGGTTTGGACGGTGGCTTTCTAGACTGATCCGCTCTTTCATTCTTGCCCTTGTTCTCAATATGAATTGCTTTCATGTTGGCTGAATCAGTAGTGGTTGGTTCAAACAATAACAATGAATGCCTAATATAACTATGCAGTGAGCCAATATACTTAGTTACAACTTTAGGTGCATCAAGTGCAATACCCAAATTCAGTTATTGTTTCCTAAATTCTTCTGTAAAACTCTGAACATCCTGTCCGTAGAGGATGAGGCAAAATTCTTCTGTAAAACTCTGAACTCGGGTGGGAGTCCTCCAAGGGTAGTGATAGTAAATTCCCTGTTAAGAATGACCACTCCAATCGATAGAAGATCATTTTTTATCTCAATGATCCTTAAGAAGTAGGATTGAGTATCCTCATCCTTTCCCTTCTTAATATCCTTCAACTTATTTTTGAGAAATAAATTTTTATTTGCATCACTAACCTTGAACATGCTAACCAACCTGTTGTAAATCTCCTTAGAGGTGTTTAGATCGGAGATGTAGGCCACCAGATGGTTGTCAATGGAATATCTGATAATATTCTTCGCTTTGACTTCAAGCCTTGTTGTACTTGTTTTGTGTAGCAATCGATGCATTTGAAGGAGGCTCGGGGATTTTACACCTCACATAGTCCAACACTTCTTATTCTTCCAATGTTAGATCAAGAGACATCTTCCATCCATGATAGTCAGACTTTTCACGGAGCTTGTCTTCAGCCGGGAAGTGCGATGAGGAACCGATTGAGCCATTGTCCTTGTCCGGTTGTCAATGGAATCTCTAATAATCTTCTTCACTTTGACTTCAAGCCTTGTTGTACTTGTTTTTTGTACCAACCAGTGCATTTGAAGGAGGCTCGGGGATTTTACACCTCACATAGTCCAACACTTCTTGTTCTTCGAATGTTAGATCAAGCGACATCTTCCATCCATGATAGTCAAACTTTTCATGGAGCTTGTCTTTAGTTGGGGCGTGCGATGAGGAACCCATCAAGCCATTGTCCTTGTCCAACTGTCTTCGGAAATTTCTCTTTCACTCTTGCTTGGGATTTGTCTTCACCTCAGGTCTGATACCATGTTAATTTTTGGTATGTTCTATGCTTAAAAGCAATTTACTTCAATTTCTTTATTAGCCCAATATCAATATCCAGTTTAGAAATCACATCAACATGATAGTAAATTGCAGATATAACATAAACATAAACAGTAGAAGACAAACCAAGACAAGAGGACACAAGATGTGGCACCAGCCAGGGACAAACCCCAATGTGGGGAACCCTTGATCAATTCTTCTTATATTCTTCAATAGTTTAGTGGAGAGAGAGATAGTACAAATTACAATTCCGATAATTTATGACAGCAGCAAATAAGCCTTGACCAGAAAAGTCAATGTTGGTCAAACAAGGTATAATTCTTCCTCTAAGTAGATTGGTCAAGCCCAGTCAACTTCGGAATTCAACAGTGAGCTCAATCAACCCAAAACACTACTCATATTTTTGTTTACATTCAGCAGTTGATTGTTGTTTTGATTATGGCACTCGCTACAGCCCTAAACTCCCTTGACAGTCTCCAAACAGTCCCTAAGAGAGCTGCGGCATACCCTTGAGGAGTTCAAATACCATCAATCCAGCAGCCCTCCACAAAACATTGTTGTTTGTTGCACTCCTGGTTAGGGCATGTCCTGCAGCCCTAGTTCCACCACACAGTCAGCAAACAAGCCCTTGTAGGGTTGCGGTCCACCTTGGAGACCCTCCTCTCATGCCACGCTGCCTCCTAAAGGTGTTGTCCACCCATGATAGCCCTTAACACAACCTCCAGTTGTGTGCTATGGTCTACGGCCTAGCACAACAGCTGCTTGTAGTTTTCAGCCTTCACAAATGTTACCCAAACAATCCCAAACAACAATGTTTATCTTCCTCATGAACTCGGCCTAGTTGTCTGCACCTACCAGCACCCAACCGCATACATATCCAGCCCTACGCTGACTTGTCTTCAACGAATTACTTCTCCTTGTGGTTGTGGCTTCCCTGCCTAGCAAACACACCTAAACTAGACCTTGGTTCATGCCCTAGAACAACCTTATTCACCACGCTGTCACCTACAGCACACAGAAATTCCCATGTTGTCCTTCCAGGCTCCTTCACGTTGTCTTAGGGCTCCTTCTTGGCTGCAGCTAGGGCTTGAGATCTTTCTTTCCACCACGTCCTCCTTTTGAGAAGACATACCCAAACAAGTGGAGAGAGAGATCATGAGATGAGATGATCAAATAATGACTTGAGGTCTCCTCCTTTTATATGCAACGTTGAGGATGAGTTGGGGGTTAAAATGCTTGTTTTTATTGTTGGCCGACCTTGACAATTTGTCAATAATACAAATAAATTCATATCTTCATTTTTACATGTTAGAATCGGATGATCTTTAGATCAATCCTACACCTCTTGGAGATAGGAATCCAAGAAAAATATCAGCTGTCATAAATAAGGTGACCCATATGGAGTTTGGCCCTAGTTTCCAATTTTAACAATATGTTTCATTAAGTGGATATGAGTACTGTGTGGCATTCATTGATGACCACTCAAGGGGGAGCTGGATTTACTTCCCGAAGATGAAGGATGAGGTCTTTTGTAGATTCCAAGAGTTTAAAGCTCCTGTGGAGAACCAGACAAGGAGGAAAATTAGGGTGTTGATATTAGACAATGGGGGTGAGTACACATATGCGGAGATGAGGGATTCTTGTGGGAATGTCGGAATCATGAGGGAGCACCTTGTGCCTTACAACCCTCAGCAGAATGGGGTGGCAGAGAGGAAGAACAAGACCATTTTGGGTGCAGCTAGAGCGTTGTTGCATGATCAGAGTTTACCATTCTTCTTATGGGTTGAGGCATATAATATTGGTGTATATTTGCATAACAGGAGCCCACACGGAGTCTTGGGGAGAAAAACTCTTGAGGAGGTGTATACCGGCAAGAAGCTAAAAGTTGGGCACATCATGATATTTGGGTGCCTTACATATTCACACATCCCTGAGGAGAAGAGGAAGATGTTAGAACACACTGCAAAGAAGGGTATCCTAGTGGGTTACAGTGAGACCAACAAAGCCTACTATATATATCTTCCTGCACAAAAGGAATATTTTCCTAAGACGGGATGTGACATTTGAGGAGGAGAGGGCTTTGAGGAGGTCTCAGGAGGTTGATCAGGTAGAGTAGCATGCTCCTTAGCAGGGGGGCACACTATAGGTTTCAGGAGCATCAAGTAGTGCTTTTGGATTAGGAGGTTCACCTTCTTCAGGGGTGACCGACTCACATAGCACAGTTTCACCTGGTACTAGATCACGTGGTTCAAATTCGTTAGGCACAATATCTTAGAGTTCGGAATCTCCATTGGTTATTTCAAAGCCTTCCTCGCCATGAGGAGAGGCACCAGTTGAGGATTTTCCCATACCACCTTAGGAGACTACTCCAGGGAAGAGGAAGCCAAGATGGCTTCAGGAGATCCTGAAGGAGGCTCAAGAGGCAGTGGAGAGACCCAAGTGGTCATTGACAAAGAGAAGACCACAAGAGAGGTTGGGTGGCTTTGTGGCAGATGTTGTGGAGATAGAGCCAACTAGTTTTGAGGAGGCCGCTAGAAAACAGATCTAGAGGGATGACATGGTGGAGGAGTATGCCTCTATCATGAAGAATGATGTCTAGGAGGTAGTGCCACGTCCTAATGGGAAGTCAGTGGTGACTTTTGGGTGGCTCTATAAGATCAAACATGTTGCGGGTAGCAGTGTGGAGAAGTTCAAAGCTCGCTTTGTGGTGTGGTGGTTCTCACAGGTAGAGGGAGATGAATATGAGGAGACCTTTGCATCGATTGCTTGTTATACTTCCATTAGAGTAATGATATATATAGCAGCGGAGATGGGATGGAGGATTCACTATATGGATGTAAAGACCACCTTTTTCAATGGTGTTATACATGAGGAGGTGTACATTGATCATCCCGAGGACTTTGAGTTGCATGGGATGGAGTCTCACGTGTGTGGCCAAAGAAAGTCTTGTATGGACTGAAGTAGCAACCGAGGGCATGGTACGAGTGGATAGATGCCTACTTGTAGCATATAGGTTTCCAGAAGAGTGATTCAAATCCAAACCTATACTTTATTTTAGTAGGTGAAGATCCACTCATTACGGTACTATATGTGGATGACTTGTTTATTACAAGGGAGGACAAACTCATCCAGCACTACAAGAGAGATCTTGCTTCAGAGTTTGATATGACTGATATGGGTTTGATGCATTACTTTCTGGGGTTGGAGGTTTCGTAGGAGGATGGGCATATCTTCGTGGTCCAGGGCACTATGTTGGAGATATCTTGAGGAGATATTGTATGAATTCTTGTAGGCCTGTGGCTACTCCTATGATCACCAACTGGAAGAAGTTGCATGATGTTGATTCCAAGTTGGTGGAACCCACTTTCTATCATCAACTGATCAGTTCAATGATGTATCTAGTCAACACTAGACTGGATATTTGTTTTGCAGTCAAACATTGAGTCAGTTTATGGAGCCCATGAGAGTACACTAGGTGGTTGCAAAACATGTGTTGAGGTAATTACAGGGCACAGTGGATTATGGTTTGGACTATGTCAGATGTGATGGAGTCAGATTGATTGGTTGCACAAACTCAGATTAAGATGGCAATGTCAATGACTGAAAGAGTACTTCTAGATGTTTTTATCATTGGGCTCGGCAGTTGTGTCATGGTTCAGCAAGAAACAGATGTCAGTGCCATTGAGCAGCGCAGAGGCAAAGTATATGGAAGCTAGTCAGCCAAGGTGCGAGGCACTATGGCTTTGCAAGATGCTTCATGGTTTATTTGGTCAGATGTTGAGACAAACTACAATTTACTGTGATAATCAAAGTTGTATTAAACTCTCTGAGAATCCAGTTTTTCAAGACCGGTCAAAGCATATAGAGATCAAATACTGTTGAAAAGTGTGCAACAAGAAATGCTTGTTGAGAATGTAACAAGATGATGGAGCTTAGTGAAAAGAGTCGCCTTCACTAAGTGGGCCCGCAGGGAAATTATGGCGCAAGTTCTATTTTTGATCCCAGCAGGGATGATCACAGTGTGGGTGATCACAGTGTGGGTGACCACAGTGTGGGTGATCACAGTGTGAGTGATCAAAGTCTATTTTTAGACTAGCTGTCAAAAATAGAAAAGTCAAATATTATTGTCTCATAACAATATTTGGACTATAAACTTGATCTTATTCTCTTGGAGCACTTCATGATGAGCTACGGATGTGGTACATGCAGATCCCAGAGGGAAATACGTGGTTACTTGTGGGATGACTAATATTTGCATGCAGGACTTCAGTTAGAACTCAAGTGAGTTGAGTTTAGTGGACTGGAGGTGCAGTTGATGGAGTTGTGTTCAGTTTAGCTTTGTTAAACTGGTTGTATTTAGTCTAACTGATCAATAGACTAGAGATGAGTTGGGTGAATTAGTTATTAATTAATTCATAAGTTATTAACTCATAATGCAACTGATGAATACATCAGTTAACTCAGTTGCATGTCAGTGCATGTTCAGTTCAGCAGGGACAGGTGTTAGAGGATCAGATTGCTATCAGTTGTAACTATAGTTGTGCATGATGATTTGCACAATCAGAGGGATTGAGTATGCCAATGAATTGGCCAATATCAAGAATTGTAGCCTGCGCTCACGTCCAACAGAGTGTGAGTGATTATTTGCAGGTCAAATACGAGTTTGGTAAACCATTCTCATCAATTCTTGAGCAAGTATTGAGCTGTGGAAGCAGGCAAGCAGTGGAATAGATTTGGAGATCAGATCTGAGCTGTATTGTGTGTAGCATGTGGAGATAGTACTGAGTACTTGTGAGGAGTATTGTACTATGTATTGTTACATGATTCAATCACTATAATATACAGATAGTTGGGGTTTTTAGCGAGATGCTTTCCCCGGGAAAATACTGTGTTGATATGTGTGATTGATGCTTCTATGTGTGCCTGTGAATGTTTCTGCTTCTGTAAATTGATGATCAACGTAGAGGAGATTATGTATTATACATGTTCCGCTTATAATTGTATGATCAGGATAATCTCTGTGAATATGTGTTAAATTATTCAAAATTTCTACATGGTATCAGAGCTAGATAATTGTAGAAAAAGTTTCTGCATGGTATCAAAGCTGCTTGATTTGTAGAAGAGATTTTTACAGGATATCAAGCGAGGATTGATCATTTGATCTATTATTTAGAAAGTGTTTACATTTTATTTCTTCAGGCAGAGTCTGTAATCGGGCCAGGTAGCCTCTGGATTCATCCTTCTTTTGGAAGGTGAGATATCCGATGAATGCCCATACAGTCGATCTATGTACAAGAAATACTTTGTTCTCACGAATTCTAGATCAGAAGCAGGTGAGTTTTGAGCTATTGGAATTCGAATTTAATTCCAAAGCAAGAGATAAAACTTAGAAACATTCAGTGTGAGAATGGAGACAGTATGCCCCAGTGTCTCATGAAGTTCACCCAATGCCGCAATGAACTGGGAAGTGTGGGGGTGGCTGTCGGATGAGGATGGTGAGTCTAGCACTCCTTGACCTTCCTAAGAGTTGGCATAGCTACTAGGACTCGGTGAATGGAAGGGAGAAACTGCCAAATTGGGAACAACTATGGTCGGATTTGATGCAGGAGGAGATTAGACGGAGCACCAAAGACAGTTCTTCATCTATGCAAGATGAGGAGAACTGTGCCTTAGCGAGTAAGGTGAAGAAGGGGAAGGAGAATGGTTCTCTTTCCGAATCTTGTTCTTCCAATGATGGGAAGAAGGTTGACAAATCGAAAGTGCGATGCTTTCGTTGTCATGATGGAGACTTGGTGGTTGAGAGGGAGCATACATTACCTCTCAACATGCAGAGCCAGAAGAAGTCTCAGACGATTGTGGAGGAGCCACGATTGGTGCAGCAGCTTCAGGAGGTTGTGGAGCAGCCACAACAAGGGAAGCTGAGAGGAGATCGAGTAGAGACATCTACTCATCCAGAGACCTCCAGTAGCGGGAAACTTCGAGCCAGGTGGGCTGAGGGATCGCATGCAGCCATACCTCCAGGTAGGAGGTGGGGTGATGTGGATTGATCGTCCCAAGGAGGAGGGGTAAGATCCTTGAGGTACCCAACCTCTTGGATGAGACCTTGCTACGGGAGCCCCAATGTGTAGTAGCAGGAACTGATTGATTGGGTAGAGACAGATGCGGATGGAGCGGCAGAGAGAGCGACAGTGCAGGGAATCCCATGACAGCGCATAGCTAGCAGGTTGCAGCAATGCGAGAGGCACAAGTGTTTTGCACAGTGCTAGGTGGCACAGAGAGGTGTGCAATGGTGCGAGATGCATGGAGATGTTGCAGTAGCGTAGATGTCAGAGAGGGAGCACTTGTCAGCAGCAGGTAGAGCTTCAGCATCAGAGGATGTTTCTAGCCCAACAGGGAGGTCAGTTGGGAGGTGCAGTGCAGATGCAATGTTGGGAGATAGAACTAGCAGCAGCACAGATGCAGTCAGAGATCAAAGTGACAGAGGCTAGAGCAGTCAGATACTGAAGAGCACAGAGATGCGGAGTTTTCAGTCGACAGAGGCAATAGCAGTCAGAGACTTTGATGACAGAGCAAGTGGACCGGCCAGATGTGTTGCATGGAGAACATTCCAGAGTTATAGGATCGGGTTTGAGAGGAAGCCTTTCTTGTTGAGAGGGAGTGTTGAAAAGTGTGCAACAAGAAATGCTTGTTGAGAATGCAACAAGATGATGGAGCTTAGTGAAAAGAGTCGCCTTCACTAAGTGGGCCCGCAGACAAATTATGGCGCAAGTTTTATTTTTGATCCCAGCAGGGATTATCACAGTGTAGATGATCACAGTGTGGATGACCATAGTGTGAATGATCACAGTGTGGGTGACCACAGTGTGGGTGACCACAGTGTGGGTGATCACAGTGTGAGTGATCAAAGTCTATTTTTATACTGGCTGTCAAAAATAGAAAAGTCAAATATTATTGTCTCATAATAATATTTGGACTATAAACTTGATCTTATTCTCTTGGAGCACTTCAGGATGAGCTACGGATGTGGTACATGCAGATCCTAGAGGGAAATACGTGGTTACCTATGGGATGACTAATATTTGCATGCAGGACTTCAGTTAGAACTCAAGTGAGTTGAGTTTAGTTGACTAGAGGTGCAGTTGATGGAGTTGTGTTCAGTTTAGCTTTGTTAAATTGGTTGTATTTAGTCTAACTGATCAATAGACTAGAGATGAGTTGGGTGAATTAGTTATTAATTAATTCACAAGTTATTAACTCATAATGCAACTAATGAATACATCAGTTAACTCAGTTGCATGTCAGTGCATGTTCAGTTCAGCAGGGACAGGTGTTAGAGGATCAGATTGCTATCAGTTGTGACTATAGCTATGCATGATGATTTGCACAATCAGAGGGATTGAGTATGCCAGTGAATTGGCCAATATCAAGAATTGTAGCCTATGCTCACGTCCAACAGAGTGTGAGTGATTATTTGCAGGTCAAATACGAGTTTGGTAAACCATTCTCATCAATTCTTGAGCAGGTACTGAGCTGTGGAGGCAGGCAAGCAGTGGAATAGATTTGGAGATCAGATCTGAGCTGTATTGTGTGTAGCATGTGGAGATAGTACTGAGTACTTGTGAGGAGTATTGTACTATGTATTGTTAAATGATTCAATCACTATAATATACAGATAGTTGGGGTTTTTAGCGAGATGCTTTCCCCGGGAAAATATTGTGTTGATATGTGTGATTGATGCTTCTATGTGTGCCTGTGAATGTTTCTGCTTCTGTAAATTGATGATCAACGTAGAGGAGATTATGTATTATACATCTTCCGCTTATAATTGTATGATCAGGATAATCTTTGTGAATATGTGTTAAATTATTCAAAATTTCTACAAATACCATTTCATCATAGATTGGGTTCAGCGAGGGGCAATGAAGCTTGAATATATATCCACTGATGAGTAAGTAGTAGACATTGTCACCAAGTCTTCGCCAAAATGCAAGCATGTTTTCTTCAGAGACAGGATGGGAGTGGTGAGCAACACCTTCCTCGGCCAGAGGGAGTTTTGAAAATGGTACCAAGGAGAGGTGTTACTAGACTTTTATCCATTTTAGCCTTGTGAACACATTAATTAATTTTGCCTCAATGACATTTATGAGTTATATTAATGTCATGGGTGGAAGAGGTACTTAAAAGTGTTGTGCCATGTTCTTTTTTTTAATATTAAAGTCCCTTGTACTTTACAGAGTGACTTTATGTGTAATATACTAAGTTTATTTTTCTAATATTAATGTAAGGTGAAAAATCATTTCATGAGAAAATAGAAAAGGTACATAACTTGAAAAAGGTACTAGGAGACTTTTAAGTGATGAGGCCAATGTATGAGGGGGGTCATTTGGGAGAAATGATCTCAACCACACATCTTGAGATTTGGAGATTAAATCTTAGCCATTGGATCCTAGGTTTAGGGATTCAATCTTTTCCAAGGAGAGAAAAGAGAAAAAAGGGATCTAATTTTTCACTTCACACTTGAGAGAACATGAAGAGAAGATAGGAGACAAGAAACATCATGAAGGAGGAGAAAATTTACAGCTAGAGAAGGGCACAAATTCAAAGGAGGAGAAGGCAGCGACAATAACAAGAAAATTGAGGAGATTAACAGCGACAACATGCACAAATTTCGAGGCAGGGAGACCTAAATTTCGAGGAGATGTATGAATTTCGAGGAGCTGAACAACTTGAAATTTGAGAAGTTTGCTACTATCATGCCCAAAATTCGAGGCACAAATTCAGGACAAAAAAATCGAACAATGCGAAAATCAAGGAGTTGTCTATCAGGATTTTCGAGGCAGAAATCACCTTCGAGCACATAAATCATGGCATGGATTGCACAGATTTCGTGGCAAAATTTGGGCACAAAATTTGAGGAGATGAGCTATGAGAAAATGCAAAAATTATGGGCATGAAATTTTGTGAAAATCTAAAAATTACAATGGGCACAAATTTACAGAAATTTGCATATAATGCTACAGCAGAAAAGAGAAATAAGTATTGTGTTTATTTTATGTATTTATTCTAAATTTCTCAAGCAATAAAATCCTTGTTTGAAGACCGGTTTTCCCCAAGAGGCTGTGGGGATTTTTTCCAATGTCAGCTTGACCAAAAATAAGTGTTTCATATGTGTGAATGCTTGTGTAAATTTTGTATTAATTACCCATTCATACGGAAGTGAAAAATAGTAAAGTACACTTTTAATGTTTACAATAAATGCATAATGAAATTTATATCAACATGACAAAACATGTGGGTTGGTCCTAAACAAACACATGCAAACTTGTAAATTGGGTTAAGGGTGCAGATCATAAATTTTCTACATTGTTGAGAAAGACTCAAGAGTTTTTGTTTAAATTTTTATTGAAATATTGGTTTAGAAATATATACAATGACAAGTTGGTGGCATATCAAAAACTAGGTTTTGGATAGGGGATAAGGAAGCTATGTAAGACTATCGAGATATCGAATTGTTTTTTACAAGGAGAATATTTTTGCCTGTGGTTATTTTTTGCCAAGGGAGTTTTTTCGATCCAAGTTTTGAAGAGCACTTTGTGCCCTTTCTCATGTCCTTGTGCTCTCCACACAATGCTTTGTTCAAACTTCATCATAGAAACTACCAAAAATCTATGATTTGAATATTTATTTGTTATTAGAAATTAAATGTGAGATATATATATATATATATATATATATATATATATATATATATATATATATATATATATATATATATATATATATATATATATATATAGTTAGTTATATAATAATATTATATTTGTGATTATATTGTAAGTATGGTTTTCGTATTATATTATAAATTTGATATATTGTTATATAATATAATACCACTAAATATAATACGATAACAATGATTACAATATAATAATATATGTTTCACATAATGTTGAATGGGTCTTATAGGATGGTTGGGAAAAATGATTGTTAACTTCATTCTCTCGACATGCTTAAACTTTCAATTGAGTTAACTACACATTTTTGAACTAGTGATAATATAAAATACTTAATATTTAATATTTCAAGAATATTTATCATATCTTGAAATCATATTACTAAGATTTTAACCAAGGTGCAGTTTACAAGTAATTAAACATTGCCAAATCCCCCACTGCAAGTGTGTAAACCCGACGTCGTTCGGCAAGTGTACGAGGTTGATGGAGAGTGAAAGAAACTTGGCCAAGCCATTAAAACATCGTCACATCGACACTCATTTCAACATGCTTCTCACACGAATTCGATGTAGGAGATTGTACCATGCAAGTCGTTTTACTCGTGGAACATAATGAGAATTACTCACCAGCTCATCAAAGAGCCATAATGGTCCATTGTTGGCTCAGATCATGCAGCACAAGGATGGCATCCGGTTGAGCTGTCGTCCCTCCTTGCGCCATCTTATAACCATGTCAACCTCTATAGCTAAATAGACATCCAAAGCAATTGTGAGTATGGTGGTAATTACAGGTAGCAGCAATGCCTTTTATGATAATCCTTTCCTCCCAATCGACAATTGGTTCATTCGCAAGCCTGCTCTAGTTGTCTCGGTGATGGAATACCCTCATTGCAATGGGCATCACGCTCAGGCCCTCCAGGGCTCAATTCATAGGATGGTCGTGGTTCTTGCAGTGGACCTCCTCACGTCGGGGATAGAGATTGGAAGCTCGCTCTCGGCAGGAAGGAGCGCCAAGCTCATAAATTCTCTTCAAGTGTTCATCCTATAGCAAGTCTCATAGTTAAATAATTTTTTGTTACATAGAAATTTTCCCATGTCAACGCCTTCTCAATTTTGTCATACTCAAGTAGACTCATCCAAGGGAGGCTCTCCTTTTTGCAAATAACATTTTTGTAGCCATGATTTGAACTGCCATTATTTCTTCCCAGACATGCTAGTTAAGGAAAACCTATTTAATTTCAAGAATCTTTATATGTGTTATCGGGTCGGTTTCCCAACATGGTGGCCCATAACACCTAGAAGAACACACTTTGTATAATTTTTGGCACTATAATATAAAGTCGAACCCTTACACAAAAATATTGAGCATTACCAAATATAAATGTGACACATAATAATATTTGACTCATGGAAATCCAATTCAACGATTATGTTGACCCAATTTCTTGAAACTTTATTGATTATTGAATTTCAACTCATCAACATGGTTTTTTTTTACGAGACCCATTTTAGACCCCAAATTTACTCTAATATTCATTTAGTTAAAATCATGCGTAGCGAAGGCGGAAAAATGAACACAAAACAACAAATACATGGACGATTTTATTTTATTTTTAACTTTATTTTTTTACTGAGGATTTTATATTGAAATGATGAGTATTAAACTCAGAAATTACATTACATCATGTTCATATCAGGAGAGATTCTCCATGATTCCTAGTTCATAATGTATGTCATTCCTATAAACCAAAATTTCCTTCTTACATTTTCATTTCTAATTAAGCCACAACAGCTTTTGCAGCATTTCCAAAAACTATCTATTAGAAAACAAAAGGAGTACATTTAAATATTAGAGAAGGGTTGAAAACCATATCATACATTGTCTTCTTCAGTGATGTTCCGCAACTGTTGATATGAGAGCTTGTATTCGCCATTTCTCAAAGAAACTTCCATGATTCTGACCTCTTTCTTATCTGCCTAGTTGTGATTGAATATAATTTTGGGGGAAAAGTGAGCTTCTGATATTGCTCAACATAATAGGTCTTCGCTTCAATAGATAATTCCTTATGAGGCAAGTGTAACAGTAAGGCAACAAATGTTGGAAACACTGAGAGTGGGGTGAATTAGTGTTTCTTACCAATTAGTATATTTTTAACTTCACAAAGCATTAATTGTTATTAGCATCAAATAATATAAACATTCATGAACACCATTCAACAATGCACAATAATAAAGACAATAGACACAAATTTTAGGTAGAAACCCCTTCGGGACAAAAATCATCGAACGCTTCTTAATATTTGTCTTTCAATAAAATATACATCAGTATTTTCGGCTCCAACTGAGGGAGGCTCCAACCCCCTGGTTTACAGGCTCCAACCTGTAGGACACTCCAATGCTCTATTTACCAACTACAACTGAGAGGACCCTCCAACACTTTGGTTTACAGGCTCCAACCTGAAGGATGTTCCAACACCCTGTTTACCAACGGCAATTGGACGGAAGCTCCAACGCCCTGCACAGGGTCCAACCTGCCCTAGCATCACCCTACCGCCCTAAAGTGTTCTCAAGCTCCAACCTAAAGAGACTCCATTATCCTGCCTTGTACCGCCTTGCCACCCTAATCAGTGGACAGACCATGTTTTACAATTTTCAGACTAGATCCACATGCGCTCAATGTTAATAGAAAATAAATTGTGATATAAGAAACTATTATACAATCACTATCAATTAATTGTGCATGTGCTCTTATCTGCGTATCAAACCAAGGCTGCATCAACAAAAAACTTCTTTGGTCAATCAAATCTGAATCTACTAAAAATTCATTTTAAACCCTTGTATTAACTTCCGCACAAAAAATCAACCCTTGTCAATCTTTAGTTGTTAGTATCACTACTGCATTGACCAATGATATCATCAGTGTTAAACCCTAGCAATTTCTAATCACATTAACAACAGTTGCAAATTCTGATCCGAACAATTTTTGAACCAACAAACTACTCAAAAGTATGTTTGCTCAACACTACATCAAACCCTAGCTAGATGACTCTTGCTCAAATACAACACACAAGCTCTACTCATATCAACTTTGATTAACATACATGATTACATGCAACTTAAAGATCTTTCTTTAGTACCAAAAAAAGTCGACACAATCAGATATTTGTGCATTGTCACATAATATTTGACATAGTTGTCCTAGTAGTAATGACTACAAAATTCCTACTCAAATCATGGGCATTGTCAAACCTTATCTATACATTCTAAGACTCATTTATAGACTCAATAACACTTTGCAAACTGTTGCAAATGATAAAACAAACTTCTTCACTTTCTAAACTCTTTCAACCGTTGTAAGATGTGACCAATAGAAAACCAAAAACTATTCTTTGCTTAATTTTCCCTCAACAAGTTTATGTCTGTCTTTATTTCTTAAGATGACCCTTCTGCTCCAGCTTGATTAGGATAGTAGTCTAATGACTCATACAATAGCCTTACATTTGGAACATATAGTAGTAACATTCATAACAAAACTCAATAAAATATCCATAAAAGACTCTTTACAATCTATCCAATAGTGCATAAGATATTCAACACATGGCTACAGGCATGCTTTGCAATGTACTATCTTTATGATATTGCTTATCGAAGCACTCTAAAACATTAATGCTCTGGTATACACAACTTACTCTAGCTCAATAGCAGTTTCTCACAACAATAGCATTCACAATCTCGGTTATGGCATCAAGATACATACTTTGATCAACGAATACTTTGTGGATAGAGTTAATGGGATATAGCACGAATCAACTGAACGGAGCATTTTGTGTGGTCATGCTTGTTCTATGAATTCTTCTTTAGATTTGGTTTTGCCCAAGTCCCAAACAATTTTCTGCAAGTTCTAATTCAATAATGGCAACAACATTTCATTCCTTCTTTGGTCAAACAACCATTACAATGCAAGTTATTTCTCTCTTTGTTCACAAGGGAATGTCAACCATAAGGACTTTACCATATATCTTCGACATTCAAGGATTTTTATCACAAACTTACTGTCATAATTGACATCACGGTCCTGAGAACATAGTGGTCAGATCATTGACATATCAGGGTCACAGTCATCCATAAAAGTAATGCATACATAGAGCATGCTGCATGACATACAGAAGAGCATAGCATAAAAGCACATGTCACAATTATCCCTGTTGCATATCATTATGCACAAGTTCCTGAACCTTTCGCCCTATTAGGACACCTTGAGATAGCTACAGAAAAGTTCGAACTTTTCATAAATAAAGCTTCAATAATATCACGTTCAGAAATTTGTTTGTTTAACTGCAAGATGTCTTTGGTAATTAAGGCCACCGAGAATTAGTGATAAGGTCGTTCTTCATATGTGCTACAAATCCTTGTTTTGAAGGTTGAAACAAAACCTTAGACCTTGCACATTTACCACATAAGTTTTAGGCTTCAGATTGTGCGAGATTTTGTTCATAAAAGCAGCCACAGGAATATCCCACAGTCCTAGACTAAACCCAAGAAGATCGGGCCGCAGAGCAATTAGATTACATGACTACGCTGCTCCTTATCAACCTTAGCATTGTGTAGTTTTTGCATATTGCTCCAGATTAGAATTATCACAATTTTCAATAGTTGCCTTAGGATTAGCTTCAAAAGTGGCAAGAACTCACAACATTTATCCTTGATGGCATACAAACTTCTTGAGGACTACTTGCAAATAAGACCAGAACTAGTGAAGCCCTAGTACCCAGAAGATAAATCATTTAACCCATACATAAACAAAAATCTCCCAAAGCCAACATTCAAAACCACAACATCAAACAAGGATTTTCGAGCCTCCTTATGATATGTCTATCTTCCACAGGGCCGAAAACTAGTTCAGTCATAAGTTGTTTCAATTCAATAGTTCGATCATGATTTGATGGCTAAATCACCTCTGTATTTTTAGTATTCAAGAGGCATTAGGGCATCTGACTCACCACCATAAAAAAGGTATATGTTTTAGCTTTAAAAATGATTATTAACGCCCTGCATTGAGGTCAACTTGTCTTGGAGGAAAAGGCAAATTTTGAATTTTCAAGATTTGTCCTTTTAATAATAATTTGAATATTTCTTTTGACATATTCCCCAAAATTTTGACCATAAGAAAATTGAGATTTTAACCCCTTATTTCATCTTATGAAATGTACCATAATCTAACCAATAAAATGTTGCCACATCATCTTCTGTTGGGGATTATGCACACAAGTTGGGGGTTTCATTTTCAAACAAGCATAACTCCCAAACTGTGAGGCCTCTTGCGGTGTGCAACATACCACCGAAATCGGCTCGACGAAGAGAATCCAACAAAGATGATCTTGAGATCAAATTCACTAAGCTTCATCCTTAAAAGCCTCAACAAATGTGGGGCTACTAGGGTTTCCAACCATCCTTCCATTGGAGCTTCCAACTAATGTAATCCAGAAAAATATTAAGAGCGTTCAATCACAAATGTTGGCATCAATGACAACACCATTCTACAACAAAGCCCTTAAAACTACACATAAAATACACCTTGAATTTAAAATCCACTAAATTTTCTAGACTATATATTCCATGTCCTAATGTGATCTTGGAACTCATTATGAGTTCCAGCAAGAGCTCATTTCTATGCATAATGAAATAAAGGAGCCAAACCAATTGATGCAAGAGGGCCATATGAGTGCCACTCCCACCAACGATACAAGAGCAACTCAGACCAACGACGCAAATATCAGTGGTTCGCCATGGGGATGGCAGGTCGGGGGTTTGGTAATAGCTCATGATGCAGAGACAGCTGAAGACAAAATAGAGAGGGCCAGAGTTTACCTTTGAGCACAAATCACATAGCCAAGAATCCAAACCAATTACGCTCACAGATACAACTACCAGTCTTTTATTATCTACTTCTCTTGGTGAGCAATACCTCTTCACCAGCCACCACCACTTTTCCATATCATACCCCTTTGTAATATCCTCCTCCTATGTGATTATATAATTTAGATTGCTCTTCGCATAATGATCAGACTCTCCCTCCTTAATAAACTAGCAAGTCAAATTCTCCATGATCATAACTGATTCAAGACATTGGCTCGTATTTCCTGATGAGTTGGGGATGGTAAGATACAAGCCTCGCCTGAGTATATTGTACTTTGCAGATCGCCATAAAACTTCTAAATGTCAACTCCAGGCAAAGGCACCTGTGAGTGCATTCTTTATTCATGATACACGCAGAGAGAGGATCATGTTGCCACCTTTGAATAATTTCATGAAATAAATTAAGGGGGCGCTCATATATGAGTTGACCATCCCATTCAAGGTTTCTGTCCCATGATTAGCTTTTCCATCAACTTTGAAATTATTTACTCTCAACATCTGGTAGAAGTGAGATTTTGGTATATGATTCTTGACGGTTCTTGTAATTATCTGAGCAAGTCTTGCATCCTGAGGGAGAGATTTATTTATCTTTGATATGATAAGGAGTCTCCTATCACGGTGATTTCTTAAATATTCATTTTCACAGCTTGTTTAATCCCTTGAAAAAGAGTGTAGGATTCAACAACATTATTGGTTGCATGTCTTAATCCCCAAAAATATTTATATTCCAATTGATTATCGGAAAGAAAAATCACCCTACCCGCGCCCCCCCCCGCTCTTGCCGCCCCTACATGGACAAAAACATTACCCTCAAAGTACATATTAATAAAACCAACATTAAAACACTTGAAGCGTTTTACAATGAAGTATGCAAAAAAAAAAAAAGTTTGCTACATTATGTGAGTCTTGAGATGACTGGCACACCTAACTTGTGGCATGAGTAGTTGTGACCCAAGGGAATCTAAGTCATCAAAACCCCTGGGAATCGCACCTACCCTAGGTTGCATTAGCCCTCGGCATGACTGGATTTTTGCCCATGGAGTTTCGAACCAGTGACCTTTACACCACGGTGTGTCTTGATAGAACACCCTCTCATTGTCTGCTCTATGCCCCATTTGTGAAGTATGCAAACTTTTAAATGGGTTTCATCGCATCAAATACCACGAGTGAATACATAGATTACCCAATATCATGGGTGCAAAAACCACCAAAGATAACCCATCACTAACCTAATCAAGAAATTACTCTTTGACCAAGGCAAGATTAACACCCATATCAAGGCCATATATCAAAAGAATTTGCATAAAGAGATGAAGCATGAGAAAATGTGGCCATAACACAACTAAAAAGAAGAAAATGCAACTAGACCAAAATGATGTGAAAATTCAACTTTGGGCAAAGTGAATGTGTCACAAATAGAAACACATATATATAGTTGAGGAAAAACATTTTTAGAACCAAATGTAAATTAAGAGGTAAATGTTGTAAATTTTTAATTGATTCGAGTATAAAGAATATGGTAGAAATTAAGATGGTTGAGAACATAGGATTAGTGTGACAGAGACATCCCTAGTGCTACAAGTTATTTTGTTTTAAAAAGGGATAGGCGCTGATTTTTCATTGACCAATGAAAGTTTTTCACAATGGTGAGTATAATGAAGATAATGTGTAATGAACCTATGGTTGTGTGTCACTTATTGTTGGGAAGACCATCACAAAGCATGATGGAACAAAGAACACTTATCCATCATGAAGGGAGGATTTAAGTTCAAATGGTTTCCCACAATGAATAAAGACTCGAGAGTGGTACAACTAATGACAAAAAGGAATTGTCTTTTATTGTGAAGAAAACATAGGACATTAAGCCCTTATTTGAAAGGTGAATGAAGGAAGAGTAATGCCACAAACATGAGACCAATGCACAGAATAAAGACATGCCAAAGGAGAGGTTGTTGGATGTACTCCCAAATATCACGAAAGAGGATTCACCAAATGAACTTCAACCAAAGAGGAAGATTGCACATGAGATAGATTTGATACTACATGTTACTTAACCATTATAATATGTTGCACATATAATGAACCAACTAGATCACGCAAAATTGAATCGACAAGTTGAAGAAAAATTATCAAGAGGATCGATAAGGGAGAGTATAAGTCTATGTATTGTGCTAGTGTTTTTGACCACCAAAAAAAGCTTGTAAATGGAGATTATGCACCAAATCAAGAACAATGAAAGTGATTACAGTGAAATATAAGTTTATGTTGCCAATAATAGATTACTTGTTAGACAACATGAGTGGCACAATATATTTTACGAATATTGATTTGAAATGTGGTTATCACCAAATTAAATCCATCTAAAGGAGATAAATGAAGAACATCGTTCATAACAAAGAATGGTTTGTATGAAAAACAAGTCATGCCTTTTGTTTGACTAATTCACAAAGTACTTCTATAATTTATGGCTAAAGTATTGTGTCTATGATTGGATAAGTTTGTTGTTAAGTACTTGGATGATACTATGATTTGTAGTGGTGGCAAAGGAAGGAATTTGCAACATATCATATCGGTGCTATAAGTTTTGAGTAGAGAGAATTTGAACATAAATTTGGTGTGAGTTATTCAAACAAGATATGCTTTCTTTGGGGTTTGTCATACTCATCGCAAAGATTGAGTATGTTGACCTACAGAAGGTATAGGTTGTATTAGATTGGCCAATGTCACACAATGGGTCAAGGTTTTATTAGATTGGCCAATGTCACACAATGGCCATGAGGTAGGTAGTTTCCATTGCATCGCCAAATTTTATAAGAAATTTATCAAAAGGTCCAATGGAATTTGCATGCCTTGATAGAATGCCTTCAGTGGAATTGCACGCATATTACAGAGTTCATGAAGGCACAAGGATTTTACTGGAGCATGCAAGCACAAAGAACCTTTGACACAGAGAACCTTTGACACATTGAAAAACAAGCTACTTGAATTTAAGAAAGTATTCCAAGTGTGATGCAACCCATGTAGCTATTGGAACATTTCAAAGAAAGAAGTTGAATGAGGTAAGGAAGAAGTACCCCACATATGATCTAGAATTCTATGTTGTGATATGGATATTAAAACATTGGAGACATTATTTGTTGCCTAAATAATTTAAGTGGTACATGAATCAGAAAGCCTTGAAGTTTATTAATAGCAAAGCAAAGCTGAATGTGAAACATATGAGATGCACAAAATTCAAACAGAGTTATACATTTGAGTTAAAGCATAAGTTTCTCTTCAATCACAAAGAAATATTGGAGCTTTTATAGTTTAATTCACTCTTTTAAGAAATCGCTTGACACCATCTAGCAAACAATATTCTATTATAAGAACCATTAGCAGGAGCATGCTTAGAAGTGAACAAGTACATCTCAATTATCCCATAATAAAGTCCTCATTCTCCGTAAAATTCATGCCATCACATAGGCTTGTAGTCCCTTCTGACAATTTCACCGAGTGGCCATGTAGTGTATCCACCTGCAACATTTAGATCACTCCTTAAACTTTTCCTCTACATGGATGGAAGCAATTTTAATGGCCAACAGAAGGAGAGTACTCACCACTATAAATGATATGTTCTCTACAATTTTTACAAATTATTCCAAAGTCAACAACAACTTGTAGAATTCCATCCTCAATGCTCATACTTGATGACATGATTATGATAACAATGATGGAGAAACATGAGATAAATTGAAAGGACAAAACCCCACTCACACACACATATATGGGCATGCTAATTGTTGTATCATGAAACTGTGAAGTTCTTACTGTTGGGATTCATAAGGTGGTTGTTAGAGAAAAACAAGGTAATGCAAGCTACATGAGTTTCTCAAGATCAATCATCTATAGATTCTTCAAACTATTTGCATTGGAGAAAACTTACCTTTGATCTTTGTGTGCATTAAATAAACAAACTTGATTCAGCAATGGTGGTGAAATAGTCAAATATATGAAGTTGAATGAGTTAGGTTGTACTTATCTTCATAAGTTGTTCTTATGGTGGTGAAACAGTCAAATCTATGAAGTTGAGTGAGTTAGGTTGTACTTATCTTCATAAGTTGTTCTTGTTGTTGTGTGCATTGCTTAAGGCACACATCCATTTCACAACTATTTTTTAAGTTCAAGGGCTGATAAATGGAATATGGGTAAGGCCACACATGATGTTAGGCCCCTATACTACTAGTGTAACCCCTTATTGTTATTAGTATAACCCACTTATTATATTGATGTACCCATGTAGTGCCCATATTGTTACTATTGTTCCCCATAGAAGCCCATTATTGTTATTATTGTGCCCTTACATTATTATTGTTATGTCGGCTCTGATTATGTTATGACCCCTTAGACTCCTATATATAAAAAAGAGGTCTTTTCATTTGTATCATCCAAGAATTGTTCATTTATGTAATGTAAAGGAGGTTGCCCCCTCGAAGAGGCTGAATTCTAAGGCGTTGATCTATTTTTTCTATCTTTTCTTGAGCTGGTTTCATAACATTTGGTATCAGAGCTTTGGATTCTAGGGTTTCGCTGCTCCAAACAGGTCATCGTGGCATTTTTGCTATAACTTTTTTCTGTGATGTTTCAAAAGTCGCAAAAAAAACCCATTTGAGAAGAAATCGCGCTAAACCTCGGGTCCGAATCTCAGAGATTTTCGCGCAATATTTGCGAGATATGATCTGAGGAAGTTGGTCTTTTTTCAGACTCCTGAATTACATTCAAAACAGGTGACCTGGGGAAAATCGTCATAACTTTCTCTCTGGGGATCGGATTGAAATTTTGTAAGAAGGTACAGAAATAGGACGGACTGTAGTTTCTTGTATGCATGTTTCAGATCCAAAGGTCGAAACAGTGACTCGTGGCACGTCGTACAAATTCGCTCTACTGAACTAGTCTATAAGCAAGTCACTATGGGAGATTTCACATAACTCTTCCTTGGAGAATCCAATTTGGATCAGACTGGTGGCATTGGAAAGAGGACACAGAGGGCTACTATAAGTCACAATTTCAGAACTTAAAGATCCAAAAGTACAGAGTTACAGTCGTTTCAAGGTCGAGCTCCTAAAATCAAGAAAAAGCAAGATGAGGAAGTTTGATGGCAAGGATCCGGTAAATTGGATACTTCAGATGGAGCAATATTTTGATCTACATGGTGTACAACTGTTACAAAAAGTATGTATTGCATCTTCATATTTAGAACCAAATCAATTTTTATGGTACAAAGGGCTTTGTTCTCGTAAACAACTTGTTACGTGGTCAATTTTCATGGAGGAAATGATAGCACATTATGAGGATACAAAGAGCAACACCTTCTTTAGAGAAACACCACAACAATTGGAAAGAGTAAAAGGGCTTTGTGACATAGTAGAAAGAAAAATTATGGAAACCAGGAAGCGTACCCCTCACAACTATAAATATGGAAGTGTTGTTTCTCCTAGACTTCCACAACCTACAAGGGTTACACCACAACAATTGGAAGAAAAAAGAGAAAAAGGGCTTTGTTACAATTGTGATAGCAAATGCACTAAAGGTCATAAGTGTGCTGAGAAGAAATTATTTTACATAGAATATGAAGAGGAGGAAGAAAAGGATCAAGAAATATCAAAAGAAGAAGATATACGCCAGGACCCCACCCCAGAGAAAGAAGAAATGAATCAGACCATATCTTGTAAAGCATTGGAAAGAATTACCACTCCTCAAACTCTCAAGATAGAAGGACATATCAAGAAGAAAAAGGTGCAAGAAGTGAAAGATGACATCGAGAAAGAAAAAATGAGTCCAACCATGTCTTGTAATTCATTGTTCGAAATTACCACTCCTCAAACTATCAAGATAGAAGGACGTATCAAGAAGAAAAATGCTCAAGAAGTGAAAGATCACATCGAGCATCAAGAAATGAATCCGACCATATCTTGTAAAGGATTGGAAGAAATTACCACTCCTCAAACTCTAGAGATATAAGGACATATCAAGAAGAAAAAGGTTCAAGCAGTGAAAGATCACATCGAGCATCAACAGCAAGTTCTCCAACTTTTAAAGGATAACGCCACTTCGGTACAAAATCAAACGAAACAACAGGTAGATCAACATCGTAGTGAAAAATGTTTTGATGTAGGTGATTGGGTATTTTTACCGCTACATCTCAAGAAAGCTATTTATGAGAAGGAAATGTTGGCAATACTACATGCACTTAAAAAATGGCAACCTTACCGAATGGGAAGACTCTTCAAGGATGAGGATGTGGAAGCATTGTTTTGTGTTATTTATATTATCCAACCAGATTGGATAAACGAAGCAAGGGATGAATGGAAGAAGGACGAAGAAGTATGGCCACTTATTCAAAAGTTGCAAAAGATCCCAATTCAAACAATATTGCCAGAAATTGAAGAGGAAGGAAAAATCATATTGGAACCTGGAGCAGTCACAGAAACAAGAACCCGACAGCTACGAAATCGATCAATTTCAGAGTATCTCATCTAGTGGAAGAACTTACCCGCTGAATATTCCACATGGGAGGACAAGAATTTTATACAGAAGCATCAAGAACTACTCAAGCGTTGAGGACAACACTTTTTGAAGGAGAGGGGCATGTTAGGCCCCTATACTACTAGTGTAACCCCTTATTGTTATTAGTATAACCCACTTATTATATTGATGTACCCATGTAGTGCCCATATTGTTATTATTGTGCCCCATAGAAGCCCACTATTGTTATTATTGTGCCCTTACATTATTATTGTTATGTCGGCTCTAATTATGTTATGACCCCTTAGACTCCTATATATAGAAAGGAGGTCTTTTCATTTGTATCATCCAAGAATTGTTCATTTATGTAATGTAAAGGAGGTTTCCCCCTCGAAGAGGCTGAATTCTAAGGCGTTGATCTATCTTTTCTATCTTTTCTTGAGTTGGTTTCATAACACATGATCTCTCCAATATCTCCATGGGCATGAAGCTCGGCAATCATTTCAATATCAGAGGAAAAGTTGTTACCCCTTTGCTTAAAGGATAAAACCTGTTGTAATATTGGCACTATTGGTATGAGACAAAATCATCATCAATCATAAGCACCTTACTAGGACTTCCATGTACCCATGTTCTTCAGTCAGTTGCCAGAAATTTTAAGTGTTGTAAACCATCTTGATGCAGGAAGTTAACTTTTAGTGCTGCATATTTTGGGATGACTCTATCTAGAGAAAAAAGCATGCCTTCACCTATATAAAAGGGGGATGCTATCTATTATATTGACCCAGCAAAGAGTGACATTAAGATTTGGCTATTTTCCATAGAGATTTTGAGTGGAACCAATGCATATGGCATGGATTTTGATCCACCTGATTATTGACCTAGGTTGTCATTGATGTCAATATGGCAATATTCTAGATACTAGAGAATGACATGAAGCCAAGGGGAAGCAGAGCAAATTCATGAAGAGACAGGAGCAAGGCCATCAAAATAGCCAAGCCATAAGCAAGAGGAGTTACCAAAGGACGTCTTTGAAAGACACTGCCAAGCCAGAGGAGCCATATCAAAGGAGCATTACATGTAATACATGCCCGAGAAGAACCAAGAGGAGCTACAGGAGGAGGCACATATATATATAATATATATATGCCAAAACAGATTTAGCAGAGCTACAAGAGCAAACAGAGCATATATATATGCCATATATATGCCAAAGAATAACAAAGCAAATAGAGGACAAAACAGAACCATCGGGAGCTATCGGAGCAACAATGTCAAAGGAAAAACTATCGGAGGAGTAGAGCTATCGCATATGCCAAGAGTAAGGTGCATAAGCGAAGGAGCATATAAACAGAGTTAAAACAGTGGAGCAATATATATATATAAACAAAGTTAAAGGAGCGGAGTATATTGATGCGATAATACACAGACCCGCATCTGCCTATCGCAAAGTTCAAAAGGGTTGTCACCCCCGAAACCCTCTGATTGCGATAATATATGGACAGACCTATGGGACCAATGCAATACGTTGCAATTTAATATCGTGTTTGTCGCGTCGGGATTATGTATTGCAAGTGGTTAAGGCCCTGCCACATTAAAACCTCCTATTGCGATAAAGTATGTGGACCCGCTGCGACATTGTAATATGACTTAATATATTATCGCATCCATCGCATATCGCAAGCCGTAAAGACTTGCCACATTCGAAGCGCCCACTATGATAAGGTTATGGACCCAACGGGTATATTAACTATGGTTTAATACCATATCGCATCCAGTCCATCGAAGCAGGGGAATCGGCCATCGGCTATGCAATAGGGCATGACTTATTAAAGACCTTCAGGAATGCGCAATTGCGATTGCGATTGTGACATGACGTATGGGACCTCCCTCTCAGTACAGCTGTTCAAATGAAATCCTTTGAAAAATATAAAAGTCATATATATGTGTGTGTGTGTGTGAGCTGAGACGCTTCATTTAGTGGATTGATCTCGGGCATCTATATTACGAAGAAATAACAGTTCACGACTAGTGAACTTGAAAAGAAAAAAAAAAAATCTCTCTGATATTTGCCGTGCGCGGGCCTTTAAGGCAGAAATGCAATACAATAACGCTCCTGATAGTTCAGGAGGCTGAATCAAGCCAAGTGCGATTGCGATTGGGACGTGGCTATCCATTAAACAATGCCATCTCTGTGTATGCCTGTAATTATTGTAAAAAGGAGCATTGTTACAGTTTAACGTAAGACGTGATTTCTCTGTGCATTTGTGGACCTATCTTAAGAAGTAATGTGTCTCAGGAATGCTGGCGAGCACTAAGGGACAGAGGAAACCACAGAGATCGAGGAGGAAGCCAAAGGGCCAACGAAGAGAGGAAACCGACAAACAGAGGCATGAGGAATGAATAAAAGACAGGAAAAGAAGAGAACGTTGTTTTTTTTTTAATTTTGTTGAACGTTGTGGAAAATAAGCTGGAAGAGACAGAGGCAACGAAAGGATCCAACAGAACAGAAAGAGGACCGAAGGGCACCAGGACAGCAGACAGTCGAAGGGGAGAAGTAGCCAGCAGAGAACATAAGCTTGAACAGAAAGTTGTTCTTTATGCAGAGCTTAGTGCAGCTAACAGTAGACTGACTAAAGATGTGTGAAGACATTATCAGAAGTCATGAAGCGCATTGGACACTCTGTGTGGGCAATATGAAGAATTGGGAAGACTACTTGATAAGAAGATTGGTTGTCATTGATGTTGTAGCTTGGAGACTACAGTGATAATCAGACAGAACTCAGTAGAGAAGAGTTCTGAGAGCAGAACATTACTATCAAACGTGCCTTGACAAGATTGGGTCGGAGTCCTTGGGGCTGGTGCCTCAGAAACAAGAAGGATAGGAGTCCTTGGGGCTGGTGCCCTCAGAAGTAAGAAGGATTGGAGTCCTTGGGGTTGATGCCTCAGAAGTAGGAAGAATAGGTGTCTTTGGGACTGGTGTCTCAGGAACTGGAAAGGATTGAAGTCCTTGGGAGTTGATACTCCTAATTCCAAGATTGGTACCTTGGCGAAATAGAGTTGGAGCTCTAGAGGTTGGAGCCTTACCAAAGTCCAAGTTGGTGCTTGGAAACTGATTGCAACCATCTATATATCGTATCTATTTTACTGCACAGTTTATATTAATAAAAGAATTTATTCTTGTTGTTCATCTAGTGTTCTGAATATATATGTTTTAACTGATAAAACAATAGTCGGAAAAAGAAATACTGATTCACCCCCCCTTTCAGTATTTCCAACACTGATATTATCAAAATGGGCATTGGCCATGATCAGTGAGAGTAAGGCAGCAATCAGTTAACACCACTGTGGATTTACGATGGAATGCAAAACATTTGCAAGGAATCACTTATATTGCATAGTTTTCTGTTAGATATGACCAAAATGAGAGACCAGCCATGTCAAACGTTGTTCCATGGTAAGAACTAGCTCTAGAAACTTACTAATGTTTTTCTATCTCTATAATTACTAGTGTTCTTGACAAATTGAAGATTCTTGCTTGAAAATTATTTTCTTCACACTGAAAATCCAACGAGGGTGTTTCCAACCAAAATTCAAAGCTTAGCCAATAAGCATCTCACGTCCCTAGGAGTCTTATGCTTATGTTGTGGAATTTATGAAGATAATGCACGCAATCTTATAAACCCAGAGGCGTGACAACCAGCAACAGAATTATATGCCTTGGATTTGTGCCATATTAAGTTCAACGATTCTATACCAGAAGAAGTTTATGTCTCCAAAAACGTAGTTGACATAATTAGCAAAAGCTTTGTCTGGATCAATTCTAGTAATGGCTGGTGATTGTCAATCTATTTTCCATTTGCCTTTAAAATAAAATAAATGACTTGAAGGAGTCCTTCAAAGTTAGGTTGGCTCCAAAACCTTATATTCTTGGACCTCTGTATAAATAACTTCATTGGACGTCTTCCTTCGTATATTTGCAACAATGCATCTCTAGAGCTTCCTGATGTTCACAATAATGATCTGACGGATAGAATCCCAGTTGAACTTCAAAATCTCCTTAATCCAGAGTAGTCAAATCTCAATAAAAGTTACTTCGGTGGCAAGACTTCATCCTTTTTGGAAACACTGAAATACCTCAACAAGTTGATAGTTAGCAATAACCATTTCTCCGGTAGCATTCCCCCAGCATAGAAGAATTACCAAAAGCTGACATTGCCTTATTTAAGCAATAATAGTCTTTCTTCTACCGTCCCTTCAAGTATAGGAACCATTAATAACCTGGCAATCAATCTCAACCTCGGCTGGTATGCATTAAAATCCTCAAGGAAGTTTCCCTATTGACACAATTGCAATCATTGGACCTTTCACACAACCACCAATCTGTAGATATCAAGGTTCTTGGGGTGCTCTGATACCGATTGTTGGAAACACTGAGAGGGGGGATGAATCAGTGTTTCTTTTTCTGACTATTGTTTTACCAGTTAAAACATATATATTCATAACACTAGATGAACAACAAGAATAAATGCTTTTATTAATATAAAATGTGCAGTAAAATAGATACAATATATAGATGGTTGCAATCAGTTGCCAAGCACCAACTTGGACTTTGGTGAGGCTCCAACGTCTAGAGCTCCAACTCTATTTTGCCAAGTACCAATCTTGGACTTAGGAGCACAAACTCCCAAGTACTTCAATCCTTTCCAGTTCTTGACACACCAGTCCCAAAGACACCTATCCTTCCTACTTCTAAGGAATCAACCCCAAGGACTCCAATCCTTCTTACTTCTGAGGGCACCAGCCCCAAGGACTCCTATCCTTCTTGTTTCTGAGGCACCAGCGCCAAGGACTCCGACCCAATCTTGTCAAGGCACGTTTGATAGTAATGTTCTGCTCTCAGAACTCTTCTCTACTGAGTTCTGTCTGATTATAGCTTCACTGTAGTCTCCAAGCTACAGCATCAATGACAACTAGTCTTCTTATGAAGTAGTCTTCCCAATTCTTCATACTGCCCACACAGAGTGTCCAGTACCCTTCATGACTTCTGATAATGTCTTCACACAGCTTTAGTCAGTCTACTGTTAGCTGCACTAAGCTCTGCATAAAGAACAACTTTTTGTTCAAGCTTATGTTCTCTGCTGGCTATTTCTCCCCTTCAACTGTCTATTGTCCTGTTGGCCCTTCGGCCCTCTTTCTATTTTGTTAGATCCTCTCGTTGCCTCTGTCTCCTCCAGCTTATTTTCCACAGTGTTCAACAGCCTTCAACATCATAAAAAAAAATAGTGTTCTCTTCTTTTCCTGTCTTTTATTCATTCCTCATGCCTCTATTTGTCAATTTCCTCTCTTCATTGGCCCTTTGGCTTCCTCCTCGGTCTTTGTGGTTTCCTCTCTCTCTTCGTGCTCGCCAGACTCCTCAGACACATTACTTCGTAAGAGAGGTCCACGAATGCACAGAGAAATCATGTCTTACGTTAAATTGTAACAACGCTCCTTTTTACAATAATTACAGGGATACACAGAGATGGCATTGTTTAACGGACAGCCACGTCCCAATCGCAATCGGCTTGATTCAACCTCCTGAACTATCGGGAGCGTTATTGTATTGCATTTCTGCCTCAAAGGCCCGCGCACGGCAAATATCAGAGATTCTTTTTTTTCTTTTCAAGTTCACTAGTCGTGAATTGTTATTTCTTCGTAATATAGATGCCTGAGATCAATCCACTAAATGAAGCATCTCAGCTCATATATATATATATATATATATATATATATATATGACTTTTATATTTTTCGAAGGATTTCATTGGAGCGACTGTACTGACAGGGAGGTCCCATACGCCACATCACAATCGCAATCACAATCACGCATTCCTAAAGGTCTTTAATAAGTCATTCCCTATTGCATAGCCAATGGTTGATGGCCAATTCCCCTGCTCCGATGGACCGGATGCGATATGGTATTAAACCATAGTTAATATACTTGTCGGGTCCACAGCCTTATCGCAGTCGGCGCTTCCAATGTGGCAAGGCTTTACGGCTTGCGATATGCGACGGATGCGATAATATATTAAGTCATATTACAATGTCGCAGCAGGTCCACATACTTTATCGCAATCGGAGGTTTTAATGTGGCAGGGCCTTAACCACTTGCGATACATAATCCCAACGCGGCAGACACGATATTAAATTGCAACATATTGCAATGGTCCCATGGGTCCGCGCATATATTATCACAATCGAAGGGTTTCGGGGGTGACAACCCTTTTGAACTTTGCGATAGGCAGATGCGGGTCCGTGTATTATCGCATCAATATACTCCGCTCCTTTAACTTTGTTTATATATATATATATATATATATATATATATATATATATATATGCTCTGTTGTTTTAATTATGTTTATATGCACCTCTGCTTATGCACCTCACTCTTGGCATATGCGATAGCTCTACTCCTCCGCTAGTTCTTCCTTTGGCATTGTTGCTCCGATAGCTCCCGATGGTTCTGTTTTCGTACTATGTTTGCTATGTTCTTCTTTGGCATATATATATGCTCTGTTTGCTCTTGTAGCTCCGCTAACTCTGTTTTGACATATATATATTATATATCTATGTGGCTCTTCCTGTAGCTCCTCTTGGTTCTTCTTGGGCATGTATTACATGCAATGCTCCTTCGATATGGCTCCTCTTACTCCAATGTGGCTCCTCTGGCTTAGCAGTGTCTTTCAAAGACCTCCTTTGGTGACTCCTCTTGCTTATGGCTTGGCTATCTTGATGGCCTTGCTCCTGTCTCTTCATGGATATGCTCGGCTTCCCCTTGGCTTCATGTCATTCTCTAGTGTCTAGAATATTTCCATATTGATATCAATGACAACGTAGGTCAACAATCTCCCCCTTTGTTATAGATGGCAATATTCTTCTTCTCTCCCCCTTTAACATCAATGGCAAATGAGTGCTCAGAGACTCCCCCTATCACATCGCTTATGTTCTTCATGAATGGTAGATTTTCCTGGCTCTGTGACTCCCCCTGTCATAGTGCTCTTCTTCTTTTTACTCAAGATAGAAGGATTGATGCTTTATCATCAATTTGCACATTATTCCCTCTTCATGTCTCAGAACTACTCTATCATGGTTTCAACAATGCTTAAAGATGCTCTACTTTAATGCTTTCATTCAGATTGAAAATGGCCATACACCAAGTGTCCAAGTCCAGGCTTTTATGCTTCAATCCATATTGTTGTCTTCATAGGCAGAATTGAGAGACCTTCATAGTCCGAATCAAGAGAAAAACTGCCACCGAGATTGTCTATTTTGTTGTCTGTCTTCAAATCTGAGTTCCTTTGTGTAACTGTGCTTCTCCTTGAGTGACTACCATCCAGTATTCAACTTCACTGCATTTGGATGAAAAGGTGAAAGGTTGTGCCTTACTGTTGCTATATTTTCTCATTAATTTGTATCAGCTTAAGTTATATTTGACTACACAACATTCTCCTTTCTATGAGCCATCTTTTCCCTGTGTTCTTGTACAAGTCTCTGCATGTTATTTCTGCTAGCATATTTAGATATACAATCTGTGACTATCTTTTAAAACATTCTGCTGATTTGCATCTATTTGCAATGCTTCAGTTTGTTATATGCTGCCAGCTACTCTTACTTCAAACTCCATTCCAGATGTATCGGATCTTATTCTTCAATGGAGTACTCCTGAGACATGATCTTCATCAAAGCATGATTGTTAATATAGCTCAACAAGGATTTCATCAGGACCCTTTTCACTAATAGCTTCTGCAATAGTGATCAAGAATTACAGGCTCCCCCTAACTGTATGCATCATCTCCTTTTGGCAAAGTCTTCTCATAAAATGCTTAGATTATCAAAATTTAGGCCAATGATATATGTTATTAGCTGGAGAGCTCAAGGGACTTTCGGATTGTATTTCCTTCCTTCTCCATACTTGTGTAACTTTCTTCTTTTGCATGGTTCTAGCTTGTGTAAGAGCCCAAGTTAAGTTACAGTCTCGTGCCATATGACCAATGTTATGACACTTGAAGCATTCTACATTGTTCATGAATAAGAATTCATGTTTTCTTCCTGCAAAATTGTTTCTTGGAGAATGTTGGGGACTATAATATCTATTTCTATGAGATGATTGGGGACCATAACATCTATCTTTATGATATACTTTACAGTCTTTTGCCATGTGACCAAAGTTTGTACAAGAATAACAATAACCAAAAAATGAACCTTGGTACCTGGGAGATGGAGGTTTCCTTGATGTACTTCTGAAGCCTTTTTGCCTTGAGATCCTTTGATGATAACCATTGCCTCTCGCATCTTTGACATCATCTCCATTTCTTCTTGGAGCTGGATTTCTTCTTGGAGCAGGATTTCTTCTATTGTAGCCTTGATTTTTCTCCTTGCCTTTGCTGGAACTGGGAGCATCACCATTTCTTTCTGGCTTCTTCACATCTCTTTTGTTTAAAGCATTTTCATTCTTGTTTGAGGATTCCCCTGCATACCCAAGCCCTGATTTATCAGATGGACATTTGTGATAGCTGAGCATGTCATCCAAGGCCTGAGATCTCTTCAAGATTTTTTTCATCCCTTCAACCTTTTTTCTGAGGAAGACAATCTCTTCTTCCAATCTTTCACACTCATTATTCTTCTTAGCAAGTTGTTTCTCAGTTTCTTCCTTGATACGAGTAGCTTCATCTGCTTCTATTTTAAGGGAGATGATATATGACTTCATTTTGAAAATTTCTTCATTCTTTTCTTGACTGCTCTCCATTTTCTTCTCAACTCCTTGTCCCTATTTCCTGGCTTCTTGTAGTTGAGACTTGAGAGAGGAGACCTCTACCTTGTACTGACCAATCTCTTCTTCAAGTTTGTTCAAGCTCTTGTGCCTTTGTTCAAGTTGACTTGACAAGGTATCTTCTTGATTCTTTGCTTTTTTCAACTGATTTGTCATGGATATGACTTCTTCATGATGTTTTCTTTTGCTTTGATGAAATTCCTTCTTAAGCTTGGCAAACTCTTCATCCATTTCTTGTACTTGAAGCTTGATGAGATCAACTTTCTTCCTTGTTTGATCTTGGTCACCAACTAGTGCTATCTTCTTAAGTTCCTCATTTTCCTTTTTCAAATTGTTAATCTCTTCCATCGCAGTGATAAGTTGAGCGAGGAGTTCTTCTACAAAATCTTTTTCATTCTCTTCATCTTCTAGGTCTGCTTTGGCCTTGATGTCATCATTCTCATGTTCAGCTTCTATGATGGGTTTTGGATTTCCTTCTTGATTTCCATCATCTTCTTCACTGATGGTCATGGTCAATGCCCCTTTTAAGTGAAGGTCATGAAGTTTGTCCCATATACCCTTTGTTGATGAGCATTTTCCTAGATTGTTCTTTATAGAATCAGGTAGCCCTTTCAAGATTGTCTTCATTGCTTTTGCATTGTACTCCTTGGATTCCTCATCCATCCTGCTATCAGCAATCACTAATTTCCATATTTCAATGCCTTGACTCTGTAGGAAATTCCTCATTCTTGCTTCCCATTTATTAAAGTTCCCATTGAGCCTTGGAGCCTCCTCAAATTGATTGTCTTCTATTTTCTTAGTAGAGGGAGACAAATCCTTAGGAGGATTGGAGACTTTCTTCCTTGACTTCGCCATTTGTGTTCTAAAGGTCAACCTTCAAGTTGTTAAGCATCCAGAACTACTCAAGCGTTGTTACCCTTATGTTCAATTTTTGGAACTCCTCAATGTGCTCCATTATTGAACCCTTTTGTTTGAGACTTATCAATTGGCTAACAAAAGTGTTGCTTTTTATATCCTCATAATGTGCTGTCAATTCTTCCGTAAAAATTGTCCAAGTGATAATTTGTTTACGAGAGCAAAGCCATTGATACCATACAAACTTATTTGGTTCCAAATATAAAGTTGCAATACATACCTTTTGTGTGTTTTGCACATTATTGAGATCGAAAAATTGCTCCATCTGTAATATCCATGTTGCGGGATCCTTGCTATCAAACTTCCTCATATCGATTTTTGGAATATGGTGGGTCTTCGATCCAACATTAGAGTCTATGAAATCATGATTAACATTTCTTTTTTTCTCATCATGAGTTTCCTTTACTACCCTTTCACCATTAGTAAATATTTCTTGTAGAAAAATTGTCAAATCTGTCTTCAAATCTGTCATGCCTGTCTTCAAATCTGTCATGTTTGTCTTCAAATCTGTCTTCAAATCATCCATCTTAGCTTCCACGTCATTCATCTTAGCTTCTACATCTTTATTTAAACCATCCATCTTAGATTTTGTTACTTTTTGTGCGAGTGACATTTGTTGCACTTGGTCTCGTAATTTTGATATATCACGTTGCATTTCTTCCTCTTTTTCATAAGTCATGCTAGAGCTTTCAGGTTGCTTACTAGGTGTTTGCATTTTATTTCCTCGGGGCATCAGTTACCAACAATAATGCTCTACTATGCCCTTTGACTTCCTTCAAAATAATTTTTCAAACCAAGCTTAAGAAAAAAATTTAAAAAAATCTACACACCTTTTTTCACTTTGTAGGAGCTCAATATTGCCTCTGATGTATCTCTGGAATTTCGAATCATCCAGTTCTAAAATATTGCGACCTGCAATCGCCCTCTGTGTCCTCTTTCCAATGCCACCAGTCTGATCGAATTTAAATTCTCCAAGGCAGAGTTATGCACAATCTCCCAAGATGACCTGATTATAGACCTTTTCAGAATAGCAAACTTGTAGGAAGTGCCACATGTCACTGTTTCGACCTTAGGATCTTAAAAATATACATAGGAAACTACAGTCCGTCCTCTTTCTGTAACTTCTTATGAAATTTCAATCTGATGCTCAAAACAAAAGTTATGACTATTTTCCCCAGGTCACCTGTTTGGAATGTAATTCAAGAGTCTGCAAAAATGCCAACTTCCTCAGATCATATCTCCGCAAATATAGCGTGAAAAGCTCTGAAATTTGGACCTGCGGTTCAAAACGATTTCGGCCCAAATGGGTTTTTTTTAGCGTATGAAACGTCGCAGAAAAAAAGTTATAGCGCAAATGCCACAATGACCTATTTAGAGCAACGAAACCCTAGAATTCAAAGCTCTGATACCAAATGTTATGGAACCAGCTCATAAAAAGATAGAAAAAATAGATCAACGCCTTAGAATTCAGCCTCTTCGAGGGGGCAACCTCCTTTACATTACACAAATGAATGATTCTTTGATGATTCAAATGACAAAACCTCATTCCTATATATAGGGGTCTAAGGAGTCACAATATAACCCATCGGACCTAACAATAATAATATAAAGGCACAAAAATAACAATAGAGGGATTCTATGGGGCACAGTAATAACAATATGGGGACAATAGGGGCACGACAATATTAATAAGGGATACAACTACAATAGTAATGGGATAATCACTAGTATTATAGGGACTTAACAATTTCCTTCTTGATTTCCATCATCTTCTTGACTGATGGTCATGGTCAATGCCCCTTTTGAGTGAAGGTCATGAAGTTTGTCCCATATACCCTTTGTTGATGAACATTTTCCTAGATTGTTCTTTATAGAATCAGGTAGCCCTTTCAAGATTGCCTTCATTGCTTTTGCATTGTACTCCTTGGATTCCTCATCCATCCTGCCATCAGCAATCACTAATTTCCATATTTCAATGCCTCGACTTTGCAGGAAATTCCTCATTCTTGCTTCCCATATATTAAAGTTCCCATTGAGCCTTGGAGCCTCCTCAAATTGATTGTCTTCAATTTTCTTAGTAGAGGGAGACACATCTTTAGGAGGATTGGAGACTTTCTTCCTTGACTTCGCCATTTGTGTTCTAAAGGTCAACCTTAAAGTTGTTAAGCTTTGAATGAAGGAACCTGCTCTGATACCAATTGTTGGAAACACTGAGAGGGAAGATGAACCAGTGTTTCTTTTTCCGACTATTGTTTTACCAGTTAAAACAATAGTCGGAAAAAGAAACACTGATTCACCCCCCCCTCAGTATTTCCAACACTGATATTATCAAAATGGGCAGTGGCCCTGATCAGTGAGGGTAAGGCAACGATCAATTAACACCACTGTGGATTTACGATGAAATGCAAAACCTTTGCAAAGAATCACTTATATTGCATAGTTTTCTATTAGACGTGACCGAAATGAGAGACCAACCATGTCAAATGTTGCTCCATCATAAGAACTCTGGAAAAACAATAATCGGAAAAAGAAATATTGATTCACCCCCCCCCCCCCAGTGTTTCCAACACTGATATTATCAAAATGGGCAGTGGCCATGATCAGTGAGGGTAAGGTAGCGATCAGTTAACACCACTGTGGATTTACGATGAAATGCAAAACCTTTATAAGAAATCACTTATATTGCATAGTTTTTTGTTAGACATGACCGAAATGAGAGACCAACCATGTCAAACGTTGCTCCATCATAAGAACTAGCTCTAGCAACTTACTAATGTTTTTCTATCTCTATAATTACTAGTGTTCTTGACAAATTGAAGATTCTTGCTTAAAAATTATTTTCTTCACGCGGAAAATCCAACGAGGGTGTTTCCAGCCAAAATTCAAAGCTTAGCCAATAAGCATCTCACATCCCTGGGAGTCTTATGCTTATCCTGTGGAATTTATGAAAATGCACGCAATCTTATAAACCCAGAGGCGAGATGACCAACAACAGAACTATATGCCTTGGATTTGTGCCATATTAAGTTCACCGATTCTATACCAGAAGAAGTTTCTGTCTCCAAAAACTTAGTTGACATAATTAGCAAAAGCTTTGTCTGGATCAATTCCAGCGATGGCTAGTGATTGTCAATCTATTTTCCATTTGCCTTTAAAATAAAATCAATGACTTGAAGGAGTCCTTCAGAGTTAGGATGGCTCCAAAATCTTATATTCTTGGACCTCTATATAAATAACTTCATTGGATGTCTTCCTTCATATATTTGCAATAATGCATCTCTAGAGCTTCCCGATATTCACAATAACGATTTGACGAATAGAATCCCAGTTGAACTTCAAAATCTCCTTAATCCAGAGTAGTCAAATCTCAATAAAAGTTACTTCGGTGGCAAGATTTCATCCTTTTTGGAAACACTGAAATACCTCAACAAGTTGATAGTTAGCAATAACCTTTTCTCTGGTAGCATTCCCTCAGCATAGAAGAATTACCAAAGGCTGACATTGCCTTATTTAAGCAATAATAGTCTTTCTTCAATCGTCCCTTCAAGTATAGGAACCATTAATAACCTGGCAATCAATCTCAACCTCAGCTAGTATGCATTAAAATCCTCAAGGAAGTTTCCCTATTGACATAACTACAATCATTGGAGCTTTCACACAACCACCAATCTGTAGATATCAAGGTTCTTGGGGTGCTCACAAGCTTGACTTCTTTGAATGTTTCCTTAATAACTTCTACTGTTGTCTCCCTGCAACACCCTTTCTATAGAACCTTGACAATTGAGTTCTCTGATGGGCAATGCTGGGCTCTGTCACTCCCTTGATTGCTAAATTTGTTCCTCTTGAAACCCATCATTGATGATTCAACCTATGTTGGAGAAACAACTGTCCTTGTCTACAATTTGTTTGGTACTATAGTATTGGCTTTGTACAAAGCATGGTATTTAGTACTTAAAACAGGTCGAAGATTTAGGCAAGAGACAATCTGAGATGTTTTCCTTCACTGTGGACATTCATTCCCTTCCAGAAGCTCAACTTTATCATAGAAGATGGTCTAAAGAATCTAAAAGAAACTAGCATTATCAGTAAGGGTTGTTCTAGACTCTAGAGTTGCTTACAAAGACGAAATGCCAGCGGTAAAAGTGACTACAATTAAAGAATAAATGCTCTTCTAACAGGTATGATGTAAAATACCCACAGGATGCTTTTGCATCAAAAACAGAGATCCTGGGTAATATTCACCCTCATTGCATTGTTAAGCCACTTGAGTATTGTAACAATCAGCGAGTTCATCTTCTTCTCTGCAATTGCATACCAGATGGATATCTAGCTCAATTACTTAGAGATGAGGACTCTTGATTGGAATGCAAGGTACAAAATGGGAGTTGGAGCAATTCAAGGCCTTTCATATTCGCAACATGATGGTGTGCCTGCAATTCTACACATGCATGTCAAATGCAATGGCATACTTTTGGATGCAACTTTCGCCATATTTAGCAGATTTTGCCCTTGCTAAGTTGATGACTGCTTTTGATTTTCACCATGCCATGTCGAGGGTTGCTGACTCTTTTGGTCACATTGCTACACAATGAACATTACAGAGAAGACTGATGTATACAAAAGATAGCTCAGAGTTGCGGGGGAGCTCCCCCCCCTTCGAACCCGCTCCCAATCCGCGCTCCGGGCGGGAGCGGGTCGGGAGCGCGCAACCGATAAAAAAAATTATGCTCCCTGCCAAATTCGGGAGCGAATTCGGAAGCGCCACTCCCGGAGCGAAAATTAAAGCTCGGGAGCGATCAGGGAGCGATCGCTCTCGATCTCTGGGAGCGAATCACGCGAAAAAAATTGCCGCGGATGCGAACAAAAATAAAAAATAATTGTTTTAAAACAACTTGAGGGGCAAAAAAATATTTCAATGTGACTTGAATGAGTTGAGGAGAGCAAAGAAGCAAGGAGCGAGCGTCGAGGAGCAAGGAGCAAGCTTGCAAGGAGGTTAGTAACTTAGTAATTTAGTATTTTAAACCTTAGTTAGGTAGTAATTTAGTAATTTAGTTTAGTTTAGTTAGTTTAATTTAGTTTATTTTAGTTTATTTAGTAAAAAAATTATGAATCTAAATAAATTAAATTAATTAATCTAAATTAATTAAATTAATTAAATTAATTTTCTCATTCCTATTCCTATTCCTATTCCCATTCCCATTCCCATTAAATTTTGGAGATTCAAAAGCCTACAAATATCAAACATCATAGACCTGACTATATTTCTTGGCATTTTCCTCTTCTTGATCCCTTTTCTGATTATTATGGCGTTAGAGAGTAGGAAACGAAGGGGCCAAAATGAAGAGGGGGATGAAGAAGCTGGAGAAAGTGGATTTGATGAAAACCTTGGTGAGGAGCTAGAGGAGGGTGAACATGACTCTCAAAAAACTAAACAAGACCAAACCCCATCGTGGAAATATGTTAACAGCCCTGAAGCAGGGAAAGGAGGTGGAACCACTAAATTTCATTGCCCCCATTGCAACAATAATTACACAGGTTCATACACCTGTGCCAGAAAACACCTCTGCGGGAAAAGGCCATGGGATGGAGATAAACAAATAGGAATGAAAACTTGTGCAGCTGTGTCAGCGGCAGATAGAGCCAAATACATAAGGGAAGAGGAGGAAGACCAATACAAATCTAAAAAATCAAGGGGTTTCTTTGAACCAAGCTCACCTTATTGGCACGAAATGGTTTCTGCCATAAATGATGCCCCTAAAGGATACAAGAGCCCTGGGTATGACAAGGCAAGAACCATTGGCCTCGATCATGAAAAAGCAAAAATATCACATTCTTTGAATAGAATGACAAGTTCTTGGACTGACCATGGGGTGTCCATTGTATCTGATGGATGGACAAATGTAAAAGGCAAGCCATTGATAAGTGTTCTCGTTGTGTCTGTTAGTGGTGCCATCTTTCTAACTGCACATGATTACTCAGAAAAGTTCAAGACCGTCATCAACATTGCAGAAGCATTACTTGAAACAATTGACCGTATTAGGCCATACAATGTCATCCAAGTCATCACTGATAATGCTCTTAATTGTAAGGCAGCATGAGTAATTATTGAGGATAAATACCCCAACATATTTTGGTATGGATGTTTGGTTCACACATTGAACCTTCTGATGCATGATGTTGTCAAGAACAAAAATTCACAATACAAATGGATTGGTGATTTGTGCAAGAAAGACAAACAAACAATAAAATTTATTACAAATCATAGCAATACACATGGCCTTTTCCGCAGTCACTCAAGATTGGAGTTGTTGAAGATTACGAAGACTAGATTTGGTAGCTATTACCTCACCTTCAGGCGCCTTTTGAAGGTAAGAGAGTTATTGGCTAGCATGGTATCTAGTCCACATTGGCAGGTATTAAAGAAAAGGGCTACAAATGCAGCTAACAGGCGAGGTTTTGAACTGGTGGAGGAGGCTGCTCTTGATGGTCAATTTTGGACAAGTGTGAGGCAAGTATTGGATTTCACCAAGCCCATTTATCACATGATTCGGTTTGTAGATACAGACAAACCAGTGATTGGTGAGGTGTATGAGCAGATGGATACCATGTTGGGGCAAATAAAAGATACTGTTCATAACAGAGATCCCGACTTGTACAAACTGATTCATGATTGTGTGTGTGTTCGATGGAATAGACTTAATCTTCCACTACATTGCTTGGCGCATATCCTTACGCCAAAATACTACTCTACATCTTGGTTGGGCCAACCTGCACCAGGGGGTGGGATTAGGACCAAACCCCATTTAGATGCAGAGGTAACTAGTGGATATTTGCAAGCATTAGAAAAGTTGATACCTGACAGGGAGGAATGTGCAGCTGTGCACCTTGAAATAGGCAAATACTTCAATGGCACTGGTTTGTTTGGTAAGTTCCATGCAATGGAAGGCAGAGACAGATTTGATTCTCTCACATGGTGGGAAACATATGGCGGCCAGGGACTTTTGCCAAAATTGGCAAAAAAAATCTATCACAGGTTGTAAATACTTCTTCTGCAGAGAGGTGTTGGAGCACCTACAGCGTCATACATAATGCGAAAAGAAACAGACTCAATGAAAACCAGGTAGAAAGCTTGGTTTATGTGCACTACAACTTGAGGTTGTTGAGTCATTACTGTGATCGAGCTTATGAGGATCCCACATAAAATTTGGGACAACCACCCAGAGGAAAACAATTTGGAGGATGGCACTATACATCTTGAAGAACTGGAAGAGGAATTTATAAGGGATGAAGATGAAGCAACTACAGCAACCATGCCACCTCCACCATCCAGTAGCAGTGCTCGAGTTTTGAGTCTTGTTCCTTTGTTGTCGCCACCTCCATCTACACCCTCACGTGGAGGGCATGTGCCTTCTAATTCTGGTCGTCGACCTGTGCGGGAGACTCCTAGAAGACCACGACGACCTGCTTATACTCCTGGAGACTCTCGTGGCAAGGGCCACATGTAGATTTACAGTTTACTTGTCTTTTCTAGTTTCTATTAGTTTTCATAACTGTTGAGTCTTGAGTCCTTGACTCTTGACTCTTTCATATCATAATGATATTTTTTGTAAACAATATATGACTGTGACAATGAAAATTTGAAGTTTGAAGTTGGCAATTATAATTTATAACTCATTGGTAATGATTGTGAATTATGAATATGATGCTTCGTGAAAGACTAAAGTTGTTTCATTTCATTTCATTATTCATGTTTCATTTTATAACATTTCATTTCATGTTAACAGTGAGAACTTAGAACTTGGAAATATCTAAGATATTATTTCTTGTAATGGTTAAACTTAGCTTAAGCCTTACAAGTACAACTTTGGTGATCAATGATGATAAATGTTATATATTGAATTTTCAATTTTGAAAGCTTGAAGTTGAAACTTTAAGATTGAATTTGATGAATCATGATTGACGAGACTCAATATGTTGCAGTTGTAATATGTATGTTACTAACTTGTGGACATGGTTGATGAAGATTATAACTTCTAGATGAATGATGTGATATGGTTCAATGATCAATCTATGTTTTTTTATGATTTTTATATCTAATCCATCATTCTACATGTTTTTGTTGACATATATGTATCAAAAATTAAAATATATATATATATATTTTAAAAAATCACTCCGGGATTCGCTCCCAAACCGGGAGCTTCTGAAAATGTCGCTCCCGCTCCCAAGTAACATTGAGACAGCTAAAGATAGCTATGGAATTGTTCTCCTTGAGATTTTGACTGGCAGAAGCACAATGAACTCGCCATTTGGTGATGGATAGTGTAGTTTAGATTGGGTCAAACAGATGATGTGAAACCGTGAACCACTGTAGTACATTCTGGATAATGGAATGGCTCATCTGTGGATATCACAGACGCTAGGAATAGCTACCTTTTGTGTTTAATTCTATGCCAGAGCGAAAATCAACAGTAAAGAAAGTAGTCTCATTGCCGAAGTAAGGCATCCATCTGAGATATCAAAGGTGGTTCTACCTCTAATGCATTTTTTATTGCACATCTGCAATAATTCTACTTGAGATTTTTATTGATATTATATATATTGCAGTGCCAACAGCCTTGGCTGCAGAAAACCTCTGCTTGAGGTCATCCTATTAATCAAGCACTACACTTCTTCTGTTTTAGCTGTTGGATATCTGTAGCAGAAGCAGGTCAGTTGTCATTGTAACCAGCAACAACAGGAAAACAGGGAGTGGCAGACTCGATGGGAAATTTTATCAACTAATATAAAGTCAACAGCAATTGCTGGACTTTCATACCAAATGTCCATTCATGCTTACATGATTCTGCGAATACCGATGGAGAAACATCAGATACATTTAAGAGAAGGAAAACCAAGGAAAAGGAGTTTTAGGCATGCTAATCGTTGTCTGTTGATGAGTGTTCATGAGTGAAATTCTTAATATTGGGATACAGATGGGAGATGTCAGAAAATAAAAAAATAAAAAAAAAAAGGTAATGCACAAATTTCTCAAAGAAATAATCTACAGATTCTTTTGGGCATTTGCATTGCAGAATGCTTACCTTTGATCTTAGTGTGCATTAAATAAACAAACTTGCTTCAGCAGTTCTAGTGGAACAATTTAATCTTTCCGTTTGAATGAACTGGATTCTACATATCTTTAAAGCTGTTATTGTTACAATATGTATTGCCACAGCAACAGATCCATTTCAAAACTCTAGAAGTTCAGCTGTGGCCTGATAATGTACTTTGGGAAAAGACCCGAATGTTTTCATCCAATATCTCCATGGACATGATACTCGGCAATCATTTCAACAGCAGAGGAAAGTTGTTACCCCTGCACTTTAGAGGATGAGAACAGATGCAGTATTAGCAGTCTTTGTATGATCTAAAATCATGATTGATCATAAGAACGTATGTTATTAGGACTTTCATGTATCCAAATTATTAAATCATTGCTGACTGTCAGAATTTGTAAGTGTTACAAATCATCTTAATGCGAGAAGCTATAAGCTATGTCTTCCTGGGATATCAGATTTTGGGTTAACTTTATTTAGAGAGTACTGTTTGCCTTCTCCTGTCCAGAACGGAGATGCTATCTATATTGATTAATATTACTTTATAGGGAAGAGTGATGTGTATAGATTTGCTGAGGTTTTAAGATAGATTCTGAGTGGAAGAAAAGAATTTGACAAGGATTTTGATCGACCCAACATTATCGAATGGGCAGTGCCGCTGATCAGTGTGACAACAGTCATTCTAGATGGCAGTGTGGGTTTACAAAGAAATGTAAAGCCTCTACTAAGAATAGATGATATTGCAGAGATTTCTGTTAGGCATGACCCAAATGAAAGACTGACCATGTCAGAAGTGCCTGCATGGTCAGAGGAACTTGTCAGAACTAGCTCTTACTAATGTTTTTCTATCACTATAATTGTGAGCATTCTTAAAAATTGAAGATTCTGCCTTGAAAATTATTTTCCCTCTAAAGCAAAGCCAACTGGTGTACATTTGTCTAAAATTCAAGTTCAACAGGCATCTCATCTGCTTGGGAGTCTTATGTTTACTTGTGGCATGTTAAAGTTTGTAGCTCAGACATATACTTCCACACAGGTCTGTGTCTGGACATGTGGAAATCGTCTAATTGACTCTTAACCTTAGCAATTACTTCAATTATTAAAGTAATTTCTTTAATGAGAATGGTGAGTTACTTTAATGAATTGCAAGGTTATTTACATTGGTGAATTAGCTAAATAACAGCCATTGATCTCAAGTGAAGTTGAGATTTAATCTCAACTGTCAACCACTTTGGAGATTATGGTTGTTGATTTAGCCATAACTCAAACTTGTAAAAATAAGGCTAGGCTAAGGGAGAAGAAACATTAGTGAGAGAAGGAAATCTTAGTAATTGGGTGAAGGACTTTCATCCAAGTGCCAAATGTGTTGATTTTTCATATTACTTCTAGCTGATATTACTTCTTATGATTTCTTAAGTTAATTTTTTTTGTGTTCACATTCATCATAAAGCAATTACATAGAAGATCTCAACAGTAGAAACAATAGAAGACAGTAGGATAATAGAAAGACAGCCAAATAAGAGACACAAGAATTTTATCCTAGAAAAACCCACATGGGGAAAAACCCAACAACCTTTTCCTTAGAGAAATTATTGAGTTCAACAGAGATACATCTAATTCTTCAAGTCAAACATAAAGTCAAACTGATTAATAAAATAGCCCTGGTCACACCTGGTCAAACTGCTCTTAATAGCCTCAGCAATTCTTGTGTTCACATTCATCATAAAGCAATTACATAGAAGATCTCAACAGTAGAAACAATAGAAGACAGTAGGATAATAAAAAGACAGCCAAACAAGAGACACAAGAATTTTACCCTAGGAAAACCCACATGGGGGAAAAACCCAACAACCTTTTCCTTAGAGAAATTATTAAGTTCAACAGAGATACATCTAATTCTTCAAGTCAAACATAAAGTCAAACTGATTAATAACATAGCCCTGGTCACACCTGGTCAAACTGCTCTTAATAGCCTCAGCAATTCGGTCTTCTTGTGCCTCACAAATTTTGGCCTTCCTTAGATTTTGTCCTTCCATGTAGCCTCAGATTTTGTCCTTGTATTTTCTTCAGATAATGCTGCAGAACCCCATCCCTCTTGTGATCCGAAATAAGCCTCAGATGATCCAAAAAGGGATGCCAAAATTTGAGAGAATGAATGCCAATTTGAGTGTGGCCAAATGGGTGTCTCCCTTCAAGCTGGGCCGAATTGACACTGGGAGGGCCAACTTGATCCTTTTGGAACCAAAATTCAAATTCCAAATATTAAAAATTCTTTCTTTTGAAACCAACATGAAGAACATGTCTTATATATTTCAAGGGTTAAAATATTAATTATGACGACTGACCATAGCTACAAAATTCAACGAAAGGAAAACAGCAAAAAAAATTATACAGCAAGGAATCAGCCCCAGAACTTCTGCACAACAAAAATAGCAGGCCAAGTCACACATGGGAGAGCAGGAGGGTTTAGTTGAGGCCAAGCAGTTCCATATGTGCCGCCAATCACTTGTGCAGGTGGAAGGTGTGAATACAGCAGTCCGTACAGTGTGCAGGTGTCACGTGTGAGATAGTACAACCACACGTGTGGCTGTTCAGATGCAGCAGCAGATTTGAATAGTAAGGGGGTTGATCCAACAATGTCAGAGGGCCATACATCCTGTATAGGTGCTCAGAAACTTTCCTGAAAATTTCTATATATTGTGTAGGTGTAGCTTGTATTTTCTTAGTGAGCTGATTATTTCCAGGTAGGGAAAGCCCTTGTAAGCTTGGAAGAAATTTGAATGAAAAGCTGAATTTTGAAGGGCAAATTTTGCGTGTTTATTTGTGCATAAAATTGGTTGTTTGTTTTACTTTCACTGAAAATTAAAAATGAAATTTACCAGTTAAAATCCTAGCAGTACATTTTATTCAACAGACTGAGAAATTAATTAAATCAACAAGGAAATTTGCTAGGCAATAATTTGTCATTTACTGGGGTGAGAAAATTAACATGGTATCAAAGCATTTATGAAGAAGAGGGGCTGATTTCTAATATTGCAGGGTAGAAAACCAACAGTAATTTCTTGACGGTGCTAGAAGAAATTAGCACACGGTAAATTGATTTGTTCAGATCTAAATGATGGCAGAAACCAAACTCAGATTTAAGAACAAGTTAGATGGGGTTTTTAATTTCCTATGCTGCAAGGCAAGGGTTAGTAGGTTACCTTGTTGAAAGAGAACGATCTCTAGGAAATTGTTGATAAGAACGTTCAGCCACCAACAAATGCAAAATTGTTGGTAGCCCATGAAAAGAAGATATAAAAGCTCAAAGGATCGTCATGGATGCCATGAAAGGCCACTTGATCCCTCACTTGGTGGAGAAGAAGACAGCCAGGGTAATGTTCAAGGTTCTAGTGGATTTATTCTAGAGCAACAATGTGAACTGAAAGATGATCTTAGAGAATAAATTAAGATCCATCTAGATGTCAAGATCAGATAATGTGAGCAGCTGCTTCATGAAGGTCACCCAAGTGCATGATCAACTTGCAACAACTGGAGAAAAAGTGGAGGAAGCAAAACTTGTGAATGTGGCACTAAATGGGTTCACCAAGTCTTGGGAATCATTTGTCAAGGGGATCTGTTCTCGGGAACACCTTCCCAATTTGGAAAGCCTTTGGGATAATTGCATCCAGGAAGAGGCTTGAGAAGAGTCTAAGGCTAACGGGCAAGGAAGTGGAGAGGAGAACCTAGCCTTGGTTAGTCAAGCCAAGAAAGGCAAAGTAAAGTGTTTTGTCAAATCAAAGGTGGGGAGTCAACTTCACAGCCAAGCAAGGACTTGAGCAAAATCAAGTGCTTCATTTGCCAAAAAATGGGCATTATGCACCACAATGTTTGGAGAACAAGAAGGGGAATGGGAAGTCGCAACAAAAACAGCATCAACACAAGTTGATGAGTTTGCAGCAAAGTTCGAGAAGGACTTGGAGTTGGTCTCCTATCTATCTACCAGCACTATGTAATGTCCCTTTTTCCAGACTCTGGGAAATGAGAGTATCACAGTAGCATGGGTTACAAATTAAAATTAATTATGGGCTATGGGAGAAATAATTAATTAAAAGTGTGTAACAAAAAAGAAATATTATAAATCGCTTAAATAAAAGGAAAAGGCCCACGGTATTCACCCATGGTATTCCAATAGTCCATGACTATTTAAGGAGATGAAAGCTCACTCCTTAAGCATGCATTTGGGATTGTTGTTTTGTTGTAGTTGAGTTGAGCTCTTCGAGCTTGTCTAGGTAAGAGCCCACATTATGTAAAGGGTTAGTTTCGGTGGTCAATGGTCCACCCTAGCTGATCTAGTGAGGAGGGGTTTTGCTATTGAAAGATATACCCTAGACACTCAAAGAGGGATCAAATCAGATTTTCTCATTGGGCTTAACATGGAGATTGTGAGAAGAGGTCAATCAGATCTCTTGCATGGGCATAACGTGGAGGAGCTAAAGTCAACCATTCAAATATCTTGTTGGTGATTTTAACATGTTTTGATGACACGAGTAAGTGCATGCATTACAAAGAGGACTCGAGGGGGTTCGACATTGAGGGGGGAGGGGGCTCGATGGTTGGAACCCTAGCCATCAATGCCCCCTTTTTCGTGTAGTTGTTCCCTTGCGACCTAGTTCTTGCCACTACCCTTGTCGGTCGGGTGTTCGTCATTAGATGTCGTCACTCCTAGCTCTTGCTTGAGTGGATTTTGTGCCCCATCGCCTTTGTCGTCTCTGCTCTCGAGGTGTTCCTGGGTGGCGTTTCGTCATTCCTATTTTGGACTCGTTGTCTCTAGAGGTTTGTGTGGTTGTTGTTTCTTGTGCTTTTGCCCCTACCACCTTCGCCTCATTGGTGTGGCACCTGTCCACATGTTGTCTAGGGGCTCTGGTCTTCTATGTGCAAATGTTTATCTCTATTGTCTTTGTTGCCTAGTCTTTCTCTGGTGGCGTTTCATGCAACTATGAGCTTAGGTGGTGTTGTTGTGTTGTTTGCGGGCCTTTGCGCCCTGTTTGTTAGTTTCTAGACTGTTCTTGGTCCATATGTATTTGGGGGTTTCGGCTCTGTAGTTTCTACTGTGCAAGGTTTCTTTATTGAGCCCTAGTGTTTGTTTTTATTGTGCAAACCCTAGGGTTTAAATTTTTGTTTGCAATGTGTAGCAAATCTCCAGCTAGAATGGTCTTCTTGCTGGCCCTTTTGGGTTTTTTCCCGACCATATTAGCTATCGTTTCAATCTGTATCTCTGGAATGCATTTTCGCATATGCAAAATGTAATTTCATTCTTCTTTGATGAATAGAATTACGCATGTTTATCTATGGAAAAAAAACAGATTCTGATCCAGATTTGGCATGTAATATCATATCCCAGTTAATAAAATATGGTTGAGTTTCTGATAAATATTCTCTGTGATTTTTCTTGCTAAGTTTTTGCAAAAGTGCCATGGTGTTATTTAAATTTGCAACAAAATTTATTCGTGTAAATTTTTTGAAGAATTTTGAAGAGAATATTTACTGAAAATTTTAGAAAATAATTAAAAGGAATAATACAGTGGTATCAAAGTTGGTTTCCCTGCCAACCTAAGGGATTTATCAATTGAAGGTCTATCATTTATTTCTGAAGTGAAATTTTAATGCAGGTTGAAATCCAAGTCGATTTGAACAGCCTTAAGGGCTACCCACAGAGAAGAAGTCAAAAGCCCTAGCGCAGGTCGAAACCCTAGCGCAAGCAAGTGAATTGTGGCCGAATTGTTTGTTGTAGGAGTTGAGTCTGGGCCAAATCAATTTTTGTGCGAGGCTTGGGCAAATTGAAGTTGGGACTCCACTGAATAAACAGGGGGTCAAATTTATTTAGGATCAACATTTTTGTAAGGGCCGAAATTATCATTTCGCCTGAACCAAGATAATCAGTTTCACGAAGGTCGACTTAAAAATAAAAAACCCCTACAGTGGGACGCAATCTTTATCTAACTAAGGGTTATATCGTTGCATTTGTTGAAGGTTGCATTCGTTGTTTCACGGAGGTTCGATACTATTTGTTTGACAAGGGGCAAGGTCGACTATGTTGAGCTAACACTTTATAACTAAATCAACCGTGGGAAAGGCAGAATTTGAGGACAAAGGAATCCCCATTGTGGAGGGACGAATTCGCTTAGAGGCTTGTGCATTTTGGATGGTTTGAGGCAGGTCGAGCGTATATGTGCGTTTTGGATGATTTTTGGTTGACCGAGTGTATCCAAGCGTGAAGGAAAAATCATTCTAATTGTTGAGGGCGAGTTTAGTAATTAGCAGAGCTGAATTGCCATTGACCAAAGAAGATCAGGGTTGAAAGCAAAAGAATAAAGAGGGACGAATTGTTAATTTGTTGCGTCTAGTTGACATTCTGAGCAAACAATTGTACCAAGTTCCATTTTGGGTTTTCATGAACATAAATCGGGTCGAGCAAGGAGATAAATCACTCAGTGTAAAATGGTTGTTGTGGATGTCGAATTGGTAAACTACTAAAGTCGAGTTATTCTTCTTTAGGGCTACAAACAAATCTAGATTCTGAAACAACTCAAATCAGCGGAATTTTAAGTGAATCGATTTGCCCTAAATTTGAAGGTTGAATTGTCATTGGAGAAAAGGTCAAATTGGGTCTTTCCTCTGGGCCGAATTATCAGATTAGGAGGAAAATCCATCACTCAAGTTTTTGCATTTAAAATTATTGTAAAATTCCTCCAAGAATTCCATTAGATTATCATCCGAGTTGCAGTAGTTTTATCTAAATTTTGGGCTTTTTGCAATTAGTTGATGGTAATTTCTATTGTATGAACTTGTGAAAATTGTATGGAAGTGTTTTTTTAAGGAAAATTTCATACCATAATTTTCTCAAGAAAACCCTAATAATGGTAAAATAATACTTTCCTACGAAGTGTTTGTCAAAACCCTTGAAAGAGGAATCTAAAAATTTTTCAAGTTTATTAGTTCATGAACGATAGAGTAAAATAGGCCCTAGAAGGCATCACAAATGCCAAAAATAGCTTGGTGAAAAGAATGTAGCAATTCAACAATACATCTTTGGGCAATGACATTCTAATGGAGCAAAGAAGGAGGCAAATCAACAAACCCTTCTCCAATGGGTTCCAAATTACTCTTCAACAAAAGCAACAAAGGGATCAAAAGAAATAAGAGGAAGTAGGAAATTGGTTGTTTGTACTTGGATCAAATTTGAAGTTTATGAAGGCAAGGGATGATGTCTCTAAACTGGTGGAGTTAAGCACATGCTTGTCCAAAGTAGCACAATCTGATTGGAGAATATTAAGTTGAGCAGTGAAGCCATCAATGCTTGCCTTGATCCAACACAAGTTTATGGAACATCCTTAGAAGGCAAGACTTGTAGTTGTTTCTTGCTTCTGTGAGATCTTAAGGATAACTACTCTTATTCCCCCCTACAACGATGACATTCTAAGAAGGGTGTTACAACTGATTGTGGAGAGCTTCCAAGGATTGCATGATATCGAGGACCTTACCTTTGGTAAGAAACTCAAGATCTTGGATATGGTGGCCAAAACAAGAATGAGTGCCATTATGATCAATCTAGATTGCAGTAAATTGATTTCCATATATTCCATTGTTTCTTCACCAACATCAAAGAAGATCATATGAGCATTGTAAAAGCTAGCATACAAAAGATTTTGTCTCGATTTTAGGTGCTGATGATGTCATTTGCAAGTAGTTGCAATCAAAGGTGTTGGCTATTTGGAGGAAGGGCAAGTTGTTTCATCCATTGCTCATGAAGTCTTAGGAAGATTGATTGAGCTCAACTTTAAATGGTTCAAAAGACAACTAATTGAAAGTGAGCTAAATTCAATGGGGTTGCAGGTCACACATTATGCAAACAAGGGTAAGAACCAAAAGGGAAGGAAGCAAAATTGTCCATCACAGCAAGAAGGGAGGACAACTAGTCACTAGCGAGGAATTGGTAAAGGAAAATATTTCTTGCAGTCAAAGGGTGCTAAGGACAAAAGAATAGGTGAAACTGTGGAGCGTGGGGTCAATGCCATACCCTAAACATGTCAATTTATGAGTAACCGATAGAAGAAGAAAGAGTTGGTGAAGCATCATCCTCATCATCTACATAAACCATAACACAGAAGGATGATGGAAGCAGTGACACCCAAGATTGGATGGGTAAACTAAACAGGTACAAAGAAGTTGCAAATTTGCAAGAGATTGCAGGAGACCTCTTAGAAATAAAGGAAAAACTCAAGGCTAAAGGGCGCAATATTGAAGAAGCATAGTGAGTTTGAAGAATGGAGGATCATGCATGCAAGGTCAGTTATCAAGCCTTTTAGTATTGAGGAGCAGTTAAGACATCTGAGAAGACAGCAACAGAAGCATGCCCTTGAGTTGATTTTAGCAAGAGCGGAAAGTGAGACATTCAACAACCCTCTTTAGAGGTACATAAGCAAGGCTCGCAGCATGTGGAGTTCACAATTGCGGGGGAACAGAAATGCGATAATGAGCAACCTTGCACATTATTGCTCAGCCAACATAGAGAGAAGACAATGGATGGATGGTACGAGGAACTAGGGATACAAGCTTGCAAGACGTTTGAGCAGGATCTCAAGTATATCGAGATGCAAAAACAAGAGCTATGGCATAGTGGCATCTTAGTTATAATCACATTAGCTCAGCATGAACGTGGTGTTCTGTTTCAGGGATTGTCGATGATTGGTGAGAGAGACACTCTTCGCGAAGTTAGGGACTTTAGAGGTGTTATGGTGGCAGTTGACATCTACTATGATAGAGATCCCCAGCGGTTAAACTGGAAGAAGATCATGAGTTGTTACCTTATCAAATGGAAAACTTATGGGAGATTACTTCTAGCTAGGGGTACAATGTAATTGGAGTGTTCAGACACTGGGGAAGCTAGATTCCCTATTTGGCAGTAGGTTCCAATTGGATTATTCCCTTGTATGGCAAAGCTTGACCAAGTAGAGGAGCACAACTGGAAGGCGGGAGGCATAAGAATCGCTAGTACTGATGTAGCAGGAGTTTCACAAAGCCTTCCACATTCATTTTGGATCCAGGAATTGGTCCTGGTATACAGATTCTGGATTCCATCTCAGTGATGCAACAAAAATTCTTCAGGTTCATTTGGGACCCTAGTATCGAGTTTAAAATTGCTTAGGGTCAAGCAATTTCGAGAAGGGAGGATTGTAAGGTCCCTTATTCCAGACACTGGGAAAGGAGAGTATCTCAATATCTTGGGTTACAAATTAAAATTAATTATGGGCTATGGGAGAAATAATTAATTAAAAATGACTAAAGAAAAAAAATATATTATAAGTCACTTTAATTAAAGAAGGAAAAGACCCATGGTATTCGAATCAGTGTTGCGGGAACCATCCCCCCCCCCCATTCAAAAGCCAAATTCGTGTCTTGTGAGAAACTGAGAACCTCGGGTTCAAAAGCCAAATTTGCATCCTATGCGGAACTGCGAGCGAAACCAGTGTTGCAGGCATTGTCTCCCCCCCAAGGAATTGGAGGCAGAACCACGTCCCGTACGGATCCGCCAACGATCCTTTGGCAAAACCGCAGATCCGAAAATCGGATCCACAATTCCGCCTTTTTTTGGCGATTCCTAGAAAATTGGATTCGTGGGGCCCGATCCGCGGATGCGGATCTGTGGAGGTTTGGGCATGTATTCACTGTGGATCGCGAGCGGATCCGAGAGAAGGTGGACAGTTCACACAGTTCCGCAGGGCTTTTTTTGTTTTTTTTTTGGAAATTTCGAATTGTTATGTGAAGAACTACATTTTCCGAATACTCCCAAGGTGCCCCTTCATATCCTAGATGCTTCCTAGTTGCTCCCTAATGGTAATGTTAAATTCTAAAGTAAAAGTGACATTCTCCTTTATCTTTCATTTCCATCATTTTACTTAATTTTTAACATTACCATGAAATGACTCAGGATGTTTGAGAGTGGTTCCAACCTTATCAGAATTCATATGGAGAAAATAAAATTTCATATCCCATTCAAAATTTAGTAGACTTAACAGTTTTCAGGATCAATGGGATTGTGTCGTTTCATTAAATTATATCATGTATGAGGGCATGTGATTGGCATTTAATCAAGAGCACCAAGCCCTATATGTACCCCAGTGTTGGTGTTGTTGATTGTTTAACTCCTTTGTCATGGCCTTAGCAATTATGTATCCTTCACTCGAGTCAAAATCATTGATCAAGCATGTTAAGCTTTCTCTACCATATTATAAGGCTTGGATTAAGTTGTTTGATCAATATTAGGCAATGTTGACTAATATCCCTATAGAATTGAAGTAGAGGCAAAGGCTAAACAAGAGAAGAGGAATCTAGATTCTAGATAGTTGATGCTGGAATAATTAATCATTGATGTACAATGGATGCCATATCTATCTTGATTTATGTAAAAATATGTATGTTTTCATATCTTCTACAACTAATTTGGTATTTTGGATGTTTTTTAATATAAATGCAAAAAAATATAAATATATATATATAGTAGATGCTTCTAACACGCTTTGCTTCCTAGATTTTGAGGAGTTGGCGCTTCCACATCCCCGCTTCCAAAAAACGTCCCCGCTTTGTGCAACATTGTGCAAAACCACAGACCCTCGATTCAAAAGCCAGCTTTGCCTCCCCTGCGGAGCCACGATTATGAAAATCGGAACTGCGACGGTTCTGACACGATGCTGCAAGTCCGAACTATGGTTCCACCACAGTGCTGAAAACCGCTTGCATGGTTTCACCCAGCTTTTTTCGGAATTTTCGAACTGCTATGTGAGAAACCATGCTTCCCAAACACTCCCAAGGTGCTCCCATGATGCTTCCTAGACGCTTCCTAGATGCTACCTAATGGTAATGTTAAATTCTTAAAGTAAAAGTGTCATTCTCCTTATCTTTCATTTTCATCTTTTTACTTAAATTTTAACATTACCATGAAATGACTTACTTAGGATGTTTGAGAGTGGTTCCAACCTCATCAGAGTTCATTTGGAGAAAATAGAATTTTATATCCCATTCAAAATTCAACAAACAACAGTTTTCATGATCAATGGCATTGTGGCATTTCGCTAGATTATATCATGTATGAGGGTATGTGATTGGAATTTAATCAAGAGCACCAAGCCCTATATGTACCCCAGTGTTGGTGGTGTTGATTGTTGAACTCCCTTGTCATGGCCTTAGCAAAAATGTACCCTTCACTCAAGTCAAAATCATTGATCAAGCATGTTAAAAATTTTCTATCATATTATAAGGCTTGGATTAGGCAGTTTGATCAAAATTGGGCAATGTTGACTAATATCCCTAGAGAATCAAAATAGAGGCAAAAGGCTAGACAAGATGAGAGATAATCTAGATTCTAGATGGTTAATGCTCGAATTAATCACTAATGTGCTATGAATGCCATTTCTATCTTGAATTATGTATAATATGAATGCTTTGATATATTCTGCAACTAATTTCACACTCTGAATGTTTTTTTGAATATAAATGCAATGATATATATATATATATATAGACACTTCTAGGAAGCTTCACTTCCAAGGATTTTTGGAAAATGATGCTTTTGTCGCTTCACTTCCAAAAAACACCCCCGCTTCATGCAACATTGATTCGAATGACCCATGGTATTCCGATAGTCCATGATTATTAAAGGAGATGAGAGTTCACTCCTTAGGGATGCATTTGGGACTATAGTTTCGTTGATGTTGAGTTGAGCTCTTGGAGCTTGTCTACGTGAGAGCCATAGTTTTAAAAACCAGAACCGGTGACCGGACCAGTCCACCTAATAAACCGGGTTTCAAACTGAAACCGGTCAAACCAGGATTGGTCAGGTCTAAATGAACTGATCTTTAGAAAATTACATTAAATAATTATTTTTTAATGAAAAAAAACTATTTTTAAGATTTAAAACTATGATTCCAAACCAATAGACACAAAATATGCAATGTTTGCTCATATATATATACCATGTAAAGGTGAATATATCAAAATCACACCAAGTGCAATACATATCAGCGACAGAATATATAATCAATGAGGCTCTAAATGGCCTCTAGAGTGCAAAACAAAGCCTACAAACTATGGGGCCACTGGCCTACTACAACTTTGAATCTATGATAATAGTGATCATTGTTATCACTTGAAACTTCTCATGAGTCATCATGATCAAACTCAATTGGTTGAGTCTCAACTCCCAAACTTTGCAACGGCTTGAGTCACAAACTTCTCTATTGGTTCAGTGACTTGAGTCTCAAACTTCTGCAGGTATTTTTCCCTAATATGCCCTATTACTTCATTTGGTGCTTGACATGGCTTTACATGGACTCCTATCTCAGCCAAGTGTTGCTTGAACCTGTTAACACCCCCCTCCAATAGATTTTTGGCAATATTTGCAAATCATTTTGCCATCAATCATATCACAATGAGCCCATGCAGTATCCTTGGCTTTTGGAGGCATGATGACTACTACTTAACTCAAACTCTGTTGTTCCACTACTCCAGCGAAAACTCAACACTCTGCAAGCTCACAATCAAACTCACAAAATCTCCAAATGAGATGTGTGAAGCAAATGAAGGGGTTGAGCTCCTTTTAAAGGCTTGGAGAGGGTGTCTTTGGAGGGAAACAACCCTTATTGTCCCTCCAAAACACCCTGGAACCTTCCTAAACTACGTTGTGTGGGTCCTTCGCGGCCTTGGCATGAACTGGCCGTTTTAGGACGTAACCGGTTGGTTTGCCCATAAACCAGCTGGTTTCGTCCTAAACTAGCTAGTTAGGACCGGTTTATGTGATTTTTTGGCTAAGAGGTGGATTACACCCGGTTTTTCTGCCGGTTTGACCAGGTCGGCTAATGAACTGGCTGGTTTGACCGGATACCGATTCAAACCGGCCCATTTTTAAAACACTGGTGAGAGCCCATATTATGTAGAGGGTTATTTTGGTGGTCAATGGTCCACCCAAGCTGGTCTAGTGAGGAGGGGTTTCCGTATTGAGAGATATACCCTAGCCATTCAAAGAGGAGGGAACAAATTGTTGAGAAATCTATAGGGCAATGATTGGAGTGAATTATCTTTTCTTGATAAAATTTTTTATTTTTTTTTTCTAGTTAAGACTATCCTAAGTACCCATGGGGGATTTGAACTGGTGACCTATCGCAAGGAGTGCCTTAACAGTACACCCATTCACCATCAATCCAAAGCCCCGTGGGCATCTTTTCTTGATAATTGCTTGTGATGTCTTTTTACTTTTTCTTACTTATTAGCTTCTTTACTTATTATTATGTTTGTATATCATCAAACAGCGACCAAAAACAAGAAGAGAAAAAAGACAAAATATAGGCTGCAAGCTAGGGCCAAAACCTCTCCACTTGAGAAGAAAACCCGCAAATATCCTCTTCCTTATAGATTCTTCAATTGACAAATTGCAAGACCTCTAGACTAAGACCAATACCCTCTAAGACCAAGTCCAACCCTTATGAATGATGTGCTTTCCTTGTTCAAGTCAAACCCAGTCAAATCTCTTCCAGTAGCACAACTTCGACCCCCAACTACAGAATTTCGGCCTTCACTGCAGACCTAAAATTTTCAACCCTCCTGCAGTTGTTGTTGCCACACATGTGAGCTTCTTTTAGCCTCCCAAGGCTTCCTCAGACCTTCACTTGGCTTTCTCTTCCTTCTGGAGCTTGAGGATGGCTTCTTGTGACCTTCACTTGACCTTCTTTCCTTTCCTTCTTCAAGATCGAACCTTGTAGAAGAAAACCCTAGATCAGTTGTAGAAACCCTAGCCTTCCTTTGCACGTGAGAGAGAAATATCCCAAAGACAAGTCTCCTTCGTCTTCTTCCTTCTTTGTTGACTTCTTCTTCCTCCTCCTTTGCTTGAATGAGTGAGTGATCAATGTGATCTAAGGAGGTCGAGTTTCCTCCTTTATATAGGCTTCTCAAGGTGGACGTTGCTCCTCAAATTAGGCCGACTTGCCAGTTGCCAGGCCGACTTGGCCTTGAAGGGTATTTTGACACTTTTAAGGACAAAAATAATTTTCTTTACAAGTTACAATGTGCCCAATAGGGTCTTCAACTTATGACAATGACTTTTGACTTGTTGACCTAGGACTAACCCTAGAAGCACTTAATGGGTGCTTGACCTATAAAATAAAAGACCTTGAGCATGAAACCCATGCTCCAAAAATAATAATTATATTTTTCTTTCATTTTACAATTTACAAAAATCAAAAGTGCATTTCATATTTATGAAGACCGAACCTAGTTACACATTTTTCAACACTACCTCTTAACTAAGGAGGTATTCATAAATGGTACATGGACATTCTCAATCTGAAGAGATTTCATAAAAAGAGTCGGATTGGTAACCCATATTTTTAGCATCATATCAACCAGCGTTGTCATATAGCAAGGCCTTGACTAACAGCTCTATCTCTCCACAAGATCAGAGCACAATGTTGGCAAGACCAATGATTTATAGACACCATCATCATTGTCTCTCAAGGTACATACCCCACCCGGGTGTTCACAGAGTATGACCTTCTTTAGACTATTCTTATCTTGGATAGCTAGTCCTCAAAGAATATCGGTCCATGATTACTCTTATCTTGGATGCCCTACCACATCCTCAAAGAGTATCAGATGCCAGATGTTTACCCAATCCTCCATATTGTCTTCCCAAGTGAGGACAAGAATGATGTGCCTATCTCTCCCTCTCAATCAAGGAGGATATATCAACCAAACCAAGCTTGTCTCTCAGAAATACCAACTTCTTATTAGGAAGAAATTTTGTCAATATGTCAGCTACCTACTCATCAGTGGAGATATACTGTAGCTGTCGCACACCATCTTGGACTAGCTTCCGAATGTAATGATACTTGTTGTTGATATGTTTTGTCTTTCCATGAAACATTGGGTCTTTAGACAATCGTATACAACCGATGTTATCACTGTAGGGTCCATTGGTCCTTGAAATAGGTCTGATAGCAGCTTTCTTAACCATACAACTTCTTTGCTTATTTCACAGGCTGCAATGTACTTAGCCTCAGTACTACTCAAAGCAATCGTATCTTGCTTTCTGCTCATCCATGAGATCATGGAGGATCCCAAACTAAAACATCCTCCTGCAGTGCTCCTTCCATCTTGCTCACTATCTCCCCAGTCAAAATTTGTATATCCAATCAAGTTGACATCATTCCTCCCATCATATTTTAGGTAGTAGTGGATTGTTCCTTGCAGAAATCTTAGTATATGTTTTGTTGCTATCTAATGATCATGCTTCAGCTCCACTTGGAATTGACTAAGAATATTTACTGCAAAACATATGTCTGGTCGAGTATTCACCAAGAAAATTAGTGAGCCAATCAATTTCCTATACCTGGAAGGATCCACAGGGCTTGATTCAGAACTCCTTCGTCTTTTCAAGTTTGTGATCATCGAGGTTTCCATTGATTTGTCATCCATCATGTCAAACCTCTTCAACATCTTGATCACATACTTTCCTTGACTTAGATAGATCTCATCGGGTCCTTGTTAGACTTCCAGTCCCAAATAGTACTGCATCAGCCCTAGGTCCTTCATGTCAAATTTTGCTGCTAGTTGCTTCTTATATTCTTCAATTTGACCTTCCACACCTATCAAGAGAAGATCATCTATATACAAAAGAATGATTACCAGCTCTCCCTTCACAACCCTAATATAAAGGTTTGGATTAGTAGAACTCTTTGAGAAGCCTAATCTTTGTAGGTATGCATCCATCCTAGCATACCATGCCCTTGGTGCTTGCTTGAGGTTGTATAATGCCTTCTTCAATCTGAAAACATATGCCTTTTTGTCTTTAATTTCAAATCCCAAGGGTTTCTCTATATAGAGTTCCTCATCAATTGTGCCATTTAGTAACGCAGTCTTGACATCCATTTAGTGGCTGTTCGATCCCATCAATGTTGCCCAAGAGAACAACGAACGAATAGTTGTATACCTTGTTGTTGGAACAAATGTCTCTTCATAATCGATGCCTTCTTGTTGAGAGAAGCCGCTAGCCACAAATCTTGCCTTATATTTATCAATACTTCCATCTATTGCATGTTTGATCTTGTAGAGCCACTTGGAAGTTACCACAGATTTGTCTTCAGGCCTAGGAACAATCTCCCAAACTCCATTCTTCATTATAGATTGATATTCTTCATTCATGGCATTCTTCCATTCTTGGTGATTGATAACTTCTTCAAAAGTGGATGGCTCTAGTTTAATTAGTTTTGTCATGTAGGCTGCATACCCAGAATATAGTTTGGGCTTCTTGCTTTCCTTGAATGTACCTTGAGTTGCTCCATGACCTTCTACATCTAGAAGTGTGGACTTCAACCAGTTAGCTCTTTTTCTAGTTTCAGGAATTACCACAGATTGCATTGGTTCACAGGGACACTCATCTTCATGGTTTCATTCTACTTCTTCCCTGGTAACTTCTTTGAATACCAGAAGTTCTTCATCATCAGAGTCCATAGGGCGATCCTTTGATTTCTTGAATGCAATATTTTCGTCAAATATTACATCTCGACTAACTTCTAATTGGTGTCCTTCCTTTACGTAGATCCTATAGGCCTTAGAAGAGTTATTGTAGCCCACAAATGTTCCCTTCATAGCAGATAGATCCATCTTCTTTCTTTTCTCCTTAGGTATATGTATATAGACAGGACAACCAAAAAATCGAATATGATCTACGATTGGTTTCTTCCCAGTGAACACTTCTTCGGGAGTCATGTTATCTAGAGACCTATGAGGGCTTCAATTTTGTATGTATACAGTTGTCATTATAGCTTCACCCCACAAAAATTTCAGTAAATCTTGATCATGTAACATTGCTTTACACTTTCCCGGATGTGGGTGTTCAATTGGCATGATGGTACGAAGGTGGCGTTTCACATGGGCAGGTGTCAGCACATGCACGCCACGAGGTACCTTGCAGAACGAGTGAGCTGGTCTCACGCAGGGTTTTTAATGCGGTTCTTTTACTCCTCCATCTACCTCCTGGTAAATTGTGCAATGGCGCTTCAAAATCTTTGTGCTCCCGCGGCCTCCTCGCATTCCTCTGCGGTCTCTTGGCATTCCTCTGCGGCCTCTTCGCATTCCTCTGCGGTGATGTTGGTAGCTCAGGGGCATTCACTCTCAGTGCCCAATTCCGTCTCTGTTTCAGGCTCGAGAGTGTTTCATAGGCAATGCGCTCAAGTTCAAAGGGCTCACGTTCTGGTTAGTCACTCCCCTCCGTGTATTTGCGCGCTTGTTAATCCACTGTATATTGCAATGCCGAGAGAGCGTCCTAGAATGGGAAGCAGACGTGGAGGCTCCCGTGGACGTGCCACCACTCAGAGGTCTGCCCCCATCTCCCCCTCTTCCTCGGTCGAGTTGGCACCTGAGCAAAACCGCCCTCATGTTACCAGAGCTGGAAGAGGCAGAGGTCACGGGCGTGGAAGGATGGTTGAATGTGAGCATGCGGCGCATCCAACAGTCCGTTATCGTATCCCCTGCACTCTTGCCAATTCCACTTTCTTAGTTTCTGTTACTATAGAAAATTGTGAAAATCTCAGCGGCCAGGCAGCAGCACATCAGCAATTCCGCCAGAACAAGGGATAGCGCCTCCAATTGATATTCAACGCCCGGTCATGGGAAGCTCCTCCTTGGCGACTCAAGCTGCCCCTGCTGGTCCAAGCGAGCCTGCTCAGGGAGTCCCAACCGGCTCGGTGGTCCTTCGCTCAGACTCGGAAGACTCTTTGCAATTTGGGTGCAGGGTAGTGGAGGAACCCTACACTACGGATGATGACTGATCTTGTATGGCATTCTGCTCTCGGCAGCCTAAGAAGTAGGCGCATTACTCTGTTTTTGAAACTCGCAATTCTGCCTGTGTCAGGTCATAGTATGTGTCTATATGTCTCTGTGTCGACTGTTTGGGTCTGTATGTCTGAAAGTCCTTGTTTAGCGTTGTACAGCAGCGCAATGGTTGTTTGTCTCAGCTTGTCCCTGTTTCGCAATGTTTCGAGTCTTAGGAGAAGACGCAACAGAAGGAAGTCCACCAATTTTGGAATGTGTTCATCTGGGCTAATTGTCAATCTCATGGCAAGATTTTCAAGGCTACGGCCTTGCTGTAACTTTTTGAATCTTTTTGTATAATAATAGAAGTAGACAGATTGAGAAAAAAAAAACATTGCTTTACACTTTCTTCAATGGATCAATTCTATCATTCTGCAATTCCATTTTGTTTAGGATTATATGGGACTATCAGCTCCCTCTTAATCCCAAACTCCTTACAGAAAGTTATGATTTCCTTGGATGTATATTCTCCTCCATTATCGGATCTTAATATCTTGATTCTTCTTTCTGTAAGGTTCTCTACTTCAGCTTTGAATTCTTGAAATTTAGTAAATACTTCATCCTTGGATTTCATTAAGTAAACCCAAGTCTTCCTTGAATGATCATCTATAAATGTGACATAATATAGATGACCTCCAAGTGATTTAAGAGTCATAGGACCACAGACATCGGAATGAATAAGATCCAAGATTTCTTTTGACCGTGAAGCAATACTTCCAAATGGTCTCCTGGTGTTCTTACCCAATGCACATCCTTTCCATACTCCTTCGTGATCTTCTTTTAGTTCGAGGATTCCATCTACTATAAAACTTAAGAGTTTGAAGAATTTTGAAATGGAGATGACAAAATCTTCTATGCCAAAGTTCACATTAACTGATTTCAATGTGAACTAAGGCTTGAGCAAGAGGGGATAGCAACCTGTAAAGTCTTCCTTCACGAGTCCCAATTACTCTAGCATTTTCTATGATTGAATTTTTACCCCATACTACAACTTTTCCATCAATGAAAGCCACTCTATCACCTTTATCTTCAAGACTTGAAATGGAGAGTAAGTTTTTATGCAAACCTAGAACAAATAGGATGTTGAGATGAATATTGTCTCCATTCTCCAGCTTTATTAAGGTTGATCCAATTCCTCTCACAACATAGCTCTTATTATCTCCAAGCTCTACGGAGTAAAGAAGACTTTCCTTTTGACAATGTTTTTAGTTGCTTATGATGCCCGGTAATGTGCCTTGATGCTCCACTATCAATTACCCAAATGTTCTCATCTTGAAATGTGCCAGTGAGCGCTAAGAAGAGCCCTTCGTCCTTTGTCTTGGTTACTTTCTTCTTTGGAGTAAATAGGAGATTCCATGCTCTTTTGATACCCTTCTTGAGATGACTTGCTACCTTTGAACACTTCTTTATAAACTTCTTCAATGTAGTAGAGATCTTCATAATGCCCTCTGCCAACCTTAGCTTTGATACCATGTTAAGATTTTATAGGGTAATGATTAGAGTGATTTCTCTTTTCTTGATAACTGCTTGTGATGTCTTTTTACTTTTTCTTACTTATTAGTTTCATTACTTATTATTAAGTTTGTATATCATCAAACAGCTACCAAAAACAAGAACAAGAACACATAATATATGTTGCAAGCCAGGGCCAAAACCTCTCCACTTGAGACGAAAACCCTCAAATATTTTCTCTTCCTTATAGATTCTTCAATTGACGAATTCCAAGATCTTTAGACCAAGACCAAGACCAAGTCCAACCCTTCTAGATAATGTGCTTTCCTTGTTCAAGTCAAATCTCTTCAAGTAGCACAACTTCGACCCCCAACTGCAGAATTTCGACCTTCACTGCAGACCTGAAATTTTCAGCCCTCCTGCAGTTGTTGTTGCCACATGTGTGAGCTTCTTTTAGCCTCCCAAGGCTTCCTCAGACCTTCGCTTGGCTTTCTCTTCCTTCTGGAGCTTGAGGATGGCTTCTTGTGACCTTCACTTGACCTTCTTTCGTTTCCTTCTTCAAGATCGAACATGTAGAAGAAAACCCTAGATTAGCTGCAAAAACCCTAGCCTTCCTTCGCACGTGTGAGAGAGAAATAGCCCAAAGACAAGTCTCCTTCGTCCTCTTCCTTCTTTGTTGCCTTCTTCTTCTTCCTCCTTTGCTTGAATGAGTGAGTGATGAATGTGATCCAAGGAGGTCAAGTTTCCTCCTTTATATAGGCTTCTCAAGGTGGACGTTGCTCCTCAAATTAGGTCGACTTGCCAACTTCCAAGCCGACTTGGTTTTGAAGGGTATTTTGACACTTTAAGGACAAAAATAATTTTCTTTACAAGTTCAAATGTGCCTGATGGGGTCTTCAACTTATGACAATGAATCTTTTGACTTCTTGACCTAGGACCAACCCTAGAAACACTCAATGGGTGCTTGACCTATAAAATAAAAGACCTTGAGCATGAAACCCATGCTCCAAAACTAATAATAATAATTTTCCTTCATTTTACAATTTACAAGAATCAAAAGTACATTTCAAATTTATGAAGACCGAACCTAGTTACACATTTTTCAACACAAATCAAATCCACTCATTGAGCTTAGCGCGGAGATCGCAAGGAGAGGTCAATCAAATCTCTCATAGGGACATAACGTGGAGATACTGTCAAACATTCAAATATCTTGTGTTTCAACATGTTCTAATCCAGATTTGGCGTTGTTAAAATTGGCAACTAGGGATTCCACCTTGGGACAGCTCATTTGATGGAGACGATGATTGCATTAAATTCCTCTTTTCAAGAGTACCAAAATTGATATAAAGATCATCTAATTCAGACAAGCTGAAGTGTATTTTTGAATTTATCCCCACACGTGCAAATTGTTCAGGTTGGCCACATCATCATGTAGGCTCATGAAAACCAATGGACGTGTCACTTCACCCTCATCGACATGTATAAATTCAAGTGACCTCTCACCTCATTTGGCATCATCATCACTCACACATTATTCTCTCTCCTTCTCTCATTGGTTCATACAGCGATTGGGCACTCTCTCTCACACGTGTCCTAAAAGGGGGTTGAAAATCTAGATAAAATTACAGGGCTGAAAATTTCAGAAGTTGACCAAGTTTGACCAACATTGATAAGGGACTCTTTGACTAGTTTTGATTGTGATTTTTGGAGGATTATTTATGTTTCTCTAGGCCACATTGCTGGGCACAAAAATCGAGAGAATTTGGGCACTTTGACCAGTGTTGACTTTAGGTGTGACTATAGTTTTGACCACAGAAAATTACTACAAACTTCATCTCTCCTTTGACCGAATTTGACTAGACTATGAAAGACTATTTTGGGTTGACTTTGACCACCAAGGAAGGCCAAATTTCACTGGGTTTGACCAAGCTCCAAGTGGACAGTTTGACTATTGTGTTGACCATCTTTGATTTTCTAGTTAGGGTTGAGTTTGACTGCAGTTGACTGCAAATTTGACAGGGTTGTTTGACTTTGATTTGGCAAGTCAATTTTAACTTTTGTATTCTCTCTCTTTGCTAAACATTTGATATAATAATAAGAAGAATTGATCAAAGGGTTTTCCCCGCATTGAGGTTTTTTCCCTAACATCCGCCAAATCTGGTGTCCTCTTGTCTTGGCTTGTCTTCTTTATTTTTATTTCATGTTCTATCTACAGTTATTGTCAATGTGATTTATGGTTAATGTGATTGCTATTGGACACTGATTTGGAAATTGTCATTGGGCTTCTTGAAAGTACAATGAAGTAATTGTGCTAAGCATAGAACATACCATTGTTATCTAAATTTAACATGGTATCAGATCCCAGGTGAAGACAAAGCCCAAGCAAGAGAGAGAAAAGTAATCACCAAGAAAGACTTACTGAACAAGTTTCAATGGCTTCTTCATCTTACTTCAAAACTGAGGACAAGCTCAATGACAAATTTGACTATCATGAATGGAACATGACTTTGGAGGAGCATGAAGTATTGGACAATGTGTAGGGAGAAGTGGTGGAGCCTCCTTCAAATGCACCGGCTACTGCTAAGTCGAAGTATAGAAAAGGAGAGGTCAAAGCCAAGAAAATTTTGGTTGAATCTATTCAAAAGCATTTGGTTGCCTATATTTTTTATTTGGGAACTTCTAAAGAGATATATGATAAGTTGGTTGGGATGTTCAAAGTGAACAATGCAAATCAAATCCTCTTTCTCAAGAACAAGTTGAACGACATCAAGATGGATAAAGGGGAGTTTATCCAATCCTACTTCATGGGGATCACACAAATCAAGAATGACCTTTTATCTATTGAAGAAGCTATTGTTGATAGGGAGCTCACTCATTGCATTTGGGGGTCTTTCAAGAGCATGGGATGTGTTTAACACCACCATTCTCAACAATGACAGGATTCCTAGTTTCGATGAATCACTGGCTAGACGCACTCAAGAGGAGACGAGAATGATGGAAAGAGACAAGCCTTCAAAAGGAAATGAACCTATTGCTTTCTCTGCTCATGCAAAGAAGAAAAATAATGTTGGTCCAAGGAGACAGCGTCAAGGGTTCAAGCAAGGATTCAAAGAAGGAAAGAAAGGAAGGTGTTTCAATTGTAACAGGTTCGGCCACTATGCTAGAGAGTGTCCTCACAAGAAGAATTCTTCAAGGGATGATGACAATAACAACAACAACAAAGGCAATGGCAATCAAGGGAACAACACGTTCAACAATGAAGGAAAAAGGAAGGCTCCTGCTGCTCGATATGGAAATAGTCAGCATCCCAAAAGATCATGAAATTCCAAGTATGAGGAGAGTAATGTTGTAGCAAAACAAGAGTTTTATCTTATTTCCACTCTATCCACTGCCTCTCCACCGAATACTTTAGATCATTGGTTGATTGATAGTGGAGCCTCAAGGCACTTCACTAGGTACAAAGAGGCCCTCTCAAATTTGATTGAAAAGAAGACTAATTCGGAGATCATACTTGAAGACAATGCCACCTACACCGTGAAAGGGATAGGTACGGTCACTCTTCACCTGAATCAAGGTCAAACCATTCATCTACAAGAAGTATTGTATGTACCCGATTTGAAGAAGAATCTGGTGTCTATTTCTGTGATGGAAGATAAAGGCTTCAAGGTAGCATTCATCGATGGAAAGGTACGTATTTGCAAAGAAACCCTAAAGACACATTCACACTTGGATTTAGGGTTGATGGTCTCTATCAAGTTGGAGGAAGTCCTTTGGGAGCCTTGACTTGCGATGCTTCACTTCAATCTGAGCTACGACACCGAAGGTTCGCCCACTTACATTACAAAACCTTACCTTAGGGTAAGGAAGATGGTCATAGGTATCCCTGATTTCAACATGAATCATGAAGGAGTTTGTCAGGGTTTTGTAGCTAGGAAACTTACAAAGGGACCATTCCCTTCAAGAGAAAGCCAAACTACCGATCTTCTTCAATTGGTCCATCCTAGCCTATCTGGTATGTTGCTCGTAACATCATTGGGAGGATATTTATACTATGCAATTTTTGTGGATGACTTCTCTCGCAAAACATCGATCTATTTCTTGAAGAAGAAGGATGAAGTGTTCAAATTGTTGAGAAATCTAAGGGGCAACAAGTGTAGGTGATTTCTCTTAATTTGATAATTGCTTGTGATGTATTTTTACTTTATTTGATTAACTTCTTCTTTCCTTTATTATTATTAGTGTTCTCTATCATCAAACAACTACCAAATCATAAAGGACAATAGGACACGATATAAGCGATCAGCGAGGGCCAAAACCTCTCCAACTAAGGAAAACCCACCAAAATCCTTCTCTTTTATAGAACTTCAATTGGTGAATTCCAAGATCTATGACCCTTGAGCAAGGCCCTCCAAGACCAAGTCATCCTTCCTTCTTGATGAGCTTTCCTGTTCAATTGGTGAATTCCAAGACCTATGACCCTTGAGCAAGGCCCTCCAAGACCAAGTCATCCTTCCTTCTTGATGAGTTTTCCTTACACAGCTTCCAGCAACAAACTTCGACCTTCCAGCAACTTCGACCCTAACAACAATTTCTACAACTTCGACCTAGCAGCTTTGATCTAGAGGCAACTTCATATCTTCGACCTTGCAGCTTCACAACTTCGATGTAGCTTCAGAATTTTGGTCTAGCCCAGAAAACGTAAAAACCCTTACGAAAGAGAGAGAGAGAGAAGCCCAAAAACTTTGATCTTGATCTTCTTCTTGTTCATCCTTTTCCAACTTCTATCTTGAGGAGATCAAACTTGCTTGAGTGTGTCCAAATGAGGTCGAGTTCCTTCTTATATATAGCCTTTTGAGGGGTATGAATTGCTATCTTGAGGCCGACTTGTCCCTTCATGTAGGCCGACTTGATCTTTGTACCATGACGACGTCTTGGAGGGTCTTATGACTCGATTTTGACTCAATAAATTTTTCTTTACAATATGTAACATGCCCAAATGGGTCTTCAATACATGACAATGACTCAATTGACTTTATGACAAACCTAGAAGCACTCAATGGGTGTTTGACCTAAAAATAAATTTCCCTTGAGCATGAAACCCATGCCTCAAGAATAACAATAAGAAAATTATTTTTCTCTTTTCATTAAATACATAAAATCATGATTACATATGTCATTATGAAGAGCGAACCTAGTTACATACTTCAACACTCCCTCTTAACTAGGGAGGTATTCATAATCCATACAAGGTACTTGGACATTCTCAATCTGAATAATTCTCATTAGAAGAGTCAAATTGGTAACCCATCTATTTATCATCATATCATCCAGCATTGTCATATAGAAAGGCCATGAATAATCGCTCTATCTCTCCACAAGATCAGAGCATAATGCTAGCGAGGCCAATGATTTATAGACACCCTCATCATTGTCTCTCTCGGAACATACCTCACCCTGGTTCTCTTAGAGCAGTGTTACTTGGGAGCGGGAGCAAAAGCAGGGAGTGCGAGCGACATTTTCAAAAGCTCCCAGTTTGGGAGCGAATCCCAAAGAGATTTTTATATAATATATATATTTTTTATATTTTGATAGATATATGTCAACAAAAACATGTAGAATGATGAATTAGATATAAAAACATAACAAAAAAAAAAAACATAGATTGATCATTGAACCATCAACCATATAACATCAATCATCTAGAAGTTATAATCTTCATCAACCACGTCCACAAGTTAGTAACATACAACATATTGAGTCTTGTGAATCATGATTCATCAATCTTAAAGTTTGAACTTCAAGCTTTCAAAATTGAAAATTCAATATATAACATTTATCATCATTGTTCACCAAAGTTATACTTGTGAGCTAAGTTCAAACTTTAACCATTACAAGAAATAATATCTAACATGAAATGAAATGTTATAAAATGAATTATGAAATGAAACGAAACAACTTTCACGAAGCATCATATTCATAATTCAGAATCATTACCAATGAGTTATAATTGCCAGCTTCAAACTTCAATCTTAAATTGTCACAGTCATATATTGTTTACAAAAATATCATTATGATATGAAAGAGTCAAGACTCAACAGTTATGAAAACTAATAGAAACTAGAAAAGACAAGTAAATTGTAAATATGTTATCTACTACATGTGGCCCTTGCCACGAGAAGTGTCTAATGTATGAGCAGGTCGTGGTGGTCTTCTAGGAGTCTCCCGCACAGACCGACGACCATAACCAGAAGGCACATGCCCTCCACGTAAGGGTGTAGATAGAGGCGGTGATAGCAAAGGAACAAGACTCGGAACTCGAGCACTGCTACTGGATGGTGGAGGTGGCATGGTTGTTGCTTCATCTTCCTCTCTTATAAGTTCTGCTTCCAGTTCTTTAAGATGTATAATGCCATCCTCCAAATTATCATCCTCTGGGTGGTTGTCCCAAATATTATATGTTGGATCCTCATAAGCCCGATCACAGTGATGACTCAACAACCTCAAGTTGTAGTGCACATAAACCAAGCTTTCTGCCCGGTTTTCATTGAGTCTGTTTCTTTTCACATTATGTATGACACTGTAGGTGCTCCAACACCTCTCTGCAGAAGAAGTATTTACAACCTGTGAGAGAACTTTTTTTGCTAATTTTGGCAAAAGTCCATGGTCGCCATATGATTCCCACCATGTGAGAGCATCAAATCTGTCTCTATCTTCCATTGCATGAAAGGTACCAAACAAACCAGTGCAACTGAAGTATCTGCCTATTTCAAGACGCACACTAGCACATTCCTCCCTGTCAGGTATCAACTTTCTAATGCTTGCAAATATCATGTATATACCTCTTCATCTATGTGGGGTTTGGCCCTAACCCCACCCCCTGGTGCAGGTTGGCCCAACCAAGATGTAGAGTAGTATTTTGGCCCAACCAAGAGAGAGCAAGGAGAGAGTGAGGAGTAAGGAGAGAGCAAGAGAGAGCAAGGATATGGACACCAGGTTCTCCTTGCGAACAGGTACATAAAAGAGATTATGGTTCCTTACTCTCTTTGAAGAGTCGACCATTTCTCCTTGATGAACTGTATTACCTGTCATTCCCTTGACCTTAGAATGATTTGTTTATCTTCATCAAGAGAAGTGTCTCTGCCATTCAAACACTCCTTCGCATAATGGTCGAACTTATTGTAAACAAGGCATCTGTCTTTCCTTCCCTTCTTAGATTCGAACTTCCCAATGAAGTGATCTTTAGGTAGGCCATCAAAAATTTCCGTTGTGCCATTCTGATAATATTCTCTGCTTCGACTTCACCCTGGGTGAATTATGAAGAACCCATTGATCCTTTTGTCTTGTCCCAATTGTCTCTAGTGATTGCTCTTTCACTCTTGCTTGGGCATTTACCATGTTAATTTTAGGTATGCTCTATGCTAGAGCAATTTATTTAGGTTTTCACAGTTAGCAATCACATCTGCATTAAGCTAAACTGCAGATAGAACATAAATATAAATTGCAGAAGACAAGCCAAGACAAGAGGACACAAGATGTGGCGCCAGCCAGGGGCAAACCCCACAATGTGGGGAAACCCTTGATCAATTCTTCTTTTATGTTCTTCAAAGTTCAACAGAGAAAGTGAGAGAGATAGTACATTTACAATGGAAGTCAACACTTTGACTTTTGATATCTACAGAGATCAGTTGAAGACATATTGCTTCAACTGATTCTCTAAGGTGACTTCTTCACCTATCATAGTGCTGCATCTCGTCCATTTGCTGCACCTTACCGTGTAGCATCATCATGCTGCTCATGATCACAATGCTGCCCATGATCTAATCTATCATGTTGCCCATTCATCATGCTGCCCATGATCTGATCTATCATGTAGCTCCTTACTAATGTGCATCATCTTCATTATGCTGCCCCTGCATCATGTAGCTCCTTGCTAATGTGCATCATCATCATTATGTTGCCCCTGCATCATGTAGCTCCTTGTTAAGGTGCATCATCATCATTATGATGCCCCTGCTAATGTGCATGATTATCATGCTGCCCTTGCTGATGTGCATCATCACGCTGCATAGCTGTTAGATAACTAAGCCCATCAAGGGCTGCAGACCACCTAGGAGAGTCCCTCCTAATCCACGCTGCCACCCACACTCAATGCATACTGAAATAACTCCATGGAACAGCCTTAGCTACTTACTATGGCTTGCATCCTAGCAAAGCAGCTAGCTGTAGCTTATCGAATCTTCCAACATGTCTAAACAAATCATGAATTCATGGCTATTCATGACCTTGAAACTACGCTATCACCTACAACGATTCCGGCTACATTTAGGGCTCCTTAACAACGTCTTGAGGCCTCTCCCTGATGACTGTAATGATAGAGCCTTCTTCTAGCTATGAGACAGAACCTTACAAGCTGTGGAGAGGTCACTTCTAGACAGCTTTTAAGCTTACTTGACAGTGGCTAGATGTCCTAGCTCTTGTGCGGATAAGTGCTACACTTAACAGCGTATTGGAGCTTCTCTTAACAGCGTATTAAAAGCTTCCTTTGAACAGTGTATTAAAGCTACATTTGAAACCTCCTTTCTGTGCAAAATTAGACAACATTTGAGAGCCAACTCTATGACTGTGGCTAGGGTTTTTACTGACTGCGGTTAGGGCACATAAACCCTCCTTAAACTGCGGCCAAATCTCCTTGACATGACTGTAGCTTCTTCTTCAATGCCTCCATTGACTGCGTGAATAGGTCTGCGTTTAGGCTGCTACAGGCAGCGTATGAAGGCTTCTAGGACAGCATATCAATGTCTCCCTTGACTGTGTTTTAGGGCTGCTCCATTACTGCGGCCAAATCTCCTCTAACTGTGGCTCCATGCCTTGACAGCAGTTCCTTTTCATGACTGCTTAACACTGCATCTAGGGCATCACATTGTTGTGCGTATAGTTGCTTCCCATTGCTAACGGATTAGGGCATCGTATGGTAGCTAGGGCATCATACTCTTTAGTATCTCTCCTTCTCCAAAAACCCAAGACGTGGAGAGGAGATCACCTAAAAGAGTGCGTCATAATGACTCCAAATCCTCTCCTATTTATACTAAAAACGTAGAGGTTGAATAGACACGTCGGTTGGGCTTCTGAGCCTACCTAAGATGTTGGTCGGCTTGATAATAAATCCATAATCAAAATAAATTCATATCTCCATAAATACTTATCGGTATCGAATGATCTTTAGATCAATCCTACACCTCTCGACGAGAGGGATCCAATAAAAATATCAACTGCCATAAATAAGATGACCCACATGGAGTTTGGCCCTAGTTGCCAATTTTAACATCCTTGCTCTCTCTCACTCTCGCCTTGCTCCTCACTCTCACCCTCTCTCAATCTCAATCTCACTCTCACTCTCACAATGATGAAATGAAATGAGGGAGGGTCTATTTAACCCTCCCTCCCTCACAAATTTTCCACAAAAAAAAAATTACCGCCAAACCTTCTTTTTTTTCCGCGCGTTTCGCTCTCGTCAGTCGCTCCCGTCACTCCGAGAGCGGTCGGGAGCGATCGCTCCCGAGTTATAAACATCGTTCCCGAAGCAATGGGAGCGACGCTCCCTGCTTCGCTCCAGAAATAGGCAGGGAAAGCAAATTTTTTTACAAGAGCGCGCTCCAGAGTCGCTCCCGCCCAGAGCGCAGATTAGGAGCGGGATCCGGGGGGGCGCTCCCTCGCAACACTGTCTCAGAGTATGTTTCACCGGGACTATTCTTATCTTAGACTCCCATTCCTCAAAGAATATCGATCCTCTACGACTACTCTTGTCTTGGATGCCCTATCACATCCTCAAAGAGTATCGGATGTCAGATGCTTACCCAATCCTCCATTCTATCTTCCCAAGTGAAGACAAGAATGATGTGTCTATCTCTCCCTCTTAACTAGGGAGGATATACCCATTCCAATGAAGGAATGTTCCCAAGCTTCCTCTTAATCAGGGACTTGACCAAGCTCCCTCTTAACCAAGGACTTGCTTCCAGCAGCTCTTTAGGTGGAGATCATGGGACAAACAGTTGCTTGTAGGACTCCTTCCTTCGATGTCATGAGTTTCTTCTTTGATATGGAGCCTACATCTTTTTAGTACTTCTTGTAGGGCACAGACCATCCATCACTTTCATTCAGGAATTATGTCAGTCATGTCATCCTTCTTTTCATCGAAAAGTGATCCATTAGTCCATATTTGGCTTTCCTTCATGCCTTGCTACCTTCTTCATGTCATGATTCCTTCAGGATCTTTCATCCTATCACATGAATATCAGTTGTAGATGACATCTACAGCTCTTTCCTTGGTAGCCCTGCATTAGCCCATCCAGATATCGTTCAAAAATAGAAAATGAATATTAAACCAAAATTACCTTTGTAATGGTCTTTTATCATGACATCTCCTTGTTTGCATCAACATTCTGCATATATATTGACACATCTCCTTGTTTGCATCAACATTCTGCATATATATTGACACATCTCCAAAAAGATATACAAAGTCAAGGGTCTCTTTCATTTTTAGAGTTTATAAAGATCTTCATATCTTTCCCATGGAGATATCATAGTCAAATCTTTTTAGGCCTTGGATGTTGATTCCCTTCTCCATGGTTGCATTTTTCATGATCTCTTCCTTCTTTATTCACACATTTCCTCCCAGGATCTTCCAATCATAGTTCCTTCAACTTTATCAACCACCTCATATTTCATATGAGGACATATAATGTTGATTTCATCTAGTCAATGTGTGAACAATGCCTTCATGCATCCTTTCAAAGGAGGAGATCCTTTCTTTTGATCATGCTCTTAAGGTAGAGCACTCATTCATGATAGCTGCAACCATCTGACATGACTCGATTTTATCAAATACAAGCATACATACCTCATCTCTTTCTTTTGGTCATCTAGACTTCCTTTGGCAGCTTCCTTGATTGAAGCACTTCAATCCCTTGACCTGCTTTACTTCTTTTGACATCATACCATTATACCATGAATCTCATACAAGTTGGAATTCCTGGCGAGACACTTGCTTCTTCAAGTAGGTGAACCTTCCAAAGAAGATTCCAATGGAGGCTCTTGATCATCCTTATTTGGCAAATGCTCCTCTTGAATGATGCATGATGAGCTCTATGCTCGATGACTTTATTTTTCCCATAAGTACTATTGAGGTTACCAAGAGTTATATCCTTCTATAGTTGACTACTATACACTTCTATTTCAACTATCTTTCAATGCTTCTTTATGATGATGTCATGAGCTCCTGCTTTCAATCGTATGCTTCTATGATGCTATCTCCGTGATGCATCCTATCATGCTTCTAATGATTCCTACCACAACAGAAAACCTTGAAAAGAACTAGGTCAGGAAGACTATCTCAATCATAGTAGAGATCTTTTACTTCCTCCTTCTTGGATTTCTTATTTTCAACTTCTTCTACTTCTTTAGTGATATGGGCTTCTTCCCTTCCTCTTTTGTTGTTGTCCTTCTTAAGCTTAGGACAATCTCTCTTGTAGTGCCCATATTCTTGACATCCATAGCATTGAACCTTTGCCATATTCTTCTTTCTTTTCTAAGGACCAAATTTCCCAAACTTCCCTTTTCTCTTTGCCATAGCAACATATGCTTGGGTTTGCTCATTTGATCCTACATCATATTTTGCCTTCAACCTGGTTTCTTCAATTTTGCATAGTGACCACAAATCATTGAATGGAGTAGCTTCCTTCTTCCCATAGATACTTGATGTGAAGTTGCCCCATTCTTCCAGTAGTGCATTGAGCACTATGGTAGTCATCTCTTTGTCAAACATTATCTCTCCCAATTCTTGTAGTTGATCTCTTATTTCAGATATCCTCATAAAGTATGAGGTTATTCCTTCTTCTTTTGATATCTTCATCTTGTAGAGTTCTTGCCTTAACGAGATTACTTCTCCTGCAATGCTTACGGAGAACAATTCTACAAGTTTGTCATATATTTCTTTTGATGTTTCTAACTTTGATACACAGGGGATGAGGGGATCATTGATGGATTCTATGAGAATCCTTTGAACCCTTACTTCCCCTTTCATGTACTTTGCAAGAGCTTGAGCTTCTTCCTTCAGAGGTTCTGTGATTGAGCCCTTAACATGTTCCACAACTTCATTTTCTGAGAGGATTAAATCAACCCTCTTCTTCCGTGCAAGAAATTTTGATTAGCCAACAAACTTATTGCTCTACTTGCAAAAAGACATTTTGATAGATTCAGATGTGGACATAAAGATACTTACTTGTGAAGATACTCCTTGATGACAATATCTTCAATTTGTTGCCTTCTTGAGTTTGATGATGATATGGTAATAGAAGATTTCTTCTTCAAGAAGATGTCTTCTTTCAAAAGTGATCCTTAACCCAAAGAGAGGGAGATCACCTTGAATCCTTGATGATGATGATAACATCCTTGATCTTCCTTCCCTTAGATGATTAGGCTTCAAGATGCTTCGATTTGAAGATCTCTTCAATTTGAGTAGACGTAGGGTCTTTTGAGGTCTCCTTCCTTGTGATGATGATGTGAGTGAGATTCCCAAAAATGATTCTAGTATGGACTCTTTCCTTGAACAAGTTAGGATATTGATACTTTCTTCAAGACGATGATGTAGTCCTTGTCTTCAAAATGCCTTTGGAGATGATAGGATCTTCTTGATGCTTTGAAGCCCTTGATATTCTTCTTCGATCCTTAAATGCTTGAGTGTCCTTTATTGAGATGCCCTTACTTGACTTGTTACCTTAACTTTGATACCATGTTGAGAAATCTAGGGGGCAACAAGTGTAGGTGATTTCTCTTAATTTGATAACTGCTTGTAATGTATTTTTACTTTACTTGATTAACTTCTTCTTTCTTTTATTATTATTAGTGTTCTCTATCATCAAACAGATACCAAATCATAAAGAACAATGAGACAATAAGACACAAGATATAGGCAATCAGCGAAGGCCAAAACCTCTCCAACTGAGAGGAAAACCCACCAGAATCCTTCTCTTCTTATAGAACTTCAATTGACGAATTCCAAGACCTGTGACCCTTGACCAAGACCCTCCAAGACCAAGTCATCCTTCCTTCTTGATGAGTTTTCCTTACACAGCTTCAAGCAATAAACTTCGACCTTCCAGCAACTTCAACCTAACGACTTCACAGCTTCAACCCTGATGCGGCTTCAACAGCTTCACAATGTCAATCTAGAGGCAGCTTCACAGCTTCGACCTTGCAACTTCTTGCAGCTTCACAACTTCGATATAACTTCAGAATTTCATCTAGCCCAGAAATTGTAAAAACCCTAACGAACGAGAGAGAGAGATAGGCCCAAAAACTTCGATCTTGATCTTCTTCTTCTTCTTTGTCGTCTTTTTCTAGCGTCTATCTTGAGGAGATCGAACTTGCTTGAGTGTGAGTCCAAATGAGGTCGAGTTTCTTCTTATATATAGCCTTTTGAGGGGTACAAATTGCTATCTTAAGGCCGACTTGTCCCTTCATGTAGGCTGACTTGATCTTTGTGCCATGACATCTTGGAGGGTCTTTTGACTCTATTTTGACTCAATAAATTTTTCTTTACAATATGTAACATGCCCAAATGGGTCTTGAATACATGACAATGACTCAATTGACTTTATGACAAACCTAGAAGCACTCAATGGGTGCTTGACCTAAAAATAAATTTCCCTTGAGCATGAAAGCCATGCCTCAAGATTAACAATAATAAATTTATTTTTCTCTTTTCATTAAAATACATAAAATCGTGATTACATATGTCATTATGAAGACCAAACCTAGTTACATACATCAACATAAATGGTTTCGTTCTTTCAGAGCCTTAGTGGAGAATCAAACAGGGTAAAAGATCAAAAGATTGAGGACAGACAATGGAACCGAATATGAATCAAATGAATTCAATGACTTTTGTAAAGAGGTTGGCATTAAGAAGGAGACAATTGTTACATACACTCCCGAGAAAAATGGAGTTGTTGAAAGGAAGAATTGAACGATTATGGAAGCCACCCGTGCCATGCTCCATGATCAAAGTCTACCAAAATTCTTATGAGGAGAAGCTGCCAATATTGCCATGTATGTTCAAAATAAGAGCCCACATCAAGCACTAGATTTCAAGACACCCGAAGAAGTTTTCGCTAGTAAGAAACTTGATGTTTCTCATTTTAGAATATTTGGTTGCCCCATGTATTTTCATGTGCCTAAAGAGAAAAGAAAAAAGTTGGAAGCATCTGGAAAGAAAGGTACATTTGTGGGCTACAGTGAAAATTCAAAGGCATATAGAATCTATGTGCTTGGTCAAAGAGAAGTGGAAGTAATCCATGATGTCACCTTCGATGATGACACTGCCCTTGGGAAAACCAAAGATCTCCCCATTCCAAGGAAGGATAATGATGATGCAGCAAAAATATAAGATGAACCTCTAACAGATGAGCCTATGCCCGATGTCGAAGGCCTGATGGATCCCATCGATCCACCTCCCGATGATCGCTCTACCTCAAGGAAAAGACCTTTGTAGCTCAAAGATACTCTCGAAGATGCTAAAAGACATATTGCTCCAAGAAGGACATTTTGTGAAAGTAAGAAGTCGAACAGTTATCAAGGGTACTTAGCTACTATGAGTACTATTGTTCAAACTAAGCCATGTAAGTTCGAAGAAGCCGTAAAGCACCAAGTCTAGAAGGATGCAATGAATGAGGAATATGAATCTATCATGAAAAATGATGTCTGGGATGTGGTGCCTAGACCGAAGGAAAGTCTGTAATCACCTCAAAATGGCTATACAAAATCGAACATGGAGCAGATGGGAGTGCTGAGAAATTCAAGGCTAGGTTTGTTGCTAGAGGCTTCTCTTAAAAGGAAGAAGTGGACTATGGCAAGATATTTGCACCGGATGCCCAATATAGCACTATTTGATCTATTATTGCTCTTGCTACCACTCAAGGATGGAGCCTACATCAAATGGACGTTAAAACTGCTTTCTTGCATGGCTCGCTTAAGGAGGAAGTCTACTTGGAACAACCTCAGGGGTTCGAAGTACAAGATCGAAGGACACATGTATGCAGGTTGAAGAAAGCCCTCTATGGGTTGAAGCAAGTCGTTAGGGCTTGGTATGAGAGGATTGATAGCTATCTTATGAAGTTGGGATTTACGAGGAGCGATGTTGTTCCTAACCTATACTTCAAGGTTCAAAAGGACATGCCTCTCATTTTGGTCCTTTATGTAGATTATCTCTTTCTGACAAGTGCAGACTCTCTCATTTACCAATGCAAGAGGGAGTTGGCTTCCGAGTTCGATATGAAGGACCTAGGACTGATGCACTACTTCCTAGGCTTAGAGGTCTGGAAAAATCCACGCGAGATTTTTCTTTCTCAAGGAAAATACATTGTAAAGCTGCTCAAGAGATGTGGGATGGTGGATTGCAAGTTTGTGTCTACTCCAATGGAACTCAACTTCAAGAAGCTATGTGGTAGTATTGTTGAGCCTAAATTGGCAAACCCCTTTGAATATAGACAACTTGTGGGGGCTCTGATGTTCTTGGTAAACTCTCGTCCGGACATATGCTTTGCTATGAATACATTGAGACAATTTATGGTCGAGCCTCATCACATACATTGGAATGTTGCTAAGAATCTCTTGAGATATCTCTGTGGCACAATCAACTATGGACTGACATACACAATTTGAGGCTACATGGATACACTGATGTTGACTGGCCTGGCAGTGTGGTGGATCGAAAGAGCACATCAAGATGTTGCTTCTCATTGGGGTCTACTTTGATTTCATAGATGAGCAGGAAGCAAAAATAGGTTGCTTTAAGCACTGTCGAGGCCGAATACATTCCAACTAGTATAGTCCGTTGTGAAGTTGTTTGGTTGAGGAAGCTCTTTAGTGAGCTATTTGAGCACGTGTTGGACACCACCATGATCTTCTACGACAACCAGAGTGGGATTCGTCTTTCAAAGAATCTCGTGTTCCATGACCGCTCCAAGCACATTGATATCAGATACCAATTTATCCAGGATATGGTACAACGGGGAGCAATAAGGCTCCAACACATCAGGATTGATGAGCAGGTCGCAGACATCCTCACAAAACCCTTAGGGAAGGTTAAATTCTTAGCCTTCCGAGAGAAACTTGGAGTCATGGAAAGACCCTCCCATGAGGGTCCTGCTTGAGTTGGACATTGAACTCTGTGAGCTCTTGGGGGCTCGGGGTACTTCTTAGAGCTATGAGCAACCATAGGGTGAGTGGTTCACCTTCCCCTATTGGTGCATTGTGTACATGGTGAGTGGTTAACCTTCCCCTGTGATACCCCATGACGGTTGACATGTGTGTAGGGTGAGTGGTTCACCTTCCCCTGCGATTGATGACACGTGTAGGGTGAGCGGTTCACCTTCCTCTACGATTGACATATGCATAGGATGAGTGGTTCACCTTCTCCTATGGCATATGAGCAGGATGAGTGGTTCACCTTCTCCTGCTAATGCCCCAGCATACATCCTACCCACGTAGTCCAGGACTCATGGAAAGTACCTCTCATATGGCCAATGAGTTGGGAAAAGCGGATAGGAACCATAGCACTACCAATGGACGCATCGTGTACTGTCATACTCCCTATGTCTAGGATGCATGGTGTTCAACAACTTGAACTGAGATCAATTCTAATTGAGGTTCCACCTTTGGACTGGCTTTTGTCAATGGAGAGTGGTAAGGTCTTGTGACTCACTCTTAATCGATTCTTTTTCATTACTCATATTAGTGTTCCACAGAGTAGAGATGAGATGAGATACAACGATGGTTCATGACGTCAGGATGGCATGATGATCGATGATGATGGATGGATTGGCAAGTGGAGTTCTCCCTAGTTGAGAGGGAGTGTTAAAATGGCAACTACGGCCAAATTCCACCTTGGGACAGCGCATTTGATGGAGATGATGATTGCATTAAATTCCTCTTTTCAAGAGGACCAAAATTGATATAAAGATCATCTAATTTGGACAAACATAAGTGTATTTTTGAATTTATGCCCACACATGTGCAAATTGTTCAAGTCGGCCACATCATCATGTAGGCTCATGAAACCCGATGGACGTGTCACTTAACCCTCATCTACTTGTATAAATTTACGTGACCTCTCACGTCATTTGGCATCATCATCACTCACACATTCTTCTCTCTCCTGTACAAATTTAAGTGACCTCTCACGTCATTTGGCATCATCATCACTCACACATTCTTCTCTCTCCTTCTCTCATTGGTTCATACAGAGATTGGGCAGTCTCTCTCTCTCTCACATGTGTGGCAAAAGGAGGTCGAATTTCTGAATAGAATTAAAGGGCCAAAAATTTCAAGAGTTGACCAAGTTTGATCAGCATTGACCACAGACTCTTTGACCAGTTTTGACTGCGATTTTTGGAGAATTATTGTTGTTTCTCTATGCCACATTGTTGGGCACAAAAATCGAGAAAATCAGGGCACTTTGACAAGCATTGACTTCAGGGTTTACTGCAACTTTGACCGCAGACAATTACAAAGACTTTCTCTCTCCTTCGACCAAATTTGGCTAGACTTTGAAGGATTGTTTTGAGCTGACTTTGACTAGCAAGGAAGGCCGAATTTCACTGAATTTGACTGAGCTCCAAGTGGATTGTTTCACTGTTGTGTTGACCATCTTTAACTTTCTCGTTAGGGCTAAGTTTGACTGCAGATTTGACCAGGTTGTTTTGACTTTGATTTGGCAAGTCAATTTTGGCTTTTGTACTCTCTCTCTGTGTTGAACATTTGATATAATGATAAGAAAATTTTATCAAAGGGTTTTCCCCACATTTGGGGATTTTTCCCTGGCATCTGCCAAATCTGGTGTCATCTTGTCTTTTGCATTTTTATTTTATGTTTTATCTACAGTGACTGTCAATGTGATTTATGGTTAATGTGATTGTTACTGGAAACTAATTTGGAAATTGTCATTGGGTTGCTTAAAAGCACATTGAAGTAATTGTGCTAAGCATAGAACATACCATTGTTATCTAAATTTAACACGCGTGTAATATCATAATCCAGTTAATAAAATAAGGCTGAGTTTTTGAAATATTATTTGTGTTTTTTCTTGCTAAGTTTTTGCATAAGTGCCATGGTGTTATTTAAATTTGCGCCAAAATTATATGTGTAAATTTTTTGAAGAATTTTGAAGAAAAGATTTACTGAAAATTTTAGAAAATAATTAAAAGGAATATTACATACTACCACTAGGAGCGCTTAGTACCTAGACAGTGGTGCATCACACCACACAACAACAACATGAACTCTTCAGTAGTATGATAGAGAAGGACTCAAATTTACATGCGGAGCTTGGTAATGATGCCAAGTATGTTGTGAGGGGTGTTGGAACTATCACGTTCCAACTCAAGTCTGGAGGGTCACTAGAAGCTAAGGAAGTGTTATATGTTCTAGGATTGAGGAAGAGATTGTTATTAGTCTTAGATATGGAGGACAGAGGATTTTTTGTGATGTTTCAGAAGGGAGAAGTACTCATGTGTCCAAAGGGAGCTAGCCTTGACACGGTAAGGGTCATTGGGATTAGAAAAGGCAGCCTTTACAGGTTACAAGGAAAGTCAGTACAAGCCTTGGTACATAGCAATGACAACTTGTGTGAGTTGTGGCACAAAAGGATGGGGCACTTGCACTACAGGGCATTATTGATTCTAAGGGACACTGTCATTGGTCTCCCAAAGTTCAACATTGAGTAGCAAGGTGTGTGCACTTGGCAAGAATGTCAAGACTACTTTTCCAAGCAACGAGAGTAGGTCCAAGGGGATCTTGGATCCCATACATTCAAAATATGTGTGGACTAATCTCAGTGGCATCAATACAGGGGTCATATCACATTCATAGGTGATTTCTAGGAAAACTTGGATCTTCTTCACGAAGACCAAGGATGGGGTCTTCAGTCAGTGTTAGGAATTCAAGGCCTACCTGGGGAATCAAACAAGAGGAGGATCAAGATCTCGAGGTTAGATAATGGGGGAGAGTACACCTCCAATGACTTCAAGGATTTCTACAAGGAAAGGATCAAGAGAGAGATGACAATCTCATACAACCCTCAGCGGAATCGGGTTGCGAAGAAAAAGAAGCGGTCCATCATAGGCACTTCCAAGGTAATAATTCACGACCAAGATTTGCCTATGTTTCTTTTGACAAAGGCATGCAACACGATAATTTATGTTTAGAGCAAGAGTCCTCACAAGATCTTGGGGGACAAGACTCCTAAAGAAGCATTCACAAGGGTGAAGCCAAAGATAGGGCACTTTAACATTTTTTATTGTCCAGTGTGCATCCATGTTCCTATGGAGAAGAGGATAAGTTGCAGCCCTCGGGAGAAAAGGGCATATTTGTGGGGTACAAGGAGACTTTGAAGACATATGGGATCTTCATTTTAGCATGGAGGAAGAAAATTGTTAGTAGGGATGTGAAGTTCAAAGAGGACCTAGCATTTGGGAAGTCTCATGAGCCACTTCCAATGATAGAGAACAAGGAGCAAGAGGCTCTGAAGGATGAGCAATGTTCATTAGCTACTTCCAAGTCAGGGAGTCAGAGTTCAGGTGAGGAGGAGTCAACAACACCTCCTACTAGTTTTGTCAGGAGACCTTGATGATTTGAGCAAACATTAAGGGATGCTCCTAGGAGCACATTCAAGGTGAATAAACCTCTGAGGAAATTTCCAAACTATGTGGCACTTTTGAGCTTCATTAATGATTCCAAGCCTTCTAGTTTCTAGGAAGCAGTAGATCAACAATTTTGGGAGGATGCCATGATGGAGGACTATAACTCCATTATGAGGAATGATGTATGGATATAGTTCCAAGACCATAGGGCAAGTCAATGGTGGATTAGGTGAGTTTCAAGATCAAGCATGTTGTGAATAGTAGCATAGAAAAATACAAGGCAAGGTTCATGGTGAGAGTTCTCCCAGAAAGAGGGAGTTGATTACAAGGAGACATTTGCTCCAATCGCCAAAAATACTTCCATTAGAGTTATATATTGCTTCAATCATGAGGTGGGAGGATACATCAGAGGGATGTCAAGACATCATTCCTTGATGGAATGATTAAGAAGGAGTTGTATATAGACAACCCCTCAAGCATCAACAGTTATGAGGATTCGAATACCGCACAAAATAAATCTTCATTTAACAACAAAGCAGATCTCCTAGACCAAACTGCTTCTCCGACTATCTTCAAAACGACGAACACAATAGATCACGAAGCTAAGACACCAATGTCCCAAGAACCAGAAGAGATGAAGGAGATGTAAGATAAAGAAAGTTGGAAGACCGTAGAGAAGAAAAAGAAAGCTACAACATCAATCTCGCCAAGAAAGACGAGGAGCTAGACAATTAGAAACTAAGAAAATTATAGGTCTAATAGACCAATTTGGTCTCAGTGGACGTTAACCACCATCATCATCATCATCATCATAAATAAATCTCGTGGCTTTGAAGTACATGGGAGGGAATCTCATGTGTGTAGATTGAAGAAGGCCTTATATGGATTCAAGCAAGCACCCAAGGCATGGTACTCCAAGACTAATGGGTGGTATTTATTGAGCATGGGCTTCACTAAGAGTGACGCAGATCCCAACTTGTATTTCATACTTGTTGGAAATGATCCACTAATATGGATTTAAGACTGGAATGAAATGAAATACAAATTAAAATCAACACACAAAGATACAGTGAAACTGAACTTCAATTAATAAATAGAAATGTCAAAATTGTTTACATGCAAAATGAAAGAAACCAACTCGAATGATGGTGGTAGCTTATCTCTGAGAAGAGATGTGACGGCAATGCGCCTTCTTGAGTTGTGTTACAATGAGGCTTATAGGCCTTTTTATCATGAAGAAATAATCAGAAACCCTAAAATCCAACACTAACCCTAGGAGATGAAGCGCCAAAGGCTTATGGGCCTCGATGGGTTAAGTTGGAAAGTCAACTTCCTGGGTTCGTAACTTTGACATACGATCTCCATTTGGCAAGCACGTAGAAAGGCATATCTAAGGAGAACAACTTTCAACTGCAAACGCTAGTCATAGACTCACGTTTGCCCGTTTCCCCAAAAAATATCGTTTAGGGCCTCAAAATGGCTCCGAAAGTTTTGGACCTAAAAACTGCCAAAATAGGAAACTATGCTAAAAAATAGGAAACTGTGTTGTGAGCCAAGTGGAATTGGTCGATGACCACCAATATCCGCCTTGATCATCCACTCATCTTGGTGTTATACGTGGATGAACTATTTCTCACAAGTGCAGAGAGGGCTCATAGTAGGGCGAAAGGACTTGGCCACAAAGTTTGAAATGAAAGATATTAGATTGATGCATTACTTCTTAGGGTTAGAGATATGGCAAAGGTTAAGTGAGATTTTCCTTGGTTAAGGTAAGTATGTAGTGGAGATCTTGAGGAGATTTGGGATGTAGAAATGCAAACCTATGGCTACACCTATGAGCACCAATGTGAAGAAGGCCTTGACTTTAGATTTAGAATTGGTGGATCCCACATTGTATAGACAGTTGATAGGTCCTTGATGGATTTGGTCAACACCACACTAGAGATTTGTCTTGTTGTGAACACCTTGAGTCAATTCATGTTAGAGTCGATGCAAGTGCATTGGGTAGCAACAAAGCATGAATTAAGGTACTTGAGAGATACAATGGAGTATCGCCTGAGTATATTGGTGGTGATGGAGAGAAGTTGTAGGATATATAGGCTCAAATTGGGCAAGGAGTGTAGTAGTTAAGAAGAGTACCTCAGGGTGCTACTTTAATCTTGAATCAACGATGATTTCCTTGTTCAGCAGGAACCAGACTTCCAATTCAGTAGAGGCAAAGTATATGGCATGTTAGGCTATTTGGCTTAGCAAGTTGTTCACAGGATTATTTGCTTAGGGGTTGGAGCTTATGGTGATACACTATGATGATCAGAGTTGTTTCAAACTCTCTGAGAATCCCATGTTCAATTATAGGTCCAAACATATGTAACGTCTCCAATGGATTAATTGCCTCAAGGGACAAAGTAGCCTATCAATCCCCGTAGGCTACAGTCTTTGATAAAAGGGGAAAACCCAACTACCCAATGTTTGGGCAAAATGGGGTAAGTTTTGGGACAATAGGGGCAAAAAGCCCAAAGTTGGGGGTTTCCATGAACCCCTCTCAATTAATTAAGGACAAGAAACCCCCACAAGGAAATCTATAAATACAAGAGAGTTGGAATCATTTTTGGGGATCATCGAATTGGAACGATTTGCCTCTATTTTTATTTGAGCCTGAGGCTTTGAGGGTTGAGACCCCTTCTTTGATTGGCTTCGGTAGAGGTGGTCCCATCCTATCCAATCCTTTGTCTAGTTTCGGTGAAGTTGATCCCACCCTACCTAGACACCTCCTCTTGTTCTAGCACAACATATTACTTGGAGCATATCAAACAAGTAAGGAAGTAGTTTATGCGGTCAAAGGCTGTTGATCAAGCGCAGTAAAGGTCATTCTTGTGGCCTCTCTTGGAGTGAAGGTCAAACTAAAGTATACTTTAGCCACAAAATCCCCTTGGTCTGAAACAACAAGGCAATTCTAGATAATTTGAAGCAGTAAAGGTTATCTCTGTGACATCCTGGATGAAGAGAATCAAACAATGAAGGCACCCCTCCCCTCCTCTGGTTTATTTGGCAAATAGGCAAAGTTTTCTTTGCGGTTTGACTACAGAAATAGCAAGGTTCACCTGGCAAACAAAAACCCGCAGGCCGCAAGGTCGAGAGGCTCATGTTGAAAATTCAAGTGCAATATAGACTAGCACTAATTTATGAACACTGATAATCACTTCTGATTTATTATATATTCTTTTAGCATTCACAACTTCTTCATCAAGCAATTACACTTCAGAAATTCAACCATAAAAGTAGAAGGAACAGTAGAGATCACAATGCACAAAATCAACACAAAGTTTACCTTGGGAAAACCCACTTGGAGTAAAAGCCCAACAATCCTTTCCTTAGAGAATCAATTCAACAAGAGACATCAAAGTCAAGACAATAAGCAAACTGACCAGCAAAGTCATCCACCAAGAGTCCAAGTCAAGCCCTCCTCAATATGCCCTAGTCAACACAGTTAAGGGTCTGCACAAAGGTCTGAAATTTGGCCTATCTTCCATAGAAGTTTGGACTTGACCATAGAGAGATATCATGGAAAATTTCAGCCCCTTTCACAGAAAATATAAACAGAAACTTAAGCCCTTTCACAGAGAAATTTTCGGCCCCTTTCATAGAGAATATACCACAGAAACTTCAGCCCTTTCACAGAGATTTGATCTGCTCCTTTGACACTTTGTTCTGCTCATTAACCCTTTGACTTGCTCCTTAGACTTCTTCATATGGCTAGACAGAAGATATTATATCTTGATGATGTGAATTGTGCTTGAGGAGAGGTCGAATGCCTCACATATATAGTGATCCAATATGCCAAATTGGTGCCATTGAGGGCTAGGCCTACTTGATTGCTTGAGGGCCGACTTGGACATCTTGTGGAGCCAAAAACAAATATTCAGAATTTAAAATTTTCTTTTGAAAGGTCATGAAGAACATGCCTTGTATTTTTCTTTTTTAATATATGAAGAATATAATTTTCTTTGGAGCATGAAGAACATGCTTTACATAAACATTTAACATTAATGATAAAAATATATTAATATGAAGACCAACCATAGCTACAAAATTCAACACCTCACGCCCCAATTTTGGCAGCAATTCGGAGGACACTATTCTGAGGCAGCGAGGGCAAGGAATTGAGGATTACACTGTTACAGGAGAAAATTTTGGTATTTGGCCCTCCTAGGGCTACGAATTACTACAGAAGGATTTTCAAGCTCCAACAAAAGTGTACAAGCCTAATTGTGAGTTGTTTCATGGTGTTCTGAGGATAGAAGCCACATATCTGAGTTGTGGGTACACCGGGAAGGTAGCTAAGCCTACAATGAGCACTCCCTCAGACCAGTGAAGTGAGAAAGGACAATCCAGGTTCTGTGTAGAAGAGTATGATATAATAGTTGTAGTAGAAATTAGTTTAATTAGTTCAATAGTGAATTTGGTTCCTTTACACATGCAGACAATGTTGTATTGGCAAAGCATTGGTTGTATACACTCTTGGTTTATTAGACAGCCAGTCCTATCTATTGTGGATTTGGGGAATATCATACTGTTGTTGATTAGATTATTCATGCACATCTCCTATTGTTGTTGAATGACTGATATATTATATGAAGGAATATCTATTGTTGAATGAATGAATGAATTTCTGTTGCTTTTCTGTGGAAACCCTAGCTTGAATAAGTAAGCCTAGTACGAAAAATTACCTTAGGATATTATAGTGGTTTCAGAGTTGGCTCTCCTGCTAGCCTGGAGGATTGTTTAATGATGGAGCAACTGGAAGCAATTTTTGGGAAGGAGTATGCAGAAACGTAGCGGAAGCTTGACGAGATTTACAAGAACCTAGCAAAGGAAGTTGATGAATGGGCGAAGGCACACCCAAAAGATTGATCATGGCTATATCCTCCTAAACAGAATGAAAATCCTAAAGGAAAAACCATACCTAGTGGTAACGGTGTTGAGGATAACTATATGACCAATGAAGATAAAAGAAGCCAATCAGATATCAGGGAGCAATATATCCCAAAATCTGTTGTCAAAAAGGCGGGCACAAATTCATGAGGATTACCACCAGCATGCAGCTTCACCAGTACCAACTCAAGTTCAAATTGACCAATCATCCAGTCAACTGGAGATAGCTAAAAATACAGGACTATGCATGGAGTTGCACAACCTGTACAGTCAAGTTTTTGGTGCAAAGTTTCCCATTGTTGACAGAAATGAAAATTCAAATGAGTCTCAAAGATTGCAGGACCTTACTAACAGCATGGAGTGAACAAATGCCCTAGAACAATACGACTAGAACTAGCATAGATTTCCCTTGAGATAGGGTTTGAGATATATTCTAACAAAATGCATGTGGTCATTGTCGACCCAAGACAAGAACAAGAGAAACCTCTAGCGATGGTGCCTCAATTACAATCTCTTAGAGGGCATATTGACTAACATAGAATCTAGCATGCACATATAGATGAATTTCTTGAAAGACGAGAACGAGAAAGCTCTCTGGAGATGATATCTGAGATTGAATCTGACAAAGTGAATACAAATGATGTCCATAAGAATCAAGCCTCTAAAACATCATCGACAACTAGTACTAGTGAAACAAAAATTGGTCCTGGAGTCGCAAATGTCAAGGCAACCCTTGAATCTACTAGGATACATGAAGTTCAAGTTACTATTAATAAAGTATTTATGCAACAAGATGATCCTTTTGTAGTTTGACAGGTTCTAGGCATGCAAAATTCTTATGTAGTACATCAAGAGTTTAATAATCAGGGACCTTCAGTACAAAATATGGAAGGGTCAGACTTCATTATTGTAGATCACAAGTCCTTTGAGGAGGACAAAGAAATGCCAAATCACCTCTCTAAAAATCACAAGACATTTGGAGCGAACAAAGAAGAAACAAATTGTGTTGTTGAAAATAACAAGGCATCTTTGGAGGGTGGGGAAGGATCACAACAACTTGTTGATATCCATGAGATACATGTGGAGGTCAGAGAAGGATCACACTGCCTTGTTGAAAATTATTTACTAAGTGAAGAGCCAAGTGTCCTTCCTGTTAGTCTAGACATAGGTTTAATAGAGAAAAAAGGATCAAATTGTCCAGTAGAACATCATAGATTACATGTGCTGTAGGGAAAGGAAGAGACAAACTTGCAGAATCAAATTTCTGAAAAGCAGGTACCACTGACTGTAGACAGTATTGATTGTCTAAAATTAGATCCAATGGCTACTACAGAATCATTTGAAATTGAAAATGCGGGGAGAAAACTTGGCAAAAGAGGACGTGGGACCTGACATATGCACTCTCATGAGAGATTGGAGAGCCAACCTCTTAGTAGAGTACTCTAAGAAAAATTTTGCTTGCGAATTATTGGACAGACTCATTCATGATGACAGGTACAAGGTGGAAGATGAGATCATCTTTTATGAAGATGAGATATATTTTGTCCCTGAATCTACGCTCAAGGAGAAGCTCGTTACAACTACACATGACAAACCAGTTGAAGTCACTCTGGAAACTCACCCTCAGTTCAAGGACTGCACAACAATGTATATGGAACAGACTATTGGTGAAAACAGGGGCCACAAGGTAGAGCAAATTTTAGTAGCAGATTCCTCCAAAAATGTAAAGGGAAGAAACACAAAGTTTGTTGTTTTTACCTTTTATGTAAAAGCCACTATTTGGCAGCAAAGGCTACTAAAGGGAAGAAGCACAAGTCGTTCTGGTTATAAGGAGCACTTCAAGGGGCATAAAAAAAGGTATGTAGCAAAAAAAATGGTAAGCAACAGTGTTATAAAAGATGCAAAGTTTGTTGTTTTATGTAAAAGCCACTATTTGGCAGCAAAAGCTACTGATTTTTTGAAAGCCTCATGCCCTTGAACTACGTGCCAAGTTCTGTTACGGAGTTTTTACACCCGATGCTCACAATGTTGTTGCAAAGCATCTTGGGGTGACCAAATTACAGGAAGGGAAGATCTAATCCGTAGGAATAAGGTGATTTTCAGTCCACCTCGAAGTCAGAAAGTTACTATGAAGGCTGCCAAATCATTCTTATCAAGGACAAACAACTACAAGATTGCAAGGGAATATATTGCCATTGAACCCTCACAGGTTGATGAGCCTTTCACCTACACAGAGCTGAAGTTTTTCAATGGTCGGCCATGCCTAGAAGACAACACTCTAAAAGATGGAAATAAGTCACCCTCAAAGGAAGAGGAGACACTAGCAAAGCATGGATAGCTTGTAGAAATTATTGTAAGGGCCTTACTACCAAAGGAGGGATCAACTACCTACAATTTTTTCTAAAGACTACTGCTATGTTAAGAGGAGCATCATCTGAGACGGGGCTTAATTCATCAACAACACACAACTGTATCTTTTGCCCGATATTCACCTATGATGTGACAAGTGGAAACAACAGTTATGGCATGATGGTGTTCCTTGCCAACATTTTAATTATTGGGCAGCAAAATCTAAGGAAGGATGTTGAAGAGGAGTTTTTGGAAGGGAAAATTTTGCAGCACCTAGATCTGTGATTGTTTGGGGACAAGCAATGTCGGGAAGGGGGTATTGTAATGTCCCCAATGGATTAATTGCCTCAATGGACAAAGTAGCCTATCAATCCCCGTAGGCTATAATATTTGATAAAGGGGAAACCCCAACTACCCAATGTATGGGCAACATGGGGGTAAGTTTTGGAGCAGCTGGGGCAAAAAGCCCAAAGTTAGGGGTTGCCATGAACCCCTCTCAATTAATTATGGAGAAACCCCCACAAGGAAATCTATAAATACAAGAGAGTTCGAATCATTTTTGGGATCATTGAATTGGATTGATTTGTCTCAATTTTTCTTTAAGCCAAGGCTCTAAGGATTTAGACCCCTTCTTCGTGATTCGCTTTGGTGGAGATAATCCCACCCTATCCAATCCTTTGTCTAGTTTCTGTGGAGTTGATCCCACCCTACCTAGACACCTTCTCTAGTTCTGGAACAACATACTCCATTGCACAAATCAGGGAAGTAAGGAAGTAGTTTATGTGGTCAAGCGAAGCTAATCAAGGGCAGCAAAGTTCATTCCTATGGCCTCTCTTGGAGCGAAGGTCAAATTGAAGTATACTTTAGCCACAAAATCCCCTTGATCTGAAGCGTCAAGGCAATTCTAGATAATTTGAAGCAGTAAAGGTTATCTCTGTGGCGTCCTGGCTTAAGGGAATCAAATAGCAAAGCACCCCTCCCCTCCTCTAGTTTATCTGGCAAACAGGTAGAGTTTTCTTTGTGGTTTGACTGTAGAAGCAGCAAGGTTCATTTGGCAAGCAAAAACCCGCAAGCCGCAAGGCCAAGAGCCTCAGGCCCCAATTTTGGCAACAATTTAATCACAAAGGACACCATTACGAGGTAGTGAGGGCAAGGAATTGAGGATCGAACTGCTACAGGGGAATATTTTGATATTCGACCCTCCTACGGCTACGAACTATTACAGAAGGATTCTTGAGCTCCAACACAAGTGTACAAGCCTAATTGTGAGTTGTTTCATGGCATTATGAAGATCTAAGCCGCACATCTAAGTTGTGGGTACACCAATAAGGCAGTCGAGCCTACAAGAAGCACTCTCTAAGACCAGCGGAGTAAGAAAGGACAGTCTAGGTTTTGTGCAGAAGGATAGGATATAATAGTTGTAGAAGAAATCAATGAAATTAGTTCAATAGTGAATCTAGTTTCTTTACACCTACAAACAGTATCGTATTGGTGAAGTATTGGTTGTATACACTCCTAGTTTATTGGACAATTAGTCCTATCTATTGTGGATTTGAGGAATATCATACTTTTGTTGATTAGGTTATTCATGCACATCTCTTATTGTTGTTGAATTACTTATATATTATATGAAGGAATATCTGCTACTGAATGAATGAATGGTTTTTTGTTGCTTTTCTATGGAAACCCTAGCTTGAATAAGAAACCCTAGGATGAAAATTAACCTTAGGATATCACAGCATATTGAGATCAGATATCACTTCATCAAAGACAGGATCCAAAAACGGGCAGTGAAGTTTCAGTATATCTCCACAGCAGATTGCAGACATTCTTACCAAACCTTGGTGAAAGGGAAGTTTGTGTTATCCAAGGCCAAGCTAGAAGTGGTGCAGAATACCTTCCTTGCTAAGAGGGAATGTTGATGTTGTAGCTTAGACTTAAACCTCCACACAAAGCTAAGTGTCTAAACGTGTGAAAGTAGTTTAATTGACTCTTAACCTTAGCAATTACTTTAATTATTAAATTAATTTCTTTTTATGAGAAAAGTGAGTAAATCTATCGAAATGTAAAGGTTATTTGCATTAATGAATTAGCTAAATCACAAATGTTGATCTCAAGTGAAGTTGAGATTTAATCTCAATTGTCGATCACTTTGGAGATTAGGGTCGTTGATTTAGTCATAACTCAAACTTATAAAAAGAAGTCTGGTCTAAGGGAGAAGACACGAAAAGGAAATCTTAAGGATGGGGTGAAGAACTTTCATCCACGTGCTGAGGGAAAATAGCAAAGAGAATTTTTGCAACAAGGAATCAATCCCAGAACAGTGATACAGTAGAAATAGCAAGGTTGAGTCACACATGGGAGCACAGGAGGGTTTAGTTTAAGCCAAGCAGCTCCACACATGTTGTGAATCACTTGTGCAGATCGCACGTGTGAGTATAGTAATTCGTACAGCGCACAAGTGTCACACGTGTGAGATCATATAGCCACATGTGTAGTTGTACGACTACAGCAGTAGATTTGTAGAGCAGGGGGGTTAATCCAACAATTTCAAAGGTTGTACAACCCATACAGGTGCCCAGAAATTTTCCGGAAAATTTCTAAATATGGTTGTAGCTTAGAAAAGCCCTTGTGAGCTTAGAAGAAATTTGAATGAAAAACTGAATTTTGAAGGGCAAATTTTCTGTGTATCTGTGCATGAAATTGGTTGTTTATTTTGCTTCTGTTGAAAATAAAAAATTAAATTTACCTATTAAAATCCCAGTAGTACATTTTGTTCAACAAGTTGAAAAATTAATACGAAAAAATTTGCTAGGAAATAATTTGTTAGTTACCAAGGTTAGAAAATAAACATGACAATTATGAAGCCAATGAAAGGAATCTTATAAACTCAGGGCAGGATGATCAGCGTGATATCTCTATGCCTTGTATTTGTGTAACGTCCTCTACAAATTGAGGACGAATGGGACGAAATAGCCTATCCATCCCTGTAGGCTATAGTCCTCTATGAAGGGGAAAAAACCCCAAAACACATACTATTGGGGCAAGTTTTGGGGTGGTTCGGTGAAGAAACCCAAAATTGGGGTTTGAAGTAAGGATTAATTAATCATTTAAGAAGAGGAGACCCCTCTAGGAAATCTATAAATAGAGAGGGATTGAATTCATTTTGGATCATCATTGTGGATCATCTCATTTGTTTTTTGAGCACTAGTTCTAAGGGTTTTTCTAAGACCCCTTTTATTCTGATCAATTTCGGCGGTAAAAGATTCCACCCTAGATGACACCAATGTTATCAGAACCGAACCGGTGATCGAACCACAAAATCTTGTGGACCATGAACTAGTTGGAACCGGTAAAAAATTGGTTTACCAAAAACACAAAATATTCATATTTTAAAGTAAAACATATATATTCATGTGCATTCATATGAATCCAAACCATTTATATACAAATATGCAAAAGCTCTCATTTATATAGCAAGTAATAGTGCATATAACCAAAATAATACTTAGTGCAAAACATCGTTGAACCAAAAAAATCAAGAAGCAGGCTCTAAAAGGCCTTTATAATCCAAAATAACATGATAGTATGATACTACAGTCTACAATACTACAACTACAGCCTACAAGTGCTAATTGTCAATGTCATCATCCTAATCATCCTCTTCATCCTCATTTGAAGAACGAGTAGCATTCCAGTCTGTGATCATTGCCTATATTGGGATTTCCGTCATCAATATAACCCTCTAAGCATTAAAATAAGATAGAAAAAGTGTAGCATGTCAAGTCAAGATTTTGTTTGAGTGATGGGTACATTTTTAGTAGAGTCACGATAAAAGAGTTCGACAACCATTGCCACTAACATCAAAGTACATAGAGGGATTGGTGCTCTTTATTAAATAATTGTTCCATACCCACGTACATGACAAAATCCAATGGAAATGTTGCAATCTCCACAATCCTATTATCCTGAAAAATTGTTTAGTCTGCTAGATTTTGAGTGAAATCAAAAATTCTTGTTAAAATTGGCAACTAGGGCCAAACTCCATGTGGGTCATCTTATTTATGGCAGCTGATACTTTTCTTGGATCCTTCTCATCGAGAGGTGTAGGATTGATCTAAAGATCATCCGATTCCGATAAGTATTCAAGGAGTGATGAATTTATTTGTGTTATAAGACAATTCGTCAAGGTCGGCGAGCAACCAAATAACCCACACATGTGCTCAACGTTTTAGTATAAAAGGAGATGACTTGAGTCATTTCACACACACTTCTCTCTTGATTTCTCTCCACTTGTCTTGGGTTTTAGTGTGAGAGAAATCTAGGAGGAAGTAGCCCTAAGACACAGGAGGAAAGGAGCCTTAACAATCTCCCCTAGCCGCAGTCCTAGCCTAGCTTCTACGCATAACCTAGCCGCAGTCATGAAGAGATGCCCTAATCCTCCACACTGTCCCAAGGGTAACCTAGACGCACTAAGGAAAGGAGTCCTACGCATGACCTAGGTGTTATCCTAAAGGAGTCATGGACAGCATGAGAATTCAGGGATTGTTTAGAGGGTCTTTCAGGGGCCCGAAGTGAAGGAAGGTGGGCCGAAGAACTGCTCTTGGAGGCTGAAGTAGTGAAGGGGAATTCTGGGATGTTTGAGGACCAAATGGAGGGGAGGCAGACCCCAAACAGGTAGCCACAGAATTGTGATGTCTTGCTGTAACAAGCCACAGGCAATATAGGGCAGGTCGAGGTTGTTAAAGAGGGCTAGATTGCCCAGAATCACAGAAAGAAGGGTCAACCTCCTAACAAAGGGAAACCGCACTCCTTAACAGCAGATCTGGGCAGAATTGAAGGCTGGATATAGGACTGTAGGTTTCTCTAACCAGTGACCAGAACTCTGCCCATGAACAGCAGTACAAAGGTATGTATGTTCTCCATTAATGACTTGTGTTGGGTCCATGACTTTGGATCAGTTTGAATGGGATTCTTTTGCAGCCTGTAATAGCCAAAGTGGAGAGGCAGACTTCATGGTTAGATGCCCTAACCAGTGGCAACATCTACAGTGATTATTCATTGATGTATTAAACACTTGGAGAATCTGTTAGCAGCCATGTGGAGGGGTTTCTTAGGTGTTGGATACTGCCACATAGGAGCAGCAATGTCACTAACAATGAGACAACAGTGCTAGTAGTATGATGACATGATGCAATGGGACAGCAGCAATGGCATGGTGCAATGATGGCACAACAAGACAGCAACAACAGCAAGACACAGCATGCCAAATGGGACAGCCAAGCAATGTTGCTTGTTGGAGCATAGCAAATGGGATAGCAGTATGCCAAACATGGAATGTCAATGTCACTAACAGTGGGACAGCTGTATGCCACATGGGACATCAGTGGCTAGCATGGTGCACCTATGACACATGGGACAGCAGTGGCAACAAAAGTTGCAGCAGTATGATGTGTGCAGCATGGTCATGAGGTCCAGCATAGTGATGATGGGTGCAGCATGGTCCAGCACGGTGGGGTGCAACATGATGACGAAGTGCAACATGATGACGAGGTGCAGCACAATGATAAGTGAAGGAGTCACCTTGGAGAATCAATTGAAGCAGCATGTCTTCAACTGAGTTCAGCTATCACATGTATCATCTTCTTAGAGATGATCTATGCTCTTATTTAGATAAGTCAAAGTGTTGACTTCTGTTGTAAATGTACTCTCTCTCTCTCTCTCTGTTGAACTATTGAAGAACATATAAGAAGAATTGATCAAGGGTTTCCCCACATTGGGGTTTGTCCCTGGCTAGCGCCACATCTTATGTCCTCTTGTCTTGGCTTGTCTTCTGCAATCTATGTTTATGTTCTATCTGCGATTTACTTTAATGCTGATGTGATTGCTAATCTGGAAAAGATATTGAGCTAAGTATGACAATTGAAATAAATTGCTCTAAGCATAGAACATACCTAAAATTAACATGGTATCGGAGTTGAGGTGAAGACAAAGCCCAAACAAGAGTGAAAGAGCAATCAACGAAGACAATTTGGAAAGGGCAATAAGATCAGTGGATTCCTCATCCCTCTTCGAATTCACCAAGGGGGAAGTCGAAGCAGAGAACATTATCAAAATGGGTCAGCGAAAGCTTCTGATGAACTAAAGATCACTTCAATGGGAAGTCTAGATCTAAGGGTGGATGGAAAGGCAGATGCCTTGCGTGTAATAAGTTCGGCCATTATGCGAAGGAGTGTCCGAGGTAGGGACACATCACTTGATGATGATAACAACCATTCCAGGGACATCTTCAATGATCGGAGGAATGACAGGTAATGCAGGTCATCAAGGAAAGGGTCGACTCTTCAAAGAAAGCAAGGAACCCCAGGGATGAAAAATCAAATGTTGTTTCTGATAAGATAAAGAAGAGTTATCTTGTATTGGCTCTCTCCTTCAAACTCTTTGGGAATCCGGCTTATTGATTGTAGTGCTTCAAGGCACTTCATCGGATAGAAGGGTGCTCTCTCTAACTTGGTAGAGATGGAAACAATAGTGAGATTATACTTGGAGTCAATGCCCCCTATCCCGGAAAGGATGTAGGGAATGTTACCCCTCAAGTGAATGAGGGTAACTCGATTCATTTACAAGAATCTCTTTTATGTACCTGATCGCAAGAAGAACCTTGTGTCCATTTCGGCAATGGAAGTCAAAGGTTTCAGAGTGGCATTCATCGATGAAAAGGTACGTGTTTGAAAATAGAATTTTCAAAGATGCTTTTTGGGTTCAGGGTTGGCAATTTGTATCAAGTAGCAGGATGGTCCATTGGGGACCATGTCAGTTGACACATCTCATCTATAGCACCGGAGGTCTGCTTATTGTGAGGCCCTACCCGATGTGAGTCAGATAGTGTCAGGGATGCCTGAATTCAAGAAGAGCATGGAGGTACATGTCCGAGATGTACCGAAGGAAAATCCTACAAGGGGACCATTCCCCTCATGTAGCAGGTTGGAACAACCCGAGGGGTTTGAGATTCATGATCAAGAATCTCATGTATGCAAGTGGAAGAAAGCCCTCTATGGCTTGAGGCAAAACACCCCGAGCTTAGTTTGAGAGGATTGATAGTTGTCTAATGAAGCTGAGATTCACTAGGAGTGAAGCCAATCCAAACCATTGCTTGAAGGTTGTGGATGACAGACCTCTCATACTGGCACCTTATGCGGACGACCTCTTTCTGACAGGTGCAGACCCTTTCATTTGTAGAAGTAAGAGGGAGTTGGATTCCGAATTTGGAATGGTAAACTGCAAGCCCATGACTACCTCGAAGGAGCTTAACTTTCAGAAGTTATGTAGTAGTAATGCCAGACCAAATTTGGGAAATGCCTCTGAGTTTCATGAACTCATTCGCATTGATGTTCTTGGTGAACTTCCGTCCAGACATATGTTTTGCAGTTAGCATGATGAGCTCATATATGGTTGAGCCTCACTGGATTGGTGCCAAGAATCTTCTGAGATATCTTCGAAGCACAATCTCTCATGGATTGAGATACACTGCCGGAAATATGAAGTTGCATGATTATTCGAAAGCTGACTGGGCAGGCAGTGCGGAGGATCGCAAAACCACTTTTGAGTGATGGTTTTCTTTGGGTTCTGCTTCGATAGCCTGGATGAGCAAGAAGCAGAAGTCAATTGCTATAAGCACCGCTGAGACCGAATACATAGCTACGAGTATGATCTCATGTGAAGTTGCCTGGTTGTGGAAGCTCTTCAGTGAGTTGTTTGTACACATGATGGATACCACCGTGATCTTCTGTGTCAACCAGGGGGGATTCAATTGTTGAGGAATCCTGCATTCTATGATTTCTCCAGCATATAGACATCAGATACTACCTTATCTGGGATATGGTACATCGATGAGCGAGGAGGCTCCATCGCATTGAAACTGATGTACAAGTTGTAGACATTCTGTCAAAGCCCCGAGGAAAGGTCAAATTTGTGACTTTCCGAGAACGACTTGGAGTCATTGAGAGACCCTCTTATGAGGGTCCTGCATGTTGCATGCATTGAGCTCTGGGAGCTTCGGGGGGCTTGGGGTACTTCTTGGAGCAACAAGAAACCATAGGACGACCCACCCTCCCTTAATGGTGTGCTGTGTACAGGGTGAATGGTTCAGCCTTCCTCTGTGATACCCCGTGGCGACTTATGGACAGGATGAGTGGTTCTCCTGTCGAGGCATCCTACCCATGCAGTCTGAGACTCATGGGAAGTACCTCTCATCTGGCCAATGAGTAGGTAAATGGGATTAGGGACCATCGTAATACTATCGATGGACGCATCATTGTATCTATCGTACTCCCTATGCTAGGATGACCTCCATTGATCTGGGATCAGCATGAGTGGTTTGAGACACTCTCTTGCGATATTGATCTGGGATCAATGAAACTGACTTCACGTCAATAAGAGTGAAATGGCTCACTCTTTTGGAACTAATCTGGGATCAGTAAGAGTGGTATGACACACTCTCTTCATATGGAACTGACTTTGAGTCAATAGAGAATGATAAGAGACATTCTCGATCAGGTCTTTTTCTTCATGGTTCAGCAGAGCTGAGCTCAGCAGTGCAGGGCAATGATCGCAGAGATAGTACAGTCTAGCAGATGGAGTTCTTCCCAGTTAAGAGGGAGTGTTAAAATTGGCAACTAGGGCCAAACTCCATGTGGGTCATCTTATTTATGGCAACTGATATTTTTCTTGGATCCCTCTCATCGAAAGGTGTAGGATTGATCTAAAGATCATCCGATTTCGATAAGTATTCATGGAGTTATGAATTTATTTGTGTTATAAGACAATTCGTCAAGGTCAGCCAGCAGCCAAATAACCCACACATGTGCTCAACGTTTTAGTATAAAAGGAAATGACTTGAGAGTCATTTCACACACACTACTCTCTTGATTTCTCTCCACTTGTCTTGGGTTTTAGTGTGAGAGAAATCTAGGAGGAAGTAGCCCTAAGACACAGGAGGAAAGGAGGCTTAACAATCTGCCCTAGCTGCAGTCCTAGCCCTAGCTTCTACGCATAAACTAGCCACAGTCATGAAGAGATGCCCTAATCCTCCACGCTGTCCCAAGGGTAACCTAGACGCAGTAAGGAAAGGAGTCCTACGCATGACCTAGGTGTTGTCCTAAAGAAGTCATGGACAGCATGAGAATTCAGGGACTCTTTAGAGGGTCTTTCAGGGGTCCGAAGTGCTAGAAGGAGGGCCGAAGGACTGCTCTTGGAGGCTGAAGCAGTGAAGGGGAATTCTAGGTTGTTTGAGGGCCAAGTGGAGGGAAGACAGACCCCAAACAGGCAGCTGCAGAATTGTGATGTCTTGCTGTAACAGGCCACAGGCAATATAGGGCAGGTTGAGGTTGTTAAAGAGGGCTAGACTGCCCAGAATCACAACAAGAAGGGTTGGCCTCCTAACAAAGGGAAACCGCACTCCTTAACAGCAGATCTGGGAAAGAATTGAAGGCTGGATATAGGACTGTAGGTTGCCCTAACCAGTGACCAGAACTCTGCCCATGAACAGCAGTACAAAGGTATGTATGTTCTCCATTCATGACTTATGTTGGGTCCATGATTTTGGATCAGTTTGAATGGGATTTGTTTGCAGCCTGTAGTAGCCAAAGTGGAGGGGCAGACTTGATAGTTAGATGCCCTAACCAATGGCAGCATCTACAATGATTATTCATTGATGTATTAGAGACTTGGAGAATCTGTTAGCGGCCATGTGGAGGGGTTTCTTAGGTGTTGAATACTGCCACATAGAAGCAGCAATGTCACTAACAATGGGACAACAATGCTAGTAGTATGATGGCATGATGCAATGGGACAGCAGCAATGGCATGGTGCAATGATGGCACAACAGGACAGCAACAGCAGCAAGGTACAGCATGCCAAATGGGGCAGCCAAGCAATGGTGCTTATTGGAGCATAGCAAATGGGACAGCAGTATGCCAAACATGGAATGGCAATGTCACTAACAGCGGGGCAGTTGTATGCCACGTGGGACAGCTGTGGCTAGCATGGTGCACCTATGACACATGGGACAGCAGTGACAACATAAGGTGCAGCAGTATGATGTGTGCAGCATGGTGAGGTGCAGCATGATGACGAGGTGCAGCACAACGATAGGTGAAGGAGTCACCTTGGAGAATCAGTTGAAGTAGCATGTCTTCAACTGAGTTCAACTATCACATGTATCATCTTCTTAGAGATGATCTATGCTCTTATTTAGATAAGTCAAAGTGTTGACTTCTGTTGTAAATGTACTCTCTCTCTCTCTCTCTGCTGAACTATTGAAGAACATATAGGAAGAATTGATCAAGGGTTTCCCCACATTGGGGTATGTCCCTAGCTAGCGCCACATCTTGTTTCCTCTTGTCTTGGCTTGTCTTCTGCGATCTATATTTATGTTCTATCTGCAAATTACTTTAATGCTGATGTGATTGCTAATCTGGAAAAGATATTGAGCTAACTGTGAAAATTGAAATAAATTGCTCTAAGCATAGAACATACCTAAAATTAACAATTCTACTTTCTCCGTATGAAATCCAATGAGATTGGAACCACTCTCAAATATCTTGCGTCCATCCTTTTACTTTAAGAATTTAACATTACCATGAAATGCATAGCAATAATAGGACCATAGGCTTGAATATTGGGTTGAGAACCATAGGTTTGAATATTAGGTTGGCATAGGGGAGAATTAGAAGTGGGCCAACCAAATGAAAAAAATGAAAAAAGGCAATTTTTTTACGCTGACCTGGAAGGTACAAACTGCACAAAACCATTCCTGAACCGGCCAGTTGGTACTGAACTGGCCAGTTCCGTTACAGAACCATACCGAACCGGCCTATTCCAGTTTGGAGGCCTGGTTCCGACCGGTCTTGGACCAAAAACGGCCGGACCGGCCGGTTCCACCGGTTCTGGTCCGATTTTGATAACATTGGTTGACACAATTCCATTCTTCTCTTCAATCTGTTCTGGCACAGACGAATTTTCTGGAGGACAGTGAAGTTCTTGTGGGTTTTGGCTTTGGTGATAACACAGGAAATTACACTTCTGAAAGGGAAACGAACTCTGTCAATAAGGCAACGAAATTACCTTGGGCTCTTTCTGTTCTTGCCTTCAGACCCCTTCTAATTTAGGCAGAGAAGTATTGTGCAGGGTCTGTAATTGTTCAAAGGCCGGATAAAGAATTTGCTGGAAGGTTGATTCTCTGAAAGATCAGCGAAGGAACAATTTGAGTCTAAGGAGCCGTCCAAATTGGGGAGAACATATTATAGCACTATGAGGGGATTCTGTGTCACTCTGGATTGAACATGAGGTCAAAAAGGAGTTTCATCTGAAGTGAAGCTTCTTACATAAGTCCGTACCTTTCCGTGAAAGGAATGTCTCCTTGTGCTTACACAGAAGCATCTCTGCGGTTAAAAACTGAAGCTCGGGTCCTGTCAACAGAGTCGAATTTCAAAGACCAGAACTGCCTGGAGGTTTCGGGTTATCAGATCAGTAGTATATTTTATTTTCTGCTGGACAATTGATATTTAGTATGAACTATAGTCATTGAGTATTAGTTTATTAAACTGTTGAACTGACCAGTCTTTGTTGATACACGGATATCCTTGATTATAATTTGTGGATCTGGTTCAGACTATCTGATGATGAACTGTTGAATTACATAGTGGGAAGTCATATAGCGATTGCAATTGTATTTAATGGACTGTAGAGTTTATTGTAAGCAATAATTGCAGTATTGATTATTACAATTTATATATCATCGTTATCTGGTGGCATACTGTACATGAATTTTATTTGAAAACCCTGGGGTAAACTAGGGCAAAAATTTTACTAGCATACTACAATTTGTCCCATAATCAGCTTATTGATTCTATGCCAGAAGAAGTTTTTCTGGATTGTTCCATAATCAGATTACTGATTCTATAGTAGAAGAAAGTTTTCATCTCCAGAAGCTAACTCAGTTTGATGTTATTAGTAAATGCTTTTGTTTGAATTTTGAACCAATTCCAGCTGTGGTTGGCGATTGAGAATCTCCACTTGTGTTTGGGAAGAAATCGATTGACTAGAAGGATTCCTTCAGAGTTAGGTCGGCTCCAAACCCTTGGGCTCTTGGACCTCTATACAAATCATTTCACTGGATCTCTTCCTCCAGGGATTGGAAAGAGCACATCTCCAGAGTTTCTCTATGTTCCCATTAACCATCTGACAGCTAGAATCTCAATTGAGCTTGGTAATCTCATTGATAAAGAGCAGCTAGATCTCAGTGAAAATTACTTAAATGTCAGATTATATCCCTTTTGGACAAACTGAAAAACTTCAATAAGCTGATTCTTTGCAATAATCTTTTATATGGTAACATTCTCCACGCATTGAAGAATTGCCAAAAGCTGACGTTGCTTGATTTGAGTTGTAATAGACTAATAGTCTTTCTTCTGCTGACCCTTCTGGAAGAGGATCTATTACTAGCCTGGCAATCAATCTCCACCTCAGCTGGAATGCATCTACTGTCCAAATCCCTAGGAAAATTTCCTTTTTAACACAACAGCGAACATTGTACCTTTCACAAGAATATTAAAATGTTTGGGGTGATTACAAGCTCAATTCCTTTCTGCTTCAATAATTTCTCTGGCCCACTTCCTGCAACACTCTTTTTTTCAGAACCTTAACAACAAGTGCTTTCATGGGCAATACTGAACTTTGTCAGTCCCTTGAGAGCCGAACCTGTTCTTCTATTGGAGTCCATGATTCAAGTTTCAATCCTTGTTGGAACAACCACTGCCCGCATTTTGTCGCATTATAGCAATGGCTTTGTGCATAACATGGTATTTAGTATTTAAACAAGGCAGATGATTTCGATAGGAGTCAATCAGAGATCATTTTTTTCTTAAACCTGGACATGCATTCCTCTTTTCAGTTTAATTTTGTAATGAAAGTGCCAAGTAGATAGATTGCTTTTGTCCATTTTCTTAGGATATTCCAACACATAGGAAATAGTTAAGTACAACTTGGTCTAGTATAGAGTTAGGTAAAGTGTGTTTCTTTACTATGTACATTTTGTAACTTACAATCTGACGGTCATGATATGTAGTGATCCGACGGTTCATTCTCTCCTCGGTATTACCAACACTTGATCCGTGGCTTAACACCTGATTGGTCCATGATCTCTATGTAAAAAGCATGGAGGGTCATTTGTAGGGTAATCCATCTATAAGAGAAGCTTATGTAAATTTTTATTCTTTTATTAATAAATTGCCGGAAGTGGCCGCGTTGGCTCAGGCCGTGGACTGTTTCCCTCTTTGAGGGTTTTAACCACGTCAAAAGTACTGGTGTATTGATCTGTGATCTGTTTGTGAGCGGTGTCCTTTGGTGTTCTGTCTGAGGAACTTACCCTGTAAATTCCTACACATTTTTCTTGCTGTAACTTCCTATTTGTCTTTGTTGAAAGTGTCCATTCTTGTCATATAATGTTTTCAGGTGCAGTACACTTATATTAGGGACTTACTCTCTGCTGAAAAAGGGGTCAGATAGGTTATTGTACTCTCCTTCTCAATACAGATTAGAGGTTTTTATCCTGAAATGTTATAGGATTTTCAGTCATCTCTCCCTCTCACATTGTTAAATTTTTGTTGGTACTGTAAATCTGGTTTTGCTGAACAGAGTGGTCATTTGTACAGCGTGTTGCAGGTGGAAAACATGGCAAAATATTCATCACCAGACAGGAAGGAAATTCTCAGCTGTCTGCCATCATTCTGACTTAAGGCTACCACACCTGGGCAGATTACATGAAACTCAAAAGTTACTTTACATGGAATCCAACTAAGCTCTTTGTGATGTATAAATTGGACCCTATGTTTGGCTAAATTGAACAAGTTTTAAAGTACCCCTCCACTTTAAAGGGCTTGAATTTACATATTCTTCACTGACATAAGTCGACTTCGTTTTAGGAGCTCTGCACAGGCAGATTAATAAGAAAATATTTTTTAAGAAGCTCCACACAGTTTACTGTTAAATTTCTGTGAGATATAAATTTTGACAGAAATTGATTAAATTTCAGAATGCTTCACAATTCAATGCAATAAGGTTTTGTTTATCCAATTTTCAGTTGGCAAAGTTCAAAGCTCAGAGATATTTGATAATGATTTTAAATAATATGCAGTAATAGTCCGTCAGAAGTGGTTCTTAATTATGAAGTAGCTCTTTAGCACACAACACAAATGCTTCTGAGAAAGCATAATGGATGCAAGATTGTTTCTGTAGCTTCAAACAGTATACTGTTAAAAATTCTGTAATCTATAACGAAAATTGACGAATTTGACAATATCTTGCAATATACTTCAATTTTGATCTGGTGAAGACAATTGATTCTAAATTCTAATGTATTTCTGTTCAATAGTATTCATTCTTAAGCACACTATATAAATACTGGGGACAGCGTTTAATGTTTGCAAGAAAGAGTCGTAAACAATGCCAGATTGTTGCTGCTACAATCCCATCTGCTATATGTGTGTGTGCACGCGCAATGTAGATAAGTTGAGAAATATATACATGAGTATTGTAGTTATATCTCCCTCCAAGTTATTTTGATTCAGAAAATCGAAATGAACTACAAAAATCAATTTCATAATTAAAACGTTCAATCAAAAAGACGAAATCTAAAAATTGACATTTGCCGTCATATTTTCATTAATCCAATTTTAATGAGATTCTGATTCTTCTAAGAAAAGCGGTTCTATAGACCAGTCAGGTCTCAGGGGAAGTTTAAAGAAAAACATAACACAGGCAAAATTTTGTAATGTGGATAAGTTAAAAGACACTCGTAGGCACGGCCGCAGATATAGCATGCATTAGCATACAGTTTTTTTAATGTAATAAATATTTCTTTATTTCAATCATTCTAAATTCTTTCCAGACAAGCTATATAGTATGTTCCCTCGGAATAATTCAGTTGAGGAAATTTGCCAAATCGAATATTCAGGGTTTAACAACTATGGCGCTTGAAATCCTTATAGCTGAGACCTTCACAGGTAAATAACACGCCCAAAACGAGAATTCGAAACTGGGCATCCCACTTAAAGCGGGAAAACTCTACTCGCCTTTTTTTCCTAAAAAGAGCAGAAATTGGCTCTCGTTCTTAAAAGCCTAATTTAAAACCCTAATAGGCGACGAAGACCCCCATAATAAGATTGCAGAAATCGAACATGCGAATTACAGAAGGAAACCTCTGCTCACCAGAAAAACTAATGAAAAATGCCGCAAAAACAGCTCCTGTGCAAGAATCGACTGTGCCTTTATTCCAAAACCGCCTTTGCACCCACCGCTTTTAGTTTCTCGACAAGCTGCTCTCCATCCTCCTTACTAAGTCCCTGCTTCAAAACCGCTGGGGCTTTCTCTACAAGCTCCTTGGCCTCCTTCAACCCGAGGTCCGTAAACGCCCGAACCTCCTTGATAACCTTGATCTTGGACGCGGCGTCAAAGCTGTCCAGCCGGAGGTTATATGCGGTCTTTTCAGGCTTGCTGGCCTCCTCCTTTGAGGGCTTAGCGGAGGCGCCCCCCATGGCCGCCGCTATGGTCGCCGCACCGGGCTTGAGGGCGGCCATAGGAGGCAATTCTTTGATGCCGAGTCTTTTCATCAAAATGTCGGAGAGATCAGAGACCTCCAGAAGCGTGAGGTCGGCTATCTCGTCGACGAGCCTGAAGACTTTGTCGGTGGGAGGGCTCCGGTGCTCTGTGGGGTCGAAGGTCGCGGGATCGTAGTCAGCTGGGAGCTTTCTCTGGTCTATTTCTACTTCTTCTTCTGCCACTGCTGCATTCGCTGAAGCGGATGAGTAGTTTTTCTGCCATTGCCATTGCCATTGCCATGGCCTGAGTCGTGTAAAGGTATAATGCAAGGTTTGAGGTTTGAGAATTTTCATGGGTGATGCAGAGGCCAACACTCTGCTTGCAATGTGTGATATTGAAGTGCTTTCCAATCACCTAAAATCGATTTGTAGACCTGGGAGTTTAGTTACAACCTACAGAAAACAAACCATAACCGGGGTGAATGAGAGGAGAAATGCAGTGAAGTGCAGTGCGTTTAGTTTTTTCACATCGCATTTAAATTAATAACAGAGTCCAAGGCGTTTCTAAATTTCTAAATATTTTTAGATATGAACTCCTTACCGTCAAGTTATTTTGTAGATCCCACTACTAAAATATCTTCTCCAAATGTTTGAAACCTAAATTTCTCTGTGCTTCATGTCTTAATATAAAAATATATATTTAATAAATATTTTTATTTTTAATATTTTTTCTTACATGTTGTAAATCTTTTTATAATTTAGTTAAATTACATGAGGATAGTTATTTCTACATTGAGGAATTCAACTTTACTTGTGATTTATAATAAAAAAAAGTTTGTTGGAGCTAGCATTCCTTGGACGGCAAAAGTTCTTATCATTGAATTAAGAACCAACTCGCATCAACTTCGGTGTGAAACAAGATGGTGGAAAAGGCCTGAAGAAGCTTGGGAAGAACGGGTATGTAGAGTTTGCACATCTGGGGCAGTGGAATCGGAAAAATATTTCATTTTGGAATGTGATGCATTCAAAGACATCAGAGAAAGTTATGGGAATATGCTAGCATCGATTTCTTGGCATTGTCTTTTCACTGAGGGGATTGTTGGAAAGTTGGGTCAGGTCATCATCAATTTGAACAAGAAAATGATTGAATTACAAAAGATGAAAAGCATGGAACTAATAGTCACATAGACTATTTTTAGTCTTGTGAATGTTAAAATATCATTTCATTTCATTTCCGTGAATGCACGCTGACTCATCACCGTTATTCAAGGAAAACCATGCCACCTAGAATAACTTGTTGGTGGTCTATAATGGTCCGTAAGGGAGCAGGCTTTCACTCCTGCAAGATGCTTTGGGTCTTGGGCAGCGAACATGTTTCGCTTTCACTCCTGCAAGATGCTTTGGGTCTTGGGCAGCGAACATGTTTCGCTTTCACTCCTACCAGATACATGTCTTGGGCAGTGAACACGTTTCGCTTTCACTCTTGCTAGATGTCTATCTTGGGCAGTGAACATGTTTCCTTACGTTTGAGGAAGACCAGCTCTTAGCCAAACAGAAACAGTTTTAAGTCATACTCGAGCGCTTTTAGCCAAAAGCAATTTTAAGACATACTCCAGGCCCAAATAACGCTCTTAGCCAAACAGAAACGATTTTAAGACATACTCCAGGGCTCTTAGCCAAAAGCAGTTTTAAGACATACTCCAAGCCCAAATAACCTAGATGTATATTTTTTTAGCTCTAATTATAAATTACGAATTTTATTAAGAGTAATTTTTAGCAATTACAATGTGTGTCTATATAATGTTATAAATGTATTTTTTAAATATAATTTTATTAAAGATATTTTTTTAATAACAAGGGTTACATAGTAGCCACCACATAGTTTAAATATAGGTAAATATATTTAATATAATGGAAAACTTTATAATTCAAGTTTGATTTGATAATGTCTCAAAGGCACTTACAATTTTAAGTTGCTTTAGTATTTTACTAGCAAATAGAAAACAAAACAAATTTATAGGTATTTTTTTTATTTTTAGATTCATCTTTTTTAATTTAAAAGGAATCCATATATTTTTAATTTTTAGATTCATCTTTTTTAATGTAAAAGAAATCCATCTCTTTAAAAGAAGAATATCAAAATGGTAAAAAAAAAAAAAAAAAGTTAATATGTAATAGGGCATATAAAAAGGAATCTTGAGAAAAATTTAAAAGTTGTATTTATGTCATATAAAAAATAAGGAATCTGAAGTAAAATTTAAAAAATTTATTTATGTCATATAAAAAAATTATATGTATGAACAAATAGAATAAGACACAATTTGTATGTACATGGTTTAAAAATGAATTAGTTAAACTTATCTTTTATTAATAAATATATTATCATATAAAATAATTTTTTACCTATATATTATTTAAATTTATTTTTTTTATAAATAAATATGTTATTATTCATGTTTATTTTCTCAAATATGTTATTATGTAATAATAGAGCAAATATATATATATATATATATATATATATATTATTCACATTGGGATTCGGTTATATTGATATGACAAAATATAGAAAGTGTTAAAGATAATATATAATATATGGATTATAAAGTGAACAACTGCTTACTCTATGTGGGGCCTTTGGTTTAGTCGTTTGTAATGGCTTGACTAGATGGACAAAGTCCGGTAGTTTCACTTGCAACACTTACAGTGGAGCAAGTGTAGTAGATTATGTAATTTGCTTGCATGGTTTGTGTGAGAAAATGGAGGAAGTTTTATTTGGAGATCAACTGTGGGACTTAAAATCAGATCACAAGCCAATTTATTTATGTTTCTCTTGGAATGGAAAGAAACAATTAGAGTCAAATATTCAGCATGTCCAACAAAACCTCCCATAGGGCAGAATTCTTTTGACCCTAGAAAATTGTAATACCTTCAAAATGACGCTAGAGAGGCTCTTCGAGAAGGAGAAAATCACAATTCACAGTCTTCATAATCATGAATTAACACATTTAATTCAATGCGCACTTGCAAAGTGCAAAAGATAAAAAATTAAGGAATCTAAAACAAATTGCTTTCTGGTTAATGCTTGGTTTGACGAGGAATGCAAAAAGGCAAGGAGAATGTGGAAAGATTCAAATAAGGATAACATAAAGCTCAAAGTTTACAAGCAGTTATTAAGCAAGAAAAGGGTCGATTTCAGGGTTTTAAGGAGAGAAGAACTAATCTTCCTTGGGAACATAATCCCAAATTATTTTGGAAGGAGCTTCAACTGAAAAAGATACAAACTGGAAATAGTATTACAACTTCTAAATGGTTTGACTATGAAAGACAACTCTATGAGCAGGATCCCAAGGGTGACCCTCCCCCTTGGTCAACACTGATATTGAACTCTTCACGATGCAAGAGGCAGAGATGGGTATTAAGAAGTTGGGTGTTGGAAAATCAAAAGACTTAGTTGAACTCCAAGCAGAATATCTAAAGTGGGATTCAAAGATTCTTGCACCTCACATTACAAAAAAATTCAACAACATCATACAACAGGGGCTCCCCATAGATTGGACAACTAGTCTGGCAATACCTCTTTTCAAGAGCGGTCACATCAATAATCCCTCCAATTATAGGACCATCGTGATAAACCTTTTGTTTGCAAAGCTATTGGAAGCATGCTAGAAAACAAAATTAGCAAGTGGGCAGAAGAAATAGATAAGCGTGCTAAAGGGCAAGCAGATTTTAGACCTAAACATTCCACAGTTGATCATTGTATAACTTTAAGGCACATCATTGAAAAAGTTTGGGAGAAAAAGGAATAAGTCTTTTGTTGCTTTATTGATTTCAGGAAAGCGTTTGAATCGGTTCATAGGGATAAACTTTGGCACAGAATGGAGGAACTTGGGGTTCCTAAACATTTGAGAGCAATTGTGCATAGGCTGTATGAAGAGGTGAAAGTCAAAATTAGAACTTCAGCAGGCATTTCTGAAAGTTTTAGAAGCGATATCGGGGTCAAGCAAGGTTGCCCACTGTCTCTTACCCTTTTTGGATTATGTCGACAAGCTTGAGGAGTGGTTAAATTTGCAAGGGGGTGATGGTATCTATTTGGGCAAGTTTGTTATAAGGCTTCTTTTGTATGCATATGACCTTATTCTGATTGCTAAATCAGCTCTTGGTTTGCAAGAGCACTTCCTATCCCTTGAGCATTTTTGTAGAAGTGTGGGGATGCAAGTCAATATCAACAAAACGAAGGTAGTGGTTTTCTCTAAGAAAATAAAACATAACCAACATAAGTTCTACTTTGAAGGCAACATTCTAGAAGAAGTTGTGGATTACAAATATCTCGGAATTGAATTCAACAAAAATCTAAGCTGGAATGGTTGTATAAAGAAAATAACTTTGGGGGGTTGGAAAGCATTTCATGCTCTTCAAAATAGGTGTAGAGAGACAGAGTTATGAAACTGGAAAACCACTCAAACTCTTTTTGGGCTTCTAGTGATTCTGGTGATTCTCTATGGTTGTGAATTATGGGTCAGCAATACATCCGACATGCAGCGGAGACAAATTGAGAAAATTAAAAAGCGTTTGATTACAAACAAATTCAAGATTAAAAGTGCAGTGCCTTATGCTATTTTGTTAAGTGAAACTGGGACTGCTCCTATTGAAGCAATTGTTATGGTGCGAGTCATAAGGTATTTAAAAAAAATTGAGCAAATGGAAGAGGGTAGATGGCCCAAGGTTGTCTTTAATGACAGCTTGTGTAAGAGAAAAAATATCTGGATGTAGCAAAATAACAAATGGTTTAGTAAATGGGGTATTTGCTTGAACGTGTGTCCCATAAACAACAAAGAGATAAAATCTTTTGTTATGGAAAAGTTCCACAAGCATACTTGGGATAAGGAGCTAGGAAGAAAGAAAAAGTACTATATTGAAGTGTTTAATCCCACTCATAGTCATCAACCAAAAGTATACATAGAGGTCAATATCTCTTGGAGAACCAAAATTCTTATATCTCAGTTAAGGACTAATTCTCATCAACTCCGTTGTGAAACAGGGCACTGGAAAATGCCAAAAGAAGTGTGGGAGGAAAGAGTACGAATTTTTTGTTCTTTCGAAAAAGTGGAAACAAAAAAAATCATTTTAGAATGTGAGGCCTTCAGAGACAACATGGGAAATTATGCAGATATGTTGGCAGCTAGCTCTTGGGATAATCTATTTAGCGAGGGGTTTGTCGAGAAGCTGGGAGCATTAATTTTGAAGCTTCATAGAAAAAGGGTTGAATACATCAAGCAGATGAAGAAGCAATCTATTCCATAGGCTATCTTTAGCCTCGTGGACGTTAAAATAATTTCTTTATTTCTTTCTATATTTATCTTGTATAATAATGTTAAAACTTAACTTGAATTATAAAGAAAAACAAGTGTAACCTTATGAGGTGAATGTGACCATATAACTTAGTTATATTAAGTGCATGATTTAAGCACCACAAGATTGGTGGAAGGGGAATCAAATTGCTAGTAATATATTGGTACATGATAACATAGTTTTATGAAAAAAATGTTTGGCATCAATTAAATAATTAAAATTAGATTACACTGATTACAATAACTAAGATCACAAGATATGGAAACATTATAAAATAAGATATAGAAACATTACTCTGGTTATCTTTACAAAATAAAACTTCAACCAATCAATTAAAGGTAAATAAATTAAATTATTATTAAAAAAACCAATATGTAATATTAAACTGTATAAAATCTGCCATTTTAATAATAATAGATATTAATTTTTATAAAATAATATTTAAGTCTAAATTATTTTTTGATTTTGATGATGATGATGATGGTGGTGGTTAACGTTCGCTGAGACCAAACAATGGTCTATCGGACCTAAAGAAACAAATTAGTTATTTTGATTTAAGATTTTATTCCTATGCTCAAAAAGCTTGGAGTGAAGCCTCCCGAGCTCACTATAATTTTGACATTGTAAAAGGCTAGGAAGGTCAGTGTTGTAACAAAGATTGTGAAACTGAGATCTAATGTGGTTATACGCGGGGCATTCTAAGAGGAAGTGGTCTTCATCCTCGATGTTCTTATTCTCACATATATGGCAGATCCTTTCCATCCATGGCGTTTTAGGAACTGCCCAACGACCTGTTTCACTATGGAGCTCATGAGAATTCGTTCTAATCTTTGCTATATTAATTTTCTTCTTTGAGCTAGTTAAAATAGAGAGATACTTTTGATCTTCTAGGGTGGGGTTGATGACCTTCTTATAATAACTTAATTTTCTTTTAGCCGCTAAATCTTTCTCACACCACATTTTTTCTTTGAACTTAGAAGTAACAATATCTTTAATGTCATTTATGTTTTGCAATGCATCATTTTCGTTGATCTCCCAATAGTTTAACCAGGCCCTTGTGTCTTTATGCCACCCTCGATTGAGCCTTAGGTGGTTTTGGCTAGAATTTAAAGCTAGCTTAGGAAGTCTATGATCGTCTATGTTACTGATTTTCTGCTTTTACAACAGAAACCTAAGCATAGCTAGGCTCTCAATAAATTATTTTGATTATTTAAAAGACGTTTGGCAAAGGTGAAAGTTGCTTCTTTTAGATGATTAATAAATCCTTTTAAATGGTGTATTTTTTTGTTGATGATAGTGATTAATAACTTATAGTCATGAATAAAAGTTAATAATAATTATCCTTAATAATTGATTTTAATCAATTTTATCGCTTAAAAAGTTATATATTTATTAAAATGTATAGAGTAGGTATATTTATATAAATTAAATAATCAAATCTATATATCTTATAAACAAGGATTTTACACATTAATTTAATATCTAATTAATTATATATATATATATATATATATATATATTAATTCTTGCATCATAACTATGTTCGGGTTCGTCTTACATCAAAATTCTATAAAATTTGACAAAACAAGTATGATAAAACAAGATTTGGTCAAATGTAGTTTGCGTATGAGTGAATTCAAAAAGAGTTGGATTAAGTTGGTTGTATTACTATAATAGTTAGCTATATAAATTTTCCAAAAAATATCTAGAAATTTACAATATTTAGTAAATATACTATCCCAATCGTATAAGTTAAATGGTTAATGAAAGCCAATAGACTTATGATACCAATGCAATCAAGAAACACAAAAGTTGCAAAAGAGTTGGCAAGAATTCAAATCTCAGGGTTATAAGTCTATGTAGCTGAAAAACCTTTTAATAATGCAAATAATTATAAATCCCCATTAATAAAATGCAAGTAACTTAATAAATTTAATCATGACCTTTCATTAGATCGTGACAACTCGGAATATTCTTTTTTTATTATATCTTGAAAATACATAATATTTATAAAAAAAACAAACTCTAAAATCTAGCACATTCTTTTTGATATAGATACGCTTATCCATGTAATTATAACTCAGAGGGATGAGTATATGGAATATCATTATTTCTATCCTTCTCATGGACTAGGACTGATACATTGAGATCGATAATGTTCACTTTGAATTACTTATGGAGCTTCAGATTAAGGAGAACCAAGATACTTCTGGATCAATAATGATTGAACTTCATTGAGTTGTTGGTGCAAGTTAGCTATCTCATCCTTTGTTCACGACATGAGTGTTTTATGATCAATTAGCATCTCCATGGATGCAGTGAGGGTGGATACCATCTTGTTATATTTTAGTTGTAGTTCAAGAATCTCTATTTGTAATTATTACAGTTGCTTCTTAATTTGTCTTAGTTTTCTACCATTAGAGCCCTGCACCTTGTCCATTACACCTCTCTAACCACAACAAACCTCACAGAGAAGACCCGCTATGAAGGATTATGAGCTAAGCAAAGCATTCTACAAACAAATCAAATTGTCCTTTTCCAAACCCAAAAGCCCGACCCATAAAAGGAAACCAAACTATTAGTGAGGCAAAAAACAGAGCATTTCATTTCCAAACAAACGATGCAAATAGAAACCTACCAAGAGTTGTTGCATCAAAAACTAAATTTAAAGAAAAGGTTGCACCCGACTCATCAAACTTGCTCATGTGGATTAAGGAGCAACTTTTAAGCACACAAGTTATACCTCATCATGATAATGCAAGCTAAAATTGTTATTGCAACACCTCCCCACATTTATTAGTAAGCTCCCACACTTCTACTAAATGATTCACTAGTTTTGAATGCCTTAGAATGCCTGTGATGATGCCTTTTGACCTCAACGATCTTTGAATTCCATAATTAATTGAACAAATTATGCTCCTATGCTCATGCCTTCCATCTTCTCGTATTGTGAAGGAGAGGGATGACCTCTTATCGGAATATACTCAAACTTGTGTGTACCTCCTCTCAAACCTCATTATTATAATATAAAAGACAGAAGAATCCCATCTTCTATGCCACATCGACCCAAGGGAATTTGATTTGTCACTTGCATGCCGTTTTACTTCACTCATAGCCATCATTCACTGTGACAAAAATAACTTAATGTTCTAATGAACATGATTAGGGAATAGGGAAATATCCCTCTTTCCCATTAATCCACAAAGTTCCATGGTCCAATTATGATCCTTTATTGGCCATTTTGTTTGCTTCTTGATTGTGTTGACAAAGAACATGATACAAATAGGAAGAATTAATCATGTTTAAGAGAGGTTTAATCTTAAGGATACTTTGAAGTTGGATATATTTGAGGCAAAGGCCAAGGACTAAATGGTGAATTAAATTTTTGGAATCTTCGACCATTTTCAAAATGTTGATGTTTTTTTTTAAGACTAATTCTATTAATGTAACAAAAATGGTACAAGGAGACTAATTCTATTAATTCTACAGAGTAAGCCTTAGATTGTGCCATGTTTAACAACCAATAACTGAAAGTGACTGCCCGCACCGGGGAAACCAATCCAAAACTAGAAGTGTTTGCTGCCCCCGCAGGGGTAGCAGCCTGTAATGCCAGAGTAGTATAGTTTGTCGAACAAACATCAAAATTAACAATAAAAACATAAAAGAGACAACAGAATAAACCCCTAAGGATGGGAGCCGGGAACCCAAAACCTAAAAAAAAATTTAATAATAATAATAAAATAAAAATAAAATAAAATAAACTTCGCCAGGTAGGTGCCAGTAGTGGGAGGAGGTTCTTCCACTATCAGACACCTATACGCCTCCATGTCATCTTCCTCGTCCTGTTGATCTCTCGGCGTTGCTTCCATAGTCTTGAAGCGGCCTGACTTATTGCGTCCTTGAGTTGCGCCTGAGCGGTCTAGAGCTTCTTCATGGCTTCTATGCGTCCCTGAGCTACTGCCAGGGGCTTTTCTTTTGCTGGTGTTAGTCCTCTCCTGAAAGCTGCGAGCTAGGACTTCAGAGCTTTGAGGCTCCTCTCTAAAATCTACTGAAATGGTTGCAATTATGCAAGGGCGCTCCAGCGTGCAGCGAAACTGGAATTGGGCAGAGTGACTGGGTTGCAGAGACGGGACAGAGGCAGCAGGAGGCGGTGGAGCATCTTCAACATGCCGAGAACCTGCCAACTGAGCTTGCCCTCGACCGCTGCGGGTGGCTGGATAACTTCCCGTGAAATGAGCCATCGTCGAGGGGGAGGAAGAGTCTGAAGGGGTCGAGTCAGAGAGGGACAAGGAGGGGGGGCGAATTGCTCTTCCTCTACTGCTACCCCTCTTGCAGCGCATCATGTGATGCAGTCGAGTCATGTTCACCTGGTCAGAATTAGATAGACAAGGACGAGTAGGAGCATTGCCAAGGATTGAATGGCCAGTGGGATCAGGAGGACCAGTTATCCATGGTTCAGAACCAAGATTCAAGGCCGAAGCATCAGTTTGAAGGCAACAAAGGAGACTCTGCGAGAAATGGGCACCATCTACCATCTCAATACAGCAAAGAATTTGGCATCGTCTCCCTGTTGACGTGCGCGAGCTCGGCTTTGCAGCAGCAGGGAGACAATTGTAGTTCAGAGGAGGCGAAATAGGGGGAAGGTGGTCCGAATATGCCATCTTAAGAACTAGATTGAGGTTTCCTCGGCCCGCACACTGCATTAAAACGCCATTAATGTCGGCGGTGATCTTCTGGGTGGAAGCGTGGGTGACCAGGTGGCCGCGCCACTTGCCAACCCCAATTTGCTGCGCTGTACTAACATTATTAAACACTCGCATCCAGGATCAAAATATTGATATTATTAACACAAACCTAAGTTAATCTTTGAAATAAAATATATACTTCAACTTAATTATTTGCACCATGTTGAAGCCCCAATCCTATGATATTTGCACCATGTTGAAGCCCCAATCCTATGATATTTGCACCATGTTGAAGCCCCAACCATATGATATTTCCACTTTTTCTTCGGGGCCAAGAATAACCCTCAACAATTGTTATCGTTAACCTTAAATATATTACAAAATTGTTGGTATACTAATTTACCACTATTATCTAGTGTATTTTTTAATTGTCCATTATTTTATCACGGATAAATTTAGTGATTATTTTTAAATGTGTAAAAGTACATCATATAATGAATATGGTTACAAAATTTATTAAGGAAAAGTTTTATATAATACTTTTTAAATTATATTAGAATATTATAATGATGATTATTTGCACTTAACACTAAGTTTATTATATTAAATATTAATAAAATAAAAATGGAAATTACCTTATATAAACATGAGTTGGCTTAATAATAAAGAATATGTGTTTTCACTTTTGACGTCATGGATTCAAATTTAAAAAGAAGTAGAGTATGTATATTTTCATAAATTAATTTTTAGTTCAAAATACAAAGAGGGTCCTTTGTCCCACAAACAATGAAGTCTCATACACCAATTTAATGTTTAGCTAGGTTGTGATCTTGAATTATATTGTTGTCATAGTCATTGTTATTTTATGATAAAAAATGATGTGAGAGAACTTTTTCGAGCTCTCTTTCAATTTCATGTGTTAATATGTTATGAAGAACATGGCTCGAAAATGACACCTAATGTTTTTATAAGCAAGCAATCCAAGAGAAAGTGATTTTCATCCTCCACAAAATTACATATTCTTTCCTCCCATAATGTTTCAAATTTCGTCTTATGCTTAATTCACTCTTAAATTCATGACAGTTTGTTTTTACTTTAGCAATATTAATTTTATTCTTTAGGTTGCAAATAATGAAAATGTAATCTTGATCTTCAAACTTGAGGTTTTGGATCTCTTTCTAATCCATTAATTTTCTATCATTTTGAGTTTCATCATTATGTTGCAATTTTTTCGTAAGTTAGTTGTGATGATGCTTTTAATGGTATCAATGTTATGAACGGAGACGACGTCATTTATCCTTTAGTAGAAGTTAATAATATGTATATTTAGTACTTGTATTTGAAGCCACATTAGACAACATATCAATCTTGATTTTGATTATCTTGTAATCTTTTTTTTTTCAATAAGGAAAAACCTTCATACTTGCATTAGAAAAAAAGTAGATACATAGTCTGGAGTTCTTTTCTCATGTCTTTACATTTGTGTACAACCCATGAGGTCATAAAAAAAATTATACACACAATCTCTACAAAGCTACATACTAATCTATAATGTTGATACTTCTATATGATACATATGATTGTTACATCATTCTCACCACTAATAGATAATTTTGTATATGTTTTTATAGTTCTTCATGACAATTGTATTGACAAAAAATTGGCAATGTTGTTTCAAACAAATAACTCAATAAACACAACATGTTCTATGGAAACTATCAAAAAACTATTAAAACAAAAAGACCTTAATCTGAAAATTGTCACTCGCAGCCCTTATAGATTAAAACTCCTTGAGCTTAAAAGGGATCCTTTGTCAAAAGCTGAATAGAAGATCTTTCTAGGCAAGCAACAACAACCCTTCTTTGATAGGAGATCTGCCACATGATTTTCTTCTTTGTATACATGATTAAAAGTAAGTTTTTGATAAGTCCCCATCAAATATTTAATGTGATGCATCTAATATATGAGAGGAGGCGGGCCAAATTTTGTTCTTTGTTGTACACAATCCAACGTCACCTTGGAATCTCCAAACACCGATAATTCCTCAATAGCAAGTCAGTTAGCACATTGAAGAGCCCCCCTAGAGTGCAATAAGTTCAACTATTTTGTTTGACCCTGAGCCATAAAATCAACTGTAATGAAAGAGATTTCTTGCCTTCAAAACTAAATAAACTCCACTGTCGTAGATCTTATTAGAAGATTCCCCATCAAAGAAAGTGACAAGATAATGAGACCATACCTCCTTGAGTTGAATTTGTCTTCGTGGTTGTCCCTCCTTCATAGGCCCAATTACCATAAAATATGCTAAGATCTTTAAACATGTACCTCTAATATCTGGATATGCTCGGTCAAAATTCTTCTCGTTCCTGCTTCTCCATATGCCCCGCACAATTTAGAAGGGAAAGGAGTGATGTGTCTTGTAAACTTCAAACCACTATATAAGACACCTCTCAATGGAACTCATATTCCAAACAACCTGTAAATTAAGTATTTGTAACACCTCGTTGCATACCGAGATTGCAAATGGACATGACAGAAACGAATATCATGCGCCTTCAATAACTTCTTTGCATAAAGAGCATTTGTCAGGACCCCAGAAACCCCTTTTATGGAGGTTTTCCCAAGTTAAAATCCTATTTTGAATCACCATCCAGATAAAACACTTTAATTTGAGAGGAATGTCCCAATTCCATGTATTATGAAACCAACAATTCTTATCAATTAGGCAAAGTCCATGAGAAATGTATTTATAGATTTCTTTCATCGTGATTTGCTCATTAAACATGACACCTCCCCATGTCATCTTGTTTTTCTTCTCGGTCAATACTAAACCTACAAGATATAAGTGTGATATATAACAATCCAATTCCGCTAATAGTTCCTATGGCAAACCAAGATCAAATGCACTTAGCCAATAATTAGTAATTGAATAAATACCTAGATCATAAGAGAGTTGATACAAAAAGAAAAGCCTATATTTTTGTAAAAGCTCAATGATAGGAATAGAAAGGGAGTGTAAACCTTGCACCCCTTTGATAGCCCAAGCTAATAGCGATCCTATTCCCCTGACCAACCTCCCATCTTAGGTTGCCAACAATCCAGTGTTTGTTTCTCATCATACTTTTCCATATGGAAGCCACCTTCTTCTCTAGAGCCCCCTCTTTAATCCAATCCTCAAGTTGTCTATTTTTAAGATATTTCTCCTTAATCACTTGTTTCCAAATACCATGGCCCAAAAAATCTCTCCATAATTTTTTGAATATTAGTGCCTTATTGAAACATTATGTATTCATAATACCCCAACCTCCATCCTTCACATGTCTCAAAATCACTTCTAAACGTAAATTGGATTTTATTTGCAGATCCAGGCCTTGCCCAAAGGAACCTCGCAATGATTGCATCAAATGTTTTGAAAATATCTTTAGGTAGGAAAAAGAGATGCATCCAATAATTATAATTTTCTAAAGAATTGCTTTGATCGTAACCAACCTTCCTCCCAGAGTCAACCACTTGTTCGACCATAGGAATAGTTTGCACTTGAATTTACTTATAAACCAATCCCAATCTCTTATTTCATATTTGTTAGGTTTCAAGCAAAAACCCAAGTTTTTGAACCCTCCCTCCATAGAAATTGAGGCCACCTTGAAGATTCGAGTTATCTCCTTGATCTTTGTCTCCTCCTTATCTGTAGAGATACGTGTTGATTTACCTTTGTTCATATACACTTGAAGCTTCTCCAAAAATTGAGAGAATTAGATGGAAGGTTTTCCATTCTGGGATTGAAACCTACCCAATGAAAATCACATCATCTACAAACAATTTATGTGAAATATTTATGTTATTAGCAATCCTACACCCAATGATATTACCCTTTGTTCAAGCTTCCAGTATACATTTGATTAAATTGTTGATGACCAGGAGGGATTATCTTGTACGTATACATTAAATTCTTGATCATTGCCTTATCTTCATTGAGTAGAACCCTAACATCTAAGATCAGGTTTGGATATGGCATATTATTTTAATTTTAAAATTATTAATTATGAAACATTTGAATTTGTTCAAATTTTCTCCCGATTTTTCTAGAAATGCTACAACCACATACCTCATAATTGCATAACCCCACAATATACTTCTGATTGAACATATAATGAAAGTAATGAATAAGTTATTTGTAAGAAAGAACTTCCTACCAAATGGTTATTTTTTTCTTTTTGTTTTTCTTTTTGCTCTTTTTATTTTAATTAGGAGAATCGATAGACCTATTGCTTGTCACCAAGGAGATCTGGGATCAAGTTAGTGGGATTGGCACTATACTCCTAAGCGT